>JAKZHN010000001.1:1440149-2175775 GCA_037179335.1 Cyclaneusma minus | reverse complement strand
AATAAATATAATAAATATAATAAATATAATAAATATAATAAATATAATAAATATAATAAATATAATAAATATAATAAATATAATAAATATAATAAATATAATAAATATAATAAATATAATAAATATATATAAGCTATATTTAAAAAGCTATAAAAGTATTTTCTTTTTATAATTTTTTTAAAGTAAATAAGATTTTATTTTTAAGCTTTATAATAAGAAAAAACAATATATATATAAAACTGGAAAAAATATATGTTATTTAAAAATAGCCTATACCAATTATATATATAAAATTATAATTGTTTTTAAAATATAGCAAAATTATATTGCTTATAATTAATTGATTTATTAATAGCATTAAACAAAAGCCTATTTAAATAGCTTTTAAAAATATAAAAAACCTTTTAATATATTAAGAATATATTTATAAATAAGCTAATATTGCAATATTTTAATTTTATAAAATATTTATAAAATACTTATAAGTTATATATAATATTTGGAATTTATAATATTAGGAATTTTAAAATAATTTAAAGACTCGAATAATTCAATATAATATTATTAGCATTTAATAGCTTTTCAATTTTATAAACTAATTAATATAAAATTATTATATTAAATACATAATATTAAATTACTTTTTTTAAATATTAAAGGCAATATATTAAAAATATATATTATAAAATTGAAATATTTTTAAATTAGAATAATTTATATTAGTTTACAAATATAAAAAAACTTAATAAATATTGAATAAAATAAATTATAAAATTGGGATTTTATAATTTTAATATTAAATATATTATAAGAGTTAAAAACCCCGCTAATTTCTTATTTTATAAATTAAATTATAAAACAACAATAAAAAATCCTTAAATAGAGATATTAAAAACATTTTTACCTATATTATAATAAAAGCTTTATTATGTATTTAATTATATTTCAAATATATAGTTTTTAAAATATATAATTGCTTTTATAAATATAGTAATTATATTTTAATTAAGACTATTAAATTAAAAAATCAATATTATGTATTTTATTTGTATATTATAAATACAGGTACTTAAATAAAAAGCTATATTTTATTTAAGTTATAAAAATCTAAAATCCGGGATAATTAAAATAAAATTTATAATTATCTTCAAAACTTAAAAAAAATAAAAAAAAATAAAGCTAATTTATATTATATAAAAATAAATAATAGCAATTTAAAAACAATATATTATATAAAAAAGATAAATTCTATATTTTTATAATAAATATATTATATAATAAACTTCTATATATATATTATGATAGTTTTTGTTTTCCAATTTATTGTCCGATTTATCCATGTAGCTGGGATATGCGGTTGGCGTTTATAGTATATATTCTTTCCATTACTATAGAAGGAAACCGTTACTTATACTAAACCCTTTTAGAAGCCAAGGGGTGGGGACCCTGGAGCTTTCCGGCGGGGGTTTGGCAAGGTATGAGGGAAATTTATAGCCAATTTAATATATATTCTAATAGGCGGGTTTATAGGTTCTTTAATATTAAGTTGTGTTAGTACTTTTTAACAATTTTGTATTATAATTTAAAACTGGTAAATATATTCCATTTTTTTATTTTTTTATTTTTATACTATACTTTATTTTTATCCTAACCTTTTAGGCTATTTTTTCCTTTATTCTTTTTTTTCTAACTAAGACTAGAATTTGCCCTCCTAATCCGTTACTTTATTTTTCCTATTATAACCGCTTATATAAAAGGAAAGAAAAGCCCGTATTATTTAGATTTTAATACCAAAATCTTTTTAATTTTGTTTTTAATATTATTTTGGCTCCGGCTTAATATTATTTATTTATAATAAGGTTGATAGTAATTGGTTAATAATAATAAATTATAAAATTAGAAATATATTATAAAATAATCAAAAAGCCATTAATATCAAATTAAAAAATAAAATATTTAAATAATTATTTTAGTACTAAATAAATTAAATAGTTTTTTAATTATTATATTAGCGATTTTAATTAATAAGAATATATATTTTAGAAATTATATTATTATATTTAAATTAATTTATTAATTAAAAAATATTGTGTTTTTTATTTATTTATTAATTTTGTTTTAAATTTTTAATTTATAATACTTAATAATATATATAATTAATGCTTTTCTAAATTCGGAAACTTTTTTAAAAATACTAATTAATAATAATAGCTAGAAAAAAGTTTTTTTAAAGCGCGGTTTTTGAATTAATAAAAACTTAATTAGTTTTTTAATAATATTTTAATAGCTATTTAAAAAAAAAGTTTTATGATATATAACTAGTATATAAATTAAGCTTTTTATATAAATTTAAATATAAAAGCCTAAATTCTATGTTTTAATTTAAAAATACCAAAATTAATTTAATATATTTTATATACCTGGTAATTATTTTAAAGATTTATTAACAAGCAAAAATTAGGGGCTTTTTATAAAAATAAAACCCATAATCTATACAACTAATATTATATAGACCTGCCCGGATAGCAGTAACCAAAGTTACCACTAAGCCACGAAGGCATAATAGTAAATTAATAGGCTATTTTAAAATAAAATAAATATTAATTTTAATTTATTATAAATATTATTAATTAGATATAAAAATAAAAATATAAAACTATATATATAATTGCTATATTTATTGGTAAAATAAAATCCGTTAATATATATTTTATAATTAGTTATAGTTTTTATTTCTAATCAATAAATTATAAATATATTTATTATAAAACTTTATTATAAATCTATCAAAATTATAATATATAAATAAAATATATAATATTATTTTAATCATAATAAATTACTATACTAAAGCTATATAATTTATATATATAATTAAAAATATTAATATATATTTTTTAATAAAATTACTTTTTAATAAAATTATTATATTTAACCATAGTTTTGTATTTATTAATATATTATAGAAAGCCTTCTATTATAAGTTTTATATAATATATAAATATAATACCGTATTTTATCCTTAGATAAATAAATAAATAAAATAAATAAACCAGATTTCAAAAACCTATATATAATGTTATTATAATAATAAAAAAATAAATTAGGTAATTTAATTAATTATGATAAAGTTTGTTTATAATGATATAAAATAAAAAATATTAAAAAAAACTCCTTTTTTTATAATAGATTAATATTATTTATATATTAATATTAGCTTTTTTATATAATTTATAGAAAACCAGAATATTTAATATAAAAAAGCAAAAGATATATATATATATTATTGTAAGAATTGGGAAAATATTATTAATAAATATATAGAATAATATATAAAAAAATGTAAAATTATAAATTTTAATTAAAAGGACTACGTTTTTTTATTTATTAAAAATATATACTTTAAGGCCGGGAAATTAATAAAGAAATATATAGGCCTTTTTTTATTATTAAGAAAATAAAAACCCAAGTCTATTATTTAAAGTTTTTATCCAGATTTTAATTAAAGAAATTATATAATATTTTTTATATTAGTCTTTTAAAATCCGCTAAATCATTTTAAAATAGTGTATATAAATTATATTTTATAAATTTTAAAAACCCTAAAAATAATAAAACATTAAAAGTTAAAAACTTTATAATATATAAAGAAAATAAAAACGGTTAAGTTATATTTTATATATATTAAAAAAACTAAAATTAAAATTAGAATTAAATATTGATCTAAAAAGAATTTAAAAAGGCTTTAATAATTTTAAATAAATTTATTAAAAAAACACTAAAGCTAGATTATAATAATAATAATAAAATTATAAAGAAAATGCAAGCTTGAAAAGAAAATACTAAAAGGCCAATTCTAGTTTTATATTCAAATAGAAAATATCTAGTTATATATAATATTAAATAAAAATAAAAATAAAAATATTTAAAATATAAGAATATAAACTTAATTATTTTTTTATATTTTAAATTAAGCCAATTCAAATTATATTGTATAAAAAGAATTAAGTTAAAAAATCGGAAATTAGGTAATAAGCTTAATTTAATTAGAAAGTATAAAATATATAAATAAAGATTATAAGTTTTATAAATTAACTACCCTAATTAAAATAGATATTATATAATATAAATCTGGTTAATAAAATTAAAAGATTCATAGTATTTTTAAACCTTAATTTATATATGTTAAATTTACAGTTTTTATATCTTATATTATATTACTAAAAATCTGGTTTTTTTTTATTTTATATTAAATAAAATATTACTAAAGAAATAGTTAAAATTATAATTTATTTATATTTCAATTAAATATATAGAAAAAGAAATAGGAAATAAATTTATTAAATAATACTAGATATTAATTATTATATATATTAAAATATGAATTATAAAAATAATTTTAATTAAGGCTATTATTATAATTATAATATTTTTAAATATAATATATATTTTATATTTTAAGAAAATACAAATTGTAAAATAAAACAAATCTCGATAACCTTTGTATTATTTTTTAATTAGGTTAATTTTCTATTATAATTAATATATTGCGTTTTAAAAAAGGCCTAGATTTTAATATAACAGTTGTAATAAAATATGCAAATATAGTAAACTATATTAAATAAGGAAATTTAAATAGCGGGGATTTATAAAATGATAAATTAATTAATAAAGAAAAATAAAAAAAGCTAGATATAAATTTATTATATAATAAAAAGGCTTATAATTATTATAATAATAGCTATATTTAAAATTATTTATAACCTAATTATAAATATTACAAAAATTTATAAGAAAAGTCTAAATAAAAGCTTTATATATAATAAATATAAATATGAATTTAAAATATAAATACGGACTTAATAAAAATATAATTTAAATTTTATAATAGAATTGCAAATTTAATATTACTATTATAATTATAAACAAAACCTCTATTATATAAAATTCGAAATAGATTATTATTAATATTTTATATTTCGCAATTAGAAATTTTAGAAATTATAATATTAGAATTAAAAAAAGAAAATAAATAAAAGAAAATAAGAAAAAGTTGATTTTTATTAAAAAGATATATATTAAAAAACCTGTATAAAAACAATAATAAGAAAAAGTCTAACAAAGGTAAAAAAGCCTATTTTATATAAATAAAGCCTTAATAAAATTTAATATAATTGCTATAAAAAAAGATACTAGAAACAAAACCTTTAAAATTTACTAAAAAAGCTAAAAAAAGATTTTAAATTAAAAATACAATTAAGAATTAATACACTATTATTATAATAAATATAATATATATATATATATATAATATAAAATTAAAAAAACCTTAAAATCAATTATTTAAAACAAGCTATTCTTATATTAATTTTTTGGCATTTATAAAAAAGATATATATAAAGGCTAATATAATATATATAAAGCCAATAAAAGTAATAAAATCTTAATAAACCTTAATATAAGAAAATAAAGATTTAAAATAATAAAAATAATTAAATAAAAATTTAAAATTAATTTAATAATAAATAATACAAGTTATATATTAAAAATTAAGGCTTTAAAAATTAGGCAATAATAAGTTTAAAAATAGTTATTAATCATAGCGAATTAATAAAAGTCTATTAATTTATATAGCTAAAATAAAAAGCTAAAATTAATAACCAAAGCTAGATATCGGATTACTAAGAAACAAGAATCCGTATTTAGAAGCTCCGGAATTTAAAATTATAAAAAAAGGGATAATTATTATATAGGACCGAGAAGGGCGCTTTATAAATATTTTATAAAATACGTATACTAAAGGTATATAAAAAACAAATATTGCTTATTAAGAAAGCTAAGCAAGGCTTTTAATATATAATGCTTAGATACTGTTATTCTTATTTAAGAAGGATAGCGGCTATTCTTTATAGCTAAGAAATATACACAATACACCCTTATTTGCCAATCTATTTTTAACCACTATAACACTAATATTATAAATATTACGGGACGATAAGGAAAACAAAAGCTTAAATAATTGGAATTGGATTTGTTAATATTAAAGCGGGCAGGAAAGGCTTTAGAAGCTGGAGCTGAAAAAGGTATATTATTAATAAAAGGCTATTGCTGGTTGGATAATAAATCGGTAAATATTTATTGAAAAACCGGAAATTTTTATTTATAAATATTAGCCCAATTTGTTTAGCAATTTACTTATATTATTTATTTTTTATATAAATAATTTTAAGGTTTTGATAAATATAGCCTTAGGGAATAAAACTACCCTTGATATAAAGGAATTATTTTATTATTTTGCGGGCCGTATTATTGATTTTAATTTAATCCGCTTGCTTCTAGGCTTTAAAATCCAATTTGAATTAATATTTAAAAGCGGTATTTTAAAACTGGTTTTTTTTATATTTTTTATATTTATAAAGGGTAAAGAAATTAAAAAAGGCTCTAAAATTGGCAGTAATATTAATAGCATTAAATTTTAAAAGATTTTTGTTTTTAATAAAGTAATAATAGCTTTACAGGATTTTGTTAATAGGATTAAGGGTTTTTTTAAAATAAAAAGCAGCAGTAATAATAATTTGGTTTTTATCAATATAAGGATTATTATAATTTTAAAAAGAAGCTATACTAGCAATTTAAAATAAAAGTAAATTGATTTAGAAAGGTAAATTAATAATTAATAAATTAAAAAGAAAACAGCTAATAAATGGCTTTTTAATATATAAAAGGAAATTTAAAAATTTAAAACAAATAGCTTAAAATATATATTTTTAATTGGAAATTAATTGCTGAAAGCCGCAGGAAATAGCAGAAATACTCTTGTAGAAATTTTATAAATAATAGGCATTATTATAGTAATTGTTTATATTTTTAAAGCAAAAAATAATAATGAAATTAAAATAGCGGTATATTTTAGGATATTGCAAGCTTGATTGTAAATTTACGAAAATTATATTATAATATGAAATTTAAAAAAATAATAAATTATTAGGGTGTCTAAAATTTCCCGCATTATTTTAAATTAATTCGCTAGGCATAGGCTATTTGAAAGGTTAATTTTGATTAAAATAATAGTTATTAATTAATTTTAAATAATTTTTAATTAAAATAGCGTTTGCAAGAATAAAATTAAGCTTTTTCAATATGCCAATTAGACCAAATAAATAGCTAAATGGTTTTCAAAAAGAAACGGTTTAGAAAAAGTATTTTGGATAATCGTAGACTTTAAAAGCAAATTAAATTATTTAAAATAGTAATTGATATTAAAAGCTTTAATAGCTAAAGCTTAATTGATTGCGTGATAAAATGCAATTAAATTAAAAAAGAATTTAATTTTAAAAATTGTTAAAGCGTTTGCTAAAGCGTTTTAAATCGTAATCGGTCTTATTTCTTTTATATTTGATTTTTGATAATAATTTAATTTATTTGATTTTTAAAGCATTAGCTAAAGCGTAATTAAATTATAGGGGTATAGATATTATTAATAGCACTATTTTTTTAATTTAAAATTTATAAAGTGTTTATAAAGCGTTTTAAATTAGAAAGCTAAAGATTTAATCCAGCTAAAAGCGGTTTTTGCAGGGCCGGAAGGTTTTTTTATATATTGATTTGTAGAAGACGGCTTTTTAATTTTTTTAATAATGCCTTACCCAATTTGTGTTTTTTGGTAAAAAAATACTAATTAGTATTGGGATTACCAAAGGAAATAGCTTATATATTAAAAGATGGATATATCCAATTGTAAATATTATATTATAAAAAAAAGGATGAGCTTTATAATGTTAAAGCTATCCCCTCCTTCCTCCGCTAACTAAGCTACGCTAAACTAAGCTATTTATAATAGCTGGCTATAGCTACAATTACAGCTATAATAATCGCAATAATATTGGAATTTAATATTTAAAAATTTGGCTAATAGTTTTTAAATGCTATTAAAAGCTATTATTTTAATAGCTTAATTATTAAATTTAAATTTAGCCGCTGTTTTTTTATAGGTAAATATATATATATATATATATTTTTAATAATCCTTTGGGCATAGCCTGCTTTGCGCCTGGCCAACCAGTTTTAAGCTTATTAGCTCGAGGATTTTAAAAAAGCTAGCAAAGCTTTAAATGCCTTTAAAAAGCTAAAAAGCAAAATTTCCTTTATTTTTTGGCTGCTGGCAAAGCTTTAAAGCTATTGGCTATATTTGGCATTTATAAAATAAATATTAAAAACAGATTTTTTTTATATATAATAATTTATAAAAATATAAATAATTGATTTTATATTAGGAGATTAGCTAATAATTGGTTAATTATATATAAAAAAACATATAGTGCTTTTGGCTAGCCAAAAGCGTATTAATAGAATTTTTAAGGAATTGATATTTTCACCTTTTTAGCAATGCTTTTTACAAATCAACCGCCAGCTATTTTTAATTCTCCCGCCCGTTTTTTCTATATATAAATTATTATATAATATTACGGCCGACCAGTTTTAAGCCCGCTAGCTCCAGGGCTCTAAAAAAGCCAGCAAAGCTTCGAATGCCTTTAAAAAGCTAAAAAGCAAAGCGCCCCTTATTCCCTGGCTGCTGGCAAAGCTTTAAGGCCGTTGGCTGTGCCTGGCATTTACGGAATAGATATTGGAAATGGGTATTTTCTTTTTTTTTGCATGTGGTGATCTATAGAGACATAAAAGGCCGTTAAAGGTTTAAAATTGGTTTAGCATCCATTTTGAGACGGAGACGCAAGTTGTCTCAGAGGCGATGCAAGTATTAAAAACTCAGAAAACAATCATTATTTATAGTAAGGCTGTGATGATGTTTCCATGTGCTCTGACCTTGTGCCTTGTACCTCGAAATCACTAATAGTAGCCCGCTGCGCGTCGGCAACAGGTAGGTAGCTGTCGTTCACACTCACTGCCTTCATCTGAGAGTATCTTCACCCCCTTTTTCTCGACAAGCCCGATTGAGCTTGGCGCATCGCTCACTTTGAGTATCGAGCTGGTCGGACTCTCACAAGAGACGCCGGATTTGATGACCAGTGGCTACCAACTTCAACGCCACCGGACAAGAAAGTTGGTTTCTACCCCGTTCCGGTCTCTCCACTCCGGCCTCCTGTTTTCTAACTTCTTTCCTGTGCCAGACACTGTTCCACCTCCAAATGTCCGTCCGTCTTTGTGACTATTCAGAACACTTCCATCCGTAGCCTATCCGGGATTGTTCACGATACCGGCTGACAACGGAGTCATGGCAGCGACCGCGACAAGAATGAATGTACCAACAACCACTGTCTACGACTTCGAAACGAACGACGACAGCAATCACCCCACACAGAACTCCACAAATCCAACCACTTCCTTCTACTATCGCAAAAATCGAAAGCGTCAGCATCTGATTCTACCTTTTACCTCTCCACTCCCCGGCCACAACCTCCTGCGTTGCTCTTCCAGACCGGGGTCCTCAAGCGCGCAAGCTCTTCAATCATCAAGTACGTTGCACCTGGCTTTCCTTACTTCAAACCCCTCCTGCTTGAAGCTGGTCTTGCGACGCATCAGCGAGCATCCACACTCTCCGTTCTCTCTGTTGTCTCTGCCCTGATGTCTCATGGTCGCAAGGCCAATAACTCTCAAGCTTGCTATTTGCTAACTTCTGCATCGCACCAGGTCCGGGCACTGTTTCAGACCCAACTGCCCGTTCTCACACTCGTTCAACCACTGGTTCAACCGCCTGTCCAACCACCTTTCGGCTCGGAGCTACTGCCGCCGAAGCTGCCTACCTCAATATCCTGCTTCAGCACCCAGCATTCAACGCCACCACCGAGACCAAGATGGAAGCCGGATCGCCAGCCCGGCCTCAAAGGGCCCCAGCACAAATGCTCCAGGACTACAAGGATAAGCTGAAAGCTGTCACCACCAATCGTGACGCTCTCCTTGGTGAGTTCCCAACTCGAGTCTCCAAGCCTCCATATTTCCATGCCTCCAGCTTCACTCTTGTTGACTTCCACCACAGAAGCCCAGAAGAACCGCACCAGGGTAGTGAGAAGCGAATATCTGGGGCGTCTTAACAAGCGTATCACGTTCCTCCGACGCCGAATCGAGCACATCAAGAACGGCATGAAGCTGGAGCAGGAGGCGAACCGTCAGGCTAGGAGGGTGGCTAAGATGGAGGCTAAGAACGAGGCTAAGGAGAAGGTCATCAAGAAGATGAAGATGGAGACCTTGTGGGAGACCGAGGAGGAGACGAAGGAGGACTCAAGTCGCATTCCCCCTGACAGGGAGCAGAGACTTGATCAGTTTCTGGCGGCCCACGGCATGCAGCTGAAGGAGGATGTGGACATGGATGCGGCTAAGAAAGAGGAGGATTTCATTACAAAGGCCATGATGAATGTCAAGTTGGACATGGATGCGGAAATGGACGAGGAAGAAGATGGCGACGTCGTAATGAGGGGCCTGATGGACCTCAAGCTAGGCAACTAGCATCTTCAATGCTGATTGCTTGACCTTCACTATCTAGCGCAGTCGAGTCAAGATCGTGGCACTGCAGACTTGACACTCCTGGAAGATTCTGATGGCTATCACCGTTGTCCCTCCTCATCCCGTCTCATGGCATTTGTTTCAGGTCAGCTTGGCTTTCGGGCCTCGCATCGGTTTATGTCAGATCGGTCTGGGTGTGTCTCGGTGGACTGGAGTTTCAGTGTTCCTAGCATACACCAGAAAGCCGGAAGCTGTCCAAACCTCAGACCACAGATAGCCTCCTCCAATCAGTAACAATCAAGTCAGTTCTTGAGGGAATGTCATGAACTTTTAGTATCTTTGGATCATTGATAGAAATTTGAAAGCTGCTAAAATAAGCGTCACTTGCGAGAACAGTAGAGAAGTCGGACTTCATCCGGGCTTTGGTAGTAGAATACTAGACCAAGAGGACATGGATTCCAGACATTATTCAAATTTCGAAGGACTCATAATTTATCAGAGATATTTAGCAACGACAGATTTCTTCCATCCTGAATAGATGCGACCGCTGCTGTTTTTCTTTTTCTTTTTTTCAAATATCACTTTCTTGGCGCGCGCTAAATTTTTTTCGTTACACTTAACTCCCGGATTCGCACACGACCTCGCTCGTTTCTTCTCCGCAAGCCCATATGAGCTTTATGCACTTGCTCACATCATACCTCCACCCGTCTGTAATACATCTGGAAGCTGTCATAATGGCAATCAGCCCGAAAAAGGGCCGCAAAGGCGCAATGCTCCAAGACAAGTTTAAACGTCTGGGACGCGTCTCCGATGAGCCCGTCCCCAGTAAGCTCCACCCCTATATGTTTTCAAAGCTGTCGTCTCAGCCCTCAGCTCTTAAGCTTGTTCTTTGTTGGCTGACCAAACAACTGCTCCAGCTCACCACATCTTTCCCTGACTCCATCCACGTGCCCAGAGTCGCGTGACCTCCATTCAACTGCCTGCGTTGACCAGCTTCCACTTGCTGTCACACCTGTCCATCGACATGCCAGGCCAGTCATTTCCTTGACCATCTTTGTTCAAGAGGTATGCGTACCCTGCTCTAGCTTGGGCTACCACACCGCCAGGTACCGTCCAACAATCTACCAAGCGCCAAAGACCTACGGGCATCCAAATACGTGCCATGGCCAAAAGGGTCGTCCGATCGAGCTTCGCACACCTACACACTTTGCTGAATCGCACAATGTCGGTCAAATTGGAAGCCAGCCCGCGGAAGTCGTGCGCCTCCATGTCTCTGGAAAACGGGCAAACAATGTCAAGGCTCTGACTGCTCACCCATCCGGCCTCTTCAAAGCGACCTGAGCTCTCAGTCGCGCTTCTTTACCTTCTCTCTCCGAACCAAACTTCTACACCCCAGCAATCATGGAGAAAGAAAACCAATCGTCCAAGGACGTTTGGGCGAAATACCTCGCGGCTTGCAAAGGTAAGAGAACCGTGGCCGCTACCCTTTTGGACTTGCGCCAATCTTTACCTCCTGGCTAACAACGCAATCAGACTATCCCCTGCACAATGGACCACAACACCCTGGCACATGGTTTCGTTATGATGCACCATGATGTTGATGAAACCCTGCGATCATCGTGGAGCTGGAGAGCACTCGAAAGCCCCTCATCTGCGCAAATCCCAAGAGTGTCGCACACCGCTTTGAGAAGCCTGTCAAAGGAGCCGGTCCTCATGGTAACTTGACGCTCTGACCTTGTCCATCATCAAGCTGTTGTTTGAGCTCCCAACTATCCAACTTGGTCTTTGCTAACCCGCCACCGGTCTAGGTACCGCCGTCCTATTACCCGCCAAAAGTCGACAACTTATAATGCGACCCACGATTAAGAGTGTCGCCCGTTTCCGCACACGATTGACCAGCCCTATCACCAAGTCGTCCCCCCACGAGCATTTAAAGCGTCTCAGGGACGTAAAAAGCCGCCTCAAGTCTATTAGCAAACGACGTCTCAGCGGTAAGTCCCCATCTTGAACCTTCTGAGTGATACTAAGTTTTTAGCCCACTTTTGCTAACTTTTCCAATTGTAGGCACCAAGAGCCTCGCCGTCGGAGTTGAGTCAAGCAAGAACATGGAGGAAGCACGGATCTCTAAGGATCGTAAAAAGAGATTGGTTGAAATCTTGTGGTCGAGGGGTGTGCTTGGAGGCACCGGCGAGCAGGGAGATGGCGAAGCGATGGACTTGGACGCGGAGGACGACGATGATTTGACGATCATGCATCTTCTCCGCATTCACGGCGTTCAGTTCACCTCAGTTCTCTCCGACTGGGTTACGACTCCCAAATACAGGCACGGACCCAGATTGAAGAAGATCCTGCTGGTGGAAAGGAACTTGGAGGACAGCACGAGAGAGGTTATGGAGAGGGTGGATAGTCTGCAGCTGACGATTGGTGGGGAGAAGGAGGGCTTTGATGGGACTCAAACTTGAGGAGCAGTCCACCCTGGAGCTCACCAAAGCTGCGGCAGATGCCATCGATGGCTGTCTCTATTCAATACCCTCTATCATTTCGCCAACCCTGGAAACAATGGCGTCGGGCCCGACACTTTCGAAGTTGAATGGGAGAACGTTAGGCAACTAAATATAGGAACTGGCGAACTGGACTTTGAAATATAACGTATTTGGTAATCGTGACAACGATATAGTATTTAGACGCAGTTATTAAATCGATAAATGCTTTTGCCAACGACAGGATTTCTTATAGTTAATAACTCCATCGCTAGTGCTTTTTTAATATCACTTTTTAGCGAGCACGCTAAATCGCTTTATTTACATCCACCACCCGGTTTTGCAGAAGAGTTCTCTCCCTTTTTCTCCCCATGCCTGATCGAGCTTCGCACGTCAACTCACATCAACATGGCGATCAAATCGGAAGCCACCCCGCAAAAGGGGCGCAAATTGCTGAAAAGGCTCAAGAGCTTCAGCCACCGCGCTGAGAAGGCCATCAAAAGAGCCATCCCTCACGGTAAGCTCTGACCCTGTCTATTGTCAATATGTCTATTGTCAAGCTGTGGTTTGAGCGCCCCTGTCAAGCTTGTTCTTTGCTAACCCACCCACCACTTCAGATACCGTTGTATCACCCGCCAAAAGCCGACAGCCTATGATGATGCGCCCCGCGATCAGGAGTGTCGCCCGCATCTGGGCCCGTCTCCGTTGACACACGGCCAACACTCCTACCAAGAAAGAAATCGAGGACTCCATCCGATCTGCGCTCTGTGGACGAAGCACTCTCACTCGTGAGTCCCCACCTCGAAATCCAGACGACCGAAGTCTCTAGATTCACTTTCGCTAACTCAGCTTCTCCAGTTGCACGTACCAAAACCCCTGCTCGCGTTGTCGAATCGGACAAGAACAAGGAGGATGCTCGTATGAGCAAGGAGCGAGAGATGGCTCTTGACCGATTTTTGCAGATGAACCTTGAGGAGAAGTTTATGCTTCAGGAGAAGGGTCTGTTGGTCAAAGAGGGCAAACATGTTGACGTGGGTATGGGCATGGATATCGACATGGATGTGGACATGACCCAGGACGGATTTGCTCCTCAGCCCTTCGGCATGGGCATGGGTGCGGGTACGGGCGGAATGGAGGAAGACGATGACATCGTCGCAAAGGCGTTGATGGGCCTGAAGCTGGCCAATTAGCTGTCTTGCTAATTGTCTGATGCTTCGCCAAGAGGCGAATCTTGCCCCGAGGCAAGTAGCAATATATCTAGTACTCCCACTCCTATTTTCCACCCTACCATAGCCGTGACTGGGAGAATTTGTGACAATGAGATGTCAACTTAGAAGATTGGCAGCGTGAATACTAGATAGGATCAAATTTCAAACAAAGTTTTGAAACAAACTTCATTCGTAAGTTGTTATTCTGATAGATGATGCTCCGGTAACGACAGGCGCTTGATGTGACCGCTGCTGTTTGCTTTCAATATTCACTTCTCTTGCACCCGCTAAATCATTTTTTCACACACACCGCCTGCTTTTGCAAAACCCATTTCCGCAAACCTGCTCAAGCTTTGCGCACCTCCTCCGACCGAGCCTCCACATGCTTACAACACACCCAAAAGCTATAGCAATCTCAACGTCTATCAGCCCGGAAGTCACTTTGAAGGGCCGCAAACGCGCCATTCACAAGCGCCTTGAACGCGTTTTTGACGAGCCTGTCGGTGTCCTCAACAGTGAGCTCCGGCCTTCTCTGTTCTCAAAGCTGTCGTCTCATGTCTGGGCTTCAGATCTCAAGCTTGTTTCTTCTCTGCTGACTCATCGGCCGTGCCAGAGACTGTCTCTTCCTCTCCCAAGCGGCTCCGACGACCTTCGGGCGTCCACTTGCGTGCCACGGCCACGAAAATCGCCCGCCTCTACAACCGCGTCCGGTGTACGGCCAAGACCCTGAGCGAGAAGGACATGAAGAGCCGTCTTGGACCTGTTCACATTGGACAGAGCGCACTTGTCGGTAAGTGCTCGCCTCCAAGTCCTCGCGAAGTCCCCGGCTTACGCTTATGCTAACCTCTGTCCTCTCCAGTCGCACGCACCCACTGTCCCATTCACGTCGTCAATTCGAGCGAGAACAAGGAGGAAGGTCGAATGTCTCCCGCCAGGGAGCAGAGACTGGATGAATTCCTGAAGTCGACTGGTGTGCTCCAGGGCACCGGCGAGCAGCAAGCCGATGGCGACGCCATAGATCTGGACGAAGTGGAACTGGAGGAAGATGACGACGTCGCCGTGAAGGCTCTCATGGGGCTCAAATTGGAGGAATAGTTCACTTGCAACGAGGACTGGAACTTCAGCCACCACTAAGACCACTAAGCCCGAAACTCCCTCCAAAACAGACTGGAACGCGCCCGATCTGAACTCGAGGACATCCCGACCCACGCCATCACCTTCCCCATTCAAATCGTTTTCTCCAACGATTGGGGGAGAGGTAGACCTTTCGAAGTTGCGCAGGAACATTGACAGTAGGGTATTCGCCTTCTCAATGTAAGTTACCCTGCTTTCCCACACTCCTCTCAATCCCCCTCTTCCACTTCGCTTGGCTAACTCGCCTTTCACAGCCCGGTGCCACTATCTCGTGGACCTGATCTTCTCGATGCGTACCGCAGTCTATGCCATCCTTCGCCAGATGACCGGTCCAGGAGAAATCGGTCGCGCATATCAGGACATGCCCGTCCGCGTCCCCGGCTACTCTAGGGTAGCCAATGGTCTGGGTCGACTCCGCGTGAAGCAAAAGTCTGGAAGAGCCAGCAAATGGTTCAGCAACGGCGTGTAGGTCCGGGTCTTCTTCAAGCTTCGGCTGGTGAAGGTACGGGCGTCCAAGGCTCGGGACCCGGGTGTCAAGGCCTGGGTGGACATGGCGCTGCTCTGTCCGCTGCGGCTCGCCAATTGCAGGCTCAGGGCAGGCTTCAACAAGCTGCTGCTCTGTCCGCTTGCCAAGCTCAGACTCAAGGCCGGTGTCAGCAAGCCCAAGCCCCTCTCGACTATTTCAATGTTGAGGGCAAGTAGTGGCCACATAGAATTGAATTCCTTGACAACATTTTGAAGCCAACTTCGTTCCTCGTGTATTGTTTTATCATAGATCACTTTCTAAATCACCTATGGCTGCATGGTTTATCATGGTGACTGCGATACCATCCAGTGGTCAGGCAGCAGCCACGTAACTAAGGTAATATCACATCTTCAATTATGTGATATTGCATGAACGTCGCTTATATATCGTTGTCACGGCTGTGATATATCCTTTCTCAAAATTACTCATTCTCAACTTCCGCTCTGCACCGCAGACCCTCCACTTTCAACTGCACAATCGACCACCATCATCGCAAAGTGCTTCATGATGGACTCCGACTGCGACCTTGTCCTTCCCAGCGCTCTTGGCGCAAAGCGCCAATTCCGCTCAGCCAGCACCATCCCAGACTTTGATCTGGCGGCTTTGGCACCTCCGTCCGAGCCAGTCAACCTGCAAGAACTCCACGAGCAGACAATGCTCGAGCAGGGAGAGAACGAGTCGGCGGCCATGCAATCAGGTGAGTCCTCATTCCTCTCCATCTCACGTCTATCCAAATTCACCATTCACATTTGCTAACTTCACTCCAGCCAGACGCCAGACCATTCTCCGCCGCCAGGCACGGCGCGCTCGCTGTGACGCGCATCGTGATCGTCATGAAAGAGCCGAAAGAGCGCAGTTTCTCGACAAACTTCCACGAAACCTTGTGGAGCAGATTGGAAAGAATGGAAGGACTCTGGTGTTCAACGTGAAGGAGAGAAAGTTGGAGCTATCGACGACGCTGGAGGAAAGGGGCATCTCTTTGAAACAGAGAGGAGAATTGGCGGTGAAGATGACCAAGGCTTGGGCAGAGCAGAATGGGTATGAGTTTCCGGAATGGAACGGTGAAGGAGATGTCCCTCACTTTCAGGTCTTGCCCAGGAATGTGGACAAGCCTGGTGAGATTGCTCCGGGATGCAGGAACGGGGAGGGAGGTAGGGGAGAGGAGGACACTGTCGAGATGGCTTGGAAGGGTTTGATGGCCATTGAGTGGGAGGTTTAGGGGGCGTCTTGCTTCACCTAATAAGGTACCTGAGTTCTTTCGGAGAAGCACAAAGTCTGAAGCCGAATAGAGGATCTTCCAATGCAAGGATGTCGTTTCCCATTTGAAAAGCAACTACAGTCTCTCACAGCTTCGTTTCTTAGACACTGCTTGATTCAGAAAGCAAGTCTCTAAGACTTCTAGAAACGTCAACAAAGGTCGGATTGCGGCCTAGAAAATCCGAGAACTTTCTCGAAAGAAACATCATGCATCTTTCAAACTTCGTCGTATCTTTGTGTGAAATGTACAAGTTGGCCTGAAATCAAACCTGAGTAGACTGTGTGCATCGCCTTCATCATCTCTGCAAAGGAAAGCAAACTTACAGCATCCATCTCCTGTCAACAACCTTCAGCCCGTTTCACTCCTCCATCATCTCCCTACACACCAGCCACTCCATCAAATCTCAACCATCGCCAAACAATACACTCCTCCTCCACCGTGCCAGAATCCTCACCTCCACCATGCAATTCCTTCCCATGTGGCGCTACCATTCCTACTCCCCCGTCCCGCCCTCAAGGCCGTCCCCAATACCACCCCCAACTTATCCTACCGTCTCAAGCTCCTACCCCCAGCCCATTGTCACAACCCAGAGCTCCCACTCCTCACAAGCCTCAGAAAATACCCAACTACCAGCTCATCTCTCAGATAACCACCTCCCACCCACAACTCAGAACACTCACGCCTTCAACACCGTCGCCGAAGCCACAAGCCCCACCCCGAGATCGTCAAAAACCAACTACAACAACAGCCCTCCTTCGAGTTCAGCAGATATCTTCACAGCTATGGCACAAGAGCTAAGAACCTACGTCGCCGAGCGACAGGCACGCCTTGAGAGACTATCCCAAGAAATCCTCGACGAGGAGAAGTCTCGACAGTCGCAGCAAGCACAGCAGTTACAGAAGTGTCAAAAGGCTCAACAAGCACAGAAGATCGAGAAGTTCCGGCCGTTCGACAATTTCCAGGAATTTGGGAAGCCTCAGCAATCACAGCATTCCCAGAGACCACCAAAACCACAACATCCAAAAAGCACAGTCGAATCTCCCAAACCCCGATCAATCCCCCTCCCCCTCCCAACAGAACCACAACGCCACCGCACCCACAAACTCCACACCCTCCCCACCCTCCCCACGTCTCGAGCAGGCGCACAGCAATACTGGGAAAACCAAGAACACGTACAACAATTATCCCAAATTGCACAGAAAATCAGGAAACAAATCCAAGTCGCCGCAGCTGCGCGTCCAGAAGCAAAAGAGACGATATTGATGAGAAGGAAACTGGCGAGTTTGGAAGAGCAAGTGAGGATGTTGAGTGGGCACCTCGGGCAAGATGATGAAATGGGTATGCTGGATGAGATGGGACTGCTGGACGAGTATGAGGTGGTGGGAGGGGAGGGTGAGGAGTGGGAGGTTGTTGGCAAGGAGGAACTTTTCTTTGATGATGAAAGTGCGGAGGAGGATACTGATGATGAGCTGTAGGATGGTGAAGGCGTTAGTGTGATTAGACTTAGAGAATTAGTTATTAGAGATGGAGGATATAGATAATTAGATGTAGAGGTATCTTATGAGTTCGTCCATGAAATTAAATCAGCTCGCTGAATGTTGATTGTTGAGTCTGGTCTGGTTGCAGGGGTTACGGACTCACGAAGTGCTTTGTTCCTTGACGGTCTGAGTCTGCAACGCCCCTGAAAAGTAACACTTGTTTTGAAACCCCGATGGAACTTCAAGGAAAGAAGCACAATCGATTTGCTGCACATTGTGTGGTTGCACTCTCTTTTCCCACCTCGATTTGTCGAGCTCGACTTGACACCCCTTGTTCCCATCACCTGGGTTTCACCATCTCTCAAGCAGACAAACGGCACACCCTGTGCCAAGCACTCACTTCAGCCTTCGCAAGTGAGCTACACAACTCAGACTATCAAGGTGAAATTCATGATTGAGAAAGCAAGAAAGCAGGACAAGTCATCGCAACTCACCGTTCCGGAGCCCAGTGAGTCGCTGCCGGGCGCAAATAGCAACTAACTGCAAGGTAGCACTGGAGCCCTCAAGCCCGACCCAATGTCCGAGCAAATTTGCAGAGTCGCCATCCCTCCCCCTCGACGCCCAGTTTCCCACCCATGCGCTCGCTCCCATTCCAATTGCCCTAGTCCAACAAGACAGCACGAACATGCCCGCCCAGATGACCATCCAGCAGAAGCCTCATGTATTTGCATCGAAGATACCGAATAACGCCTCCCACCCCCCCTCCCCCTCGACAGACGAAGTATGCTTTCCACTTACCAGCCGCGCCAGCTCCTCCTCTACCAGAAGCTACACCAACCAATATAATGCTGACACAAATTCTCCAGCTTCGTCGCCTCATTAAGCAGCTTATCCACCTGCACAATATGCGTCAACTCCTCCTTCGGATTAAAGTCATGTCCCGTTAGCTTCTCCTTGACCCTATTCAGCACCTGCACAGCCCTTTCATTCTGTATTTCCGCCCCTTCCTGGGCTTCTTCGTTGCCGTAAGAAATCGAATTTGTGCGGGCGCGAGGACGGGAGGAGGGAGGACCGCCGGCGAGGGCGCTGGGGTCTTGCACCATGAGCTCGGCGGTGGCGGGGTCGGCGCCCATGATGGAGGGGCGGCGTGAGGATTCGGCAAGGGTGCTGCGGCGCTGAGGGACGGCTATGCCGGGGGCTTCGGGGGAGATGGGGGTTGTGAGGCGCCAGTTGAGGAGGGGATCGTGGATGAACTGGAAATTTGTTAGTTGGATACTTGTATGTGGGCGGAATAAGTGGGATAATCTTACCGCTTCCAGGACAGCCATGAGTGACTCCTTGTTGTCCCGGACGACTCTCATCACGTTCTCACAAGTAATCCTGAAGCTGCCCTCAATATTGCTAACTTCCATAGCATAGGTCAACATTCTGGTCAAGCGGAAAGGCACCCTCTCAGGGTATTTCTCGCGATGCATTGCAATCTCGAAACAGTCACCGAAATCGATGTGGATGATCTTGCCAGTAATCCTGTCCAACATCAAGTTCGAAGGATGTCTGTCGCCGAGTCCGAGAATGTAGCCGACGATGGACATTACACCCAGAGAGCGGGTGTAGTTAGTGCGTCGCTCCAACCAAGCCTCTGAGCTCTTACTCTTGAGCCACAAGACACGGTAGAGATCTTGACCAGTGGTGTTGTCAAGAGCGTAGCCGAAGACTTCGACCTTTTGCATCAAGGTCAGATTGTCATAATCTGGCGCCATCTGTAACATGATACGATGTTCGATGTTGAGCAGGATCTTCCTCGACTCCCTGTATTCGCGAATCAGGACGTGCAGAGTATCACTGTTTGGCACCCAGCCCAAGAGTCCAGAATTCTGGGACAGAGGAATGGCAGGGAACCTCTGGATGCTCAGATGTCTCTTGAACGATTCGGTATCAGTTGCCAAGAGCGTGTTGCACAATCCGAACAATTGCATCACACGCTCATCTTGACGTAAGTCTTCGTGGCCCTTCAGCAAGAAAGAGTAGGCTATGCCATCACTGCCATGCATGGCCAACTTCCTAGGTCGCTGCTTGGAAGTAATGACAGCGAAGTTGCTTTCGAAAGACATAATGCGGATGACCTCCTTTCCACTTTGGTATGTACCCGGTACGGCCAAGTCCAAGTCCTCGGCTTTGAGCAACCTTGGTGAGACGTAAGCCAGCTCAAGGCTGGTGATCTGGGGAATCTGTCGAGCAATTCTCCTGAAAACTTGGTAGTACAGGTCCCAGGCTTGGTTGAGATCGCTGACATCTCGACTGCGCTGGTAAGATTGGCACCACTCTCGAGCTTCGCATAGATCACGACCAAACGTCTGCGCAAAGGACACTTCTCGGAGTGTTTCAGGGCCTTTGTCAAGTTGCTCATGAAGCGGTGCCAGAGTAGCAAACATGCCCTCAATGTTGTGGTCACCGAAATACAACCTCGATGCCTCTTCAAGACCTTCGTGCCAGAGCTCATGCCATAGAACAGCAACTCTGATCAGTTCATGACTGACGACATCAGCTTGCTCCACTAGTTTCGCAGAGTGTGACCGCATGCTCTCCATGATCTTGCTAGCAGAGGCACCTCGCTTGGTGTTCTGACCCGACTTCATTGCAACAGTCAGGGAATAGACCAAAGCTTGAGGATGGGCACGTCCGACATCAGACAGGAGATTGTGAATTGACTGGCGAACGCGGGGGTTCGGCTGGTTGATGCGGGCAATGAGCTGAGGAATGACTTCCAGCCATGTATCAATACTGACAGAGGCGAAGCCTTCGGTGATGGAAGAATTGACTTCGGGGCTTCCTCCGTGTGCAAACCACAACGTGAGCAAGCGAAGAGTATCTTGCAATGAGCTTCCCTCGGACAGCGCGATAGATTTGAAAAAGCCTCGCACGGCAGGGATCACGTATTGCATGACAACTTGATCACCACGCTCGTGTCCGTTCGGACCAGTTGACGACTGGACGATTTCAAAGTTTGCCAATGCCCAAGCATGCCAAGCTCTGTACCATTCGGGATTGAATTTAGTGGCGTTGGAGTAGGATTCCAAGATCTCTCTCCTATTATGGCGCCAGTTACCCCGGTTAAGAGCAACATGCCACTCGCCCTGCTTCAAGTAGCACTTGGACAGAAGCTTCGCCTGGTCGGCCAAGGCCTTTGAGTTGAGTGCGGCTGCCGAGCTATGGCCGTGCATTCCATTGTACGACAATGCATTCGCAGGATTGATGCCATTGGTTTCGAAACCATGGGCAGCTATCTGTGTGCTTTGGAGATGCTCATTCAAATCCCTGGTAAATTCTTGAAGACCTCTAAGAGCTGCACTTTGCCTTCCGATGGTCCAATGGAATTTGAGGATAGCATAGTAGACGGGAGGTGCGATATGTCTGGTGTCGATGGGGCTGTTGGAACCATCTCTAGGCAAGACTGAATCGAGAGACTCATCACTGCCAATCAACGAAGTCAATGACTTCTCGGCCAGTCCTATGCGACCAGACTTTCTGCACAAGTTGGCGAACTTGATCCACATTTCCGAGTTCTCTTTGGGCGTAAGGACCAGGCTACGGAGTCTCAACATCCTCTGCCAAACTTCGACGTTCCTTTGGCAGCCAAGCAAACGTGTCTCCCAAGTTCGGCGCATCGTTGCTTGCTTGGAAGGGTTGCCGTGATTCTGCTTGTACACAATCAGCTCCTCCAGCTCCGCAAGCATCTGGACGCGAACGACGACGGTGTATGCGCGGTTGTACGATTCAGTGACAAGAGCGCTCAACTCGGTATCGAGAGCTTCTCGGGCTTTCTGCACAAACATGGTGGTCTCTCGGAATTGATTTCGGTGGAGCGATAGAATTGCACCGAAGAATGAGCGATCGGGAGAGTTCTCCTTCAAGATGGCCAGGTAATCGTCCACAAGTTCCCACTTTCCGAGACTCCAGGCAGCTGCAGCTCCTAATGGTGCGAGCTTGCGCTGGATCTCAATGTTCGAGGTGTGCCATTTCTCTTGAGTAAGGGCAGACAACGCATCCCACTCGCCAAGGGCGTGGAGACATCGCATTTTACCCATCAAGATCTCGAAGGCTTCACCGCTCGGAGCCCTATCAGGATCAAGCTCTTCCTCGCGTTTCTTGTAGAACTCGAGAGCTTCCTCCCAGCGCTCCAACTTCTCGAACCAGGTTTCTCGCAGTGTAATACCATCGGCGTAGCCTTGAGCTTTTCGCAGAATACCAATTGCAGCATCGTATTGCTGGAGTTGATTGTTGATGACAATCAGAGCCTCCACAGCGCCACCGCTTTGATCTTGCAAGAATTCCAGTTCCTTGTAATGCAGCGCTTTTGCATACGCGTGACATCTGCCCGCTTCTCGACCCAGAATCCGGATGTCGATTGGCAAAGCCTTGTCATCGTGCTCCATAAACTCGGCAAGGTTGAGCAGGATGCTGAGAATATCAGGAGTAACGTGCGGTGAGCGAATGGCAAGTTCCACGTTGGCAATAAGGTCCTCCTATAGTATGTTAGATTTGCAAAGATAGAATAGAGGCAGGGCCACGTACCTGATACTTTACGTATAGTTCACCCCAGCAAGCAACAAAGGCCGAGTTGAACAGTTCCCTCGCAAGTGGCTGGAAGGTACTAGCAAGAGTCGCGCAAGCTCGTAAAGCGTGATTCGGCGATTCCATTAAGAGTGTGACACTGAAACGTCTCATCCACTCCTCCCAATCTTCCCGGGTTGATTTTCCATGGGCATCCCAGGCGCCTTCCAGGTGGACGGGATTCGAATCGAGCTTGCGAGCGCCAAAATCCTGGAACGGAGCGTCTTCCGCTATATTGTTGTATCGCTCTTCAGGGCTCAGATCCTGTGGTAGGTCCTCCCCCTTTTGTAGTTTGTTCACCAGAAGCTCATAGTTGGCGTGCGTAATTTGGTTGGCTGTCATTACTTTCTTGATTGTGCCTACGAAATGCAGGTACTCTCTGCCTAACTGAAATATGAGGGCGCAAAGTGTGTCCATAGCAGCCGCTCTCAGGCCGGCGTCATTGCTAGCCAAAACCCTGGAGAGGGGGTGGATTATCTTCGATGCGTAGTCTGTGAGATTGACTTGACGAGAAATCTTGCCGATGGTCTCGATGGCAAGCCGGCGGAGCCGTGGGGGATTCTGGGGCTTCTCAAAGACTTTAACGATGATGGGCACAATGAGATGCATGTATTCCTCGGCGCTTGAGCCAAAAACCAGGAACGCATGAAGAATTCGCTCAGATGGCGTCTTTGCGGAAGAAGTATCCCTCTCGAGCACGCCTAGCATGTGGGGCAATAAGGGCGCAAGATAGATCTTGAACTCGCCCTCCAGAGACCTAGATATCGCTTCCACAAGGTTGAGTATAGTCGTTTGAAGAGTGGGCGTTAAGTTCCAATACTCCTCCAAGACCGCCACAATCTCCGGCAAGAAGGTTCGAATATGCTGGCGGACAATGGAAACTAGGTGAGATAGCTGATTGAAGTATCCGTCCAGATCCTTGGTTGGAGACGATTTGATGACACCAATAAACGCAGGGACGATCTTCTCGAGGAAGGATACGCATTCTAGACCTAGAGTCCTGAATATGTTCATGATGGCATCAACGACTGTGGCGTGATGAGTTGTTAATCCTGGGTCTTTCAGGATGTTGAGGAGGGCATTGATGACAACCGTAGGGTAGTACTCCTTGTTGGAGGGAGTAAGACCTGTCATCATGAGGGAAATATCGGTCATGTGATCGGCTTCATTGCGCAGTTGCATTTCTGGTGAAGTCTCTTCGACTTGCTTGAGTGGTTTGTCAGTATTGATGATTCCTGCAAATGCATTTACCATTTCCATCCAAGAAAAGTTAGGTACGTAAATACTCACTTGGTGCCTGTAAGGATCCAGTGCACCAAGTATTCCCATTAACTTTATGGTTTCTTGGCGAAGTGGACCATTCTTGGGTTCTCTGCTGACGAGATTTTGCAAAGCTTTACTTAGACGGGGGTATTCAAGGTACGGCTTGATCACATAGCCAGAACTGCTGGCAAGTTGACCTAGTGTTCGTAGAGCTGCCTCTCG
The DNA here is from genome assembly GCA_037179335.1 of Cyclaneusma minus. NCBI lineage: Eukaryota > Fungi > Ascomycota > Leotiomycetes > Marthamycetales > Marthamycetaceae > Cyclaneusma > Cyclaneusma minus. The sequence goes on along the minus strand of JAKZHN010000001.1, from coordinate 2,151,140 downwards.
CTTGATAGAGGAGCCTTGGTCTTGAAGAGCATCGATGATGATTGGCATCAGCTTGTCGATGTATGGAATCATGTCTTCCCCTCCAACGACAGACAGTTCGCCAATCGCCTTCATAACAGTTGATGCTACAGTTGCACTTGGATCCGAAGCTTTTGGAAGAAGAACAGTAATCATCGGCTCAACGTAGGGTTTGATGAGCCGTTGGGAATTTTGAACGAGTAGACTTAGCAGTTTCGCGCTTTCCTCCTTGTTGCGAGCGACGTCTGAGAATTCGAGTTGTGTCAACATCTGGATTAGGACTTTGCGTAGTGATGGAACAACGTATGCGGGATTGACATGCATGAGACGTCCGATGATGGCGATGGCCACTTCTCGGTTCGCAAAGACTTCGTCGTTCAGTGCGAGGAACAGTGTACGGATGTTCTCGGCCTTGGCCAGATGTCGATCGAATCGTTCGTCGAGCGCAGCAAGCACTGTTTTGCGGATTTCGGGTACTGGATCTGCGATACCAACGGTGAGTAGTTTCTCGATGACTTCGCTGACGATCTGTATTGCGTGGTAACTAGTTTGGTTAACAATCGGATCGCGCACGAAGAGCTGACAGCATGTCAACGCCGCCGCCTCTCGAATCTGGGGGTTATCATCTTCGACATATTTGATGGCAACATCTCTGACGAATTCGTTCAGGACGTGACCGGAGAAGTCAAAGCTGCCGAGCGTATTCAGAGCCAGCTTGATCTCATTTTGTCGCGCCTCGTAAGCCTGAGGGTTTCTAGGATCTGGCTGAAGTACTGGTGCAGCTGAGATCTCGTTGTGTGTCGGGGCCCCGAGGGGTTTGAAAGGCTGGCCGCAAAGGACCTTGCTCAGCATGTTGAGTAGCCTTTCTTGGATTACAGGCTTGATAGGGGGAATGTAGAATGCCATATCCACCAGTGCTTGTGTCAATTTCGGGGTGAGATCGCAAGCAAAAATCGGCGGCAGAAGCGTCGGCATGTACTTGCTCAAGGTCTGGCCAACAGCTGCAGCGAGTCTGCTGATGCAGTCGAATACCGCGTCGACACTTCCAAGTTTGCGTGATCTCGCACTGAGACCCTCGGTAACATGGACGAGCACTCCATCGAGATATTGGCCGATAGCACTCTTCACGGCATTGGCAACATTTCCGATGGCTAGGAAGGCCTCGTTCCTGTCCTTGTCCTTCTTGAGGAGTCCAGTCAGGAAAACCATAAACTTGTGCAAATAAGTCGCCGCAAAGTCGGCTGGGTTATAGATGGCCAAGTCGGGTATGAGCTGCACCACCATCTTGCGGATTACAGGTTCCTTGTGGTCTCTATGACGGTAGACAATTTCGCAGACCTCCTGATAGTGTTCGCGCATGAACATGCCTCCCTGGAGTAGTAGCTCCTTGAAGACGAGGAGACTACCGTGGACAGACTCGAGTGTATTGAGTCGGATGCCATTGACGGCCTCATCGTAGACCTGCTTCTGCCATTTTGTACGATACCCCTGATCTCTTTCGCGGATGATTTGGAAGCAAGCGCTGATGGCCTGACCTGCGGTCGATCGAATCAGATGTTTGGGGTCGCGTAGTGCTACCCATATTTGGTCGAAAACGTGGCCGACGTACTCGTACATCAAAGTCGGCGAGTTGCGGCCAATCTCTCGAAGTATGAGCACGGCGCTGTAACGCCTCTCCTCCACCCGATCAGACTGTAGCCATTCGAGGGCTGTCTTGACTTCTGCTTGAACAAGCTCTGATACGATAGCTCCTCCTGGTCGCGTGAGCTTTCCCAACGCCTCTGCTGCCGGAATCATTGCGGTGTAGTCCTTGCCCCTGAGAACGGTTCGCAGAGATTGTGTGTAGCGGGTAGTCTTCTGGGAGGAGTCGACAGCCTCAACGTCAATGAGCTGGTCGAGAGCCATGATGCCGCCAAGTCGATCGCCTGCATCCGCGCTATGGGTGATGAGTGCGGCGACCTTCGTATTGATCAGGTTCCAGAAGTCGGTGAACTTGTCGGCCGGAAGATCTATAGAAATTGGAATTAGCTACTGGGTAGTCGGCCGCTCACATCGTCGCTGGCGGAGCATCTACCTCGTGCAGCAACAGCAGCCAGTTCGGCCAGCTCATAAGCTGCTCTCCTCTGGACCTCATTTTGCCTAATTCAGGGTCAGTACAGGCACTCTGGTCCACCATCACGATCACAGCTCACCGCGACCGCAGATCAACGATCAGGCGGTTCAAGCTGGCCTCAAACTGTTGCTGAGACATGTTTGCCGGGCGCGTTGGTCTTTCGCCAACCTAACAACAGGCAGAACTCCCCATATCAGAGGGCGGATTGAATCTTCACTTCCTTGAGCTGCTGCCGGGATTAGCGCGTGTTGAATTTGTTTCCGGAGCCGTTGAGAGAATTCGGACGTTGTGATGGTCAAGCTCATATGGGTCTTGTGATGGCATGTGCCGAGCTACAGCACTAGCGCCGCTCGGATGAACTGGCGGGCCGCGTAAAGCTTATTCTGACATCCTGCACCCACATGTGGCGCTGGACAGTTCATCTGGACGTCAGATTATCTCTGCCCAGTCATTATTTTCTCGACACATCTTCACCCATCTTCACCATGGGTAATGACGGTGGCAGGTCAGTACTGCTTTCCTTTGTTCCTGTCCCAGCTGTAATAGTTACTAACACACTCTGCAGCATCCCGAAAAGGCGCGAGCTCGTCAAAGAAGCTGCCCGCAACCCCAACGCCTCAGAAGTGAAAGCCGGTCTAATCGAAGCGCAAACCCACGCCTGGACAACATGTCCTCTCTCCAACCTCCCCCTTACCGCCCCCATCGTCTCCGACAGCTCGGGCATGCTCTACAACAAAGACGCCATAATCGAACACCTCCTCCCCCGCTCCGACTCGCCCCCCAAAGACGCCGACAACGAAGTCCTTGGCGGACGAATCCAAGGACTACGCGACATTGTTGAAGTCAAGTTCCGCACTGAAAAAGATGTCAGCTCGAAGGAGGAAAAGCGCATATGTCCAGTAACGAGCAAGGAATTGGGCGCACATACGAAAGCTGTTTACCTGGTTCCTTGCGGCCATGCTTTTTCGCAAGCTGCGATTAAGGAGGTGGCGAGTGAGGCTTGTCTTGAATGCAACGAGCCTTACACGGCGGAAAATATTATTCCTATTCTCCCTACATCGAAAGCCGATATCTCACGTCTGGCAGCTAGGGCGACCAAGCTCAAGGAGTCGGGTCTTACGCATTCTCTGAAGAAAGCCCCCGGAAGCAAGAAGCGCAAGAAGCAGCATGCGGATGTTGAACCAACTGCTGCTACCAACAGAACAGATGTGTCCTCGACCGAACCATCTGTGGAAAAGAAATCTCTGGCGGATGCAGAGAAGCCCGCCAGACCGGACGCAAAGATTAATGGTGAAGTCAAGCCCAAACAGAATGATGACCGGGCCTCAAAAAGTGCTTCATCTTCGGGAATCAAGAATGCTTCTACTGCTTCGCTTACGGAGAAAGTACTTATGGAGCAGGAGCAGCTTAACAAGCGCCGCAAGATGGGCATGAACGATAACTTGAAGAGCTTGTTTAAGAGCTCTAGCAACATCGACAGTGCCAAGCACGCAAACAGCGATTTCATGACGAGAGGCTTTACTGTACCTTCGAAGCGATGATTCGGTCGAGGTTAAGGGTGGCATCTCAGATCAATGGTCATTGGGGAGTTATGGAAATGGAGTTTGGAGTACGGGTACAGCGGAGCAAATGAAATACCCTTGCATGCAATGCTTTTCAAATCAACATTTTGACCTCTTTCCCTAGCTATTCGTGTCCATGTTCCTATTGGCGACTAGCTCAATGATACCTACCGTGTGTTCATGTTGAGCTCTGAAACTCACATCACGAGGCCTGTCTATTGTGCGACCACAAATTCATTCTGCTATGCAGAGTTGGCAGCCATCAAGCAAAGGTTCTGTATCTAGACCAGCTCCGTGCCTGTCAACATCAACTTTGTATGTCGTGAAAAGTGAAAATCAACGCAGTCATTCCCATTTTCCGATCGCTCAAGTTTTGCTAGGCCCAACCTCTCCCTAAGCCACCATAGTATCTCCCAAGTCCCTCACGACCTCCCCCTCAAACCCCACCCATCTCCTCCTCATTCTCCTTCTTCTTCTCAAGAGTAAGAGTCTCTGTAGCATCCACCAACTGATCCACCGCGCTTCTCTGGACTCGCTTCTTCAGCTTCTCCTTTCTCCTCAGCTTATTCACTTCCTCGGCGCCAAGCCCCTTCTTTCCGCTCTCCTGTGCCCTGGACTCGGACTCTTTCTTGCGGGCTTGTTCATGGTATGCTTTCTTGAAAGCATAGGCTTCTTTCAAGTCGCGCTCCGCATTCTGCACCTTTTGCTTGTAGTACTCAGCCACTTTCTCCGCTTTCTCAGCATATTCTAAGGCATATGCTGCGGCTGGAGCATCGAGCTTGTCCTTGATAGCTTGGCTGCGCAATTCCTCGGCTTGCTCCTCCCATTCGGCATACGTCAAATGCGGTTCCTGTGGTGAAGGTACCTATGGGATGTCAGTTGCCGGATCCTCATGTGGTTGTCGATGTCAAAAGCTTGCCTCGTTCGGAATAACGGCATCGCGGGAGGAAAAAGAGCTCAGATTGAGGCCGCTCCTGCAGATCCGAGTCAGTTGCTTGCGCTGGCTATGGTGGGTGAAGCAGAGGGCCGCGTCATGAACGAGGACTCACTCTTCAGTGTTGGGCTCGATCTCCATCTCCATGGCAGACGAATGCGACGTTTCCATTGTGAAGGCAGACGGAGGCTCAGGTCCAGTGAGGCTGTAAAGATGAATCAGCGACCTGGAAGGTTTGCGCGCGGGGTGATCACAAGAAAAGACTGACTTTGTTGCGTTGGGGAAGAAGAAGGTGCCGCAAGGGGTGGTGGTGAGGTTGGTCAAGGGGACGGCTCCGAGGATCGAGGAGGCGATAATGTGAAGCAAGATGGGCGTGGAGTCCGAAGTTTGAGGCAAATGGCGTGGGAAATGGTTTATTATCTCAAAGTGACAAATGTCATCAAGCTCCCCCAAGTGCAGCGGTGCGGCTTTGTCAGGACCACCGTGGCTGGAGGCAGATTCTCGCTTAGCTGCAAAAGGGGGTGGGCCGTGGGTCAAGAGCCAAAAAATCCAACTGTATTCTCATAAGTGGTTATGGGCTCTTTAGCGCAATGGTTTCTGCACTTCGGTGTATGTTTAATTCCATGGCTAAAGAGACAAGTGCCCAGGTTCGGTACGCTTTACTGGGAAAGCAAAAAGAAAATAAAGTGTCGCAGCTCCTAAGACGGGTCTGGCTGGGGCGTATGTACTGTTTTTTTGCTTTTGTTGCGTATTTTTTAGGCCTTTTTTTGTGAGAGAGAGAGAGATCTGGAATGGTCCAAAACTCGAAGATGTTGTTAGTTTCGTTTACCGGGCAAGATCGAAACCATCCGAGAGGTAGACATAATTGCGTCTTTCAATCGGTTTGCCCCAAGAACTACGCCCTTCACCAAAACACAATTGCTAGGCAGCAGAGGCACTCATCACGCTGATAATTTACCGCGTGACTCCTTATTCCCACAACGCTCAGGACATTACCCAGCTGACCGGCCCCCCTAGTGTCTCAAATCACCTACATTAGTCTTCCTTACTTGCGCCATGATCTTGAGCGAGCCGGATCGGTGTACGATGCGACACGGACTTTACAATCGATGAGGGAGTGGTAAAAGGATGCTGTATATAAGCAGGCAAGACTAGTATCATCTCACATCAGTTACGCGGTTATTCCTGGGAAGCTTCTAGGCCTGGTGTGTTTTATTGATATTTGATTTAGGCTTGATTTCAGTCCTACAACTCCAAAGGAGTTTTGATATATGTCCTTTGTGTCTGGACCGAAGTCCAGTATTTTCAACTACCCAGGTTGTGTCTCTTGGGAGTCATTGCGGTCTCTCCCACAGCTATTCAAACTCCAGCCATCTCGAGTTCCTCCTTGCCCCACTTCCTCTCACCAGCGATCTCAATTTCCCTCCACCTCGAGGTCTTCATTGCTCTGCTTCTCTCTATGGACAGACTCATCTCGGCTCACAGCTTCAGTGACGATGGCCAGGTCGTTCACCATCTGCGCTCCTGCTATGGGGATCGAACTCCTTCTGCTTCTTGCTTTCTCGCTTGTCGTCCTTATCCTTCTTGGCATACAGCACGGAAGCAGCTTTGGCGTAGTCGAAATCTTCTTCGTCTTCTTTCTCCTCGGCACCATCGGCAGCATCTTCCATCACGGTGTCCTTCTCTCCTGGGTGCGTAACTGCGACTCTCATATTGACATCTTCCGCTTTATCATGTCTCTCTTCTTCCGCCTTTCTTCCCTTTTCTTCTGCGATTCAAGCTCTTTTGCGTGACGTTCGCGTAGCGCTTTCATGTCTGGCTTCGCAATCTCGTATTCTGGTGGGGAAGCGATGAGATCCAAGACCGTGCTCTTCCAGTTCTGGGGTCGCCGCGCGACGAGCTTTGCTTGTTTCCCCTTTCCTTTCAGGATTCTTTCGACCATTTCTTTCTGGGTTTTGGGGAGTTCACAGCTGGGCTTGGTCAGTTACTTGTGCTGCTTGTAGTGAAGCAATGCGGGTCATTAAGGATAAGGACTCACTTATTCGATTCTGGCTTTCTGTCAAACAGCATTCGTAGCAAAGTCGACGAAGACATCGTATGGGTTGAGAGACTCAAGCGGTGGTCTTGAAAGTCTGGGTATTGGGACTGTAGAAGACGGACTTCTTTGCCGTGATGTGAAGCTGTTGCTGCTGTTCAAAGCTTCTGTTGTTGAAAGCTGGAGAGCTGTGGAGCTGTGAGGCTGCCGTGTTGAAAGCTGCTGCTCTCGATTTAGAGAAGGAGATGGAGAAAGAGAGTGTGTGTGCAGATAATAATGGTATTTATAATATTTAGAAGTGTTGGTTTTCGCACTGGACTTCGCTCAGGGCGGAGCTAGAATGGGCAGCCGAGCGGTCATACTGAAAATGGACTACTATGCGAAGTTGGACAGCCGAACACGCACAATCAAGACGGCTATTGGTTTTGAATGTGTTGGCGTACTAGATTGACAGGCTAAAGGGCAATCCTGTGTCTCAACGCCAAAGCGACTAGGAGATAATGCCATGACGATGGTAAAAAGCCAGTGTAATCTCGCCAGGAGCCATTCAAGCTCCCTCCATCTGGAGGTCCTCCTTGACCCCTTTTCCCTCATCAGCAGACTGATCAAGGCTCATGGCACCAGTGATGGCCGCGAGGTTGTCCATCATCCGGTTTCCCCATCTCCTCTTTTCCTTCTTCATTCTCCGCGCTTTCTTGTCCACTTTGGCCCCTTTCTTCTCATCAACAGACTCATCAAGGTTCAAAAGGCCAGTGAGGGCTACGAAACTGTCCATCATCTGTCCCCTCATCATCATCTTCCTTCTCCGTTCGTACGCGGCCTCTTCCCACTGCTTCCTCTCCGCTTCAAGCTTCTTCGCGGTTCTTTCTCGGCAACGTCTATCCCATGCCTTCCTCAAGGTCTTGAGGAAGTGTCACGGCACCATGCCGTTCCTTGGTCACATAACCGCTCCGTCCTGGTCGACCCCCTACCCTCGGGCCACCATCACTGCCACGCCCCGGGCTTGGCCCTTGGCGTTTGTATATAGCTTTTGAGCTTCTCTGGCTTCTCTTCTCTTTTCCGTAAATCAACGTCGCTATTTTCTAGGATTTGCCTTTATTTTATACCGTAATAATTTAATTTACCTATTATTAATTATTTTGCTTTTATTTTTAATTTAGCCTAATTTAATTTAAGCCTTTATTTTCCGCTTTAAATAAGCCAATTATTTTAATTTTTAATTTTAATTTTTAATTTTAATTTTTAATTTTAGTTTTTAATTTTAGTTTTTAATTTTAGTTTTTAATTTTAGTTTTTAATTTTAGTTTTTGCCGGCTTTACCAATTGCGCGTATTTTAAATATATTTAAATTTAGCATTATTTTAATACTAATTTAATTTAAATAATTGTATTTTTAATTTAAAAAAAAGCCATTTAATTCTACCGCTAAAAAAATATATAATTTAAAGAAATATATAATTTTCTTAATATTAATAATATTATTATTTTTAATAATTACCATTATTAAGCGCCTAATTTTAATAAATTTGGAATTAATAAGCCTAAGCCTTTAAAACGCCAAGAAAAATTCCTTAATTTTGCTTTTAGCGTCCGCTAGATTTTTATTATTAATATTCCAATTTTTAATATTAAATTTAAAAAACTCTAATATATTACCAATAAACTAGGCGATTAATATTTCTTTCAATAGCGTATTAATTTTAGATTAACTTTTACAATTTTTAATAATTTAGATATTTAGCCCTAGCAAATAGCTAAAAAAAAATTGGCCGCGCTTTAAAAAATATATATTATTTTTAATAAAATTAAAAAAATCAAAAGAATTCTAAAAAAAAACTTAAAATAATTAAAAAAAATTCCCCGTTTTCCTTGCCAAATTTAATTTTAAGGCGGTCTAAGCCAAGTTTATTTTCAAATTTAAAATTATTGGATTTCGCAAGAAAATTTTAAATTTATTTATAATTTACATTTGTTTTATAATTTCCAAAAAAAGCAATTATAATAAATAGATATTTAGATATTAAAAAATTCCTTAATTGATTTTGCAATAAGAATTATATTAAACGCAATTATATTATTAATTTAAATGCCATTAAATATAATTAATCAATTAAATTAAAGGGTATTATTAATTTTTAATTCAAGCTTTAAATTTTTATTTTTTAATGCATTATTAATTTTTAGCCTTTTAAAAATCTTAATAATTCTATAAATTTTTTTGAAATATATTTAAAAAAACAAAAAGCCTATTATTAGCAATTTAAACTTTGTTTTTATTATAAAAAGCCAAATTATTAAATTAATTATTACCCCAAAAGGGCCGTCGCCAATATTTATAATTTAAATTAGAATTTATCCATACCTATTTTTGTAATTTAATATAATCTTTAATTTGGCCAGTTTTATAATAGCAATGCCCTAAAAAATTGCGGCTATAAAAGATTTTTAGCCAATAATATTAAAGGTAATTATATCACACGGCTTAAATATCGGGTGCAGGAGTATTCCCTCGTTCGGGAATACTATGGGTCTTTTGTACTCTAGCTTAGCGGTAACGGGCTGTACTATATGGCCGTGTAATAAAGTATTCTCGAACACCGGTTAGCAGGCCGGGGGTTTAAATGCCGACAAGACCAAAAATAAGGGGTTTTTGCAGTGTACAAAATACCAGAGAATAGCAAGCAAGCAAAGGGCAATTAGCCAGCAAAAAGCATTTAAATTAGGGCTTAAACCCCCGAGCCGACCTAGCTAACAGCCATTCTATAGTCCGACTCTATAAAGAGCCATGGTCCAATTCTATAAAGGGCTGGGGGTCCAGTATTTAGTCATGGCAATTATTCCAAATAGCACCTAAATAGTACAGGCCAAGAGCCACGAGGTAGCTCCTCTATTAAGGCCAATAAAGGCACAAAAGGGGGGATAATTATCACACGGCTTAAATATCGGATATAGGAGTATTCCCTTGTTCGGGAATACTACGGGTCTTTTGTACTCTAGCTTAGCGGTAACGGGCTGCACTACGTGGCCGTGTAACAAATTATTAATTCTTTTTATTATAAAAATCCCATTTATTAATTATAATATTATTTCATAATTAACAATTAATTCACAAGGCCCCCGCTACTATTAAATAAAACGGCCAGTAGGAAAATAAAAGTTTTTTAGCCTAAGTCATTGCTAAAAAGCATTTTAAAATTAAGTAATTGCTATTTTTTTATTTAAATTTTTATAATTATAATATTTTATATATAATATTAAATCGTTTTATATTTGCTTAATTAATTTTGCAAATTTAATTTTTACTAGCTTATTTTTATTTCTAAATGCATTAATTTTCCTATAAATACTCTAATTAATAGCGGCTGCTTTAGCATTGGATTTATTAATTAAAATTTTATAAAATAATATTAATTCCTTATTTTTATTTTATATAAATTTAGACTATTTGTCATTGTATGGATCCTTGCCTAAGGCCACGGGCACGTGTCACGTGCTTGGCATGCGCCCCATGCCCGGGGCGTAAGCCCCGTGCCCGGGACGCTAGTATTAGCTTAGCGCCAGCCATGGAAACCACCCTTATAGCTTTCCGGCGGCTTTTTAGCTTTCTTTTTTTTATAGCCAATATAATTTATTTATTATCCTCGCGTATATACCACCCTAATTTTATAAAAACAAGTATTAATTAGTAATTTTTTTAAAGAGTTATAAAATAACTATATTTTTTTTAAAAAGAAACCTTTAAAGCTTGTTTTGCCCAATAAAAACGGGATTTATATAGCGCTTTAATTATTCTAAGGATTTTTATTTTAATTTTGCCTTGCTTAATAAAAACGGAATTTACGCAATTAATTTAAAACTTAAAAACTAGTTAACTATTGCCTTGCCTAATAAAAATAGGATTTATGCAATTTAAAATTAGCAATTTGCGTTTATTATACAATTATTTTAATTATTCCGCCCTTTACCAAATTGCGCAATTATCCCGCAATTTTTTTCGCAGCTTTATTATTAATTGCGCTATTTCTTTTGCAATTTAAGTTTTAGCTGCGTTATTATTTTGCAGCTTTAAAATACCTAAATTTGCGCTTTATAAATCTGAGTTTGCAAAATTCCAAATTTATATTTTATAAATTTATATTTTATATATTTGCAAAATACCTCCAAATTTCCTTTACCTTTAATTTATCCTATAATTTTAATAAAAGCCCACCCCGCTAATGGCTTTTATAACCTTTTTTTTACTATTTTAAATACTTTGCCTTTTATTATTCCAAATTCCTGCCTTTTACTATTATAAATACCTTTTTCTTTACAACTCCAGATTTTATAGCTTTAAAAAACGCAATTTTTGCAATTTTAAAAAGCGCGATTCTTGCAGTTTTAAAGGCCGCAATATTCACGGCTTTAAATCCCGTAAATTTAAAGCTTTATTTTTGCGCCAATTTCCAACGCAATATTAAAAACCATTTTTATTAAATTAATTAAGCTTTTTAGCTATAGCCAATGTTAATTTCTTATAGATATTTATAAGGCATTTAATATTTCAATATTTATCCCTTTTAAATCTAAATTTAAAAACTTAGCTATAGCCAAAAACGCCATTTAAAAGAATTCTTTTTCTAATTTGGATTTGAAAAACTTTAAACCATATATAAAGCAAAATATTAAAAGATTTCTTATTTCCATTTTTTTTAAAAAAAGCTAAATGGCAAAATAAGAAATTATAGCTTAAATTTAAAAATGCCTTTAAAAATTTTAACCAAACTTTATTTGCCAAGGCAAATAAAAAAGTTTAACGTTTTTTAAAAAACTGTTTTTTTGCATTTTATAAAATTCTTATAAAGATAAAAATAGCTAAATGGTTTATAAAACTAATTAAAAAATAAATAAAATCCAAAAATAGCTTTTATTTTTAAATAGCAAATTTGAAGCTTTAAAAAATGTTTTTATTTTTCAAAATATACAAAAATTGCAAAATATTATAAACTGTATTAAATCTAATATTAATAAACCAGATTTTGAAATCCGGCATGCCTATTTTAAAAAAATTAATATGATATAGCGCAGCTTTAATAATATAATATAATTAAAATTATAATATAATACGCTTTTTTAATAAAGCATAATATAAGCCAATTTATAATATAGCATATTATAGCTTTTTTTTTAATTTAGCATATACACATTTTTCTTTAGCTATATTAATCCAGCAAAGCAGCCAAATTAAATATTTTTATAAATATTATGATTTATAAGCTAATACTTAAATTGGCCAAAATTTATATTTATAATAAAAGTTTAAAATATATTAAAATTATATAAATATATTTAAAACCAAATTTCTTATTGTTATAAACCGTATTGCCAAATTTAGCATTTGTTTTATTTGAATTCCATTATATCTATTTAAATATATTAAAAAATAAAGCATTTAATTATGATTTAAAAAAATATTTAATAAAAATCTGGATTTTAAAATTCTTTACCGCTATTAAAAATACCTAAATTTATAAAAAAATACAAATTTTAAAAAACTGATTTAAAAAAAACGCTGGAAAATCCAAAATTAAATATTTGAAAATCTTAATTAATATTTTATATAAAATCCAGCAAAATTTTAATGCCATTTATTAAAAAAAAAGACCTTAAAAATCAATTAATAAATGCTTGCAAAAATATGGAAAAACGCAAATATACTTTAATAAAAAAAGCGAAAATATTTAAAACTCTTTATGCAAATTTTTGATCTTTAATTCGTATTTAAAAAAAATTACTTTTTTAGCTTTTTATTTAAACCGGATTTATAATAAAAATCCGGATTATTAAAATTTCAAGAACTCCAATTAAAGCAATTTTAAAAATTCCAAATCCAATTAAAATATTAGAAACCAATTAAATAGCTCGAGTAAATTAAAATATTCAACCAAATATTGCTGGAGTTATAAAAAACCTAGCTATTGGTTTAAAAACTATAATTTACCAACGTTTATTTCTAAATGGAAAAAATAAAAAAATTATAAGAAAAAGGCAAAGTTTATATCTAAAATGCCCTTTATATTTTCTTGGCTAAATATAAAGGCAAAAATAAAATAAAATATTAAAATAAAATTAATAATAATTCTAATAAAATGGAATAAATAATTTAAAGTTTTGATTGGGAAAATATTTTTAAAAATAATTAAAAAAGCCAAGAAAAAGTTATAAATTCCACAAGGTTTATAATATTTTAAAGCACAGTTAATAAACCAAAAATTGCTTTTTCTTTATTAAATAATTAGCCAAATATGCAATTATTAATTATAAGTTTTATAAAATAATTCCAAATAAGTAAATATTTATTTATTATTTTATATATGTATTTTAAAGCTAAAATTAAAATTAAAGTTTTTATAAATTAATTCTAAATAAATAAATAATTAGTCAATATTTTATAAAATTTATTTAAAGCCAAATATTTAGTTTTTTAAATCGATATTTTTTAAAAACCTTTTAAAAAATTATAACTAATATTAAAGCATTATATATTTTTATAGCTGGCTATATTTAATTTTAAGCTTTAAAAAACCTAATTCCTAATATTTACCTAGATATTAACAAAGCTGGCTAAGCCTGTATTATATTTAAAATTGGAGAATTTGATATTATAAAAGCTATTTCTTTTAAATTGCCATTTAAAATAATTATATTTTATATTTGCAAAGCTAATACTCTTTTTAATATATTTAAAAAAAACAAATAGCCTTTAAATTAAATTTAATAATCTGGAAAATATCCTAATTTAAAAAACCAAATAATAGCATATTTTTAAAAGTTTTAGCCATTCCTAATATTATTTAAAAATTAAATTAAATAAAAATAAAATAAATATTATCTAGTATTATTTAAATAAGCCTAAATTTTATTAGTTGTATAAAAAACTCGGCCATTTAATTATTAAAAAGCTTGCTAAATTTTTACAAAAAGCTAAATATTAATTTAATTTTAAAATTCTTAAAAAATAACTAAATACTGCAATTAATAACAATTAAATAACAAATTTCCAAACCGGTTTAAATTCAAAATTAAAATAAATTTTAAATTTCATTATTTAATTACCATAAATATAATTTAAATTAAAAAACGCAAAATTCTTTATATTATTAATAATAGGAATTTTTACAATATCGCTAAATTTATAAAATTTAAAAATATTTAAAAATATTTAAAAATATTTAAAAGGCAATTATATTAATATCAATAAATTTATATTAAAAATTTATTAAATATTATTTGCTATAACGCTAAAACTAAAGCCGCTTTTAAAAATTTTAAATAAAACGCTAAATTATTAGGAATTTAATATAACAAAATCCCAATTAAAGCCTATTATAGCATTGGCAAAATAAAAAGAATTTATTTAATTTTGGAAAAAGCTTATATTATTATAAAAATTAAAAAAAAACCACTTTTAAATTTATTTTTTAAGCATTTATTATAAAGCTTTAAACAATATTACCAATTTTAATAAATTAATGCCTATTTTTCTAATATATAAAGCTTCTTTAAAAATTATTTAGAATTTCCTATTATTTTTTTTATAATTAAAAAAGCCCAAGCTATTTATAAAGCCATTAAAAAAATTCCAGAAAATCTATATTAAAAAATTAATTTAAAAGGCTTTATATATTAAAAATAGCCCTAATATATTAACTATATTAAATTTATTTTTAAATTCGAAAATCCTGATATATAAAAACAACGGTGGCTGGACTAGCCTATTTAAGCTTTTTTTAAAAAAAATGCCTAAAAGTTTAAAAATATTTAAATTTATATTGATTAAGCTTTATTTAACTACTAAAAATAGCATTATTAAAAATATCTTAGCATTTAATAATAATTTTAAAACCAATTTAAAATCAATTATAGCTTTAAAAAAAACTAATCCTAATTTTTAATCTTTTAAATCAATTAAAATAGCCCTTTTAAAAGCAATTAAGCCAATTAGTAATATTATTCCGAAAATGGAAAATGAGCTTATTTAAAAAAATTCTAATTGGAAAAATAAAAACAAAGCTAAAAAAGCTTTTAATAATTTAAACGTTTTGGAAATTAAGCAATTTGCTAAGCAGTTTTATAAACGCTTAAAAAAATATTTTTAAAGCCAATTTCTGCCAAAAACAAGTTTTAACCATTTGAAAAGCGTGAAAAATCCAAAAAACAACGCTTATTTAATAAGGAAATTAATTAAATAATTATAAATGCTTTTATATATATTATAGAAAATGAAAACAAAATTAAAGGATTTATAACTATTAAGAAAAAATCCAATATAAATTTAGCCATTTCTTTAAAAAAAATGGCAAAATTATTATTTTAAATTAGCTATTTAAAAAATTTAATAAAATTAAATTTTTTAGATTTTGAAATACTAATATATTTGAATGTATTTAAGCCAATTCCAGTATTTTAAAAACCAAAATCTTTAAATTTAAAATGGTTAAAAAAATTAAAGGCAAAATAACCATTCCCTATAAAAGATTAAAATTGATTATTTAAAGCCATAGCAATACTGGTAAAAAACAAATTTTATTTGATTTTTTATAATTTAAAAATTTAGCCAATAGCTAATGCTTTATTTTGGCCTATTTCTATTTATTATCAAAAATCCATATAATAATAAAATTTATAAATTATAATTTTGAAATATTATTTAGATCTATATTAAATTTTATAATTTTATAAATAAAAAAATCTATTATTATTTACCCAAGGAAATAATTGCCAAATATTTAAAAAATTTAATTATAAAATTTAAAAAGGTATTATATAATTTGGCTAAAGCTGGATTATATTAATTTATTATATTAAAAACCTTTTTACAAAAGCCTTTATTTATAATTTTTATTTTATAATTACTATTTTTAATAAGCATTTTGCAATAGTAGTCTTTTAAATTAATAATATTTTGCAATTGGCTAATATTAAATAATATAAATTAAAGGAATTTAAGCTTTGCAAAACTGGCCTTAAAGCAAAGCCTAAAATTATATTAAAAATTGAAAATTCAATTATCTCTCATAATTTAATTTTTATGTTTAAAAAACCCGGCTTAATAATTTTTATTTAAAAAACTTAAAGCAAAATTCTAAAGCTGCTAAATATTAAATTCCCAATTATAAAAGCTAATTATATTAATAAAAAAGCCACAAATAGCTATATTGCCCAAAATTACCAATTTAAAATATTTTATAAGCTATTTATTGCAATTTAATATTAGAAGTCAGGATTTAAAAATATTAAAGCATTAAATAAAATCATTACTTGGCAGCTTAATTATTTAAATAGGGGATTAATATATATTACTCTAAATTTAAATATTTTTAAATTTCTGGTTTTTATAAATAAATTATTTGCAAATAATAAAGAGTTTTGTTTTTAAATTAAATATATTATTATATTAGCAAATAAGTTTATAAATAAAATTAATGTTATTTTTAAAATTAAAAAGAAATTTAGTTTCTTAATTTAGCATTAAATTTAAGCGTATTATTTACTTTATTTTAATTTTAGAAATTTTAGCTATAGTTTAAAAAATGGATATTAATTATATTATGGCTATTATATTTAGAAAAAATACTTTTAAGCTTAAAATATTTAATATCTTTATAATTATTTATATAAATTTTCTTTTTTATATAAATTCCTGGTTAAATTGGGTATTATAATTGAAAACAAATTCATAATAGATATTTTTTATTTTTATTAAAGCTATAAGCGTTAAAAATTTTAAAAAGTTAAATAAATTAACGGCTATAATAATCTAGCGAATTTTATAATTAAAATATTATTAAATAAAGCTTTTAAAATATTTGTTTTTATAAATAAGCTTATTATCAAAATGTAAAAATGGATAAATATAAAAAGTAAAACTATAAATAAGGAAAAAGATAATAGAGCTATAGATTAAAAAAATTGATTTATAGCATAATAATTTTTAATATTTTATTTTTAAATAGATTAATTAAAAAAAAGAAATACTGCCTTTTAATTAGCGATTCTAATTAGCGATTTATTAAAGAATTTTTTATTATAATTCAAAGAGTTTCCAATATATAAATTCTTGCCTAAGGCCATAGGCATATATTATATGCTTGGCACGCGCCCTATGCCCGGGGCGCAAGCACTGTGCCCGGGGCGCAAGCCCTGTGCCCGGGACGCTAGTATTAGCTTAGCGCCAATTATAGAAACCACCCCTATAGCTCCCCGGCGGCCCTCCAGCTTCCTTCCCTCTTTATAGCCAATACAACCTATTTATCACCCCCGCGCGCGCATTATTTTGACCTTATAGGAACGAACAGTTTTAGCAAATAAAAAGCCTAATATTATTATAATTAAAATTATTATTGCTTTAATTTGGATTTAAAAATATATAAAAAAAATATTATTAAATTAGCTAAAATTATATTAATTACTTTTAGCTGCTTATAGCTTTTGCTTTATAATTCCAATATTAATTGGAATTTTAAGAAGCTCAAATAGCGCTTTTTATATTATTAAAGCAATTATTTTTCTCCAAAAACCTGGCCTATATTAATTAAAATTATATTAATATTTTTATTAAATTATATATTTTTTTTAATTAAAAGTATTATATTTCTTTTTCAATTTAATTAAAACCCGTTTAATTTCTGTTTGTTTTAATGGTTTAAAAATATTATATTAAGCAATATTGGTAATAATTTTTAAATAATTGCTATTTAGCGCTTAATATTAAATTTAGATTTATGCCAAAATGCTAATATAATCTTATAAATTATATATTATTAAAAACCAAAAACCAAGCTTGCTTAATTGCTATACCACTTTTTATTTATAATTATTAGGCCAGGAAAATCACCAAAGCCTGTATTATTATAAAAAAAGTTAATAGGAAATTATTTCCGCAATTGAATACTTTTTTATTATTTTCTTAATTAATTTTTAATTTTTACTGTTTTTGGCCCAATATAAATAACATAAAAATAATAGCAGCCCAAAGTTTCATTGTTTTTTATAAATAATAAAGAATTTAAGCAATATAGATTTTATAGTATAAATTTATTTGTATTATAATAATTAAGCAAAATCCCTTTTTAATTAAATTCCCTTTTAATATTTTAAATTTCGTTTTCAAAAACGCCCTGCTTGGTATAGCTAGCTTAATTTATTTTCAAAACTTTCTTCCAATTTTTGGTAATTTTCTCCTTTATTGGAAATTTTATTTACTAGTTTTTAATTAAATTATTAAAGCTAATATTAATAAATTCCTAGCTAAAAAGCCCAAATTATCAAAATCTAATATTAAATTAAATTTTTAAAATAGCTTTATAATATAATAGCCGGATTTCTACCGCAAAATACCAATAAATTTGCTTTCTATGAGGCATTTAATTATAAAATTAAATTAATACTAGAAATTAAATCTTTATATTATAAAAACCATTTTCTATTTCTAGCTCAGCTTAAATATTTTTGCAAATAATTAAATAATTAGCTAAATAAAGAATTTATCCAAAAATTAAAATTAAAATACGCTTTGCCATTTATATTGGCTGCTAAGCCACGCAATAATATATAAATTTGTCAAAACTATAAAAGCTTAAATAATATTATAATTAAAAATTAATATCCGCTTTTTTTAATTAGAAAAATTCTAAACGCCGTTTACCGTATTAAAATTTATACCAAATGAAATATTATTGCTGCTTTTAATAAATTTTAAATAGCTAAAACAAAATAGAAAATAGCTTTTATTATTTGCTTTGGCGGTTTAAAATCATTAATCATGCTCTTTAATTTTTATAATATTCTGGCTTTATTTTAGCATTATATTAATAATGTATTATTTAATTTTTTAAATAAAATTTATATACTATATTTTAATAATATTTTTGTTTTTTTAAATTTTATTTGGAAATATTAATAGTATATATAAAAAATCGTTTATAGGCTAATTAATATTAGCCTTTAAATTAATATTAATAAATGCAAATTTAAAATTATTAAAACCAAGTATTTAAATTTATATATTATCCCGGATAATATTAAAATAAATGTCAATAAAATTAAAGCTATTATAAAATAAAAAAATTTAATAAAATTTAAAAATTTATAAAAATTTCTAGATGTTGCAAATTTCTATTAAAAATTTATATATAATTTTTTTAAAATTTTAGCACCGCGTTATATTTTAATTAAATAAAAATCCTTTAATTTTTGTTAGGCGGATTTTATTATTGATTTTATTTTGGCTTTATTTAATTATTTTTAATGGATTATTTTTAAAATTAATATTTTTAATTAGGCTTTAATTTTTTTTTTAATTTAAAAATAATAATATATTTCAGCCTATAGCTTTCTTTTTCGCAAAATACTTAGCAATTAAATATAATTATAAAATCTATAATAAACGGCTTTTAGCAATTATTAAAGCCTTAAAAAAATAGGCTCCAAAAGTTTATAAAATTTAAAAATAAATTGAATTAATAATTAAGTATTAAAATTTATATATATTTATAATTATTAAAGCCTTTAATTAATGCTAAATTTAATCATTTAAATGTTTTTTAATTTTTAATTTTTAAATTATTTATTATTCTAGCAAGCAAGCTATGTTATTTAATATTCTTAGCCGCAAAGCTAAAACTATATCCAAAAACGAATTTAATAACCGCTTATAATATTACTAATAAATATTATTCCCGAAAAACCGCTTTAGCCTCGAAAAAAAAACTTGCTTTTAAGCCCCGATTTTAGCTTTTTATTATTATTATTTATAATAATCTCCAACTTTAAATAATTAATTAATAAAATTATTTAAAATATCTATTATTTATTATAAATTGCAAAATTTGCTTTAAAAGCCTTAAAAAATAAAATAATTTATAAATAGCCTAAGCAATTATAAAAAGATTTCCGCTAATAAATAGCGGATTTTATAATTAAAAATAATAAAATGTTTTATTTTACCAAATATATTTGGCCTTTAAATTTAAACAATTTATTATATATATTTTGCAATATTAATTAACTGTTTAAAATAAATTAAAATTCTATTTATAATCATTCAATATTATTAATAGCAGAAAATATTAAAGTATATTATTAGCTATATTAAAGCCTATTAGCTATATAATTAAATAAAAATTTTATATTTTTTATTATTTGATTTCTTTAAATTTTTGCCTATTTTATATAAAACTTGATTTAATATTTTTATTAATTATATTATATTACTTTTTAAATATAAATACTATAAAAAAGTATTTTGATATATTTTAATTATAATATACCGGCTAATTAAAATGCAATACTTTATTTTTATTACTGGCTTTTTAATTAAAAAGCTAGCTAATATATTTATTTTTAATATTTATTGCCTTTATAAAATTTTTAATAATAAAATTCTTAATAAAAATATTTGATTTATTTTAAAATTCTAAAAATATTTATTAAAATAATTAAATATAATTTTTAAGGCCTTTTTTTAAAAAGAAATAATAATAATGAAACCAAATATTTAATACAATTCTAAAGGAATATTTCCAAGCCTTTATATTTTTCCATCAGGATAATTGAATAAATTGGCTTTTATTAGCTAAATTCGCTTTTAATAATTAAATGTTTAAAATTATAGATATAATATTACTTTTCGCAAATTATAGGTTTTATTTTTATATAAATATAAAAATTTCAAATTCCTGCCTTTTTATAATATTTTTAATTTAGAAAAAATAATTTTATAAAGCTAACGCTATTATAAATTGCCTAATTAAAATCCTAAATTAGCTTAAGGCTTTAATACAGCAATTAATTAATAAATTCAAAAAAATATATTAATAAATTTAAAAAATATATTAATATCCGCTATTTAAAAGCTCCGCATTATACAAAAGGCCAATTAATTTATATTAATACCAAAAATATAAAAACTAATTATTTTATAACACAAAAAGAAATAGACCGGCCTTTGGCAAATTTATAAAATTTATAAAAAAGGCCAAGCTTATTAATTTAAATTATCCAAATTTATAAAAGAAAATATATATTTTATATTTCTTTTTTTTTTGGCTAAAGCCAGATTTTTTAAAATTATTTGGTTAAAATAAAATTATTTATTTAAAAAGCCGTAATATTTATAGCTATATATTAAAAAAAACAATAATATTAAAAAACCTAAAAAGTATTGGGAATTTAATAAAATCCTGAATATTTATAATAAAAATAAAAAGGCCAAATTAATTAATTTAATAGAATAAAATCATTTTTTAGCAGCCTTAAAAAAATTCATTTAGCTAGAAAAAGGTTTTATAAAATTAATATATAAAATTATTTTAAAAGCCGGGATTTCCAATATTTATCAAGCAATAAATATATAAAAAAAATTATAATATTTTTAATTTAATAAGCCCTTTAAATTTAAAGCTTTTATAGTTATCTAGGCAGCCCTAATTAAAAAGCTGGTTTATAAAAGCCATAGTAAATTTAAAAAATTTGCAATTTGGAAATTAGCTTTAAATTTTATACAGAAATTAATTTTATAGTTTTCTATTATAAAATATTGGTTTATTTAATAATTTGAAATTACAAAGGCATTATTTTCCAAAAATTTTATAATATTCTTAAAATTTATAGTTATTTTAAAACTATTCAAAAACGAGTAGCCGTTTAAAAAGGGGTAATATTACAGCACTATGCCGTTTCTTAGTCATATAACCGCTTCGTTCCGGTCAACCCCCTACTTTTAAATCACTACCACCACCACGCCCCGCGCTTGGCCCTTGGCGTCTGTATATAGCTCTTGAGCTCCTCTGGCTCCTCTTCTCTCCTCCGTAGATCAACGTCGCTATTTCCTAGGACCTGCCTTCGTCTTGCACCGTGATAGGAAGTCGGGGTTTCTCCTGGGGCATGTTTTAGTCTGAAGTGAGCGGGACGGAGTGAATGTGCAGGGCTTACTCTACTTTGGGCATCTCGCGAGGTGCCTTGGGTGAAGGTACCTGTGTTTTAGGTACGTTGTCCCTACTGATCATAGTTAGTTGCTTGTGCTGTTCGTAGTGAAGCAGGGCGGTCATTGTGGGGATAAGGACTGACTCATCGGGCTTGATGTCGGTCAACATGTAGGAGAAAGTGAAATGAGCCATTGTGGAATCGGTAGAGTAGCTTGAGAGTCTGAAAGGTCCGAGAAAGTGAAATGTAGCGGAGGGTCGGGCTTTGTCGTGGTGTGAAGCTGTAGTTGTTGTAGGAGAAAGGAGGGTGTTTGGAGATCGCAGTGGCAGTGTTGGTATTTAAGGGAGGGGTGACCGAGCCGGAACAGCAAAGTGTGAAGATGGGGGGGCCGAGAAAGGAGAGTAGAGATGGGCCGCGAAGCATGCGTAGCAAAGATCATCGCCCGAGCATGATTTTCTCTGAAAAGCTTTCCAAGCATGGTATCGTTCATTTTTATGTTTGAAATAGTCCTACAACTCGAGAAGAGTCCTGTATCTAGACCAAAGTCAAATCATCCAACTACCAAATTCGTGTGAAGCAACGCAATCACAATGGAGAGCATTCAAGCTCCACCCATTTCCGCATCCTCGCTCTCCTCCTCCTTGCCAGAGGTCTCCATAGTCAGAGCGCAAGTGGCGGTCACCAGTTTCTTCATCTTCCTGTTCGCCACTTTCTTCTTGTTGGCCACTTTTTTCTGTTGCTTCCTCATGATCTTCCGCTCGCCCCTCCTCTCTTCGACATCCCGCAATCTCTTTTCCTTGAGTCTCTCAGATCGTCTCAGACTGGGTTTGGAGGGTGAAGGTTGGCATCCCAAGAAAGCCATAGCGCTAGCTCTCCTGTCCTTTTCTGGGAGGACAGCGAGTTTTGCTTGTAGCTGCCATTTTGGGAACAATTGATCCAAACACGCAATCTGGAGAAAGATGAGATCTTTGGTGGGGCTTGTTTCAGTTTTAGTATAAAGCACAGTATGGAGGAATGTGTAAGTCGGGTATGCTTACGATTTGGATGTGTCGGGGGTAGCTGCTGCCTTTGGCATGGCTGTGTCGACCCTAAAGAACGTGGTCAGTGCCTTGTGATGCTTGTAGTGGAGCAAAGGTGGTCATTGTGGACAAGGACTCACTCGTTAGGCTTGGTATTGATGGAAAAGCACGGGGAATCAACTGATGCCATTGTAAGATAGTCGGAATGGTCTTTGAATGTACTATGGATGATTGAGGTTGTAGTAGATCTTCCGACGGCGGCACAGTGTGAAGCTGTGATTGTTGTAGATTGAAGCTGTGGTACCTTAGTTCTTAACTGTTTGTTGTAGCAGTTGTTGATTTAGAAAAGAAGAGAGAGTTCGCAGAGATACTGGTGCCATATTTAAAATATCCAGGGAGGTCGCTATTTCGCTTAGGACGGCGCTAGGTCAACCGTCCGAGTGGGCATACTTAATATAGGCGGTTGGGTAAAAAATGTGATGATGGGCGGCCGACCAAGTGAAGGTGGGCGGCAGACCACATGGAGATGCACGGTCGAATACACATGATCAAGACGGCCGTACGTGTACAGTGAATCTGTGCGGCCAAGCCGGCACAACAACAACAGCCAAGAACTCAAGGTGATGATGATATGCTTGGTAGTCGTGATATGATACCTATATTCAGGGACGTAGGAGCTTTATTGACCATTGAGTAAGGCCATGGACCTGCTTTCATAGACCGTGGATAATGGAGTCATCAAACTGTCACACAGAATTAGCTAAAAAAAGAGGGCTAGAGATGCTGCTGTTTGGGTAGGTCCAACATCTTCTCACTAGGGAAAACTCTTCATTTGTTTGGATGTAGTTTGGTTCAGCTCGGAGTTGCATTCTTTTGTTACAGCTCTAGGGAAGATGCTTTTCCCATTCCTCCTCGCTGGAAACCTCGTCGTCTTCCTCATTGTCTTCCTCGTCGTCGTCCTCACCGTCTTCATCACTGTCCTCCACTTTGGTTTTGATATCTGCTGACTGACCAAGACTGATGGCAGCCTCCGTACTATCCGTCACCTTGGCCGCCTGGCGCCGCCTGTACCTTTTACGCTGCGTCTTGGTCCATCCCTTGTACACACGTACTTCCTCAGGATTCATCACGGCCTCTGTCTTCTGCCTATCCTCGAGCAACTGCTGCCGTGCCTTGTACGCTTCATATGGATTTTGCGCCTCCCAAGCCGTCTGAGCAGTAAGTCGTTCCGCACCGGCAGCTTTCTTCAGCAACTTCTTCTTCTCCGAACTTTCAGGAAGACCTTGAGCATGCGCGCGTAGTCCAACGGCTTTGGCCTTGAATTTTGCTGCAGTGTTTTTCTGCTTCTTTTCGAAACGGGCCACTTCGACTCGGAGATAACCAGGGACTTCAACCAAGTAATTGGCTCTGCGATTGCTGGAAGTTAGTTGTTTCGTCATATGAAGGTGGCTAGGAGACCGTGGTGAGGAGTATACTTACTCATTGGTAGAGCCAGACGGGACTGGAAGGGTGCGAGAGGCATTGGTCTGGGAAGGCAAACGGGGACCAGACGGGCCTGGAAGACTGCGAGAGACATCGATGTGGGAGGGCAAACAAGGACCAGACGGAATTGGAAGAGTGCGAGAGGTATTGTTCTGGTAAGGCAAACGGGGACCAGATGGGACTGGGAGACTGCCAGAGGCATTTTTCTGGGAGGGCAACGAGACGCGGGTGTATCTGTCGTCCGTCATGGGAATCGGAGCACGACCACGTCCTGTCGGTTGCTGGTAGTGGGAAGAAAGTCTGAGGTTGCTCCTACAGGTTCTGTCAGTCGTTTGTAATGCGCCGAACCATGGTGCAGTAGGCTCATCAGGTGAAGAACTTACTCCGCGATCATGGCGTCGAGCTTCCTGTCGTCAGACAGTGGCAACGACATTGCGAAGCTAAACAATGTCTGTCAGTCGGCTTGCCGTCTTGAGATCAAAGTCGGCCGAGCTCAGGTTATTGACAATTGTGTGGGGTTGGCGTTCGGTCGCGGGTGCAGCGCGAAGACACCGCCTGGTATTTGTAGTCAGGAAGGTCGCGTACGCGCTTCGGAGGAAGCGAAAATGAAATGCGGAATCGGTGGAGCCTAAGTCACTTGACATCCGTGACATGATATATATTTCTGAGCAATTTTCAAGGCCTGGAAGTAGCCATGTCGCTGATTCTAAATTTTGTCCTACTTAGAGCTCAAAAATGAGTACAAAAAGGGGCATATCACAACTGCGAAACCAGAAGGTTGTCCTGTTTTAAAAGGTCCTCAATTGGTAGTTTCTACGACTGGTGACCTGACGATTCACGTTGTGGCAGGAGACACAGGTTCGCGATTTCCGAGAAGAGATGCAGCAGCATCCAGTCATTCAAGCTCCACCCATCTCGTGATCCTCATCCTTCTCGACCTTGGCCTCCTTTCCATCACCAGACTGATTGAGACTGAGTTTCTCAGTAGTGTTCACGAGCTCTGCCATCTGTTTCTTCTCTGCCTGTATCTTCCGCTTCTTTGCTTGTCGGATTCTCTTCGATCCCATCCATCTCTCGGGGTCCAGAGACTTCTTCAAATGTGTCCGAGCACATTTTCTCGCCCTCGCAGCACGTTTGAGTAAGCGCCGTTTGACGAGATCATCCTTCTCCTCCCTGGCTAGGGCCAGCAAGCCGTCGGCTCGTCCGAGGGCAAACGCTCCGTTGTTCTCTTTCTTGTCGACAAACTGCGCAATAAGCTCTCTGGCACTCGTTTAGTTTGATGTGCTTGGAAGGTGGAGTGTGAAACTCATATGCGATACGGGTGTACCCACTCTCTCGTGTATGCCTCCTTCTTCTTCCTGAAGTTCTTCGGGAAAATGGCGGGATGAGGGCTATGAGAGCTTTAAAGTCAGTCATCTAGGGAATTTGCGCGGATGGCGGCAAATCAAGGAGGACTGACACCATGATATGAAGCTGCTGGTTGTTGACCTTGGGCGATTCAGATTGGTGGAGATGCAGCAAGAAATTCGGATTCGGGGTGGGAGCGGAAGGAAATTCACATGTAAGCAGGCGAAGGAGTATCGCCCGCCATTGTCATATGAGACTCCCGATGCAGCTTACGTGCCCAGTTGCGAACTACAGTACACGGCCTATCAACAATCCTGAGAACAGGGTGACCAAATATTTCAGTTGCCTCACGCCGACTTGTTTCCAGTCAAAGGGTTTGCAGATAAGTTTCATGCTTGATGCGAGCTTACAATCATCAAGCTTGCTCTGATAGATATTGCAGGCGTGACAGTCCTGACCACATGTCTCCTTCTGTTCCGCAAAAAGTCTCATGACTGATTGACCAACTTGATGAGCCCTGGGTACTTTTAGTCTGCGCCTGTCTAGTTTTAAGCCTTTAATGGACTAGTTTACTCACCAGACGCCTTCAAGCAATTCTAGCTCTGAGCCCCTGTTACATACTAGATATTGTAATTAGACTCAATCCCATGGAACAGGTTGCTGAGAGTTTCCAGCTCTCCAACTCTTTGGAGTCCGAGAAATTCAAGTTATTTCAAAGCCGGTTGTGACCATTAGACACTTACCCATGCCCACCAGGTACTTTTTCTTAAACAATACCGATGTCTTTGCAACTGGGCGCAATACAATTTGGATCTTGCATATTGAGATCTAACCCATCAGTATAGGTTTCGGTTTTTGGGGTTTCGCTGCGATTCCATAATATCATGATATGTCGTTGGTTTACACTTTCCGTCGTCCCACAATCCCCTATAGTTTTGAAACTGCCGTGATCTTATAACATACCGCTTTCGTCTCGTCAAATTTCTCTACCAAATCCTGATATTACTTACACACTTGTCGCATTGCGCCTCGCCTGCTGTTACAACGATTGCAGCCGACAAACCAACCTCGCTTCTCCGCGGGCGAAGCACCTTTTCCAGGTCAAGCGCGACTGGATGGTCCAGGTCAACTGGAAGGACTTTGGCGAAGAGACCCCGCAAGTACAACTTGGGTTTATGGTTACTCCAGAACAAACAGTCGCCGGGAAAGACCAACATCCTCCGAATCTTCGCACAAGACATTGAAGATACAGTGGACCCCGGCTTCCTGGAGGCAAAAAGCCTGTATTCCAGCATGGCGCAGTAAGCCTCCCTCTGTGACCCCAATCCTTCTGCCCCAGCATTCCAAACCGGTGGACTAACACTTGCCTGGTATTGACGGTGAATCCAACAGTGCTGCTGGCGACCTACAAGACATCGAAATGGTCGATGATGTCGTCGAGACCAAGCATCGAAGACTTCAAAGGGCGCAGAAGCACGCGAGGCAAGCCAGACAGGCTGGGCTGATCGAGGCCGATGCGGACATAATGGGCGACATTGAGAGCACCATAATCGAGGATGAGAGCATCATGCAGCTGGAAAACAACATCAAGGACGCCAAGCAAGCCTCGGAGGGTTCGAAGGAGAAGGATTCGAAGAAACTCACGGACCTTGAAGCGAAAGACTCCGGCGAGCTCATGAACCAGGTCTTTGGCGACCTCAAGCTGAATGATCCCATCGAAGCCGTTTACGAGACTACTCCTGTACCAACCTTTGCCCAATTTGTGTACCAGAATACCACCTTCTTGGAATCACTGACCCTCGAGCAACGCGTCACGGTTACGGAAGCAAAATACCGGGATCACTGCGCCAGGGTCAATTTCTGCTACTCCGGATCCTTTTTTGAGAAGGTCGTCGAACGCGAGAAAACCCAGTTGGACACTGAGCGTGCTTTATCCACGGTCATGGATGTTTTGGGACTCGAACTTACGTACAAGGAGCAGCTAGGCTCGATCGAAAGAGAGCACGAAGCCTACAAAGTGTTCTGCGAGGACGCCGGCATTCGATACAACGGCTCGTACCTTGCGAAGATTATCGAGAACAAGTACTGCAAGCTGGCTTGCCAGCAGAAGTACGAGAGGATCATGATCGATGAAGAGAGGGCCAGGCCAGAGGCTTGCTTTGCACATAGGGACCTGGTCTGGAGAGGTTTTCTGCCTTGACAAACAGATAGATAGATACTTGCGCCGGCAAGCACTTGTACATTTGTTGCACATGCATTTGCTGGTCTGGAAAACGTCTCCTCGCAAACGAATTGCGCTCTACTTGAGAGGCTGGATTATGTGCCCGGAATAGGGGAAGTTCTCTGGTATATCCAGAGGCAACTTTCGTCGTTCGACATCGGGCATACCCATTTCACAAGTGGACAAGTGATGCTGCGTTTCATCTGTATCCATGATTGATTCCTCCGTATACACAAGCAATTAGCAGTTTCCAATCCCGGAGCAAGAATTAGGAACTTCTAGAGTTGACAAAGCAGATAGATTCTAGTTAGCTTACGCATTAGCACAACTTTGCTAACAGGAATGAGAATTGTGCTTAAAGCCCAGCCCCTGCTACAAATCTCCGAGCTTGGAGTTTCTTTGCATGAGATTCCTGTGATAGAAGTTCTTGTGAGTCCCGTTCTAGTCTACTAGAACAGTCATGTATTTGGACGTGTCCTGGCTTCCTGGACCAGTCCTCAACAAGCATCGAGAATTCTGCCCCTTTACAATTCAAGGAATTTGTGTCATTTCAACCGAGATGATAACCGTCACATAATCTGTGTTTTCCAAAGCTTTTTGTTAGCTAGTATTCTCATGAGCCGGCAAGATATGGCTGGGACCTTGGAGTACCAAAGTATTGGTATAGATACTCAGTTTTGACGTCTTCGTTGTCATTCTACGATGTGCCATTTTCAATTTTCCTACAGTTCCCACCTTCCGCTGTCGCTTCACGATCCGCTGTCGCTCTAGGCATTGCTGTCACTGCGGGCAGCTTTGCGGACGCTGTAAATGTGATATAGGTTCTGGCGACCAAACCCCGAGCGCGCCTCGCCTGCAGCGACTTCTGCGCCCGCCGACTACTAAACTTCCAACCTTCCTTCACGCCTGATCCTACTTTTTCTTCTCTGCGCGCACCGAAACCTGAGTACCACATTCCCAGTGTCCCACTTTTTCTGCCGGGCAAGACGTCAATTTGCTACATTGCTCAGAGCCTTGATACTTGCAAGATCACATAATGGTTCTGCTCACCAACCTCCAAGAGATCAAGATGGACTAAAATCCGACCAGTTTCGAAGACAAGGAGAATTCCCCACCATCGAACATTGTCACGTAAGTTCTCCAATGTCCAACTCCAGACTCAGTCTACCCTCGTCTGATCTACGGTCTGCGCGGGTCCACTCTCAGCATCAAGCACCTGAAACCATTGACTGACTTCTGCCTCACAGGAACTCTGCGCCCAACGCTAGCTCTGGCAGTACCTTTCAATTTGTCCTCCACCCCAATAGGACTGGAAGCAACTTCACCATGAACCAACCGGCTGCACCCGAATCATCTCCCACCACTACATTCGCGTCCGGCACTCCGGATTACGCTCTCGACGGCTCGGCCTCGTCTCGCCAAGACGGTCAACCTACAGGTGTTGATGACCTCGCCCAGCTTATGACCTACACCATGCCAGTTACCAGCCGAGGCAACAGCAATAATCAAGATCGCGGTACTAGCAGCATGTTCACGTCCAAGAATGTACCTGCCGTTCACTTAGGTCATCCCGCGCAGCCAGTTTCGGCCACGCCCAAGCCCATCTGGGCAGACAGCTGGTCGACTGCCGAGAGTCGCGAAACCCAGGGAAGCAGTGGAGCAGATGTTGATATGGATGCCAAGCGCTTTGAGAAAAAGTCAGCATATTCAACCTTCGCAACCCTCGCCAAGTCAGCCCTCTTGGCCGACTTAGCGAACTTGAACCTACCTGAGTTCAACATGCCCGTTGGTCGTCCACTGAAGATGCCCGAAGTTCGCTCTTTCGTCGCCTACCTATGTGACCAGCATATGAAGGAACAGGGAATAGTCCTATCTACTTCAGCCAGCACGTCCGTGAGCTTCTCCGGGCCACCTTACAACCCCAAGCCGCCCAAGATTGCCAATGCAACGACGGCGTACATTGACTGTCTCTGCGCTCAAGCTGACAGATATGAGCGTTCAATGGGTCATGTGAAAAGTAGCAAGCGGAATGACATGAATTCTCCCTTATCCACAGACGCCCAGCAGCGAGTTGATCAATTGAGGAAGCGTCTGCAGAAGGAGCTTGACACCAAGGGAGAAATTATTGACACGTTTGTCACCAGAACCTACGACTTCGGCGCTTACCAGAGATACACCATTGCGGCCGCGAGACCAAGAAGCGAGGTGCGGGCCTTATTCAAACTCAGAACTCAGCTCTCAAATTATCGAGGGGATAAGGTAGCGCAGGCTTAGCGCGAAGGAAAGATGGACGAGTGGGAATCTTCGCTCGAGTCGAAGATGTGCAATGCATACCTCCATAAGGTTGACGCTGAGTGGCAGGAAGCGTGAAACAAAGCTTACAACTTGAAGCTCAACAAGAAGTGCGAGGAGAAGGCCGGAAGAGATGGCAAGGGCATGTTTGGGATGTTTGGATTCGGCAAAGACGGTGTGAACGGCATCTTCGATCCCAACGCTTCCAAGAAGCGCTCTCGCGACGATGAAGACGAGACTGGTGAATCTCTGCAAGCACCGGCGCCTAAGAAGATCGCTCCCATGAAGAGTTCGAGGCTCACTTCCAAGAGATTCCAAGCTATGAATGATGACGCTAGCATCCCGAACGACACGGAAGGCGATACAGACATGGCTAATCCATCCATCTCGAAAGCCGATCGACGCGAAGCAGCCTCGAAAGACAGGAAGGCTGAGAAAACGAGGAGGGGAATGCTCGGAGGAGGCAAGGACATCCAATCGAAGGACAATATGGATGAGAAATCTGAGAAGAACGACTCCATGAGGATCGAGAAGAGTCATTCGAACCAGGTCCAGAAGAGCGTCATCGGCAAGATGTTCGCCCCTGTTCCAGGCCCACTTGCACCCTCCTACGGCCCCGTCACCTACCATCCCGCACTTTGCAACGACCCCACAGACCCCAACATCTCCACAGCCTGGACTGATGAGCAGCGTGTTGCATTAACCGAATTCTCATACCGCAGGTCAGCTGGCGATAAGTACGAAGGCAGTTACATGCAAAAGATTGTCGAAGAAGAGAAGGCTCGCATCCGAGATGCGAAGGCTCGCGTCGAGAGTGTCCGTGGCGCAATTCCTGGAAAGAATCTCGCCGGAGTTAAGACTGCCCACAGAGCCTTCTGCAAGAGCGTTGGTGTCACATACGAAGGATCGTACCTTGAGCAGGTTGTGAAGGAGAGTGCTGCCAAGATTGAGGACAAGCAGGGCGAGGAAGACGTTGACATGGCCAATGTCTGAGCCATTAACTGACTCCGCAACTTTAACGACTCATGGGCGTTTAGTTTCTACTGGGTAGTGGAATCAGGCGTACGTACCAGGTCTGGAAAGTTATTTTGGGTTGCATACGTTGAATGGAGGCTAGATCAATACCGGATACTTTTGAGAAACCGAGCGAGTGCTGGCGAATGATCTAGCCACCATCGGCATATACGCAAGATCTGAAGATCATGCTCGAGGTTGGCGTTCGGAGTGGCTCGACTGAGTGCTCATTAACTGGTCATATGAGAAACAAGGACAGACGGTCATGCGTTAGTTTGGTTGGAATGATCTTGATGACTGCTCGCGAATGGTCTGGCCATGCGGCGCAAGAAAGGTTATGAATTCGCCTGGGTTGGAACCACATGGAGTTCCTACACGGATGCCCTGAGCCTCGATGACGCTTCAGTCACAGAAAATAGAAAATGCAAACTCTTTACACCGAGCTCCATTCTCCACAGAACACTGTTAGCAAGACAATTGAATTCTACTTTGCCCGTCCTATACCCCCCTAAACAAAGAGTTTCTGTCTCTCATATTCCAATTTTGTAAATCAGCCGCTGCAAAAGAAAAAATGCCTGCGAGATTAATGAGCAAGACATTTTCGCCCTTTACTCAAGGCGGTATCCCACTTAGGCGGCTTAGGCATGGCTTGTCCTGGATTTCAAAACTCCAGTCGGGATTTAACTCACCCCTTTTTCTATACCCTGCTATCATCTCACGCTCTCCTTTCGCTCCAGGCTCAGCCGTTCCTAAGTCAAATTCACAATGGGGAGAGATTCGTATTCAATATCACAATATCACCACGCGGCAAGCGCTCGCTTGAATTTTCGCCTCAACGTGCTTAAGTCCTTGCCGGCTCGAGCACAAAACTCCAACGAGTTGACCTGAGCTCTCTCAATCTCTTCCAATTCTATACAACTCTTCCAACAGCTTGAGTCTCTTACCTTCACACTCAACAGACACTTTTCAAGCACCCTGCTACCACAACGCAAGCTCACTATAGCTTTGGCTCCTTCTTCACACGAAAGACAGACCTGTTTCAGTTTGCCCTCTCGTCATATTCACGGTTCATAATGTTCTCCTCTTCCTACAGCAACTCGGAGCGCAATGACGACAGTGCCAATCCATTGGCGAACTTCACATTCGCCCTACACCCGAACAAGTCAGCGACTGTACCCAAGCCGGCCATGAACCAGGCCGCCAACGACGGTCCAGAGTCAGCCTCACAAAATGACCTCTCTGGTAGCACTCCGGCCGGCACATCCTCTGTGTCTGACTTGGATATGGACGCCATTGCGCAACGCATGGCATATGTCACCCCAGTCATTGGCCGCCCCGAGAACAGCAACGGAGAGTCGAGCACTTCACACATGTGCACCTCCAAGAACATGCCAGAGTCATCACTTGCGCTTCCTTCACCTCCAGCCATCTTGGCACCAAAACCAGTCAAACCTATCTGGGCAGGCAGCTGGGGCCAGCAAGACACTGCGCAAACGAAGAGTCTGAAGACCACGAGATGACCGAAAGCGGACAGAACAGCATGTCCGCATTCTCAGACCTCACAACCCTCGCCCAATCGGTCACTCACGTACCCGAGGCTTTCATTGCCAGCCTGCCTCCTCTAGTAACTCCAACCAAGAAGCAATGGAGTACTCAGGAGCTATTTTTCTTCATCGAGCACGTAGCAGAGTGCTGCAAGTCTGCCCCCAGCGCATCCTCCCCCATCTTCGACACCGCCTATTCTTGCCTAGCATTCCCCGAACTGTTCGATCCACGCCCCGCCGTGATCGCCAACGCCACCGCAGCCGATATCATCGAACTCGTCGAAGAAGCCGCAGATCTCGAGGCCGAGGCTGAGAACGGCACTGTCGTCGGGGATCCCAAAGATCCCTTTGGTGGAATGACTAGGGGTGCGAGAATGAGAATTGCTGGTTTGAAGATCAGACTTGAAAAACAGCTCAGCATCAAGGGCGAGATTGTTAACCCGTTTGTGACGAATACGTACGAGGCTGCTCGCTGGCGTGAGTACCAGGCTGCACAACGCATGGATCGAGTCACTGTTCTGAGCAACCTGCTGAGTATGCTTCAGACAGTGGTGGACAAGAGGCGGGATTGGAGGGGCTTGGATCAGGAAAATATCGCAGTAGCCTACATTCCGAGGACCATAGAGCAGTTGCGAGAAGCAAAGGAGAAAGCTTCACACGAGAAGGAGAGAATGGATCGCGAAGACGAGGCAGCGAAGCAGGGCAAAGGCGCATTCGGAATGTTCGGCTTTGGAGAGAAGAACATCCTCGGCGTTCCGGAAACTACGTCGTCGAAGAAGCGTGCTCAGGATGAAGAATTCGCCTCGGAGGAAGCCGAACGGGCACAACGAAGAAAGATGTCCGCCACAGCAAAGTCTGGGACGCAAGGTCGAGAGAAGCCTATGAAGCCGCTCAAACTCAAACTCAAAACGGGTACCGTAGGGGCCAAGCCCAAGCATAACAGCGACAACAACTCCAGCACCAATCGCCCTCTGCCGACCTCACCCGCCAAATCCCAGCAAGGAAACACCCGTGAACCGCTCCGCGCCCACCCAGTATGGACCGCCGAACAACGCCTCAACAACCTAGCCTACGTCGAGAAATTGCAGAGAGAATTCTGCAGCCACTGGGGTTTTCAGTACGAGGGATCGTATGTCGATAAGAAGGTCAAAGAAGCCGCTGCTAAGATTCGGGAGAGCATGGAGGATGGAGACGTCGGCATGACCGATGTCTGAACAAACCAAGGTACATAACTAGATCTTGCACTTGGCAACTTGCAGAATCTTGGTGCTTCTTCTCTTCTGAATTTGAGCGTACCAGGCCTGGCTGAATAGCTCTCTTTGGTAATAGATGCTGGATGGAACCTCATAGGAGACCAACCGAGTCCCCGCAAGTGGCCTGGCCATGCGGCAAGCAAGAATGGTCATACATTTTGCCTTGGTTGCAGTGGCATGGAGAGTCACTTGACTCGTCCTATGCCTCAACGTCTCAGTCATAAAAAATGAAAACTCGGTTCACAACCCCCTGGACGATGATGTGAAGTAGACGATATGGTGCAAACAATCCCACGCACAGAAACTCATGATCAGCAACTAAGTGACATACCCCTGGTGCGCACTCACCTAAATGTAAACCGTGAACTGTATTTTCTTACTTCCATCTATCTATCATACACCAACCATCCATACATCCATCCAACCGTGTCCCTCCCCACACAATTGCCCCCACCCCCCATCTCACAACTCATCCTTTCCCTTTGCCTCCTCCTTCTTCCCTCCACCCTCACAAACCGCCGGACTCCCGACCTCCATCCTGTACACACACTTCTCCATCTCCGCCACCCTCCAAATCACCTCCTCAGCCGCACACGCCACCACGACATCCGTCCTCCGATTCGGCCCATTCCAGCACCCCTGACCATTCTCAAACCTCAACACCAACCTTTCCCCCTTCCCCAACCCCTTCCCTTCATCGCTGATCTCCTCATCCACAATCTCACTATCAAATCGCACAAAACTTCCCAGACTCGTGTTACCACCGCCCTTCTTAGATTTCTGACTCGTCTTCCCCATCCAGCAAAGCTCATACGTATACTCGCCCGAATCCGTAGAAACGCACGAGTCAGTGAGCGCGCGGAACACATCCTGGGGGCCATAGTCTTTATCCAGATCCGCCTTCTTCTCATCGAGTTCTTTCTGGCTCTTTTTCAGCTCCTCAGTAGCAGCGTGCAAAGCATTTCTTGCATCAGTAACCACCTTGCTCTCAGTGCCCGGCTGCGCATTATCCGGCAAGATCCCATTTTCCACAAGCAAGATGCGGATACTGGTGATTTTGTCGTGGACCCACGAGCGCACGGATTGCGGAAGGTATTCTTCGAATTTGTACAAAGCGTCGACGTCGCTTTCTTCTTCGTCGGCGACGAATTCGTCCCAGTTGATGCCGTTGCTCTCGGAGTCTTCTTTGACAATCTCTTCCGCGTCGCGGTCTTCGGCGGACGAGTCGCTGTTGCTGGTATCGCCGATATTTGCAGCAGCGTAGTCTTCCCATGCCTTGACTGCTCGCTTGACACCCTCCTCGCTTGACAGCGGATTGTACTCCTCCCTAAACGTTGCAAAGATGCCCTCCAACTCATCAACCTTCTGTTGGAGCGCCTTCTTCTTGTTCATGGTACTTTCGAGCGCACCCCTCAGCTCCTCCACCCTCTGCCTCGCAACCCCCACCAACACCCCCAACTTCCCCCCCTTACCCCCACCACCCCTCACCACCCTCCCCCTCTCCCTCCTCTCCACCTCCTCAAACTTTTGCTTCAGCGCCTCTTCCTTCCCTTCATTTCTCAGCAACTCTTCACTCAGCTCTTCAATCCGCTGCTGCACCTGTTTTTTCAATCCCTCCGCCTCCGTCACTAACTCATTCTTCCTCTTGATAGCCTTCGCCTGATTCTTATCCCTAACCTCATTCTGCCTCCTTGCCTCCTCCCCAATCTTCTTACACCTATCCTCACACTTCACACCCCCCACACCCGCCCACTCATCCGAGCCATCACAACAAACTTCATAATCGCAAACTCCATCATTCACATACGTAAACGAAACATAAGCCGGACTGTGGCCTTTGTTCTTGCAATAGTATCCCGGCAGCGCCACATGCACGCTCTTATTTTCCGGATCGGAGGCTGTGTCTGAAGCCGAGTATTCAGGGACGGAGTAGGGTTGTGGAGGAGACAAGGGGGACAGGTAGGTGCAAGCGGCAGTGCCGGGCTCGTCGCTGCCGTCGGGGCAGTCGCAGTAGTCGTCGTTGACTTGGCTTGCACTGATGGTGATTGAGGGGACGGAAACGCATTTGAAGACGCCTTCTTCCTGGATGCCTTTGTAGAATTTGGCAACTATATCGAGGAAAAAGAAGAGTCAGTATCATTCTTAGCCAATCAATCTCTCAATGAACACAAAAACATGTGGAAGCTGGTCCAATTGAGCAAACCGAAGCAATTGAACATTGAAGCATGTGAACATCAGGACACTCACATTCAGGACCAACACCCCGCGGTCGCGAAGAAATTGCGTCGGCGGACGACGCTGCAAAAACACCCCAGGGAGCAGCAGCTGAGGTGCCGAGCAGCACCAATGTCTGGAGTCTGGTCATTGTGCCGGATCAAGTCAATTGGTGTGTGCAATGCGCCAGCGCTGGGAGTCTTGAGTTGTTGAGATGTTTGAGCCAGCTTGTCACCTTGGAGGAGAGCTGGTGCACGGACCATCTGGCCTTGAACGTCAAGCCCCCTTTTCTGTCCCGCTGTCGTTCACGACTGGCAAACTTTATTGAAACCTGACTTGACACTTCCAGGTAGGAATTCTCAAAAACAGTTTTTGGTTGCTTCTTTATTGGTGCCTAGCAGAGATAGCGTCTAGGATAGATAATCAATGTGCAGGATCTCGGGAACTTCAGCTTCTTGCTACGCGCGAGGCACTGCCCCAAGTCACCAACATCTCTGGATGCTTCGCTGGACAGTGGATGCGAACAGAGACACAAGGTTCTACACACAAATCACCGAACAGAAAAACAGTCATTTCAAAGTTTTGGGGTATCAATAGACATTTCAAATTCTTCAGCCCCACTGGGCCACTAACTACTACCTACCTTGCTAGTTTCTCCTCTCAGCTAGAGAGTAGTAAAGCTAGTCAAGGTCCAAAGGGTCCAAAATTTCGTTTCGTTGCCCCCAACGTAAAGACCACCATGACCTTCCAATCTCCCTCACTTCCAAAAAGGTGTTTATGTATATGCCATCCTTCCAGTCCAGATACCCCTTTGTCATTTCCATCCCCCGCCGAGAATCAAGCAAGGTAATATGCTATTGTAGCCGTAATGAGCAAAGAAAACTCCACGATGCTTGGGATGTCACAGTACCAGCTGTACTCCAAGCTCTTCTTTTCCACAACCTCGAGTAAGCAGCCCATCATCGCACGCTGCCATCCCCCGTACTCTTGCCCAGATGGGAAGGAAATTTTCGAAGACAAACGTCAGCATGTGATGAATAACTCCGTGGACAGCAAAGGAAACGCCAGCACCTTCCAACACTCCATCTATTATGCCGTGCCCTCGCGGGACACCCCCTTTTCATCGCAAGTAGCTTCATTTGGAACATAAGTGCGGATAAGAATATTTTGTACAAGAAGAGAAGTTCGTAGTGTATCACGCGTCTCGCTGGCATGTTTCAGAACATGCCCCTCCTCCCCGACGGCATAGCCGGGGCCTTTTCGAACATCGCTGCTCGAGCCCGTACATTCAAATTCCCAGCTTCACTGTTGCTCTTGCGCAACTTCTGTTTGAACTTGTTGTCTTCTCCTTCATCGCCCGAGAACGTGCTGACTTCTTCCTGGCTTGAGTTGTCCCTGTAGGAATTTGATGTTGGAAGTACAGGTGCCGTGGCGACTGAGTCTGAGCTCTTGCCGCTGAAGACACTAAACATAGCATGCGTTCTCGTTTGTCGCCTGCGTGGGTTGATTGGAGGAACGGGAGGAGCATTACTATCAGGGCTGTTGGTGAGCGAGGAACCGGGAGGGAGATCGACGGTATTGATCCGTGGAGTATATGAGATCAGGGTTGGTTCAGAGATTGTCGACTTGTTGACAGAGAACTTGCGAGGTGGTCCATTACCCTGGAATCCTTGTCCACCGGATGATGCAGTGGCCATGGAAGGGCTCGGGGTTGGCTGACTGAGGGGAGGAGTGGCATTCGCAGAAAATGCAGGCACAGGACTCCGGCGAGGCGACAACCCAATTTCAGACAGATCCGGTGTAGGAGGCATGCTGACGGGCTTGCTGTCGAAGTATCCAGATTTGCTGCTAGCTCTTGAGCGGCCGCCGAACTCCGAGGTTGCGACGCTCGATCGAGAATTCAAGGACAGGCTTGGAAGGGGAGTCGTGGTGGAATCCTCAAGGATGCCCATTGCAGAGCTTGAGGTGCCTTCAGCCATAGCCTTCGCTAAGTCATCACGATAGCGACCATTGCGGGACTTGGAACGGCCAGAGGCGCTCGAGCTAGATCGATCACGGGCGGCACGAGAGGCAGGTCTTGAACCTGACTGTGATGAACTGGTGCTGAGCACTTTGTTCTCTTGACTTTGAGCATGAACGACTTGCGGCAACGAGGGCTTTCTATCAGAACTCAACGAAGCCTTTCTATCAGAACTCGTCGACCTCTTGGTGGACTGCAGTTCGTTTTCGTAGCCCAGAGGAGGCATCGAGTGCTGAGAGTTGGCGGAAATTGGCTCCGGGCGCCTGGCTTTCTCAGGAGACTCTAGACCACTTCCATGACGTCGCTCGAAGACCTGGCGTTCACGATCTCTCTGAGCGTCTCGGCGAGCTTGGCGAATGTTCTTAATTCCGGGAGGAACCCTCGGAGTTTTGGCAACGGGGCGCAACATCTCTTGTTCTTCATTCTTCCACAAGTCGTCCACGCTTGGCCTGGGTGAAGAGCGAGTTGGCGGCACTGAATCGCTGCCATCGCTTGCACCTGCAAGACCGAGCATTTTCATGGCCTTGGACTGACCACTTCCGCTTTCTTTGCTCCTCAGTGCCAACGAGTCTCCGCTTACTTTTCGTGGAGCATTCATGTTCTCGTCTCCATAGTCCGCGGAAAGTGGAGGACTGGGATCACGATTGTCGAAAGTGGCAATGCTCTTTAGTTTCTGTTGGACTTTCAGCCGACGTGCAGCAAGCTGATTGGCAAACTCGTCTATGCTATCATCCCTGCTATGATTTGATGGTGCGCGGTTGGTGTCATGGGCGGGCGATAAAGCGGACTTCTTGGGAGACCGATCTGACAAAGGTTCGGGTGCCGAAACATCATTCGCGTTGTCGTCCACAGCCTGGTCCCAGCCCATTGCGTCCCATGGGTTTCCTTTGGTGTTGTATTGTGACTGACCTACACTGCCGGAACTCGGAGGACGAGATGAAAACTGAGATGCCATATTGGGATAATTCATCCCGTATACAGAAGATGCACCGCTATCGCTTCTCAAATGCCCCATAACCAAACCACTTAGATCAGATATGCCGGTGACTGGGCCCAATGTTGGTGAGTCCATAGGGAGACCGCCGATCATTGGAGCCGAGTTGGCGTTATCGCTTGGGTTTGGGATCGAAACTGGTGGCGCCGCAAGTGCATCAGCCTCTGATGTGTAGTCGGCCCACAGTCGACCAGGAGCCCGTCTGTTTGCGGGATGCTCAGACTGTGGAGGTGGCTCAATCTCCGCATTGGGTTTGACGGGATTTGAATCGACGGTGGGTGAGAGAGGGCGATTCCAAGGTGTGCCGCTCTCCTGTTCAACCATTGAACTGACAGAGCTGCCATTAGGAGAATGCAAGAACGTGGCAGAAGGGGGCTCTTCTGGCAGAGTGTCTTGAGGCTGACGATATTGGTTTTCAGGCGTGGGGTCCAATTGCTTAGTGGATTGAGGCGACGATGGCGATTGTGGCCCAGCTGAGGCAGCTGAGGCAAAAGTGGCACTCCGTTGTCGCTGTGGCATTGGTCTAGGCACATATGCTACTGACGGAGATCGTTGTCGGAGGGGAGGTGTCTCGCGACCTTGTTGCATTGCAAGTTGCCTCTGCCTGTACTTGTTCTCGTCGTACGCCTGAGCGGGCTTGCTGAACGCACCAGTAGCCGTGGCTTTGCCGCGGTCGCCTGGCTGAATGGGCAGCTGGCCAAGAGCGCCATCTTCGCTGATGTGAGGGCTTAAGGGAGGAGATATAGCGAGCGATGCTTTGCGCTCCGCGCCAGTTGATTTGGTCCCAAATTCAAAGCCACTGTATGGCGTTGAGTAGGGTCCCGGACTGGCAGCCCTTTGGCTTTGCAAACTTGGTTTGCGAGTGCCTTGAAATTCGCTAGGAGAGTTTGGCCCGGGTGGGGGGGTCTGGTTGTCGAAGACGCGGCGTCTAGAGATTGTGTCCAATCGATGCATTGCGGAAGATTGCTGATCATGGAGGTGCTGGTCAAGTCCGGTCTCGTAGAGGCGTCGGTTCTTGATTAATGCTCCATTAAGTCCCTCGCTACTCGGCTTTCCAGAAAGGTTCGGAGAGATAGTCGGGGTTTGGCGACCACTGAGAGACGGGGTTCTCTGGGAGGACACAGACGTGGCGGCAGTCGAGGTGCGGGTGTTGTAGGGACCAGACGAAGTGGTAGACGAGGTCTCGCGGTTTTGGTTGTAGCCCAGTAACGGTGGAGAGTTCGACCTTGTAATCGGAAAATCCTCTCCCTCGCCAGTTTCACCTTGCTGCTGTGTTTCTTCCTGCATCTGCTGTGTTTCTTCCTCCATCTGCTGCTGTCTCTCTTCCTCCCTTTGCTGCTGTCGTATCCTTTGAAAAGCAGACTGGCCAACATCATCGTCGTACAAAATTCTGCCGCCCATGCCAGTCCCCGCACTATCTCCCAAGTTTTTCATGGAGGCCGCTGCTCTAGCTGGGATTTTGTAGATCTTCTGGCGACCGCCAAAAACATTGTTCCCCTCGCGTCGCCTGGAGCGAGACATTATGTTCCCATTCTGAACCGCATCATCATCGGTGCCATAGCCATCCGCTGAGCCGCCGGAGGAGTCATGCCTGTCATAGGATGCAAATGGGGGTCGAATCGAGCCGTTGATGGAAGCCACCTCGGCAATATCCGAGAGACCGTTGCCATTGAAAAGGTCAAACCTCGATTGTCGCTTGGGAAACAAGACACTATCATCACTCGCTTTCCCCAATTTCGAACTCGGATCATCTTGCTCACGGAGCATGGAAAACCGTGCCGAGAGGCCGTTCATTAAAAGACTCGTTCGAAAATCATCTGTTGATGGTAGAGCCGTGCTCAGGTCCAGTTCAGGTGGACATTTCTCTTCCTCCACATTCTTCTTGTTTTTCCTAAATGTCTTCGAGTTTTTCAGGTTTGGTAGGATTGGGACTGCCACCTCGGAATCGTTGGAGGGTGTGGGTGCAATGTCGGACCCATCCTTGGCCTTCTTCTTCGTTCGGAATCGATTCATTTTGAAGCAGGTAAAAAGCGAGCCTGTCGCTACCAGAGATCGGTCAGGGGAGAACGTGGCATAAGTAGAACAACTAATGTCGACTTACGACAAAGTGAGCTTGCTCACAAAATCAAGTGGAGGAATCCACGATGGCGTCGTCTCTCTAGGCAGACGAAAAACTACGGGGAGTGATGCCCCCGGATCACGCTCTTGGTCGAGAGCAGGGATGCGAACTACGAGAGGTGAAAGATAATGGTGTTCCTGCATGTAAACTCGAGCATTAGCTTGGCTGCTGACAGCCTGAAAGCTGGATGACGAAAGTGATTATTTGAGTTCATCTGACAAGTAAATTGGTCCTATCATACCTCGGTCACTTGAATAATGAATGGCACAACTCAAGGTGGATTTAGACAATAGATAACAACTCGGGATCCAGGTAAAGACGGAGGTGCGTGAAAAGCACGGCTTGCTGCAGAAGCTGTATGAGATTATGTCGGGCGGCCGCTGGGGAGTCAGGGCATGAACCTCAGACGGCAATGCGCTGTGATGAGAGAAGGAGCGTGGAAGGACCGAAGATCTGATCTCAGGGCACGATTCCGGTCTTCAATTCTGCGATGCTGAATCAGGGTGCGGATCCTCGATGGAGATGCGGGTCAGGACTCTCAGAGTCGATTGCGTTCGGATGAAACGTGCGTTCAGACGTCAGTGAGAACACGAATCGTACATTGATGTACTTGAAGAGAAAGCAGTCGAGTGGCCAGTAAAGGAGGGAACGGCACTCGGGGCGAGAAATGAGAGAACGAGGCGAAAGGAACAGGAGTCGGGGCCTCGTCAGGTAGCGTGCGAGATGGTGAAGGAGGATGGGTTCGGGAGCACTTGGAGTTGGTGGTGGTGAGAGATGTTCGATGAACATAGGGACAGAGCGAGGCGTCTGGTGGGACGCGGGATGCAAACAGGGGTACTCTAAAAACCACAACTAAGGCGAGCGCCAAGGAAGTAATCATTTGGTGCCCGCATCTCTGGCGCATGCATGTTGTCGTGCTGGCTTCAATGGTGCTCTTCAGTGGCCCAAGCACTCGGGGCAATCAAAGCTTCGCCTAGCGCATTAGCGCGTTTCTGGCATTCTTATGTCCTTTTCCCGCTTTTTCTGTTCATGAGATCATTTCATCTGTTCAGCTGATTGCCATCTTTTCTTCCTGGAATTGCAGCGTCGACCAAGGCCTTGCCCCATCCTGCCTCCCACCGCCCGTGGATCAGCCTGATAGGAGTTGACGCCGCTGCCCTCTGACAGGCTGACGAGAAATCAATATTGGCAGCGCAAGAAGACCTGCAAGGTACCGTGCAGGATGCAGTGTCTCGGCCAGATCGCTGGCCCGTTATGTCTTAGGGGGCTTCAGATGACAACGGCTGTGGCTTCTTTCGTCTTACGTGCGCCTGAGAGATGAAGATTTGATTGCCAACAATTGATCCCGAATTCATATTTCTCGACTTCCCCTGTCTCGTCAACCAACCCAAGTCATTCTTCCAAATCGCCGCCGCCTCTCACCAACACCAACATGGCCGGACAGAAGTCTCGATACACGGCAGCACATGCAGGACAGATTTGAATTTCATGCGGAGCAACTCGGACTCCCCCCTCAATACTGGCGGCAGCGCTTGGATCGCGGCAACCTGCCAACCAACAATAACTCAGCAATCACCGAGATGGTCGTCGCCGGCAAATCAATTCGCAAAGGACGCTGGCCACATAGACTGGCAAACGCGAAGCTGCTCCCGTCACCCTCTGATCTTCCGGCCCGACATGTGTCGTGCCATGTCTCTCCTCTCAGCTGCATACTCACCCACATCTGTACTCCCAAAAAAACTCCTTTCAGCCACGCGCGTTTCGGTATTCGGTGAATTTCCACCATTCACTTGAAAAGAAAAAGGGGTCCAAAGCTCCAAGAAGGGGCCTCCCAACGGCTCCGGCATTATTACACTTTGCACACTTGACCGTCCTCAACCTCACGAGCGCACTATCAAAGAGGCTAGAGGTGCGCGGAACGGGTAAAAATAAGTAGCATTCCAAACCTCCACATCCATGGCTAGCCCTCGGGCTACTGGCCTTAGCACATTTTGGCCACATAGCTTATGTTCCGTCAATCCGGCAATCCTTCCGATCCAGGAACATGGTTGGGCATGTGGAATTTCGCGTGGACGACCAGGGCCCTTCCGCCTCATTGCCAGGGCAACATGTACCAGTAGTTTCGAGCAGTTGTGTAATCAACCCAAATTTACGGCGGGCCACGACATCTGCCATTAGGGGCTCTCAAAGCAAAAAGTGGGAAAATCCGGCAAGTTTCATGGAGTCGGAATCTGTCAGGCAGAAATAAATTATGTCCGAGTTATGCAAATTATTTTCTGGTGCCTTGCGCATTGGGCATTAAATGGGTATTTTCAGACTGGAAATCTGGCTCTTGGCAGATTCCAGATCCCGATTTGCAGACGAGGGGTAACAGGTCGTTTTTCCAAAAGTTGGAATTTTCCGCCAAGGCCAGATTCCAGCTAATTTCCAGCCTGCAAATCTCTACTTAATGCCCAATGCGCAAGGCACCAGAAAATAATCAAGCA
This sequence comes from Cyclaneusma minus, assembly GCA_037179335.1. Classification (NCBI taxonomy): domain Eukaryota; kingdom Fungi; phylum Ascomycota; class Leotiomycetes; order Marthamycetales; family Marthamycetaceae; genus Cyclaneusma; species Cyclaneusma minus. The sequence continues at coordinate 2,107,509 of JAKZHN010000001.1, read as the reverse complement.
TAATTTGGCATAATTTATTTCTGCCTGAAATTTATAAGCAAGATTCCGACTCCATAAAACCTGCCGGATTTTCCCACTTTTTGCTTTGAGAGCCCCTAATATTATTATTATGACATTTCACGGGGGTGCGACTTAACACAGGAGAATGCTACTCTAGATATGATATTGAGCAGGCCGGATCCCTTCTCGCCACGATGAACTCCAGCTTGTTTTTACACGCTCAAGGGCCGCGGCCTAACTCCAATTGACGACAAGGACAAGCAATTGGAGCGGCTGTATAAAAACCCGAGAATATAGTCAATTCCAATTCAAAGCACTTATAAAAAGCATTGTGCATAAAATTTAATATTACCGGCAAAAAGGGGTTCCGCTATTATATAAATAAATAATTATATAAATAGAATGGTAAATATATTGTAAGCGAGTTTTGAAATGGTAATTTTATAATTTATTTTATTATATATAATAAATTAAATTATTTATTTATTTAATAGCTTATTTAATTATTAATTTTTGGCTATATAATTGTTATTTTAATTTTATTGGTAATAAAATAATATTTATTTATAGCCTTTGCATTGTATTTAAATTTAATTATTAATTAATAATTATTGGGCTAGCAAATAATATAGCAATTATACTAGCTATAATACGTATTTAGCTATATATTATAATTTATACTAGCTGTATTTGGAGCGTGTTAAGCCTTTTAAAGCCAAGCCTTGGCTTATATAAATTTTATTTAACCGGAATATAAAACGGTTATATTAATAATAATGTTATATTTAGATTTTATATTGCGATTATTATAGCTATAATTATTATAAAATACCCTAGCGTAATTTAATTAGCGGAGAAAGAAAGGGATAGCTTTAACACTATAAAGCTTACCCTCCTTTTTCACTTATTTATAATATAACGCTTACAATTAAATATATCCATTTTTTAATATATAAGCCATTATTTTTGGTAATCCCAATATTAATTAATATTATTTTACCGAAACACAGATTGGCTAAGGTATTAAAAAAATCAAAAAGCCATTTTTTGCAAATCGGTATATTTTTTGCCGGGTTAGTAAACCGTTTAAAATAATAAAATAATATATTGCCTATTGGTTTTATAATTCCGCTTTTAATTGGATTAAATTTTTAATTTCCTAATTTAAAAAACCTTTTTATATATTTTTTGCAGGATTTTTTAAAAATTAAAAATTAAAAAAGCGGTGCTAATAATAATAACTACGCTGTGCGGCTAAATTATTATTAAAAACCATTTACAAAATTAGGAAAAGCTTTTTATAATTCAATTATACTTTTTAAGGCTAAGGATAATAAGGCAGCAAATCGTTTTTACGATTTAATTGTATTCTATTACACAATTGGTTAATTAAGCTTTGGTAATTAAAACTTTCAATACATTATTATATTCTTTTTCAAACGATTCAATTCGCCCTCGAAATCTACGACCATCCAAAACTCCTTTCTCAAACCACCCATTATTAAAAAGTATTTATTCAATTTTGCGAACCGAGATTTACCAATTCAAAAATCCGAAATCGAAGCCAAAATAAATTGCAAACGCCGCAATAAATTGAAATCGTTTTTATATCTATTATTTCAATAAAATTAAATTTTTCCAATAATCTACAATTAGCGAGTTAATTTTAAATAATATAAAAATTCCTAAAAACCCTAATAATCCATTTTTTTTAAATTATATACTATTATGCAATTTTTATAAATTTGCAATCAAGATTGCAATATTCCAAAATATACCACTATTTTTATTTTACCGCCGCCCCTTTGCTTTAAAAATATAAAAAATCACTATATTAACGCCTAATTTTTGCAGCTTAATTCCCGTTATTTTTGCAATTCCTAATGCATAATTTTATAAAGCAATGAAATTATTCCTTTATTTTACGGCTTAAAAATATAGATTTTTAACTACTGCGTTAATTCTTTTGTAGTTTAAAGTTTTTTTTTATATATGGAAAAGCTATTTTTTGCTTTTTTTCAATTTATTAACTATTAATTCGCCTTTTTAAATTAATTGTTTTTTGCAAATTCCTATTATATCTTTTTTTTAAAATTCCAATATCCCTAATAACGATAGAAATAAAAACGCTATCGCCGCTAATAAATATACTATTAAAACTGTTAATCCAATTGGCAAAAGAATTTAAAGCTATTGCTATTTTGCTAATATAAAAAATATTAAAAAACAGCTTTAAAATACTGCTTTATAATATTAATTTAAATAGGATTTTAATGCCTCAAAATCGATTAATTTGCTGAAAATTAATAATGCAGCCCGCAAAATAATAAAAAACCTTTTTTATTTTAAAGGTATTTTTATTTATTAAAACTATATTTATTACAATTTTAAAGCTATATATATTAAGAATAAATAATATAAAAAAACTGTTAAAAGATCTATTTATTTGCAAATATTTATAAAAATAAATCCTTTATTTTGCAACAAATATTCTTTTATTTACTAGCTAACTTGCAATAGCCTTTTGCCAATAGTATATTTTTTCCAGCTTTTAAAGCCTTTTCTGCCCGCTTTAATACCAATAAACCCAATTTTAACGATTTTTTTATTATTATTTTGCAATTCCCGCAATAGTAATATTAATTTATTTGGCTATTATTGCGGCCAAAATAATAATGGCGCATTTATATTTTTATATAATATTTTTATTAATTTCTAAAGTTTTAAAAGATTTGCAAATTTAATAAAGGCTTATTTAAATAATAATAAAAAGTTTATAAAAAGAATTAATATTTTAAATACTAAGCTGCAAATGTTTTATAATTTCTGCGCTAAAATTAATTTAAAACCAAATAATAATATTAAAGCGGTTTTAATTATATTGGAAAATAAGGCTAAAAACATTTATTATAATAAAATCGCTAGCAAAAATTATTTAATTAAAAAGATAATTAAATATATTCGCAAGCGTTTTAAAAGCCAAGCTAATTATTAAAAATATTTTACTAAATAGCATTTAACCAATTTTAAATTTGTTTTAAATAAAATAGCTAAATTTAAAAAAATAAAATTTAAATGCCTAAAGCTTTTATTTAATTAATTATATATTATTTAGCAAAATTTTAATATTATTTACAAAATCCAAAAGTTGAATTTATATAATAAATTTATTAACGCTATTATAAATATTAAAAAATACTAATACGCTTTTATAAAGCCTGCTAATAGCTATAAAAGATTTTTTATTAATTTTAAAATTTTAATTTTAATTTATATAAAGCTTAAAAACGCTTTTAAAAATAAGCAATTTATAATTAATTATTGCTTTAGCAATTGCAAATAAAATTAAAGCACCGATTAACCTTTTAATTCGCTTTAATCGTTATTATTTTTATTTTCAGCTAACCGCCATTGCTTTATTTATAGCAAGCGAATTTTTTAATTAATTAATTAACCTTTTTTAGAGCAAATTAACAAATGTTATAATTGAAATAATATCCATTGCTTTTAAAATAAAAATTATTTAAATAGCATATCTTACGCCTTTTTAATTGAATATAAAACTAATTTATAAATCTAGCCAAATAATAAAAATAAATTTGACCTCCCTTTTAATATGCATTAAATAATGCAAAATATTGGCTTTAACGACGGTTTTAAATTTAAATTTTTAAATTTAAATTTAAATTAATTATATAATAAAAATCCTGCAAAATTTAAATAAATATTGGCTAATATAAAATTTGGCTATAATTTTGCAAAAAAAAAAATTGCTTTTATAATTAAATACGGCAAAATTAATAAATTAGCTTTTTTTAAATACTTATAACCAATTAGCTTTTTATATTGCTATCGTTATTAATTTTTATAATTCTTTTTTTTGCAATTTTTAAATTAAAACTAATAGATTTTTGTATTTACAAATCGCTATTCGTTTATAAAATTCCAAGAAATTATATTAAATAGCAATACTATTAATATATTTATAATTAGATTTTTTTAATTTCTAGCTTTTTAGCGCCTTTTTAATTGAAAGCTTAATATTGCCCAAAATAAGCATAAAATTAAATTTAACAAGGAAATTACATTTATTATTAATATAGCGTATATTTTTACTTTTTTTAGTATTATTAATTTCTATATTATTTCAATAAATACTTCTTTTTTATATATATTAATAATCTAAACCGCTTAGGCATTTATTTTAACAAGTTTTTAAATATTTTATATTAAAACAAATTTAAAAAATTAATTGCCCGAAAATAAAATTATTCCTGGCTTTATTTTAATTTTGAAAACTATATAATAAAAATCAATTTAATTTATAGCTATTTAATTAAAAACATTATTAACAATTTAAATATCCAATAACTAAAACGCTATAGAAAATCCTTTTTTTTATTTCATTATATTTTTAATAAATGCATGCTAAAAAAAAATCAATAAACTTTGCCATTAATACCAGATTTATCTAAAGGCTTTTAGCAAATTCAATTTCTTTTTTGCAAGGATTTTCAATTTAATACGGAAATTTTAATTAATTTAAGTTTTATTAATAACTAAAATATTATCTATATTATAAATATAGCAATTGCCTTTTAAATAGCCTAATTTATCAAATTTAATAATACCAAGAATATTTGGGAAATTATTTAGCTTTGCTAAATTAATATTTATTTTAGCCTATTTAATTAAATAATTTATAATGCCAAAAATAAAATTTATAATATTAAAAAAAACCGCTGATTTATATAAAATTAAAGTTTTTCCAATACCAATTAAAGTCTATAATAATATTGGCAAAACTAAATGCTATTATACTATTTTTTATTGCTTATATAAAATAATTTAAAAAAATCTATTTTTCCTAAAAAATCCGTTTTTTAAATAGCTATTAAATTAATTAATAATATAGCTAGCCCTAACAATTTTTTTTAATATTTGGCATATATTTTTGTATAATTAAATTTTTGATTTTATTATTTATTATATTTTAAATGCATTGGCTATAAAAAATAGCCCTAATACTATATTAATATTGGATTTCCCTTTTTAATCGAAAATAATAATTTATAAAAAGCATATTAATCGCCAAATTAATCCATTTATTATAATTGCAAAAAAAAGCTGCGTATTAAATATATTATAAAGAAATAGGATTTTTAAAACAATTATTAATAAATTATACTATAATAAAAAAAAGTCTTATAAAATAAATTGGATAATTTAAATTATAATCCAAAAATTTCCAAATTCTCTTTAGCCCCAATTTACACGTTGCGATTTGCAAAGCAAATTGCGGACCATTTATTATCCGAAAACGGGCCAACTTTTACCCCGCTACCTATAGCACCACTTATAGCAATTTTCGCAATACCAAAAATGCCAAAATTAACGCCAACTCCCGCACCTGCTAGTAACGACAATTTATACCCAAAAACGCCATTTCCCCCTTTTTTAAAAAAAGGCCGCGGTCGTTCAAAAAATAGTAAAAATAAAAAAACCAAAAACTATTATATTTATAATAATTTAAATGCTTATATTATTTAATTCAAATATATTAAAGCTTATATAATAAATATTAAAAAAGTTAAAGCCTTTTTTTTGCAAAAAAGGCTTTTAATTTCAAGCTTATTATTAAGCTTTGAAAATAAAATAAAATAATTATTTTTGGCAAGCTATTTAAATAATTCAATATTGCAAAAATTAAAAATTTTTAAATTTAAAAAATATAATTCAAATATCTATTATAGATTTCCAAAATTTAACTCTTAAATAATTTAAAAAATCAAAGATAAGGCAATTAAATATTCTTATAAAAAGTTAAAATTAATAGCTTAAAGCTATAATAATATTGGTAAAAAAAGATCTTATATAATTTCCAATAATTTAATTCATTAGCTAGCAATTAATTATAGCCTTGGCCTTTTACTTTTGAAAATTTGGAAAGTGGCTTTATTTTCAAAATATGATTTGAACTTATTTATATTTGCATTTTTAATTTTAGAAAATAATTTTATATAAATTGCTTAAAGGAATTAAATATTTTTATCCTTTAAAAATTATTATAAAATTTTTAAAGCTTTTATACGGCATTGCAAAATACGGATTGCATTAGTAAATAATTTATTTTAACCATTACAAAAATAAGCTATTTATAAAAATATTTATATTTAATTTCTATTCTACAATTATAAATTCCCCAAATTAGCTTTCTATTATTAATATGCAAATTTACAATACCCTAAGTTTTGCAAATAAAAACTAATTCGAATTAAAAAAACAAAAGCCTAAACTAGCTTTTTTTAAGGCTAAATCAAAGCAATATTTTATTAATAAGCCTTTTATTTTTAACCGCTATATTTTAATTTAAATTAATGGCTGAATATTTATAATTTAAAAAAAAGCAAAATAAAAATCTTAAATTGGTTAATTTTAAATTTCTTGTTATACTATAATAATATATTAAATAAAAAGCTAAAAGAACTTATTTAGCTATAAAGTTTTAATTTTTTTTTTAATTTTTTAATAGCCGTTTAATACCAATTTTTAATTAAAGCGGATATTGAAGCCCTTAATAAGCAAATTAAATAATATATATAAAATATTAACCGAGATTTTATTTATTTGCCAATTAATTTAATAATTATAAAACGTTATATATTTGTAAATAAATTATTCGCCAATAATAAAAATTTCCTTTTTTAATGAAAATATATTATTATATTGACTAATAAAAGTTTAAATAAAAAAATTATATATTTAGCTTTATAAATAATTTCTTTTAATAATCTCTTATTAAAAATAAAAAAATTACTTGATTTGTTTTTTTAAGCAAGCTATTTGCTATAATCCAGGAAATAAATATCGGAATTGCTATTTTTATTATTCTTTAGCTAATAACGGATTATTTATTGCTTTTTTAAATTCCCGTTGTTATTTATACCATTTTTCTAATATATTAATTGAACTAGGCATTATAATTAAAAAAAACTTATAATTAATATATTTTATCTTTGCCAAAGCTATAAATAAAAAAAAGCTATAAAAACTCTGCTAAATTATTAAATAAAATAACCCTGCAAATGCTATAATGAAAAGTAATCCAAATCGGTTTTTTAAAACGTTTATAAACCGCAATAGCTTGACTATTTAAATAGAGAAATAAATAAATTGCTTTAAAAGTCTTCTAGCTATTAAAAATATAAATTTGATAAATTTAAAGGGCAAAAGCTTGGACAATTTTATATATTCGAATTACTTAATTTACGGGCCTGGCCTTCGGCCCGTAGCCAATCCTATAATGTTTTTTGCTTTTTTAAAAAATTGCCAATATTTCGATTATAATAGCTATAGCTATTATAAAATACCTTAGTATAATTTAATTAGCGAAGAAAAAAGGGGATAGCTTTAATATTATAAAGCTTACTCTCCTTCCTTACTCATTTATAATATAATGCTTACAATTGAATATATCCATCTCTTAGCGTGTAAGCTATTACTTTTAGTAATCCTAATATTCTATATATTAATTAAATTTACTAAATTAAATTAGCTTTTTAGCCGACCAAGCAATGCGTAGCTATTGCTATTACATATAATATTAATTGTATTATCCAATGCATAGCTTTTCAAGCTTTTTGCTATTAAGCGTGCTTTATAGCCCAATGCTATTATAAAAATTATTAATAAATGATTTTGCGTCTTCGAATATTGCGCTTTTTAAATACAATTCAAATATGAAAAAATAATTGAGATGTTCTATTATAAATATTTTGCCGATTTTATTTATAAATACAATATATAATAAGTAAAAAATAAATTTTATTTTATATTTTGCAAATTTTATAAAATGAATTTTAAGGATTTTAATAATTATATGCCCGGTCAATATAAATATAAATTTAACGAATTTTCGTTTTTATATAGAATATTGAATATTAAATATTAAATATATAAAAATTGTTTTGAATAATTTCTTTTAATTTTTTAAATAATATAATATTATTTACAAAAATAAAAAAAATATTAATTTTTTTTTCGCGCAATATAGCCTTTTGCTGCTAAATTAATAAAATAGCAATTGCAATTTCAATTATAAATTTCCAAGCTAGAAGCGCTGGTTTTGCTAATAATGCCTTTTTTTTTGCCCGGTATTTTTTAATTTTATATTGCTATTATTTTTAGTTTTTTTTAGTTTTTTTTAGTTTGGAGCCGGAGTCTAAGCTTATAAATATTAATAAAAATGATTTATTTAATCTTAGCTATATAGGGCTTATTTTTAAATTGTTTTTAAAAAAGCGATTTTAATTTGCTATAGCAAATATTTTAAAAAAGATTATAAAGAATGCATTTAAAATTGCAATATAATAAGCGTTTTAATTCAATATTATTAGCAAGGCGGTATAATATATATATGATATATATATTAAAGAAATTTATTAATTTATTGTAAAGGCAATAATATATATAATAGCCAATATTTAAAAAAAGGTAAAAGATTCGCTAATATTATAATAAAAAAAGCAATTTTTAATTATAAAATTAAAAACACAATTTAATTTGCTATTAATATTTATATTTATAATATTTGCATATTTATTTTATTGCAAGGGCAATAATAAATATTATTTATAATATAAAAAACAAAATGAAAAATACAATTATAAAAATAGCGATAAAGGCTATTAATATATAAATGATTAAAAAGAAACTGCGGGACTAGGCGATTAAAAATATAAAAGCTATTTTAAAATATAAAAAAAGAATTATGTAAATGATTTTTAAAAAAAGCAAGATTTTTAAATAAAATGCGATTTTTTAATATAAAAAAACAATGCAAAAGCTTACGTAAAATAAAATTACAAATAAAATTACAAATAAAATTACAAATAAAATTACAAATAAATTTACAAATAAATTTAAAATAAAGCATTATTTTCGCGCTTATAAATAAAATTAACGGATTATTGGAAAATAATATATATATACGCTTATTGCAATAAAGCGAACTAGGCGCAATTGGATTTAATTCTTTTTCAATAGGCGCCTAATAATTTTTATATTATAAAATAAAATAAATGCAATTTATTTTTTAAATAGGCCGGGCAATTAAATTGATTTTGGGCCTTATTAATGCGAATTTAAATAAGCTGTTTTTTTAATTAGGCGCTTGAAAAACAAAGTTTTTATTATTAAGGCTTATGCTAAACAGGCTATTTTTAAAAATTATATTAATATTAATAATACCGATAATATCGGTAATGCCAATAATACTAATACTAATAATATTAATACTAAAGCTTAGGCTATTTTATAAGCTAAGCCTATTTTGTATATATATATATATATATATATTCTTTTGTAGAATTTCCTATATAATTATATATAAATAGTTTAGTATAAATATATTATTTATATATATATTAAAATAGCAATTAATTTAATATTTTAATTACGCATTTAATTTATTTATTTTATATTCCGGCATTATTTTTATTATTTTAATCCTGTACAAGCTTTATTATTATATATATAATTAATTATTTTAATTTACATAATTATATATATATATTATATTTTATATTTATATTAATAAACAATTATTTATTTATTTTTAGCCTAATTTTTAAATCTTTTTAATAATTTTTTAAAGAAATATATAATCTTTTTTTTTAAAAAAAACTTTAAATAGCTTGAGCAATTTTGCCGCCAAAAGCGCTTTGCTTATTAAAACCCGTTTTGGCTTTTTATTCAAATATTTTGGATTTTTATTTTGCTATATTAGATTGTTTATTATATTTTATAAAAATTACTGCCTTTTTTTAATACCCGCGTTCTTTTGCAAATTAAGCCAATTTAAAATATAAGGTTATATTGTATATTAATTAGCTATAAATCTTTCATTTTAAAGCTTTTTTATATTAATTTTAATAGCGATTTTTATATTTTCCCGCTGATAAATAAAATCGTTATAAGCCTATTTAACAATTTTGTTTTTTATATATCCTATTAAAATAGGGTATAATTTGTTTTTATAAAATTGTTTTTTAAATGTTTATAATCCATTTAATCATATAAAACCTTATCACGATTTATTGGCTATCATATATGTTTTTTGTTTTAAAAAAATAGTTTTATTTTATATTAATTCCTTTTTTTAAATATATATAATTAAGAAATAATAGTTTATAAAAGCTTGCAATAATAAGCTTTAAAAATAATAATGATATTTTAATATATTGGCAAATATTTAGCGGCGGTATTTATTAATAGCTATAAAATCTTAATATTAATAAGCTTTTCTTTCTCCTTTAATTTTATTGCTAAAATAATATAATTATTAAAGCTATTTAATCTTAAATATATTGTTTTCCTTTTATTAGTTTTGGTAATATAGATTCAAAATCAAAATAGAAAATTTTAAAAAATTACTCCCGTTATTTATACGTTTTTATTGTATTTTTAATGAAAATTAAGCTATTTTATATTAATGCTTTTAAAAGCTTTTAAATTGGCGATTATATTAATAATTAATGGTTTATATTTATTATTGGCGTTTGCATTGGCTATAAATTTAATAAATAGTTTAATTTATATTTTTTTAAAATTTTGTAGCTATATATTTAGCAATCTTTTATTTAATAGCTTTTTATTCAGCATTATATAATAAAAAAGGCCCGTTTTGCCTAGATTATATTAATCCCGGACGGGATATTTATTGGCTTTGCATTTTGTTTTAAACCAACATTAAAATCGTTGATTCTTTTAAATTAATAGCGTATTTTATAATTATTAAACTATTATTTTAAAAATACAAGCGTTGCTTTATTGAAATAAATTTTAAATTATAAATAATGGGTGTTTTGTTTTTCAAAAATCCGTTTTATAATAATTTAATTATTTACTTTGGTTTTTTATTGCTACTTAAAAGAGCCGCTTTAAATTAAGGCTATTTAGGGATTTTTTAAATAAAATTATTTGGCTGGAACACCGGATTTTTATTTGGTTTGCTTTTGTATTTAATTTGTTTATTGTAGTCGCTAATAATATACTGCAATTCGCCGATATTAAAAAAACTGAATAGCTTTTTTTGCTTAATTCTTTTGCTTGCATTATTACGGCTTTTTTTATACTGGCGTTTTTTGGGCATTATAATAATAGTGTATTAAAGAATCCAAAATTTTTGCATTAAAGATTTTGCAAAATTTCCTATATTTTTTTATAGGGCAAAAGTATAATAGCTTTGGTAATCATGTATAATACTTTTTTTTTAATATATATATATATATATTTAATTTAATTATAAAACCTATAATACGGCGATTAATAATATTATATTAGAAGCTATAATTATATGTATCCGATTAATAATCATAATTTTTTTTTACTTTATATATATTAATATATTTTAATTTCAAAACCAGGGAAATTAAAATTCTATATTTTATAATATTTGCGTTTTAATTTCAAGCTAACTGCAAATTAAAAAAAGGCTTTATTTTATTAATTTACAAAATATATATTATTTTAAAATTATATTATAAAATTATATTACTAGGATTAAATAATATATACCCTTATTTAAAAAAATATAACCAATTCTATTATAAAAAAAATGCAATACAATTATAAATAGCATTAAAATCACGGTAGTTTTTTAATGCCTTTACGCTTTATAATTATAATTTATCCGCTATAAGCAAAAGCAAGTAAGGGAATACCGTGATTTATAAAAAGCTGTAAAAGCATTTCAATAAAATTAATACTTTCCTTGTTTTCTTTTATCCTTATGCGCTTTTATTTTAAAGCTAATATTGGCTAATTTATTATTAAATAAGTTTTTTAGCAGGTATTTAATAAAAGATTTATATTATAATATATGTTTTTAAGCCATATCTAAATAAATCTTAGCTCTATTTTGTTTGCTTTAAAAAACAATAAAGCGGTTTTAATATTTTCGAAAATCCGGGATAAAAAAGCTTATATTAGGAAATATTAAGTTTTTTAATAATTATTATATTTACCGTCTTAATTAATTCTTTATATAGTTTAAATAAAAAACAATATTTTTTAAACTATATATTTTTTAAAAAATTATTTAATTGCTAAAAGCTTTTTTAAATAAGCCTTAAAACTTTTTCAAAACATGATAATAAGATTTTTAATACCCGCTATTAGAATATTAAAAACGATTATTATGCAACTAATACTTTTTTAAAAGTATTTAAATTATTAAAATAAAATATATATTGCTATATAAAGGCATTATTAATTTAAAACAAAACCTATATATTTTTTCTTTATCTAAAAATAAATTAAATACATTTATTATTAACAAAATAAAATTAATTAATAAAATTAAAATATATAATGCATTAATTGAAGGCTTCATATATTAAAAAAACAAAATAAATTTAATATGATTAATTGTTTTATTTTATCAATAAATACTAATTGAAATTAAATATTTAAAAAACAATGCCCAATTATAATTTAGGATATTAAATAATAAAGCTAGCAATAAAATTATGTTAATATAAATAGCCGTAATTGAATTTTTAGCTATAAGGTATTTATAAATTATAGTATAAATTATTAGAAATATAGCTAAGCAATAAATATTATTTAAATATATAATTAGGATATAAATATAAAAATTATCTATTTTTGCAATATATTTTTTAAAAGATATTGTTTGATTAATAATAAAGTTTTTAGAATTTTGCAATAATATAAAAGTATTCCAAAAGAAATTAAAAAAATAGAAAATTTACCATATAGCTTGGTTTTTTTATAGCGGATATTTCGAAAAATAAAAACAGTATTTTTATTGGTTTTAAAAAGAATTAGGATAGATATTAAAAATATTTAAATGGATTTTATTAAATAAAAATTACGATATTATATTATTGCAATAAGTGATAAATTTTATTATATTGGTAATTTGATTAAACAAAGGTTTACTATAATAATTTATAAAATAAATTTAAATTATATTTAAAAAAGAATTATAATAAAGTATATTTTTAATTTAAAAATGCTTATGTTAAAAAATAAAGTTAGATTAATTAATTTTAAATTAAAAGTGTATATTATATATATATTAAGCTTTTATTTATAATTTATAATGTAATTTATACGGTTTTTATACTTTTTTTTGATTTTAATTATAATAACGATTACAATAAAAAATATAATATTTGGTTAAAAATAAGCGCTATTATGCAATTTTTTCTATTAGCATTAATTATATAAAATTTATTTAATAATAAATTTAGCCTTTAATTTCTATTTTTAATATATATTATATTAAAATATGCAATACTTTAAAAATTACATTTGTTTTTTAATTATTAAAAACTTCGGGATTGGAAAAGGATATACCAATATTTTTCTAATATTGGCCGCATGCTTTTATTTGGTAAATAATAAAACTGCTACTTTTTATATTTTTATATATTTTTATTTTAAAAGCGCGCTTAAATTATTTAAGCAAATATATATAGAAATAAATATATTGCATTATTTAATTAATTGCCATTGTATTCTTTAAGCTATATTAAATTTATAATATATAGCTAAATTAGCCTATATATTTTAACTTTTATTAATATAAATAAATAGTAAATATAAATAATATATATATATATATATATATATATAGCAAAAAAATTCTAAGGTATATTAAAAAAACCGCTTAATAAACAACTAGCTATATATGAAGCTATAAAGTATATATTAATAATGCTTTAATTTTTTTTAAAAAATATTGCTTTATAAATTTAATATATATTGCATTAGCTTTTTTTAATACGATAAAATTATCCGAGATTTTAATTTAATTATTTCTTGCCTTATTAGTATTTATAAAAATTACTTAAATTCGCTTTTATAATATATATATTAATTCATAGTAAATTCATATTATTTTAAAATATATATTTTTATTTTCTAAATTATAATATATTTTTAAGTACGCTTATCTTTATAAATTATATTTTAAATAAGCTTAATAATAGGATTGTTTAAATTAAATTTTGGCAATTTAAAATGATTTCTTTTAAAAAAATATATATATTATAGCTATAATAAAGGATTACAATTCTTATTTTTATAATGCAATAATTATATGCATATTGCTATTTAAACCGTTGCTTAAAAATATAATTACTGCGCTAAAGGATTTATTTGCACCGCTTAAATTTAATTTTATTTGCAAATTTATTGCTTATATTTAAAACAGCAAATTTATTATTATTATTAAAAATATTATTAAAGCTTTGGAGTTTATCGACTTTTTTTATTATTTGCTTTAAAATAATAAAGGCAATCTAATTGGCTATTAAGCCTTTTTTAAAAATAAAGCTATAATTTAAAAGCTTGGCGGCTATATTGCTAATAAGATTAAAATTAGGGTTTATTTTACCAAGCTTCGCTATTTTGCAAGCGATTTATATAATTAAATGGTTTTATAATTTTATAGCCTTTAAATTTAATAATGCTATATTGCTAAAAATAAAATACATTTAATTAATAAGGCTAATAGCTTCAATTAATATTATATTATATATTATTATTGCTAAATTAATTTCAGAGTTTTATATTTATACAGGATATATATATATATTATGAAATAAATATATTACTAAAACTGCATAATAATTAAAATTAAAATAGTAAAAAAGAAAAAGAAAATGCGGAGGTTTTTATTAATTTTCGGATTTCCGCTTTATAAAATTGGAAAAATTTAAATAGCTGGATATTAAGCCCAAATTAATTGGGGTGATTTTGGGTGTTTTTAGCTTTGGTCTTTAATATATTGGTATATCATAGTATAGAATACAATGCATTAAATTATATGCGCTATTATATATTGTTTTGCATAAGCTTGCAAAATTAATAATTGCGGTATTGTTTTGGATTAAATATTATATTAAAAAGTATTTATTCAAAAGAATTTGTATATTAATAAGGATTTGAATATAATATAATTGATATATTATAATTTTAGTTTTTAAATGATTATTAAATTGCATAATTTAAAACACGTATTTTAAATATAAGCTGTACGCTTTTAAATTTTGGCGCAAATTTATTTAAAAAACGTTTTTTTTTTATTTAAATAGTTTTGAAATTCTTTTCTATATTTGGAAATTTTTTAAATTTTTTATAGGCCCGGCTATATATATTTAATTTTAATAACGATTGGGGCGCGGGAATAAAAACTTAGGTAAAAAATTAAAAAAGCTAAAAAGGCTTAGGCATTATTTTATTTATTATTATAATTGTATTTAATTTACAAATTAAAAAATATATAATATATATATATATAAATTGCTTAAATAAATTATAAGCCTTTAAATAATATAATAATACTTATACAAATTCAAGTTATAATATTTAATGCTGGATTAAAATGCTATTAAATATACTTTATCCGGGCTTATTAAAATGGCCCCAAATATATTAATAATAGCTTTTATAAATATGTATAATTTAATTTTTTAAAAAAATAGCGTTTTAAAAACCAGGACTTCTTAGCTATATAACTATTTTGGTGTTTTTTAAAAATTTGAAATTATAATTAAATTTAGGTTTAAATTTAAATAACTTTTTATTAAAAATAATTCCAGGATTTATTTAAATTGCCAAAAAAAAAGACTAGCTAAATTATAATTTTGCTATTAAACAGTTATATATATTAATAGCCCAAAAATAGAGAAATCCAAAAATATAAGTTTTTTAAAAATTGAATTAATATTGAAACTTATATTAATAAAAAAATTAAAATAAGCTTTCCAAATTGCAATAGCATATAATTGCATATTTAAATTTAACATTTATTATTAAAAGATTATATTATTAAAAAATGTAATTTATAGAATTTTATAGCTTAATTTATATTGCATTTAAATAATTAATGGAATTTTAAATGCGGAAATTATCCTTGGGTTTTTATAAATAATTTATTAATTTCGATATTTATTATTATATATATCTATAAAATTAAAGCTGTTTGGTATTATTTTTATAGCGTATATAATCAAATATAAGCTAATGAAATTTAAAAGTTTATATTATTTATTTTTATATTTATTTATTTATATTCTTTTTATATCCTATATATAATAAAGTAATACCGATTAATTTTAATCAATTTTATAAAATATTATAATAGCATTGGTAAAGGTGTAAATATAAAGGAACCCTTATACTGGTTTTAATTGTTTTATAATAAATTATGGTACTAGAAAAAAAGAGATTTGCCAAAATGCAAAATCTTTATTAAAATAATATTAGAAAATTAATTAAAACAAAATTAATTATTTATTTAAAAGCTTATACAATCCCGGGCTTATAATTTATTAAAAATAAATAAATATCAGGGTATAAAATAAGGGTATAAAAATATTATATTATGCTTAAAAAGATAAAATAACTGGCATTTCAAAATAAAAACATTTTTATTATGCGGACGCTAGTTTTTTTCGGATTTAGCTACACGTGATAGCTATTTTACGGTGGCTCCTATTGCACCTATTTTTTAACAATGTTTTTATTTGGTACAACAAATTTAAATAAGTTTAATATAGGTAAATATTTATTTATACGGAAAAGTTTAAATTAATTTATATAGAATAGAATATTATAGGTTATTTAATAAATATTAGCAAATAATTGCGTATTTCAATTAATTTAGCGCAAGCTTTTATAATATTTATTTCAAATATATATTGGATTAATTGCGAATTTAAAATAGCTAGAATAATTGGTTGGTATTGGTTGCGTATCAAATTGGGAGGGTATTTTTGAAATAAAGGCATAATTGAAATTTGGGTTATTATTATTATTATTATAATAGTTATTTTAGGTTATTTGGTAAACATAGGATAAATATAATAGGGGCTATAATAAAAGTTATAATTGGGGCTATGATTGGTATTATAATATATATAAGAAGTATAGGACAGGTTTGAAGTTCTTGATTTTTTAAAAGTAGTTTTTGGTTTTTTTATAGCTATAATAGTCTTTTTAAAAGGCCTTATATAGCGGAGAGCTATTTAAATTTGGAGTATTGTATTTTATAATAAACTATTATATTAAAAGTTATTTGTCTATAATCAAAATTGCTTAAAGGGCTAATATCAAAATAATAAAAATTTGCAAATTATATTAAGTTATTAATTAAAATTGATAATTTATAGCTTTATTAATAAAGCTGGAAATATTAAATAAAAAATATAAACCGTGTATTATATATATGCGAATTTGGCTTAGCTATAAACGAGATTATATATAATAGCGTTTTTTGCAAAAACAAATCAATTTTTTTAATATTATTATATTTATTTTTCGCTTGCTAGGCATTATTAAATTATATTTATAAATATAAAATATATATTAATCAATATGTTGCATTTATATAAATAAGTTTATTTTTACTTTTCATTCCCGTTTTAATGGCTTTATATTAATTAATTTATTAAGCAATATAAGGATTATATATCCAAAGATTTGCGGACCTTTAATTAATATTTTATATTATATATATAAATTTTATTATATATTTATTTATATTGGTTTTAGTTTTGGTCTAGTTTTAATTTATAACGATAATCTAAATAAAGCTAAATAATATTATTAAAGCGAAATAATAAATCCGGTTATTATATATATATTTAAGCTTGGGATTTTGCAAAGGATAATAATGCATTCAAATAATTTATTTTAATAATTTATTTTAATAATTTATTTTAATAATTTATTTTAATAATTTATTTTAATAATTTATTTATTATAGCGTGATTGATATATATTAGGACAGCTGGGACGGCTATAAGCACGTGCGTGGCACGTGCCGAGCGCTTAGCGCTAGCTAGTCGGACGGGTCCCAAACCCTTAAGGTCTGGCGCGCCTTTTATTAAACTCCTTTTTCCTTAAATAAATATAATATTGTAAATACCTTGCTATACGCGTAAAATCCGAAATCTTGTAAATTCGATATTAATTAATTATTCCTCCTACAAAAATAGTAAATTGGCAAATTCCAATTTTAAAAAAAAGTTTAGCTTGCGCAATTTGCTGTATTATTAAGCTTTGTATTAAAAACCTTTAAAGGCTTTATTGCCAATTTAGCGGTAGTTAGCGCAATTTATATTGTTTTTACTAATTGAAAATCTAAATATTAGAAAGGGATTTAATAATTTTAAAGCTTTGGTGTTCTAATTTAAGCTATTTTGGTTTAAAGCTGGAATTAAGTGGTTTATATTAACCTTTTGCGTTAATTATGCAAATAATAAATACCCGCTTTTTTTTCAACGCCTTTTTATAACGCTTTTTCTTTACTTTAATATTTTTTCTATTAATCCAAATTTCTGTTTTTGCAAAATCCGCCATTATTTTATAGTTTTAAGGTTCTAGATTTGCTTTTTGCAATTTTAAATTTCAAATTGCGCAATTGCGCAATTAAAGCCCCGCTTGCGTTTTACGATTATTTTGGACTTTTTATTTATATACAATTAAAAACAGTTTTTTTAGAATATTTATGTAGCCTTTAATTTAACCGGCTAATGGGCTTTTATAAAATATTAAAATCCGATTTTAAATATTTTGTTAAAATAATAAAGCTGGATATAAGCAAGCCCAAAAGCTATATAATAGCTAATATATTCGAAGTTTTGCTTTATAATACAAAATAGTGCCAGCAATAGCTTTTAAAAGACAAAAAGCTATAATGGATATATAAAAATTTGTTTTTTAAATAAATAAGCCCTATATTTAAATTGGTTATATTAATAATATGAAAAATGGCTTTTCAATATTTGCGTGGAAATCAAATTTGGATTGCAAAAAGCATGAATATTTTTAAGAGTTTTTATATATATTTTTTTTAGAAAAAAGCCCTATATTTCGATTTAAAAAAAATGGGGAAATAATATAATAAACTTTTTTATTTTAATTTAAAATACTGAAAGCCTTTAAATAAAATCCTATTTTTAATTTAGCTATTATTTTCGCTTTTTTAGCTTTTAGCTTTTTAATTAATAGCATATGCTTTTTAATAGCAGTAATTTAATGCTGGCTATTAATTAAAATATTATAATTTAATATATATTTAATTTTAGCTTTTTATTTCGGCTATAAAATCCCGTTTAAAAATACTGGTAATTGGTATAAATGCAATAAGCATTTTAAGCTTTACTAGTTTTTGCTAGCAAGCCGCCAAGCTATTTTTAAAAATTATTTTTTAAAAAGCTGCTAGGCAAGTATTATTAATATTTAATAATTTTTTAGCTAGCCTAAACAATTATAATATTTTTATTAGCAATAATATATTTAAAAAAGTTAAACACCTAATAAAAGCATATAGCTATAATAAAAATATTAAATATAATAGTAAAATATAGAATACTTTTAGCTTAAAATTTAATATTTTTTAAATTATTGTAAAAAATTAGGTATTAATAAAAACTTTATGCTATTTGTATTTTATATTATATTGGTTAACTAAGCCCTAATTCTCTTTTATCAAGATATTATACTTTAGCGCCTATTTATAAAATAGCAAATAAAGCTGGTTAAAAACCGTTTTAAAATTGTAAGCAAGAAATAAAAGTATTTTAGTTTTTGGCAGTTAATTCTTTATAAAAAAATGGTTAAAAATAATTTAAATAAATTAAGGAATAAATATTTCAAAATTCCTTTTAAAAATATATTTAAAATTTAATAAGGTATGGTGAGCATTTATTATAAATAATTAAATATGCGAAACCGCCTTTTAAATGCTGTTTTTAGAGTTTTAAAATTTAAAAGCATTTTTATTGAAAATTTAATTGTATTTAAAAAAGTCCAATTAGATTTTTATATAATTATAAAAGCTAAAATAGCTGTTATTTAAAAGCAATTTTGAATTAATGAAAAATATAATAGGAGTAATGGCTATGCCAGTAAATTTAGTAATAAGAAATTTATTGGAAATTTCAGGAATTATTTAGGTTTAAATTTTGGAAATTATTTAAATTTTAGGAATATTTTTAATTTAAAAGAACGGAGTTTTTATTAAAAAAATAAATGCTGGATTTGTGTTAAATTAGGCTGCAAATTATAAAGGTATGTCTTTAAAAAAATAGCTAAATATTAAAAGAAATAAAAAGGTATAGTTAAAAAGGCTGGTAAATTTTATTTTAAGTTAAATTTTAGGAATTTTATTATAAAACTAAATAGCAATTAGGATTTTAAGAATAATAAAACTAAAATGGTTAAATTAATGTTTTTTATAAGCTTTAATAATTCAAAATTAAATGATAAGGAGGAATATAATAAGGAAAATTAAAAATCTATTTTTTATATTTAGTATTTTGGAGAGATTAATGTCTAGTATATTATAAATAAACTAGCAGATAATATAGTATTTTATATTTATATTAAATAAAACCAGAAATAGCTTTCCGTTAAAGAAATGCCAAACTTATACCAGCAAGCAAATATTGGTTTTTATATTTAGATTTTTAAATTCCGCTATAATAATAAGAAATTTTATAAATTTATACTAGATATTGGAGCTTTTGGTGTTTTTATTATCGGCTATTTTTAATTTCAAATTTTATTTTAGTAAATGCCTAAATTGGTGCTGGATAAATTTAAGGCTAAAAAAACCAAAATTATTTTTGAAAAAGGAGAATTTATTATTTTTGCAGTGGCAATTTTTTTTGGAGCTGTAAAACTTTATACTTATAATAATAATATATTAGTTTTAATATATTTGCAAAATTTGGGTAAATTGCAAATTATATTTAATAATATTGGAAATATTTTAAATAGCCAATTATAAGAAAGTTTAAATATTTATGGTTTTTTATTAAATTAAAGCCAATTATTAAAGGTAAATGGAATTATTTTATAAAACTAGAAATGGAACGGATTTACAAAAATTTAAAATATCCGAGTATTAAAAAGCTTTGCAAGGTTTTTAAAAATGCCGGACATTATTTTAATATTAAGAGTTTAGAAGAATTAATTAAATTTTGCAAAAAATGCCAATTTTTAGGCAAATGTTTAGGCAAATTTAAGTTTAAAATTAAAATTAAAAATCATTTTTAATTATTTTATTATAATAAATATTGTTTTTATTGGTGGCAAAAAGGCCCTTTATATTATGAATAATATAAAGAAAAACATAATATACGAATGTTTTAAAGCCATTAATTTAGCTATTAGTATTTTTGCAAAAAATATTTAAAAAACCATTTAAAATTATTAATTTTACATTTATTAAAAGCCATTTAATATTATTAAATATAATATTAAAATTAAAATAGCCAATGAATTCTTTTGCCAAAATATTGAATTATATAGCATTTGGTGTAATAAAGTTTTTATAAAGGCCTATTATAATATTGGCAAAATGGAACAATACTATATTTTTATTAAAAAAATGCTTAATAAATTTTCAGATTTTATTTTTTAAATAGCAATTAGGGCTATAAATAATATCGCTAAACCAAATAATTCGATATTTATTCGTTTAGTATTTAATATATATTTCAAGCTTGCAAAACATTTCCCACTAGTTTTGGAAATATATTAAAAACTTTAGATCCTTTAACAATATAGCAAAAAGCTAAAAAAGCTTTGGGCTAAATGCATTACTTTTAATGCTTTAAATATTAAAAACGGCCCAAATATTTTTGCTATTATGGATTTTTCTTTTGGCTTTTAAATCCAAATTTGGAAAGAAAACATTAAATAGCAAGGCTTTTTTAGCCTGCTAAAAATTAATAATCAGATTTGTATTTTTTAAATGCCAATTAAGCTAAGGAATTTTAAATTTATTTTAATTAAACTATATTCTATTTCAAAAAATAATATTTTAAAATTAGTATTTTTATAATGCTTTTCAAGTTTATAAATGGTATTATCTCAAAGCTAATTTTTAAAAAGTTATTTAGAAAATTATTTACGAATTTAATTAAAAAGCTAAATAAATTAATGTTTAAATTTCAAAAAGCCCCGGAACATCCAATTAAAAAGGGATTTGTAAAATTAAAAAAAGCAGATTTAATGCCCGAGCCGAACAATCCAGCTCGGATTTATACGATTTTAAAAAGGCCAGTTGTATTTAAAAACATTTAAGAAAATTAGCACTTTTTTAAATTTATTTAAAATATATTTTAATATTATGAAAATATATTTTTATTATAAGAATAATTAAGAAAATAAATTTGTTATTTATTTAATTGCTAAAACAGCTGCAAATTTATTTTTGGCAGACCATATTTGGCAAAGCCTTTAAAATATTTGATGCTATTAAAATTAATATTTTTATTGCTATTGGTATTTTTAAATTTATGCTTCGTAATTTTAAAATTTATATTAAAAATATTAGAATATTTAAAATTAGGCTAGTGAAAGAAATTAAGGGCAAGGCTATTATAATTGTATATAAAAAATTAAAAATCGTTATTTATGGCTATAAAAATACTGATTTCTTTAAGCCCCAATTATTTAATATTGTAGTCAAAAATTAATTATTTGTATTGCGTTATGTTTTGGACTAAATAAAAAAGGAAAATATAAAGTGATCATTAGATTCTAGGCCAGGAATATTATTAAGTATACTTTTAATTTAAAAATAAGCTGTAGTCAAGAATTTATTGCAGTGTATTTAAAAACGTTAAAGATAAGTATTTTTTAGGCATTTTAACTTTAATTTTTAAATTATTTTGTAAATTTGTAAAAGCTGGCTTATATTGGTGGGTGATTTATATTAAGCACTATTTTATTTAATTATTTTTGAAAATAATTATTTATAATTTATACCTGCTTTTTAGCAAAATTAAAGAATTTTTTTCAATTATTAAAATGCAGATTAATAATACCTTTTAGCTATATAAAGCTTTATAAGCTAAATTTAAGGAATTTAAATTTTATAAAGCTAATTTCAATGCCAAGTTTAAAAAAGAACTAATTGTGATTTTTTTGATTTTTTAATGGCTCTATTTTAAGCTTAAATAAAAGTGGCTTTATATATTTTTGCCTAAAAAAGCAAAAAAAAAAATTAAGTTTATAAATTTTAATGCTGTCAGGGTTATTGGGAATTCACAATTGCGTACGCAATAATGGTAATAATAGTAATAATATAATTAATTGTATAAAATAAAAATCCGGCAATAAATATAGAAATAAAACCATACTCATGCGCTAAAACCAATGCCTAAAACACCCTTACTTTTAAACTACCATTTGTAAAAAAATTGCAATATTGGCTATTTTTTATTTTATAATAGCAAAAGGGTTTATATATATATTACCAATTAATGGAATAAAGAAAACGAAAAAAATAAAATTAAACTGCACTAAAAAAGCATCAAGCTTTAGGACCGGTGGCTAAGCCATTATTTATAAAATAAAATAGCCATAAATTAATAATTAAAAATAAAAAAATATTAAAGCCTTTTTAAACGCTATGCAATATTTATTTATTTAATAAATAAAATAGCTTTTTAGCTACTTTATTTAAAAAAAAACAATTTTAAAAATAAATAAATAATGCAAATAATATATAAATAGCTAGCGTAAATAATATATAAAAAAAACCTATAAAATACCAATATAGCGTAATTTGCAAATAAAACCTCTTTTCTAAAAATACCTTCTACCCCTGTTTTTTTTATATACTTTATTTAGCCTTTAAATTTAATATTCAAAATATTAATATTAATAAATTAATTTGAAATTTCGTTATAAGCTATTTTTATTATAGTATTAGCTAAATTATCCTTTTCGTTAATCCATTTAGTTTTATAAAGCTCCCGTTTTTTATAGATTTAATAAAAATAAAAAGCATTAATTATAAAGCGCTTTTTAATTATAATACCTAGTTTAATAAAGCATTTATACAATAAAGCCAAATTTATATAAATCATTATTATAATTAAAAAAAGCTTAAGCTTATTAATAATTAAGCAGAATATAAACAAAAGCGCTATATTTATATTGGTCCTTTAAATTATAGCCAAAATCTCGCTAGCTAATACGCTTTGGATAATTTTCGTACTCTTAATAAAAAACCAATAAATAATATTATTTTTAAAAATAAACGTGTTCGAAGCTTTTAAAGCTTAATCCTTATTACCCAAAATAATAATATAGCCAAATTAAAAGCTTAAATTATTATTATTAGCAAAAGAGCCATTTATAAAAATATATTTTCGGGCTATAGCTAAATTTAGCAAAATATTAATCTAATTTTTATCGAATTTTTTTATTATTGTTGCAAGCTTTTATTTAACGCTTTGCTATAGTTTTTTATAGCCTTTTAATATTAGACAGCTTTTAACAATGGGCAAAATTATTAAAATTGGCAAATAATAGCTATATAGCTATTTTGGATATATTAGGCAATATAAATCGTTTTAAAAATTAGAAAATCAATATTAATTAGTTTCAGCTTTGCAGTTTAGTTTTTTTTAATAAATTACTATATTATTTTCTTTAAATATAAGTATACAGTTGTTAAAAATTAAAAGAAAAAGCAGCTATTAAAAAGAATTTAGGCTTAGCCTTAAATTTAGCCTTTTAAAGCTTTATTTTCTTTAATTCAGATTATTTTTTATCCAATAAAATTAAAATATCATTTATTTATATACCAACAATAGCAAACTAATCCGAGAAATTAATAATAAATAAGCAGAAATTATGAATAAAAGTTTTTATATTTAAATTATTAATATAATAAATATAGTAAATTATAAATCAATATAATCCAGCTTTTATGATATTATATAGCGGCTTTAGAATTTATAAAATCATTTTTAAAGAATACTTAATTTTTAGCTTTATAAGCAAACTGAAATAAATTATTCAATTTTAAAAGAAAATAACTTAAATATAGGCTTAATTAATATTGCGGTTGAATATATTGATTTTTTAATTTTGGAGCAATGGTGCAAAAATAATGATTAATTAATAGCTAGCTTATTAAATTATAAAAAATTGGATAATAATAAAAGTTTTATTATAATTGCTATAATTTTGAAATACCAATTTTAACTTTTTATAAAATTTATCCACTTTTTTACCCTTAATTTCTTTTACTATTCGGCTATTAAAAATACACAAGCTGTTATAAATTTTTAAATTGTACAAGCGAATTTCGAAAACATTATTATTAATAATAATAAAAAATTCAGCTTATTAAAAGCTTTGAATAGCTTGCCAAAAATATTAATTTTACCATTTTAATAAAGCTTTAAAAACAGGTCCAAATCAGCTTTTCTTTTGGCAATTAATTAAATTTTAGCTTTAAATAATATATTTTTAATTTTATTTTAAATTAGAAATTCCTTAAATGCTATAATTATTTTCAGCAACTTAGCTATATTTGATAGGTATTTTATTAAATTCTTATAGGCTATAAATTTTTATATAAACTTTTTTACATTAGTATTTTATATTTTACAAACAAAATTATTAGGATTTCCGGCTTTAATAATATAGAATATAGAATTTTTGCAAAAATAGCCAGGATTGCGCTTGGCTAAAATAGTTTTTTATATTATAGCGGTTCTAAATTAAATAATAGCATTTTTAAAAAATTGATTACAGCGCTTTGGTAAATAAATTGCTGGCAAAATAATCGAAGCCTTAATTATTATTATAAATAGCGAAATTACTATAATAAATATTGTAATTATTTTGATTGCGAATAATAGCATTGCTATATTGGTATTATTATTTTGAAAAATATTATTATAGTTATTTTCATTATAATAGGGCTTTAAAATTATAAATCTAATTTTTTTAGGACTATTAGGCATTTTTAAAATACAATTAGAATTATCTTTTTAAATTATAATATAAAAGCCCTTTTAGCCATTTTGTTTTTCTATAAACCAAAATTCAAAAATTTAAAAATAATTTAAAAATAATAAAAATATCAAAGATGTTTTTTTATAAAAAAAGGATTAATTATTATTCGCTTAATATACAGCTTTTTAAATTCCTTTTAGGTTTTTTTAATAGTTTTGGCCTAATAAATTATAAAAGGCAATAAAGAAAGTTTTGCTATAGATTTAAAATATTAAAAAAATATTAAAAAAATAAGCATAACATTATTAAGGCTAATAATATTATTAATAGCTTTTATAGCCATTTATAAAATTATTTTCTTAAAAAGCTGCGGATAATTAATTTAAATTATTTGTTAAAGTTTTTAAAATATAGTAGAATAGTATTTAAGCTTATTAATATTCTTATAAATTTTAATTGAAACCTTTTTAATTTTAATTTCTAAAAATCAAAATTCTTTATAAAATTTAATATTAGCAAATTCCAAGCCAATATTATAAATAATACAATTAAATAAGCCTTAATAAATATTAATCTAGCAGCGTTAAGTAGTTTTCCAAATATTTTTAAAAAAAATATTATAAAAATATATAGCAGCCTAAAAGCTAATAGCAATATTAATAATATAAAATATAAAATATACATTTGATTTTATAATATTTACTTTAATTTTAGCATTAAAATAATAATTTTTATAAAGCCTAAATTTAAATAAATTTTTAAATTTGCCTTTGCGCTAATTAAAATCGCAAAGTTTAGCAATTTCTTTTAATATAATTCATTTAAACTTGTGTTTAACGCGCTTTAAAATTTTGGCCAATTTAAAAACGCTTAAATATTTAAAATATTAATAAAGTTTTTAAAGTTTAGCTTTGGTTAAATAATATTAAACAAGCTTTAAAAATAGCTTAATACTAATTAAAAGCATTTATAAATATTTCTATTTATAAATAATTAAAAAAACACCAAATACCAAAACGTTTTGGAAATTATGAAATCCAATTTTTAAGCAATTTATATTATTAATATACATTAAAAACAAAATATTAATTAAAATAATATAAAATTTAATTAATCCGAAAAATATAAAAACTAAAACAATACCAATAATTCCTGCAAAACCCTTACCAAATCTAATATTATATTTACCAATATAAAAGTTATTAAATAATAACTATAGCATTATTTATTTAAAGGCTAAAAACTAATTTAAACTATTAATTTAAAATTAATATGCAAATATAGAGAATTCTATTATATTTAATAACGTCGTCCTAATAATTAGCAGGCAAATTTTAATTAATTTAAAAAACCTTAAAAATAAAAATCTTTAGGCATTAAAGCTTGGTTTTTTTAAAATTGTTGAAATTATTAATAATATTTTTTAAAAAAAACTATATATTAATAAATTTTTGATAGATAGCATTAGTTTAAAACTTTTTATACAGTTTAATAATAAAAATATCAAATAAAATGGCCAAATTAATTAATTTAATATAAAAAGAAATAAAAGCTTTATTTTTTGATATAATAAAAAACGCATTATATTAATAAACTTTTTAAAGGCTTATTTTCTTGCAAATAGTTTTAAAAATAGCAATTTTAATATTCAAAATATTATAAAATTTAATACTATATTTAAAATCGTTTAAATTATAAACGTTTATAATATTAATGGTTTTTATATTTTGTTTTTATTAAATAAAGCATTAAAGTCAAACAAAATAGCTTTTTAAACAATGCCATTAATATTAATAGGCAATTGCTTTAAATTAGGCTTTAAAACCTAGGCTAGTAAATTTGCAAGGGTATTTATAATAAAGAATTCGGATTCGATATCAATAATAACAATATTTGGATTCGGGCTTAATATATTAATTTTTAAAATTGGCAAAATTGGCAAAGCTGGATTTGCAAATTTAACGGATTTAAAGCTTGCCTAAGCTTTTATATAAATAAACTCAAAATTAGGCCATATTAAAAAAGCCTTTTATTCCCGCAAATTAAAAAGGTCTTTATTGGCCTTGGCCTTATTAATATAAACTCCGCTATTATAAAGGAAATCTTTAAAAATCTTTAAAATATTAGGATTTGCTTTATTAAAAGCATTGATTTCCTAATTGCTAAAGCTATTTTTAAATTTTTAAACAAGGCTTTATTAATATAATCCCTATATTTTATAAACCAAAGCCGGTATAAAATAAAAATATTAACCTTTTTTTTAATCCAAATACTATATTAATTAATATTTAAAGTATTGCTATTACATTTATTTATATAAATATGAAACAAATTGGTATTAATAATTAATTAATAACGGATTGCCATTTTATTATTAGCAATTATATTGGATTTGGAAAAAAAAGGCTTTTAAAAATTCATAAAAATAACAGGATTTTCGGATTAAAAGAAAACGTCTTTAAAACGCAAAAAGCTCTCGGCTTTAAAAGCTTTAAGAATAGCGGCAGCAAACTTTATAGCAGCAGCTTTGAAAACAAATCTACCAATTTTTAAATCTTTAATTAAAGCAATTTGTTTTGCTTTAAATTTGCAGGCAAAAGAGTTAAGGCTAATAAAAAATGCGCCAGGAAATTTATCTTGATTATAACTTCCTAATGAAAATTAAAAGCTTAAAAAAACGGGAAAAAGGGCGGAAAAATTGGCATTAAATTTGGTATTTACTTAAAAGATAAAAAAGGCGGAAGTAAAGCTATTTTTCAAATAAAAAATAAACCATTTAAAAATAATGGATGTTTCGGATAATTTTTTTTCGTATAAACTTAGCAAAACTCAATTTTACTATTAGCAATTAGTATAAAAAATAAAATTAATTCTTAAGGTTTTTGCAATTCCCGCAATTTAATTAAAGGCGCTATTGCAAATTATATATAATAGGATATAAAACACTTTGAATTTAAAAAAAGTTAAACGAATTTTAATTAAAACAATGCTTAAAAGCTATCCGATAGTATTTTTTTAAAAAAGATTCAATAGCCTTTTTGCCTTTTAATTTTTAAAATAAAATTAATTTTCTTAATGCTTTATAAAGCAAAAATGAGGTCACTATTTTATAAAAAAAAGGTATAATATAAACTATCAAATCCTTTAATATTTTAATAGCAAAGATCTGGCCATTTTACCTTCTTAAATTACCTTTGCCGGTTTATATTCTCCAGTAAAAAATACTAATCAATATTGGAATTATTAGGAATTTATAATTGCGTACGCAATAATGGTAATAATAATAATAATATAATTAATTATATAAAATAAAACTCCGGCAATAAATATAAGAATAAAGCTATACCCACGCGCCAAAACCGGTGCCTAAAGCACCTTTACCCTTGAGCTACCATTTATAAAAAAGGTCGCAATAAATGCTTTTATTTTAAAATATAATTATATAAAATATAAGGCCTATAATGCTTATATAGCTATAATTATTTATAATAATTTAAAAGCAAAAGGAATTTATTAAAAAAAAAACAGTGTTTAAAGAATTTGGAATATAGCCTGCTATATATTAAGCTGAATTTATCCAAAATTAAAATTTTCGCTTTTGCAAATAAAAGCTTTATTAATAATTAAAATAAAGGCTTTTAAATTGGCTATTTTATTATTATTGCAAATAAGGAAATAAATAAATAAAGCTATATTTTTCAAATTATTGGAAATTTGGTTTATTAGAGCTTAATTAAATTTAAAGAAATAATCAGAAATATATTATCAAGTAAAGTTTTAATAGCTATATAACTTATAAATATAGCAATAGCTTTAAATTTTATTTTATTTAAAATTTTAAAATAATTTAATTTTCTTTTCGGCTCCAATAATAATTTACATAAATTTATTTACTTTATATAATTGTTCAATTAAGCTAAAAATAATAATAGAAAAAAGATTAATAATAAATATACTATATTTTAAAAAAAATTAAGCTTAAAAAAGTCCAAAATATATACTAAATTAACGGCTATAATAATTTAATTAATGCTATAATTGAAATTAATTGCAATAATGCATTTAACGATTTTATTAATTTAAATATTTTTAAAATTAAAATGCAGAAATGGGTAAATTGCAAAAAAAGAAAGATGAAAAATTGAAAAAGAATTTAATTAGCTAGCTATTAGCTATAATAGGTAAATATTATAAAGAAAAGATTGCTAGTATTAAAATAGCCGGAACGGCTATATATATATATATATAATATATCCCAAGCGCTTAGCGCTAATTAATTAGACGGGCATTAGACTTTTAAGGTTTGGCGCGCCCTTTACCAATTTTTGTTTTCTTAAACAAATACAATATTGTAAATATCCTATTACGCGCGTAAAATCCCGAACTTTATAAATTCGATAATATATTTTATATATATGATAGGATATTAGTAAATCGATTTCTTTTTTGCTGCTATTTGGGGGTTTCTTTTAATTGTATTTATTTGCTAATTTATTTTTGTATTAATAGCAGATCCGATTAGTTTTTTTAAGCTATATATATATACGCAAAATATGAAGCAAGATAGGTAAATGGGAAAAATATAAACGCTGGCTAATTTGTATTTTATATATATATATTTTTTTTTCAATAATAATTAAGGATTTTAGGGATTAGTTTATATATATATTTTTTTAATAGCGTTAAATCTTTTTGAAAATAAATGGAAAGCGCCGGATTAGCTGCTGATTTTAATTTAATTGCTAATTTTAATCCAATTATTAGTTTGGATTGGCAAAATATGTAATAATATAAAATTCAATATGTTTTTATTATATAAATTTGGATTAGCTTTATGCACGTGAACACGAGTAAATACGAGTGAATACGATAATTTGTAATTTAATATAAAAAGAATAATAAATTCGAAATAAAAAATAAATAAAAAATTTATTAATTTATATTCTTTGATATATTATAATAATATAATATTAAATATTTATACGTCTAAGTTTTTTTTAATATACTTAGTTATAGTATAGAAATTTTAAATATTGTATGGAAATTTTAAATAGTATATAAAGTTTTTAAATATTGTATAAAAATTTCATATAATAGGTAAATTCGGTATAAATCTTTTTTATATATTTAATTATACGTATAAATATAAATATATATAGAATTTTCTGCGTATCAATACGGGTATTAAATAAATACGGTATTTTGCAAATTTTATATATTTGGCTATATTATATAAAACTTTTAAATATTATATAGAAATTTTAAATACCGTATTTACCCGCGTATTTATTTAATATTCGTATTAATAAAAAGAGATTATATAAAATTTGCAAAATATCGTATTTATTTAATATATAAAAAAGCAAAATACGTATTAGTATTTACACGTATAATTAAATATATAAAAGAAAATTTATGCGTATCGGTATTCTATATTATATAATACGGATTAAAGTTTTTTATAATATATCACGACCTGGATTTCCGCTTTAAATTAGACCGAGTAAAAAACTGCTATTAATAGGTATTTATTGCTATAAAAAAGAAAAGAAAGTTTAAAAAGCTTTGAAAAGCTTTATATATAAAAAGAACCAAAGCTATAATTAATCCGGTTATATATTTGCAAAATAGAAAATATAATATACGGCCCAAAACTATTATAATATTTTTTCCGGTTAAAAGGCTTATTTGCAGGCTTGTTTTTTTTTTTTTTTTTCCAATTTATTTATGTTGAAGCTATTTAAATAATATTTGCTTTTAATAAATTTATTATTTTAGTTCTTGTTTTTAATGCTTTATTATATGCTTTTTATTTATTTAATTTTTTGAAGGCTTTGGTTTTAAAAGGTTAGTATTGTGAAATTTTTTAAGCTTTATAAATGCGTATTTAAGGTTTTTAT
Source organism: Cyclaneusma minus (assembly GCA_037179335.1). Lineage (NCBI taxonomy): Eukaryota > Fungi > Ascomycota > Leotiomycetes > Marthamycetales > Marthamycetaceae > Cyclaneusma > Cyclaneusma minus. Next base: position 2,075,797 of record JAKZHN010000001.1, on the reverse strand, counting down.
ATAGGAATTATTTAATATGGGGATTATATTATGGTTTTTAATTTACTTGGTAATAAAGCTTCCATTTTAATAGCTGCGAATTTGAGATTTTGAATTTTTTTTATTTTTTATAATTATTAATTTCTATTAATAGCTTGGATTTTATAATTTGCCTAGAAAACGGGTTTAATCCAATTAATTATAATTTGCTAAAATAGAGTATTAGGTATATCCGAAGATTTTTAGGTAGGTTAAAATAGCAATTTGTTTTTAAATAACTTTCTAAAATTCGGTTATTTTATTTATTAATTTCTAATTGGGCTATAAAGCTTTTTAATATTTAATTATAATTTATATATACAAAAGCAAAATCGGTTTTTACGAATTGCGGCTTTTGGCCGGTTAAGCGCTATAGCAATTAATTTAGCTTTCTTTTTATGTTAAATAGTATTAATTATTTAATAATAGCAAGGAATTTAATCTCGTTATTGCCATTGGTAATTATTGCTATTAAATAGCCGAAAACAAAATTAAAAAAATGCCAGAATTGCTTTACGGCGGCTTTAGGCTATTTTAATTGGCTAGAAACTTTTTAATGCATTTTTAGCTAGTTTATTAAATTTTAATAATGATTTCAATTTAATAGCAGTAATAATTTCAATTTTACTATTGTTAATTGAATTTCTATTAGAAATTTAAAAAATTGCCAATATTGCTATTCAAATATTAAAATCCAATAAAAGAGTTTATTTTTAATAGGGTTAAAATACCGCTTTTAATTATTATAAATATAGCGAATATTTTTCCAAATAGCTTTTAGCAATTTTCCGGCTTTTAAATTCTTTGCTATTAATAATATTATTTTTTATATTGCAAGAAAAGTTTTGCAATTTATAACATTATACATTAATTATAGCAATAATAATAATAATAGCTAGCTATTAGCTAGCTTATTATTGGAAATATTTAAAAATTAATAAATATATTTTGCGTTTTTTATTATTTTGCTATATATTCTTTTGCCACTGCTAATAAATTAATAATATATTATTTTTCATTAAAGCCCGAGCCTTTTCTTACGCTAAATTAAAAAACAATATGCGCTAAATTAAAAAAAAAAACTTAATTTTGCTAAATAGCCAATATATAGCTGCTAAAAGCCCCGAGTCTTTTGTAAATTTTATATTTTAATATTTTTTTCAACCGGTTTTTATTAAATAGCTGGTATATATATATTATTTTTATTTATAACGGTATTTATATTTTAAAAATAATTATAATTGGGCTTTGGCTTTAATTTGGCGAATTTTTATTTACGGTATTAATATTATAAATTAATATTATTGCCCTGTTTTTTTTATATAAATTAGGCTTATTTAGGATATTAAATGCAAAAGAAAATAATTAAAAAAACTTTATAATTTATTATTTAAAGAATTGTATTTTATTTAGAAAATTGCTAAATAATTTTTTTAATATTGAAAATTATATAGAATTTGAAAGTTTCGCTATTATTAATTTAAAGCTTTTTTAATGCTATATATTAGCATTAAAAAGGCTATAATATTAGGGGGCTACGAAATAAATATACTTTAATAGATTGAAATAAGGCAATTGGCTGGGATTTTATTAAAGCCTAAAATATATGGTTTTTTTATTTGCAATAGAAGGTTTTTAAAGCCGGCGATTTCCTAATATAGGAAATTTATTTTTTTATAATTTATTAGAAATTTTAAATACGCTATAATAATATTAAATAAAAGGGAATTAATTTAGAAATTAGCTAATTAGATTTATTTATAAAATTTTAATTATAGGTTATAAACGGACTGGCTGGTTTTAATCTAATAGGAAAGCAGTTTTTAAATTTGATATAAATAGCAGAAACTTAAAAATAGAAAATATAAAAAGCTGGATTTTATTTGAAGCTAGAAAGGAATTTAGCCGGATAGAGAAATTGGCTTGGGAATATAGTATAAATATAAATGGATTTAGGATTTGGATTTTTTTCGGTGGATTTTTAAATTGACAATTATAGTAATCAGCAATAGCAGGATTTAAAGGCATAGTATTATTGGAGCTTTATTTATATAGGCCCGCAATTTATTTATAGCGAAGAATTTCCGCTATTTTTACAAAAAGAAATTAGGGTAGTTTAATTTAGGAAAGGATTAAAGGTCCGGATTTTATTTGGATTTTTTTATGGTTTTAGCCTTGTTTAATTTATTATTTTAGTTATTATTGCATGGCTTTAATAGCTAGATAACGATTAAGATTAATAAATAAATAAATAAATATTTAATTATAATATAAATATAGTTTTTAATATTAAAATCGATAATATAATAATATTTATTTATTTAAATTATTTATAATTGCTGGGCAATTTTTATGCTAGTTTTAGCAATTTTTTAATAATGCCGAATATAAATTTATTATTTAATTATATTATTCCGGTTTAGTATTTATATAAGGGATTTAAATTTGGGAGTTCTTTAATTAAAGCTTATATATGATTTATTTTTATTTTTATTTTTATTTTTATTGGGTTTATATTAATTAATTCTTGCAATAATATTGTAATTGCTATATTTATAAAAAATAATTATTTTGGCCAATTACTTTAAAATTAATTAGTAAAAAAGGTAAATTATAGATTTAAAATAGCATTTTTAATTTTAATTTAATTATTAATTTATAGCTGGTAGGCTAATAAAAAATAAATTGCTGTATTAAATATTTTTATAATTCTTTTAAAGTTTAAAATAAATTGTGGTTTCTAATTTAATATAATGGTTTTAGAAATTTTATAAATATAATATATAATTGTATGGAAGAGTTTTGCAATTTTGTATATATTTATTATTTGGAAATAAAGCATTGTAAAAACTTTTTTATTAAATTAATAAATTATAATTATTACCATATTATAGCTGTTTTTACTTTTTGGTATATAATGGAAATTAATTTAGGGCTGGTAGCGAATTTAATAGATTTGGCGTTTTATTTTATAATATTCTAGCTTTTATATAAAATTTTTAATTTTTAATATAATGGTTAATATTGCTAGAAAACAAATTATTAATAACGCTTTTAAATTAATTTGCGGGTTTTAATATAGCCGGGGTAAATTATTTAGATATTATTATGCATTTTTACTATCACTTTAATTTGTAGAATATCAATTAATGGTATAATCAATTGTCTTTTATATAGTATTAAATTGTTTTTTATATTAGAAATTGCGGGATTTATTGAGTTTGCAATTTTTATTATATTTTTGGCCGTTTAATAATATCTTTTTAAAACACAAATTGCTAATTAGCTTAAAGCAATTTATTAATTAATTTAATTTGCAGAAGCTTGATTAGCGCTAGATTAAAAAAAACAATTGCGTTTAATTGCAAATTTTAAATGAATTTGAAATTTAAGTATTTTTTTAGCAATATTATATACGTGGAATTTAAAATTTTTATAGCGGTAATTTAATTTAGGTTTTGCTTTTAAAAAGTTAAAAAATTGGCTTTATTTAAAAGTTCTAGTTTATATTTAACTTTAAATAATATTTATTAAAGATTTTCTATTAATATATTTGCCAAGCATTAAAAGCCTTTAATATTATAAATTATTTTAAAGCTTTATAATTGCTAATTATTTAAATTCTTTGGGAAACTCTTAATAAATAGGTTTTTTAATATATAAAGAATAGGATAATAGCTAATAATTTTTTATTATAAATTTTGTAATTTATTTGGTGCTTGTTTATAATTTTAAAAAAGTAGGAAATTAGGTGCTAAAGTTTATTAGGATGTTTTTAAAAAAAAATTGATTACTTTATTTAATGCATTAGTTTTTAATTTATATTTATAGCTAAAAATATAATTAGCAAAATTTAGCGCTAATAATAAAGTTTTTTTTTAATTTATTAAATGCGTTTTGGTACTTGTTTATTTATTTTCAAATTTGATTTTTATAAATTAAACGGTTTAAAAAATATGCTAATTAATTATAATTTTTAATGGAATTTAATAGAAATTTTGAAATTTTGAAAATAATTGGATTCTTTTAGCTTGTTTTTTTTAAATTATTGCCAGTTTTTAACGGCTGCTATTTTTTTAGAATTAATGCGAATTTTATTTAAAAAACTAATATAGTTTAAATATTTGGTTTTTATTATAAACAAATTATATTTTTTAATATTGGCTTGTACTTTTGCAATTTTAAATTTATACAATATTTTTAAAACGTTTTTTTATATTAAGCGAGATTATTGCTATAAATAAAAATATTATTAATAAAAGCTATGCTAATTTTATTTAATAAATTAAATAATATATCATTAATATATTGCTAGAAAATTACCGGTTTATTGTTTAATTTAAATAATAGTATTTTGTATTTGTAAATTCTATATTTTATATAAAAGATTATAGATTTTTAGCTGGCAATATTTATGCGAATTTGGTGAAGAATTTATTAAATATTAATTTAATAAAATATTGAGCTTTGCTAAATTTAAATAGAATTTTTTTACATAATAGAAATGGATAATAATCTTTTTGGTAATTTTATTAAGCTTTTAATAATCTATATAAAAATAAAGCTTTTTTTTAGGTGTTTTAATAAAACATATTGGAGTGGCAAATAAAGAAAATATTAATTAAATAAATTTTTTGGCCAGGTTATTTTACAAATATCTTTAAATAAGCTTTAATTGGCTTTTTAATATAATGTAAAATAAAGAGTAAAATAATTTACTTTTTGGTTTTTTTAATTTGATTTTTATATTATGCAATTTTTAATTTAGCAATTTAATTTAAAATTTATTTAAAACCAATATAGGCTGCTTTATTTAATTTTAAAGAAAGTCTTTTTTAAAATATAGCATTATTATTAATTTTTGGTTTTTTTTAGCAATCTTCCAGCTTTTAGCCTTTTGTTGATTTTGTGCAAGAATTAAATAGAGGCGATAGCGCTGTTTTTTTTTAAATTATTTCAATTTTATTATATGCTATTTGCAAAAATTATATATATATTTAAAGCTGGGATATTTTTAGAGCCAATTTTCGAAATATTTTTAAATTTAATTTTTATTTATTTATTTAGTCCCGGGACTTGGTTTTAAAAAAATGTAAAATTTAGGTTAATTTTTAATTTATTTTTTATAGAGTTTTATAAATTGCAATCCGGTGCATAGGAGTTGGTTTTAGGATTTATTATAGCATATTATATTATAGCGCTTCAATTGCAGTATATTATAGATTTGATATTGGGCTATATTAAGGCTCTTTTATTTTGCTAGGCTGTTTTAGTTTTTTATTTAGTTTTTTTTTAGATTTTTGGTTTCAAAAGAATTTTCGGTTTTAAAAGCTGGTAATTATAAATTGCTTTGCTTTTAAAATACGCTAATTAATGCAAATAATAATAATAGAATTCTAATAATATTTAAGTTGTTTTTGCTATTTAAAATTAAATAAAGATTTGTGCGATTTAAAATTAGTAATTAAATAAGAAATGTATAGAAATTTGCAATTATTAAATATTAAATTAAAAAAGATATAAAATAATATAGAATATTTTTTATTGCCATTATATTTTTAGATAAAAATGGCTTTATTTAGGAATTAAATAGGGTATATAAAAGTAATTAATTATTTAGCTATGCTAATATTTATAAGGTATAATATTTAAGCTTTGCTATTAATAAAATTATTGAGTTAAATTAAAGATTTGCAATTTTCTAATATATATAAAATTCTAGATCTTTTATTATTAAGAATATTATTAAAGTTTATAAATATAATATTTATAGAAAATTTAGCAATAATGCTTGAGAATTGTTTTTAAGCAATATTATTTTCCGATTTGGAATTAAATACGCTTTTTTTTCGCCTATTTAAATTTGGCCTATTTTTTTGGTTTTTTTTATTAAAATTTTATTATTTGAATAGTTTTATTTTATATAGCTAATTTAATAATATTTGAAACAATTGTTTTTTAAATTATTTTTATTTTTCTATTTTTTTTAATATTGGATTTTTATGGATTTTTATATTTTTGGTATATTTGGTGGTTTTTGCTATTATTATTGCTATTAAAATTGCTTTTATTATTAGCGTTTCTATTGCTATTGCTGTTTTTTATTTATATTCATTATTGCTATAACCAGGTTTTTGGTTATTTAAAAAACGCTAAATTTTATTTTTAATAACAATGTTTTAAATAATTTTATAATCTAAAATGCGCGTTTTTTTTAAAAAAAAATCGGTAAAAGTGAATTATAAAGGCAATAATTATTCGAATCTAACGTGGGTTGGACCCTTTAAATATATTGTATTAAAAAAGGAAGGCCATTTTACAGCTTGGAAATATTGTGCATTTCTCCCTCGCTTATATATATAGAAATGGCGTAATTCCTTATATATAACCAGGGTATTTTAATAAAGGGTTAATTTAAACATTAAAAGGGCATTTTAATATTTTCCTTAATTTTTAATAATATGGCTTTTTATAGCTTTATTCCTTTATATTAAATGCCTATTCTACCCGGCGCTTTTTTTTTCCCAAATCTTTATTTTTTAATTCTAATAGCTTTTTAAATCTAATAAATTAAACCCTTTATAATGCCTTGGTAAATCCTTCCGCAATTATATTTTAAATATTAATATAAATTATTTATCGCTTGCAATTGTTTTCTAATTTTTTAATAAAATAATAGGCAATATTAACATATTTAGACTTTTTATAAAGCTGGAATGTTTTAGTAAAGGCTATAATGGCTTAGTTATTTTCTTTTGTATTTATATAATAGGGATTATTTTCTATTAATTTGCTATATTTAATATTTTTTAGCATTTAAATAATTTATTATTTTTGCTTAGTATTTGCAGCGGCTGCTATATATTTAGCCTTATAAATAAATATAAAAATACTGTTTTACCTTTGCCTTAATTATAATATTGGGCTTTTTAAAAGCATAGCTATAAAACCACTATTTTTTTTTATTAAAAAGCAATTTATAAAAAGCATTATTATAAATTTTTAATTTACCCTTTTTTATTTATTTTATTTTATATTTAATTTTTTAATTTACTATAGTTTCAAAATAATATAGCAGCCAAATTAGCCCTAAATTATACCGCTTATAAAAATTAGCTATAAATTAGACTAGCCTTTTTATAATATGGCAAAAATCAGATTTTATTAATATTATAAAATATATTAGCTTTTCCAATTTTTCTTAATATAAATCTATTTTTGTTTTTTTATTTATTATTTTAATAAGATTTATTGCATTGCTGCTATTTATAAAAATAAAATAAAATTTTGTTTTGCCAGCGGCGAATTTAAATTTTATATAAAAATTCTTAATATATTATTTTCAATTAATTTACAAAGTTTTTAAGAATTTATTCCTTATAATTTGCATATTTAGGATTTTTTTAATTCTTTTTAAATTTTTAATAATAAATTTAAAAAACAGCTTGGTAAAAAACTTATTAAAATTCGTATTGAATTTAGCAGCAGCTATAATATTATTAATATAAATTCAAACAATTATATTTATTTTTTTATTTATAAAAAAACAAAGATTATTAAAGCTCTATTTAAAACCCAGCTTAATACTTTTAAATTTAATTAGGCAATTCTAATTTCTAATAATTTGCTTTGAATCGCATAAGCTTTTATTTAATTAAAAAACATAATTAAATTTAATAGCCATTTTATTTAAAAAAGCCAACTATATTAATTTTTTTAAATTTAGCCTTAGTAAAAACATTGCTAATATCAAAATAGGGGTATTTTATATTTTGCCAAATTATTATAGCTCAAAAAGTTTCAAATATATTTATGCAAACCATTGGTAAAAACATATTAAAAAAATCCTTTTTATAAATTTAAATAAAGCTGCGGGCTATTAAGCAAATTTTGTATTTATTTAAACCGCTATTTAAATTTAGCTTAATAGTAAATATTTATTTAATAGAAATTAAATTAAAAGCTATTTATATAGCTATTTTAATTTAAATATTATTAGCCATTAAATTTTTAAATTTTATTATGATGGCCTATTTTTAATTATTTTTATATAAAAAATTATTTATAGTTTTTTTATAGATTTTTAAAATAGAAATATCCAGGATTCTTTTAGCGAAAAAGGCAAATTTATATAAACTATTTTTACTTTCGATTATAATTGCTATAAAGCCTTTAAAAATTGGTTTTTATATAAAATTCTAACCTTAATAATATTGCGTTTTAAATGTTTTTATTTAATTATTTTAGCAAATAATTTTTATAAAGCTTTAAATAGCAATTGCTTATAAGCAATAAATATAGCCAAAAACGCCTTATTAATATTTATGGTAATTATAGTTATAATTTTTATAATTTTTAATTTAAAGCTTAATTTAAAGGCATTTATTATATTAATAATATATTTTGGCATTCTTATAATAAGGGCGTTAAAAAATTTAAGCCAATTTAAGTTTTGAATTATTAAATTTAAAATAGAATACAGCATTTATTTATTTCTTTTATCAAAGGCTGAAATTACTATTTTTAATTTAGCAGCTTTAATTGGCTTATTTTTAAATACTTTTTAGCTAGAAAAAGGCTTTCGGGCTTTTTCTTTTACCAAAATTAATTTGCTAATATAATAGCGGTTAAGAAATTTATTTAAAATGCCTTGGAAAGTATAAGAATTATATTTTAATTTTAATTTTATAATTTTATTAAAGGTGTTTTTATTTTATTTAATAATAAATCGCATAGCTATATATTTTAAATCCGGATAATATAGCTTATATTGCTTAATAATATTTAAATTATATTCTATAACTCTCTTTTTTATGGGCAAAAGCTTGTTTTTGCAGCCCTTTTTAAAAAGCTTTTTTCTATTAATATAAAACCAAATCCTGCAGCCCCAAATTTTAATATTTTCCCATTCAAAAAGCTTTCTAATTTAAAACTTTTTTAAATTAATTATTTTTCCATTACTTTCCGGACCAATATTAATTTTATTTTTGCAATAAGCTTTAAGCATAGCAAATTTAAACCAAAATTTAATTAAAAGCTTAATATTATATAATATAATTCGGATATTCGCTTTTGCATTTTAAATTGTTTTTTTAACTGGTCCATTTTGCGCTAAAAAAAAACAAGAATCAAGCTTTATACCATTAATTTAAAACTGATAAATAATGTTTTTACCAGTTTTTTTGCTTTATTAATTTTTACCTTTTTATTTTTTATTTTTTATTTTTTATTTTTTATTTTTTATTTTTTATTTTTTATTTTTTATTTTTTATTTTTTATTTTTTATTTTTTATTTTTTATTTTTTATTTTTTATTTTTTATTTTTTATTTTTATTCTTTTACGCCAGGCAATTAAAATAAAACATACTTTAGTTTTTAATTTTATAGCAAAGGCATAAATTTTCTTTATTTGGCTATTAAATTTTTTTAATAACCAAATATTTTTGAAAATATTAAAAAGAAATTTATTAGGTAGATTAAAATATACCAATTTATAAAATTTTATTTTATAATTTATAAAACTCTTAAAAATATAATTTTGCATTTTACCAATATTTCAATTTTTATAATAATAAAAAGTATTAGGAATTTTAAGTTTTTTTTTAAATAATAATAAAATACAATTTGTTAATTTTGGCTAAGTTTAAATGAATCTATTTGCAATAAAATAAAATAAAACATTGCCTAATGGCTTTTTGCTATTATATTTTTCAATTTGCCTTTTTAATTGCCTTAGCTTTAATTTTTTTAATTTTTTTAATTTTAATTCTAGCTTTAAATTAAATGGTTTTTATTATATTGAAAATTAGCGCTTTTTGAATTATAATTAGCAGCATTTTTTATATTATAGCAATTGGTATATTCTATATTATAATAATTGGCATATTTTGCGCTATAGCAATTGGTATATTTAATATACTATATTAGAATGCTTTTAAAAAAGAACAAATTGGTATAAAACACAATTATTTAAAATGCTTTTAATTTTTTTAATTTTGGCAGAAAAAGCAATAAAACAAAAAGCAATAATAAAAAATAATTGCTTAAATATTAATATTAATTTGGCTTCTATAATTATAAAATCCATAATATATAAACCCTATTATATAAATGCCTTAAAAATAAAACTTTGGATATAATAGCCTTTAAAATATATGCTATTTTAATTAAAATTACCTAAAAATACTTTTTAATAAACCTTTTTACCTAAAAGCAAATTTATCCCTAGGTATAAAATATATAAAATATCCTTGAGCAAATATTTTTTATTTTAAATCTTTATTAATATAATATTAATTTAATTTAAATACAGCCTTTTTTTAATAGCTTTTTATTAATATAGCTTTAAGATTTTTAAATATATATATATATTTATATATATAATATCATACCAAAATCGGGAATTTAAATAAAATGGGGAATTCTACCGGCAATATTAATAAAACTTTAAATAATATATACCGTATTTTATTTTAAGCTTTCAAAAAATAAGTTTAATTTTAATATTGCCTTTAGCAATATAGGCCTTTTCTTTTTTAATTAAAAACTTTATTAAACCGGTTATTATAATATTTTCTGTTATTTTTTAATTTATAGCAAGGTAAAAATATTTTTTAATACCATTATAGCCCTTTTAGCTATATAGAAAATATTTAATTTAATTATAAAAAGGTTTGCCACCCTTATAGCTATTAATTTTAGCCTTGCGAAAAATATTAATAACGCGTTTATTTTATAGCTTAATAAAATAAAAAAAGGCCTTTTTTTAAGCAATGTTTTTTAAATATTATTTAAATTATCTTTATTTAATATTATATTTTTAAATACAATATATTTTGCTAAAAAACATAATAATAATAAAAACCATTATATAAAATAAATTTAATTAAATACTTTAGCGGGAAATAATATAAAATTTAATTTAAACTTTTTTAATAATGGAATTTAAAATCCATTTAAAATTGGCAATTTGGCAAAAATAGAAATTTATAATAATAATAGAAATTATGAAGTTTTTTTTATTCAAAATATTTTAGGCATTTGCATAATAGATTTTAATATTAATAGCCTTTTTATTTAATTAATTAAAATAAATATAAATTTTATAAAAGGCTTTAGCAATATTTATTTTATATTGCCTTTTTAGATTTTTATCCAATATAATTTATTTTCCATTTGCGTAAATAATATTGAAATTTGCAATATATTAATTAAAAATAGTAATTGTAATATATTAAATATTTTTATTTTTAAAAAATATTTTTATTATAATAAATTATTTATAATGATTAGTGTAAATAAAAATAAAAGTAGCTTTTTTTAATTATAAATATTTTATATAATAATATTAATAAATATAGTATTTAATTTATAAAAAAAAAGCTAATTAAAATTGGTAAATATATTGGTTTAGAAAATAAAAATTTATTATTATTATTGTTAATTTATAATTAAATTTGCAAAAATATAATATTGCGCTAATAAATGATAGGCTTCAAAATACGGCGCTGCAAAAAGAAAATACAAAAATACAATATTGCGCTAAAGATTTAAAGGCTTTAAAAATATAGCGCTGCAAAATTTTCGCTAGAAATTTAAAAATACAGCGTTGCATATTTGTTTTTGCCTTAAAAATACAGCATTATAAAAACTTTAAAAATACGGCGCTGCAAAAATTTATTTTTTTAATTATACTAAAGCATATTAGTAATTATAATTTATTTAAATTTAATATAGGCTAAATCCTTTAAATATATTATATTAAGGAAAAAAGGCTATTTTATAGCTTAAAAGTATTATGCATTTCTCCTTTATTTATACATGGAAAAATAGCGTAACCCCTGTATATAACCAGGGTATCTTGGCAAAGGGTTGATTTAAACCATTAAAAGGGCATCTTAATAATAATGGATATTAATTTGGAAAAGAAATAATTAAATAAATTGGTTAAAATATTAAAATTAGGTATATTTTTTAATTAAATATTGCAATGCAAATTAATAAAAAAATATATAGCTAGTATAATGGCAATAAATATTAGATTTTTTAATTAGCAAATTAAAAACGGTTTATAAAAAATTATGGATTTTTGGTATTAGGGATGTATTTTAATTGCAGGGTATAATTGGCTTTATTTTTAATATAGCTAATAATATAAGCAAATTTAAATTAAAAATTAGGAAAATGGTTATAATCAATAACGAGTTTGTTTTTAATAATAATATATTAAATTTTGAATTTAGAACTGGAATTATTATTTAATTTATTAGGATTGGGAATTTTTTTAAAGTAATAAAAAAAGGCATTATAAAATAGATTTTGCAAAAGCTGGATAAATTTATTATTTTAAAATATATTAATATTATTGCCAATATTATTCGCGGTGAAATTGAAAATATTGCTATTAAAAAATTCGCTAATGCTAATGCTGATATTGGATTTATTATTGAATTTGGAAATAATTTTGCTAAAGCTTATATTTAATATTTATATTTAATTGCTAAAGGCCGAAAACTAAAAGAAAAAAGGGCAAAATTAACGGGGCTTTTATTGCTAAATATTAGCTAATTTCCGAAATTGGTTTTTGAAATTTATAAATATATTATTAAAAGTTTTTTTAAATTATTTAATTAAATTATGAAATTTCTAATAAATAATAAAGGGTTTATTATTATTATTTAGCTTATTGCTATTATAAATAAAGTATTTTTTTAAGCGCGAGTATTAAGGGTTTTTATCTAATATAAGGAGTTTTTTTTTATTCTTGGAATTAAGCTGGTTATTAAAAGGGAATAATTTTGGAATGCGTTTTTTAAAAGCGGATATAATATTATTGCTATTTTTAATAAATTTGATTTTTAAATATTATTGTTTTTTAAAGGCTTTAAAACAATCAATAATTTTTTATTTTTATAGTTTTTATTTGGAAATATTTTTAAAATGGATTTTGCGCGAGTTTTAAAAATAAAAAATATATAAGCCGGATTTTTATTATAGGCTGGGGAAAAAATAATTGTTTAAAACTCGATATTGCGAATTTATAAAATTGGGTTTAGGGTTAATTATACGTTAATGAAATTAAAAAAAAATTAAAGTATTAAATCATGGTTTATAAAATAAAATAGCAATAAAATTATTATAATTTTGATTTTTGCTTTAGATTAAGCCGAATAAAAAACGCTGTTAATAAATGGTTATTATTATAAAAAAGGAAAAAAAGTCTAAGGAGTTTTGGAGAGTTTTATATATAGATGGGATTAAAGCTATAATTGGTCCGGTTATATATTTGCAGAGTAAAGGGTGTGGTATACGGCCTAGGGCCGTTATATAAAATAAAATAAAATAATAATTGGAATTAGATTGTTTTTAAATTATATTAAAATAGGATATGATTTGCAATACTTTATTAATAGTTTATTTATGCGATAGCGGACCCCCCCTTCCTCGGTAATGAAGAAGTCTGGCGCGTCTCCTGAGTCACTCAAATTCAAAGCGTCTGGTTCCAGGCACACACGTTATCCAGGATCACCCCAGTCGCGATCAGATCATCCCCTGAGCATCATCTTGGGGCTTGAACTCTGAAAACCGTTAAGCTGCTAGACCTGAGCCGACCAGAGGAGACTAACAAAAGCCGTTCAACTGGTCTCGGCAACGGTCCATCAAGAACGAATATAGACCATGAGGTAACGTCTTTCAAAAATTTCCGCATGCACTCACTGCCGGTTGATCGATATTATTTATGGGACTCGGGGAAAGCTGGAAGACTGTGGAGTTGAACCCCACAAACGACAAAACCCAATTTATCCGATGGAGCGATCATCAGAATTTCTGGAATCCAGATCGATCCAAATTCAACGAGCTCCACAAAGGCTGAAGCAAGTTGTGAACGAAGTAAACAAACATCAATACGAATGCGAGGGAGCCGAGGATGACTTCAGGAGCTCGATCTCTTGAACTCCTCAAGCCCGAAGCTGCGATCAGAGTCTCAAAGGAATGTCGAGGTTCAAACTGTCGGGAATTACCTGACCAATGATTCGGGACCCGGTGTTTCCTCATCTCCCATTGAGCTCCAGCAAGGGGCAGCAATAGTCCCGAATAGAGTCCTCGCAACACCCAAGTCGGTAAAAACCAAGAAACGACTCGAATTTGCTCAAACTTAAAGCCGTCGGCCCAGCTATTTTGCCCTGGCTGCAGATCCTTATATGCAAGGGCAGCGAATCCTGAATCCAGCATTATCCAGGTTTCTCCGGCTCTTTCGGACATCCTCAGCTGAAGCCTGACGACGCCATCCTGTTCACGTAAACAAAAACAAAACAGAACCTCGCAAGATGACTGGGTGGAAAGAGAATTGTTTTTCAACCAACGTCTTCTCGGCCCGGATGCAGTACGACCGCACTTGCTTGCTTCATTTTGATGACACGGATTGAAGCAACCAACACCCCGCGTTTGTCTCCGAACTCCCTCAATTTCGGGGCCATTCACCATTCACCGTCCTCCATGATCCATCACCCCGAAGAAACATAAATCACCTCATCCGCCAAGCTCAAAGAAGTCAAAAAAATCCACCTCGTGATTCGTCACACCACCAGCTCATCTCCCAGCCGTTTGCTTAACTCCATACCTCGCCCGTTTGTTCGGTACATGATATCCAAATTACCCCGCGTTCTTGTTTCCCGAGACATTTCAGAATCGCGTCTGTGGCGCGTCTCGTCGGTCATCACGAATGACCGCGCATTTCTTCAAACTTTGTGTGTGTTTATCTGATCTCTTTTTCTGAGGCAGAGGGCATCGAGGACGTGGGGAGATGGTTATATCAGATAATCGCGGTCTGATCGTCAGATATGCCACGCTCCCGGTGCCCACGCGGCCGGACCGGCCTTCCCTGTGCCTTAAGATGCGGCAGTTAAGGCAATTCGCATCTTTCTGCCCGTCCAGGGCGAATTTCCGATTGTGCAATATGGCTATATGATATTCGGGGTCATTCCAGACGCGTCAGTCTCGGGCTTTCGAAGCTGCCAGCCTGCCACACAGACATCCAAGCTGGAACTTCTTGAATAGGCAGGTTGTCGCTTGTCAAACCCAAGCTTCAGCTCAGTCTTCACGGACTCAGCTCCGTCATTTCTCTCGCATCCTCCAATACATCCTCCAGCACTGAAAACGCCCCCAAAGTCCAAAAGGTTGCTAAACAGCGACAGGTGAACACAAGAAAGCCACAGAATGCATTCACCGAGGCACCTTCCCAGCACCCCCACGTTGTTTTCTTATTTGTTGATTTATTGAACCGTAACCAAATCCCTCAGCTTCCCCGTGGGGCGTCATGGAGAGGAAGATTCAGACAACGTGGAAACAGCTGAACTCTCTCGGTCGTGCAGCAAAGAATTGAAGGTTACGCAGCCAAGACTTGGGACGGTTGGAATATTTCCGCGTTGCGAGCACTTTCTTCCTTCGTGGACATAGTCCGGGTTTGGGGGACATGTGGGAGGAGCAGGAGCGCTTGATCGTGGCCTCATGGTGGCGTTGGAGTAGCACTCTGCCACTCCCGCTCCTCAAGGGTCGAAATGCGAGGCCACAGAGGCGAGGACCCGATGGAATCGTCGTGGGAACTCAGGGTCGCAATGGAGAGCTCGTATGCTTTGCAGCATAGCATTGAGCCGCACGCTTGCATTTTCGCATCCTTCTAGTTGGAGAAGCCGTGCTGGCTCTGCCATAAGGTAGGTTGGCTTTTCGACGATCACTGTCCCTTGCAATTCTCTTTGCTGTACGCAACGCCGGCCTCTTTCAGCCTTCTCGTCTCATTCTTTTGTGCTTACCGTTACGCTAGGGAACTGGTGATTTGTGTGGCTGGCTGGCTAAACGCCCTTGTATAACGGGATTGACACCTAGTGGCTTCTTTTTTCTAAACGTTATCTCACGTCTTGAAGTCTTGGTCGCACATTTTTGCATATTGTCGTACATTCTTATTTTTATTGCTGTATCCAGCAACGAAGGGGGTGTTAGAGGCAGGCTAGAACGTCTGCCATTCTAGCGGTGGCAAACCTCCAAAAAGCCTCAAACAACTTGGGAATCGCACCTTTTGTTTTCCACGGACTCTGCGGTAGGTATACGTTAGATGTTGCACATCTCTTTCAAGGGAACACGAGTCATCAAGAAAGGGTATCAATGAGGTTGAGAGTGAGTTGTGTCCACGTCTACATGTTGGGTGATCACCAGCGGACCACGCTTCCAGACCCAACATACCTCGCCGGTCACACCGCACGGTTGGCACGAGAAGTTGACGAGTATCACAAGATGAAGGAACGCAGATGTGTTCGAAGATGAGACGATGAACGCGACACTCAAGAAATAAAGTTATATTTCGAGGTAAAGAAGTTCCAGCATCGGCACAAAACAAAATCCGACAAAACGTTCTAGTCCCCAACATCCATCTTCAATCCTGAAATCAAATCCGACAAAACATTCTAATTCCCCGACATCCATCTTCAACCCTGTTGAAGCTTGCAATCGTTCGAATCAACGGCAGGCGCCTCGCCACAGTTGATCTAGCATCTCCAGGAGGTGATGTTGTGACTGTAGTCGCCGCTGTAGTCATCGGGCTTGGTGTTGCCCGGGGCGTTGATGTCGAGGTTGTAGGCGTAAGAGAGCGTAACTCCAGGGTCGGTGCCGTCGATGTCGCAGCCCGCGTTACTGCTCGCAGTTAATACCGGTGAATAGTGGCTTCGCTATACAAGGCAGACTTACTGGTACCATTCACACACGCCGCCGGTGTTGGTACTGATAGACGTGACGTTCTTGGTGTACTCAGCTGCCACCTTTCCGTCGGTGTTGAAGTCGGCGTACGAGACTAATCGAGGTCAGTGTTTAGCCATTGGTTTCGTTGATGCAGCGCTCTTTTGAAAGACATACCGCAGTCTCCCGGAGAAGCACCAAAGACAAGGCAGTCACCGTGGAAGCCCTGTTCCGTGCATTGCACAACGAAGATGTACTTGGGAATCGTAGCTCCGCTGGCGTCGTCGCGAGCGTCGACCTGTCGTTTATCCGGCTTTACGAAAAGGAGGTTCTTCACTTTGGGGTCTTGGAAGACCGCCTTCGCCGGGGCCGGGACGGATTCATGGACTGGCGGGTTCTGGACGATCATGACTTGGGCCATGGCGGAGGAGGCGAAGAGAGCCGCGAAGGTGATTTGAGTGGAAAACATGTTGGATTGATTTGATGGGGAAGGGAGTGTTGATGAGATGGAGAAGATGCATGGAAAGGGTGCGGAGTTGGAGTGCTATATACCTACATTTTGGATCGTCTATGCTTTTGCGGAAGCGCATGCCGGAACTTTCGGTCTGCCATCCAAGGCATTAAGCATGGAAAGCGTGCAGATTTGGTGGAGCGCCATATACTTTTTGGGGCGTTTATGCTTTGCGGAAGCGAACGGCAAGGAGGTGGAGCAAGGTTGTTCCTAAACTTTCGGTCTGCCATTCAACGCATTTAGCACGGAAAGCGTGCAAAATTGGAGCGCCATATAAATTTTGGATCGTTTATGCTTTGCGGGACGGTTGTTTCTAAACATTCGGTCTGTCATCCAATGTATATCGCATGGAAAGCGTGAAAAATTGCAGCGCCATATATTTGTGAAATCGTTTATGCTTTGCGAAAGCGGACGGTGAGTATGAGGAGCAAGGTTGTTTCTAGATATTCGGTCTGCCATTCAACGCATTCAGGGCCTGGAAAGTGAGGCTATGAGCGGCGATGTCGAACCACACAGGGGTGTGAGGTCTACGCGCGTAGGTCGGGGGTCACGGGTCTGTATTCGTCTAAGGAGGGAAGGGGAAGCGCGCGCTGCCAGACCTTAAGGGCCTGGAACGCTCCCGAGCGCACTAGCTAGCTCAAGCGTTAAGCGCTGGCACGTGCCTGCCCGCACGTGCTTCCTGGCTGGCCCATCAGGTGAGGCTCATAGCCTGAGGGCTAGCCATGGAAATTTGCTGGAAGTTTGGAACGCTAGCTATTTTTACCCATCCCGCGCACCTCTAGCCTCTCGATAGTGCGCTTCGTGAGTTTAAGGGACGGTGTGCGGAATGTAACGCCGGAGCCGTTGAAAGACCTGTTGGAAAGCACCCACAAGAAATGATAGGAAAACTAAAGAAAGAGCTCTTGGCCCACTCCCTCGGCATATATGTGGAACTCTATACTGACTAAGCTATGCTAAAAGCTTGGACACCTTCTAACTCACCCCCTCAGCTTCTGCAGCATGCAGCATGCATAAAAGCCGGAGCAGAAAAGGCAGCTTTAGCAAATACAAATAATCCAGCAAAAATAGCAGCATGAATACATGTAAGAGAAACCTTTGAAGGTAAAATCTCCAAGCTACCAAAGCCACCACGTGGCCATTAAAGCCACCAAAGCTCCTATTGAATCAAGCTTTGCATTTCCAAACAGCGCATAACGCATAAAAAGTCGAATTTCCTCTGCCAAGTGTGACGGCCCCAGGCCGCATAGGCCACGTGACCGGCGCCGACGCTTAGCGCTGCCGCTTGGGAGGAGCTTCCTTAAGAAGCTCCTCGCCCTTGACCTCTTTTCTCTTTAGACACACAATACACATCTATGACCTGCGCCCTGCGTGCCCCCTCATGTGGTCCAAGGCCCGCGTCCTGACACCAAGCCCCAGATTTCTCACTTTGCTTCCGTTTGACGACGATCAATTGGTCTCGGTGTTCCTTGCGATTTCTATTTCCTGTACAGTACATCGCGTTCTTTCAGCCTTCTCGTCTCATCCTTTCGTTGCGACCGGCGTGGCTGACTGATGCCGACGCCGCAATATACATGCATTTGCTTCCATGGACCGTGGGTGCAGATCTCTCTTATTTGATGCCACCCCGCGTCTGTTTTTAGATTCCCAAACTTCCGAGTTTGAACCCGGAGATCTGGTTAGCCAGCGTTAGCCCGGCCGCTAAGAGATAAGTCCCGCGGGGCGAATGCAACGGTGAACCTCGTTTTATTTTTGGCAAAAACCTAGTGGCTTCGAACTACATGTAAAGGGGATTCTTCCTCCACGAGGCCATAGACTGCTATATAACTAGGAGGGCCCATTACCAATCCAGCCTGCAGCCGCATAGCACGAACCAGGCGAGTTATACCGGTTAGGCTACTGACAACGACTCTCAGCTTCTCCTTTCTCTTTGTTTCACACCTACACCTAATACCATATATTGGAAATTCCTCCCGATCAGTTCCCGTCTGCCTACATGATCGAACCCGTGCGGTTTTGAAGATATGCTGGCTTTTGGCATATCTCAGCATCTCGCAACTCTTTCCACGCTGTCTTTCTTTGCTCTTCCGCTTTCTTTTTCGATAGGCCGACTTCCTCCGCCCGGCGCAGGTAAGGAATCAATTTCCAGACTCGAATACGATCTTGAAATCAGAGCCGAAATCTAACTTCAATCCGTAGCATGCAACAGGTAAGTCCGGTTTGCCGATTCGAGTTCAAAAGTCTAAACCAGAGTGGAAGAGCGTCTGCTGAGAGCGGTTCTCCCGCTAGGTAGGTACATTTCCAGCTAGTAGTTTATTGCACATAACAGGAGTTGGTTCACGTTTTCTTCCGTTGTTAGGCCAGGGCTAGATTTGGGACATGTACTGCATTCCCCTTTTCTCGTTTGAAAATCGACTTTCAAAATCGATTTCTAGACCAGATTGGCAGGTTCAGAACTCCGAAGTTTTGTTGCGCGTCGTACGGTATATCGATTTTCAAACCAAAATTAAAAGTTTTGACTTTTGTCGCACGTCGCACGAAACATCGACCTCTAGTATATCGATTCCCCAGGCCGTCGTCCGAAGTTTTGTCGCACATCGCAGGAAAAAGTCGATCTCCTAGGTAGTCGCTCTCTAGCTAGCTGCTAGCTGCCAGACCTAACTCTGAAAGTCATCATTCTAGCGATCTTTTCTTGCAAATCTCAGACGAGCATTTGTTTTTTTAGGTACCCATGACTTTCAAACCAGGCCCAGAGTTGGCTCTACTTCTAGCCTTTTGGCCCTGAAAAGTAGACCAGGAAAATCGACCATTCACTTTCGATGTGCCCCAAAAGTCGAAACCCAGAGTTGGAAAAGGAGTCCGGTTGAGTGGTTTGTTGCGCATCGCCGTCTGACCATAATACCATGTAGGTTCTAGACATCGATTTTCATCCTGATGGTAAGTCGAAAGTTGGTTTTTAATTCGATTTTGAGGTCAATGCTTGGGTTTGTTGCACGTCGCAGTCTAACCATCAGTTGGCAGTATTGATTTTCGACTTTCACTAACGATTTTTGATATCGATTTGCAATATCGATTTCTACGCCAGGAGACAGGGTTGAGGCCTGGCTAGAGGACATGTCGCTCCCTACCTACAGTTCGCAGTTGAAGGACCGTACACCAGAATCAGAGCTGGACATCGTTAAAGTCAGGGAGCTGAAGGGTTTCTTGCAACGTTGCTGGATGCAAGCCAAGAAAATCGATTGTTGAAAATCGACTTGGGATTTAGAATCAAGAATAAAACTGTGACTTCAGTTTGTTGCACGTCGCAATCTAACCATCAACTTTTAGGATCGAACATCGAATGCTTGTTCTCGACTCAGGGGCTTGCTTTACTCGAGGTCTTTTCACACCGCGTCCTCACAATCAACAGCATTTCCCGAAAAATATCATACTCCTCGTTGATTCTCCTACCCTCTCAAGCTACCTAGCAACTTTACAACCACACGACACAAGCCCCGAGCAAAGCAGTCCAAATAGCCCTTTGAAATATACCTTGATCCGCGGCATCTGGTAGCAAAAAGCCAGCCTCACGACTCGCAACCGCTAAGCCGACCCCCTCTTCGCACCCCCAGTAACCGCCCTCGCCGCCGCAAGCGCAGCACTAGCACCACTACCAGCCTCACTACCCCCCTCCTTACTTCCACTCCCCTGCCTCTGTCGATTCTTCTCTCTCATCGCACTCTGCACCGACTGACCACCCGACTGACTACCCGACAAACTGCCAGTACTACTCTTCCTCATCGCAGCACCCCCACTCTGCACCGAAAAATTGCCAGTACTGGTCTTTTCCCTCACTGCACCGGGAACCGACAAACTCCCAGTACCGCTCTTCTCCTTCATCGCGGCACTACCAGCCTCACCAACCCCCTCCTTGTTCGCACTCGTGTTCCCACTCCCACTTCCCTGCCTCTGTCTATTCTTTTCCCTAATCGCCGCACCACCACTCTGCTGCTTCATAGTCAAACTACTATTCGAAGTCGTAGAATCGTGTCTAATAGCTGTCACTGCGGATGCAACAGTGGCTACACTGTTTCTCGAGTCCTCGCGCGAACCTAGTCCGTTGCGACTTCCTTCAGACCTTTCGGATACCTCAGATAGCTGTGATTCTCCGTTGCGGTTTCGGTTTCGGTATCCACCGAAATCGGGGACTCCGCGGAAAGGAATCTCGTCTGTATTTGGAAGGGAAGGTCGGTTGTTGTTGGTGGGCTTTGAACTTAGCTCTGGGGCGAGCTTCTTGGGCGAGATAGATGCGGAGTGGATAGCGGTTGTGAAGCTTGAAGGACTGGGATCGTCGTGCGGAGAGGACATGAAGTCGTCGTCGCCGGCATCGAAAGAGAATTTTGCTTGACGTAGAGGTTCTGTCGCGGCTGTAGACGACTTGTGGTCGGTGTTGGGATCGATGACATCGGTTAGTGAGGCTACAGACGGCTTGCGGGAGTCGGGAGGGCTAGGGACACCGTTGAATGAATCTGTAGACGGCTTGCGGGAGGCTTCACGAGGAACAGTGGGAGATGCTCCGGTCGCGGTAGATGGCCTGCGATCAGCATCACGACTGAGAAGATCACGACCGAGGACGTTGTTCAGTGACTGCTGAGCTCGGAGCACTGGGTATTTGTTGGCGGGTGGCAGCGCAGGAAGAGGCTTGTATGCCGCTGCCTCAAGATAAGTACCGGGTCGTGCTCGTCCTTCATCGCTGAGTCCCAGAGACGACCTTGTTCTCATATTGGCAGTGAAATGGTTTCCTCCCGTGGCAAACTGTGCCCTGGACTTCCTCTGCGGACTCAAGCCGCTGGCAACAATATGGTCGGGGGCAGATTTGAAGGTCTGTAGCCCGGGAGAAGTCGTGGCATGAGGTCTTCGGAATGCCGTGGGTGGGCCTAGGTGATCTGATTAGTATATGAAACTGCGAATCTTGAATCTCTGCGCGGAAAGCAAGTGTTCTGCATGCACTCACCTAGTTGAGCTATGCCAGGAGAACCAATTTCTGCCACCAGCTTCTCTCTCGCTTGGCTCAACGCATCAACAGGCTCCTGAGATACTGCTCCTCTCAGATCTCTTCCCGGCATCATCAGCCCAAGACCTTGCGGCCCCCTAGGAAGTGTCACACCCGTCATCCTTTCCTTCAACTCCCTCCTAGCATCCGCCTCCCTCGCCTCCCACTCAGCCGCCACCCTCTTCCACTCCTGCACCTCCACCCAATGCTCCTCCTTCATCCTCTCAATCTCCGCATCCCTCATCGCAATATCATTTCTCTGCTGATCAAACGCCTCCAACACATGCAAGATAGCCGCATTATATGCTGCCGGCAGCGGATCCATAATACTCTTATTCATCATCACCACCTGCAGCGTCTCCGCCAACTGATCTGGCTCCGGCCTCTTCCACACCGTATCGCTCTCGCGCACATTCTCAAACACTAGGTTTTCTGCCGATGGATTGGAAAGGTTTGAGGGTGCACGTGGGTAAGAGCCTTTGGGAGGACTGGTGCGGGTGGAGCGACTGATGCTGGAGAGCGCGGGAGACAGCGTTTCGAGACGATTGAGCGACATGCCGTCGGAGTTCGAGGTGTCGTTGGGGGCGAAGGATGGCCGGTCCCAGGTGGGTGAAGCAGGAACGAGGGGAGTGGGGGTTCGGGAGCGCTGGAATGGACTGTACCAGGCCATTGCTGCGGTTTCGAGGGTTATTTGTCAGTGTTTGTTTGTCAGTGCTGATTGCCTTGTGTTTGGGAGAGGTGTTGCTAGGTGCAGGTCAGTGGCGAGAGATGGAAGGCGTGGGAGCAGTCCGTGGCAGGCGCGTGGTTTGCTCTTTCCGTAGACAAAAGCGCCGCCAGGTCCTACCGGATAGGAGTCGAGATCGTTTTCCGTTATTGGCAAATGTTTTGATGGTGAAATGGCTTTCGGTCGAGTGGTATTTTGTTCACATATTGGACCGTCTCTTGTCAATATCTGATGGAAGTCCCGCTCTAAAGACAGTAATCGAAGTAAGCAACAGAGCTCAAATCGATATTGGTAAAAAGAGTGGCCTGCTGATCTAAACTAAACAGTTACTTCCTTTGGAAGTAGGATACTCATGGGGTAGTAGATATGGTAAAATGTCAGTGTTTCTCTACCCCCTGGTCCTTTCCCCCCTAGTCCTTTCATCCTCCCCAGTTCCACTCACGCTCGGCCACGCAGCACCCTCAACCGCATCTACATATCATAGCTAACAGACCACCCTCCAATACCAGCTGGCTGTGAATGTCATAATTTCAGTGTTCAGCCTTCCTCCACCAAACCTCCCATTCTTGTGATCTTCCAAGACTGACCGCCCTTAGGCTCTTAGCCTCAGTACTCGTTGTGACCTTCACACAGCCTCTACTATTTCCTCGTTGGAGAGAAGCAGGCAGGAATATGTCTATTTAATAACATTTAAAGCGCGGCTGAAAAATGCAATAATATGCCGGCAGCCGATTAGGTCTAGCTTATCCTAAATTTCAGAACCCCAGTCGCGATTTAGCTTACCCCCTATCTTATTCTTACACACCACATCCCAGCTCTGCCACAATGGGTATGACCGTCTATGACCATAAAGCACCGCTCAATCCGTCCGCGCGCGAGCGGTCGAGAAAACAATCACGGATACAAAGCGTCTGTCTGCTGCATCCTGCAAAACCCAGTCCCTGGTGGCCACGGTTCAAAGACGATTATAACACAGAACACATCACCATCCCAGGCTCCACCACTCTAACCTTCCTTCACTCCCGAGATAGGAGCACTGCTAATCATCACAACAGCGCAAGAGAGAAAAACCAGGAAAAAAAAAATCACAAGTCACACAACACACGCACGCAGATCTTCCATTGTCTGAGATTGTTTTCAATTCATTACGATTTGTTTTCCCTATTTCCCATCTTTCTACAACATGCCATCCCATCCCATCCTATTTTCGATTTCGCGAATGACGGACAAGAACGTGTGAATGCCCTGCGCAAAGATTCGAAACGATGGAAGTATGCAATCTTGTGAGAGAACAAGCACATATCCACTGTTGCCATATCCCATGCATAGAAGCAATCCGAATATTGCTCTGAAACATTCCATGATAGACGATGTTGCCGGCCTGGATGTAGAAACATTCCGGATTGACAGGCGCAATGTTCTTGGTTGCAGAAAGTGAGGACAGTCGATCGGGGTATTGTGAAAAGATACTGCGAGACATGTATGTCTGTCAGAGTGCCTTTCACAAGCTTGGTGACAGATGTAATGCCTGGCGAAAATAGGCGAGTTTGAGCGAAGAAACGGTGTACAAGAGGCCGCTGAGAAGACCGGAGAGGGTGACAATGGTGTCGGGACATGTCGGACGGAAGACGTCAACCTTTGGGAAGCTTTGCGCTAAATCCCAAAGATCGTCCGACTCCATCGACCATGCTGCCGAGCGAAGAGGCAGTCGTGGTTAGAGGCCCTCTGTCATTCCGTGATATCTGCCGCAAAGCACAATATCCCGGCAATACAAAGAGATCCTCATACCCCTATAACTCCCCATTCTGCATATTTGAGCTGGCCCGAATCAGGACAGCTTGCCCTCAGCCTTGGCTTCTACAACAAGACTCCCGTTAGCTCTCAATTCCCACATCCACAACTGAAGTTTTTCACATACCTTTGACCTGCTCAAAAACCTTCAACATCTTCCTCCTCGCTCCCAGCGCATTAACGCCCTTCGCCTCCAACGCCTTATCATCCAACTCCACCAGCTCCGTCCAATTCATATCCTTCAGATTATCCGTGTACTTGTGCAATCTGAGGCTCCTCAACCAACTGGGAATATCCTGCAACAGGGAAGGATCAGTCGGGTCCTCAGGCGGCTTGCTGCTTCCGCGACGACCGCGTGGCGAACGACCCCTAGCCATCTCCGAGTGGTCGGAGTGGTATCCTTCGTGGCCGCCGAGCGAGAAGCCGGCGAGCGAAAGGTTACCCATGGAGTTGTTGAGAAGTCCAGGAGAGGCGCCGTCGTAGGCGGAGAGGAAGCCGTTGTTTTGCGGGGACGCGAAGCCCATTTGGCTGAAACCGCCGCCGGGGGCGCCTTGGACGGTGAGGCCGGGGGAGCTGGGGCGGGAGCGGCGGGCGCCGAAACTGTTGTTTTGGTTTTGGTTTTGCATGGCGAGGACTTGGTCGCGGTTAAGGACTTGGCCGTGCTCGTTGACCATCACCACATTGGTTACGGGGATGTTGTTGTTCTGGAAGCCGGGGGAGGCGGGGGGCTGGCCGGAAGGATCATTCGAGCGGGTTCTGCGGTACTTGCGGACGTCCGAGTCCAGGGCGAAGCGGTTGTTAACAGTCGACAAGGCGGCCAGTTTCATGGCAGTAGCGTTGGCCACCATGTCGGCTTGGGTGGCGCTTTGGGCGGCAATGTTAAAATTGGCAGCCATGGGGGTGTTCACCATGGAAGCCCAGTTGCCGCTGCCAGCATTGTAGGGGGAAAACATCGGCATATCACCTGGCTGTACAGTAGGAGCAGAAACGGTCGTGGTCTGGACATCCGATCCACCTGGAGTCTGCACTCGAGGTGAGCGCAGAGGCTGCATGAATTGACCCATAGGGGGCTGGCTTGAAGCCTTCTGCTGGGATCCACCTTCGGAACTGCGGGCACCCCAAGGGGATGGCGGAGGCACGCTGTTGTCGTTGTTCTCGTTGGGGGCTGAGATAGTCGGAGTACCCTGCGGAGCCCTCGGATCATAAGCAGCGCTGTTGCGGTTCGAGGATGGGGGGTTTCCGGTCTGCTGGGTGAACTTTGCCTTCTCGGTGGCAATTGCAGCGGCAGCATCGGGAAACATGGCATTGATCGTGGAAGGATCCAAACCCGAGTGTCGTTTGGTGGAAGGAGTAGCGGGAGGTCGAGTCAAAGAGTTTCTCGAGCCGTCGACATTCAGCTTGTTAACAGCATCGTTGAGACGGCTGGACATAGGATCTAGTTGAAAGCAACTGTCAGCGGAATTCAGAAAAGAAGGTATCTTGTTTTAAAATTGCTAACCTTTCTCAAAGTTGGCCGGCGACAACACACCAGACATTGGGTGACTCTTGCCCATCTGCTGCAACACCTGAATGAAGAAACGGATCTGGACCTGGGTAGTCTGCTGCAGCAGAGCATACAGAGCGGCAGTCCGTTCAGCCTCACTCAAGACCCTGAACCACTGCTCAATAGCACTCAGCTCATCCTTGAAATCCTGGTCGAGCGTAGCAGCAGCCATCTCCTCCAGCGTAGTCTCATACTGGTCGATATCCGCAATCCACTGCTGGGCAATCTTGTCGGAAGCGTCATTCTCGTTACCGGACTGGTTCGAGCCTTGCTGGGGCTGGCCATAGAAATCCGAAGAAGGACGAATGCGACTGGCAGACGGCGAAGTCTGGAAGGCAGCCATGTCTGCGGAGGCTCGCAGATGGTGGCCGGCGCCCATGGCACGGGAAGAGGGCGGGCGCAGAGAGCTGGCGCTGTTGCTCTCAGGCGTGCTGTTCCTGTTGCCGATAATGTGATTGGCCGACATGTTGTTCATGATCTCGCAGGAGCGAAGGCAGGAGAGTAGAAGTCTGAGTAGATCTCAGTATTTCGACGACGCAACCCAGACAAAGCTGTGGTGGAGCTCGGGTCCTAGCGGCGATGAACTTGAAACACAGCCGCGGGAAATCTGGCAGTTCAGATCCCGGCGGGAGGGGCCTAATGCGCGTACAAAAGGCAGAATAGCGCTTTCAACAGAGTAACTGCCTTTCGACGAGGTTATTCGGGTTGCTCGGCGACACGTCCGAGGCTGGCGGGCTGTGTTCGGTTGGCGTGCGGTGATGGACCTGCCTCGACGAATTCAACTGCGGGAGACAAAGGATCAGTCGGTAGGATAATCTCCTGCAGACCGGCTGACCTCAAAGGAGAAACCTTTTCGCGACTGGGAACAGCAGCACGGTCGTCAGTAAGCGGCGTGCGTCGAGCGCGTATGTTGGGAGCGAGAGGTTTGCTTGCTTTCGAGAGGTGAGAGGCTGGGCGCTCGACAGCTTTCTTGTCTGGGCAGCGCTTAGCCGCCGTGCCGACGCGACACTCGTCCGACAACGCTGCAGCAGATCTCTTAGTGCCACTGGCCAGGCGTGCCAGCGCCCAGGATACAGCTTTGCAGAAATGAAAGGCTGCAGAAAAAGGAGAGTGAAGAAAGACAGGGCTGCTCACAATAAACTGGTTCGAGGCCCAAGCGGTGCTTTTGAAGAGTCTCGAAGGGATGGCGGAATTTAGTAGTAGCTCTCCCAAACTGAGAGAATCTGGTTCCAAGGCGATTTGGCGACTGACGGCCGATGACTGATCTTCACGCTTGCTCGTGAACGGTTAGACGGTGGAGTGGCTACATGTACGCCGATTATATTTAGGATGGCTTAGGATTCGCGGCTGACTACGGATCTCGGAAGACATGGAAGCTCCAGTCGACTTATTCACATGTGAGAACAAAGGCCTAAGTATTTCACAGCCTTTGTCTATCACTGTATTACTTATATTTACTCACCTATGTTGTAGCCTTGATTCACGTAATAAGTGACAATACATGTTTCAGGTGAACAGTGCTAGAATAGGTCACAGAAACAAATGTCTGGCTACGAAGAGCTCTATTTATCCAGACATGGACGCTCTGTCCACTTCGCCGTCCATAATCATCACGGTGGAAATGAAGCGTTACAGGAGGTCCCTCAGCAACGGACGCCCAAGCTCGAGTCGAGATGAGGGAGCTTCAAATGATGATCCTTCCAAGTATGAGGTTCCTAGAACAGTCCATCATTCAAAGCTCCCTTGTGCATAAGGCTCCTGCTCAACAAGCTCAAGGACGACGACTCATCGAACATGCTTCAACCACCTGGGTGAGCAACGCGGAGAGCGTATCCTCGAGATACCCTGCAAGACCCTCGCCCTCGGCCATCACAACTGCCAACCTCTGCTCTTCATCGGACCTGTATCTCGGGGTAAGTATAGCTGTTCAAACAGCAGATCTCTCGAACAAATGTAGCCCAGTCTTCATGCACCTCAAACTCATGGGTAGAGCAAAGGTGTTTGGTAATGAAAGGGCCAGATCAAATTGCTCTCGGCACGAGAAGAAAAAATCCTTCAGCAGATGAGCATGGGAAGAGCTCTAATGCTGTACACACATATGCCTGTTTTTTTGGACCTGAGTCCGACAAAAGAAAAGAGAAAAAGGTATCGGAGCTTCACCGCTGTCGAACTTCACCAGTATCGAGCGTCTGTAATTGGGACAGTTGGGAAAGGCGGTTGCATAGCTTCACCGCGCTGTCGAGCGCTGAGCACACAGAAAGCTTCGGAGGAAGGCGGCTTTGCAATTCATGTGTCAATCAATCCATATCCGCTGCTCGAATAGAACGTCGTAGAATCGAAGACTTGGACGAGACGAGTCTCTCCAGTCCGGCCCAGAAGACATCATCCCATGCCGTTCAACACCGTTCGACCGAAACCCATTACTTGCGCTGATCGGATGGATTCGAAATTTATGCAGTCTCGCGCTTGCCCTCCTTCAGCTCCTTCTGTTCAGTTGTCAGTCCCCATTCTTCATTGATAGTGACGGCAGGTCTGCGCAGGCAGGCAGGTGTGCGCGAGCTGCGAGTGTATGTGTGTGAGGATGCGGGCGACGAACCAGTGCCTTCATGGTGCCGTGCAGAGCATGTCTGTGGTTTCTCCTGAACTTAGGGTCGGTACCCTTGAGGGAAGGGTATCTGGAGGTCTTGGGCTTCTTGATACTGTATATTCCATCTGCGTCAGCCAGCCTTCCCTTCATCCAGCATTGCGACGTCGAGTTTGGATGGCGCTGCGGAAAATTCGTTCATGCGTACCCGTTACGGTGAGCCTTCTTGCTCTGGTTGTGCTGAGACGAGTTCTTGGATTCTGGAGGAGCGCAAATGTCAGTACGAGCAGCACGACAGTACAGTAGACAGATTCAGCGCATCAGGATAATACTTACTCGCCATTGTGAGACCTGGTGACGGATGGGCGGGTCGGCGGGTCGGTGTTGTTGAGATGTGCGATTTCAGAAGATAGATTTTGGTGTTGAATCGTTGTGTGCGCGGCGACTAGCCGCTAGCCCGTATCGGGAAAGGTCAGTCACGTGCATGGACCCCCCTCGGCCCCCGGTCTGGTGGCAGTTTTTGTAACGCCTTTTGGCTGCTCTCACGGCGATTACTGGGGCGTTTGTATTTGTTCAAGGCGACATGTGCCAGTTATCACTCATCAATTCATCTCAAAGCTGGAATTTTACAGTTACGTCGTTGAATCTCTTGTGCAGTTTCAAATTGACTGCAGCTAAGCCCTCATGATGGGTCACGATCTAGTCGTACTAGATCATCCACAGCCTACTCCAACCTCTTCATGCCCCTCTTCCTCTTCCCTCCTACCTCCTTCCCCTCCTCAATCTCCAGAGCAGCCTCCCTCTTCTTCTCTCCAACAATCTTCAAAGCATCTCTCAGCACCCTAGTCTCCAGATTCACTCCCTCCTCTTCCCAGGCCTCCATCTGCCTTCCCACCCTCTTCTCAATCGCCTGCACCAGCGCCACATCTCTCTGTCCCACAAAAGTAACCGCCTCTCCCTTCCTCCCCGCTCTTGCCGTACGACCTACTCGATGAATATAATCATCCGGATCTCTCGGCACATCATAATTAATCACCAACTTCACTTCCGGAATGTCCAAACCTCTTGCCGCCACATCTGTAGCTACCAGTATGCGTGCTGCAGAGGCGCGGAAGCGTGCCAGATTGTCGATTCGGTGGCGTTGAGGTAGTTTGGAATGTAACGCAGTAACGCGGTGCTCGAGTAAGCGGAGCAAATGAGTTACATAGTCGGCTGTGGTTGTTCGGTTGCAGAAGATGATGATGGATTTGTCGACATTTTGAGCAGTGAGCAGGAACATGTGGAGATAGTGTTCGCGGTGTGTGATTGGAACTTGCAGATGCATTTGTTTGAGCGAAGTTGGAACCGCGAGGGTCTGGGTGTCGACTTCGCAGATGAATAGGGGCGGTTTTCCAGGGGTCCGCGGCTGGTCTTTCAAAGCGCGAACCTCGGGGCTTACTGTGGCGGTAAAGAGAAGGGTTTGGCGCTTTGCTGGAGGTGGGAGGATGGATAGACATTCTTCCACGTCCGGGAGCATGCTGCCTTGGGTTCCTGATGCCAGAAGACGATCTGCTTCGTCGAGGACGACCATGCGGACTCTGCGGAGAGCACAGATTGTATCCTCTCCTGACGTGCGAATGTGGTCTGCCAGCCTACCTGGAGTGGCTATGACGATATGTGGTCGTTGAGAGAGAGCGGTTGCTTGAGGGCGCATATCAGAACCCCCGGTTATTAGGACCGCTTTGAGTGACTGAGGAGACGAAATGGCCTTGACTTGCTCAAAGATCTGCAGTGCGAGTTCTCTGCGCAGCATTAGCATGATACTTATAGCTTTGTGAGACTTGGTGGAGCATCATACCTTGTAGGGGTCAAGATCAGGCCAAAAATTCCAAATGGATCCTCAGCCCATTTTTGCAGCATGGGAACAGCAAATGCCACCGTCTTTCCCGAACCAGTCCTACTGCCGCCTATACAGTCCTTGCCCTTCAAAATCTCGGGTATGCAGCCCTTCTGAATCCCAGTTGGCCTTCGGATTGCCATCGAACCCAGCGACTTGACCAGCCATGGCTTGACATTCAAGCCTGCAAAGTCGACATTTGGATCTGTAGGCGCGAGGGTAACATTTGTGTTTGTGCGGCCGTTGGTCGCATTTTGGGCGACTTTCTGCTTGACTCTCGAGAGGGTCGAGGCTGTTGGAACAATCGGGGTGGGCTCTTCGTCATCGTCGTCATCGGGCGGCAGAGACAATTTTCTTCGCTTGCGTGAACTGAGGCTATCGAGTTCATCGGATTCTTCAGATTCAATGTCCTCGGCATTGGATCTATTTTCAGAGTCGCTTGACACTTCACTGGATGGGTGATCGGTGCTTCTGTCAGCGCTGGCAGGTCTCGAGGAAGCTTTCAGTGACGGCATTTTGGAGATGAGGCGCCGGTAGTTTGTTCGTGGTTGGCGACAAAAAAAAGTGATGGTCTGGGATGAGTGCGCAGGGCAGGGATTCGGCTGTTAGTGCCCGTTTCACCCACAGCCTTGACCCCGTGCAATGCCTCCCCAGGTGCACTTCAGGAACTTGGATCGTCCCTGATAATCACTTGGAACCCTTTTAATTTACTCGGACTGCTTTTGGCTACTTGGATTTGCCTGAATACTAGGACTACTTCCAATCTTCTGTAAGGTTTGTTTTGTAACCCCCACTCCCCGTCCGAGTGAAACTGAATGCTTCCGCTTCCCTTTTAGGACTCGGACTCGAGTTTGCGTAGCACCGATTGAGACACACAATTACTGAAAATATAATATAGGGCTGGCACTGTGAATAGCAGCAGTTAGCAGCTAGCAAGATGTCATAGACGTCCGATCTGCATGACAGAGAGTTTGAGGCAGCAGAATCGACGTCGGTGCGCAAAAATAGAAGTTCCCGCCAGCGGCTCCTCAAACACTGAGAGGTTTGAATTGTATGGAGATGCTATTTCAGTCCTTGTCACCTTGGATCAGGAGAACTCTGTGCCAGCCTGCCAGGTGGCAAGTGGCCAAGTGCCGGTTAACCAGACATTTATGCATCTAGGGACTTGCTAAGAAGCTGGGATGTCATTGGCACCAATCAATATTAATAATCTCGAATTATTGCCAGTTCCGCTGTTCTCTTGCAGTTCTACTACATCATCTTAGCATCTAGCAGACGCTGTGCTAGCACCCGCGCCGTTACTAAGTCACGATGCTGCATGAAAAGGCCCGCGCAGAAGGTTGAGCGTCGGAAGCCGAGTACTCTCCAGTCTGTCAAGTCGCTTGCCTTGAGGTATAACTAATACATGTATGGGCACAGTGGCAGTGTTGAGGCCTGTCCCTGTCTCTCTCCGCCTGTGCTAGCGTTGATGTAGCAGCTTAGCAGCGGCAGCAGTTCGCGCCAGTGGCCAGCTGGAGCAGCAGAGATATAGGTACATCAACCTCTGATACGCCATTAAGAACCAACGCCCAATTCCCTAAATCTCCACCCGACCGCATCCCACGCCTTCATCTCGCACTCTCGCATTCACTGACAAACACACGACCTTCGCTTCCGTCTTGCAACGCCCAACCAAGAACCAACATCCTTTTCTTCGTCATCGCCAACTGCGGGGAAGCCGGCCCGCTCTGCTGTAGCCAACACTCGCCCTTGAAACAGCGGACCCATTCTTCAAGCCCGACTCTCCCTCGACAACTCATGCCACGGCCTGACCGGTTTTCTGCCAAACGGCCTTGCGTCTAACAGTGTTCCTCAAAGCACCGGCCCCGAGACGCTGAGCTTTTCTTTGACGAGCCGGTACCAGATGTACTAGCGAAGCGGCGCTTAGATCCCCATGCAGAAAACACCAACTCCAAATTCAAGCGGGGGCATCAAAGACTCCCCGCCCGACTCCTCGTCGTCCGACTTCCCCCCTATCCAACATGTATGCTGGCCCCCAATCTGTTTGAAGTTTGCCGTGAATTCCGCTGATATTTTGGAAGCCTGCCGGTGGCTCCAGAGACAATCACCGTCCATCACCACTCTCCCTCGCGCCCAACATGTCATCACCCGCTCCTCTACTTCGCCCTCCAATTCCCGGAAGCCGCCAGAACAGTGGCGCAAAAACGCCTCGGCTCGGCCTTGCCATTCCCTTGTCCCCAAATGTGAAGCCCGTCAACCCGCCGCCCCAAGTACCTCCTCTCAGCCTCCCGCGTTCTCAAAATGCCCGGGCAACTCCCCCGCAGCTCCGATTAGCCACGCCTATGGGCAGTAATACTACCCTCCACGAGCAGTCTCATTTACAGAATGGGCGGCCGAATCCGGCGTTCGCCATCGCGGTTGCCGGCCAGTCGGCAAGTGGCGGAAGTGAGAGCAGCGCAGCACATTCGAGATCTGGCAGTTTCGGACCTATGGATGGGAGAGTCAGCGGGCCTACATCCGCTGCCTCCCAATACTCAGCCCTGTCTTTTGCCTCACAGTACGGTATTGGCGTACCCCACAACAGGGGTACGCCAGATCCGGCTTCTGCAGTCGGCTCTTTATATTCGGAGCACAGCGAAGGTGGCGTTGGGATGGAGCGGGACGGTAGTATGAACGGCCTGAACGCAGATTTCGATAGGATGACCTTGGAGCGAGGCAGAACATTAGACGTGGAAGAGCTAGATGATGAGGGCTGGAGGATAGCGAGTCTTGAGGGCAGGATAGAAGAGCTTGGCAGCTTAGGAGAAGGTGCCGGTGGTGCCGTGACTCGCGCCAGACTCAAGGGAGGGAAAACGATATTTGCATTGAAGGTAAGTGTTCTGGCGGCATTGGACGAGAGCTGATATACTAACACGGCCCAGATCATAACCACAAACCCGGACCCCGATGTCAAGAAACAAATCGTGCGAGAGCTGGGCTTCAACAAAGACTGTGCATCAGAGCATATCTGTCGATATTTCGGTGCCTTCGTCGAGCCATCCACAGCTACAATCTCCATTGCCATGGAATTCTGTGAAGGAGGCTCGCTCGAAAGCGTCTACAAAGAAGTCAAGAAGCTCGGTGGGCGAACCGGCGAAAAAGTACTGGGTAAAATCGCTGAGGGTGTCCTGAACGGACTTACTTATCTGCACAGCAAGAAGATTATCCACCGCGATATCAAACCATCCAACATCCTTCTCTGCCGAGATGGCCAGGTCAAGTTATGTGACTTTGGTGTGTCCGGAGAGTTCGGAACCAAGGGAGACGCCAACACGTTTATCGGAACAAGTTATTACATGGCTCCAGAGAGAATTACTGGGCAGTCATACACCATTACCTCCGATGTGTGGTCGACCGGCGTTACGCTACTCGAGGTAGCACAACATCGATTCCCGTTCCCAGCCGATGGTACGGAGATGCAACCAAGGGCGGGTCTGATAGACCTCCTAACATATATCGTCAGCCAGTCCATCCCGAAATTGAAAGACGAGCCGGAGGCGGGTATTACATGGAGTGATGAGTTCAAATATTTCATTGAGTGCTGGTGAGTTTCCTCCTAACTTATCCCTTTTCCACCCTCCAGACGGGGAAGCTCGGTACCGGACCTGGTAAGAAGGCCAACTGACAAAAATTTACAGTCTCGAGAAAGAACCCTCACGCCGCGCCTCACCATGGCGAATGATGGAGCACCCTTGGATGGTGCTCCAGAAACCAAAGCGCGTCAACATGAAAGCCTTCCTGGCACAAGTATGGGGATGGGACACCAAGTCCTGAAGCCCTCCTAGCCCATCAACCGCCCTCAAAACTTCAGCCTGACACCCGGAAAACCACTTTAGACTGTCGGACATCTTTTGGATCTACTCGCTTGAAAGCAGCCAGCCTGGCTCCTTGTATCGATCATCACCATTTCCTATGTATGCTCTACGCCCGCGCCCGTCCGAGGGCCTTTTTTCAATGGAAGCACGAGACATATCCCAAGTACGCGAGGGAATGGAACCTGAAAATTCAGTTCCCGAGTGTATGAATGAGCAAGACATTTTTTCTTTGATAGCATGGGACTGGCGTTCCGGAGACTCTTTCTGGGAAATTCCTTCTCTTTTGATTCGATCATGGGCGCGGATGGATCTATTGAGCTTCGGTTTTTATCAGATCAGATGGACACCTCCTGGGAGCTATATTGCAAGATTGGCAGCCTGGCGGGTTTTTTCGGTGGGGGGAAAGACTGAGAGGCTTATTTGGAAAGGGAGTGCGCTGCGCTTAGGGAGGACTGGCTCATGGAAGAGCCGAGAGGCAATGGTGATGGGGATGTGATAGTCAGGGAGTGGTCATATGATAAAAGTCTGTGGATAACGATGTGCAAAGACTAGCATACTAGCATATTTGAAGCTTTCGACATATACCTCTTTATGACTTTCGATGATCAAAAACTCACTAAATCAATTCAGGGACTGATGTGATTGCATGTGGTGTGGATGCTCAAATAATGCTGTGTGCCTCAGGCCCAAACTAACTTTTTGTGCGACATCAACGGCCGGGCTTCCATCTTCACATCGCAAACACTCCAAACTGAGACATGAAAATCAATGAAAAGCTATAAAAGTCCGAGCACGTGACGGCATCTGGAGCTAGCGAACAAATAGTGCCCTCTCGTGCCGGTTAGTCTGCGGTTTACTGAGGCTGCTGGGATTCAAGCTTACTCTCCCTCTGCACCGTCGACACCAAGACAACTGCAGCTGCTCTGTACTCGCATCACGAGCAGCCTTCACCATGGCCCACGTGCATTCAAGTTTTTTCGACGACTCCTCCGATGAGTCTGACCAGGTTCAGACCCAGTATCCCGATCCTGAAGAGAACGCCGCATATCCATGGCTTGGTGGCCAGTCCTCATATCCGGATCCAGAGGCTTATGCTCTCAATCCTGCTCCGAGGCCCGCTCAGAACCACTACGCTCACAGCGCGCACTCCGCTGTACCGCCTCAGGACCAAGGCAATACCATCAATCCTTCTCTCAGCAGCTTCGACGAGCGCAATGTCAATCCGCTTCTGGATAGAGTATCGAGCTCGGAGGATGAATCTGAAGATGATGATTCCGATGACCCTGTCAACGACCCTATCAATGTTCCCGTTGACGATAATCGAGACCAGGATTTTGTCTTGGACTCGAGTGACGGCGATAGGTAAGTCACATGTGGCTTGACTGTCTTTCTGCTTCATACCGACTGATTACTTAGTGGCGAATTATCGGATGCCGATTCAGACACTCAGCAACTGAAAAACGAGATCAACAAATTCAAGAAATCGCTCAACGAATTTCGCACTTCGCGGCGAGATATCGACGACAGCAGTGACTCTGCCGCTGACACGAGAAATCGAGGCAAAAGCCGTAGCAAAGGTCGTGGCGGTCGCGGAGGTCGTGACAAGAATGGCAACAGAATAAGACGAGTTGTCAAAGGCCCTCGCAAAGCTGCAGCGCTCACCGGAGACGTTAAGCTTCGACTCAGCAGAGCATCTCAAGCATTTCTTGATCAAAGTTTCGAGGAGGCCAGAGACATCTGCTTTGATATCGTCCGTATCAACGCTGAAACCTTCGAGGCGTGGATGCTGTTGGCACAGGTCTACGGAGAGCTTGGCGATATTCACAATCAGACACTCTCGATGGTGTATGCCTGCCATCTTCGTCCGAAGAATATCAGCCTCTGGCTTGAAACTGCGGCTTTTGCGCTGGAAGAGACGGGGCCTGATCGAAAGAACTATCTTCCGACTGCGAAACTATGTTTTTCCCAGGCGCTGAGAGTCGATTCGAAACATACGCAAGCGAGACTGGGCAAAGCTGCTGTTTCGAGAGAGATGGGTCATATTGGAACTGCCATAGCTATCTACCGCCAAGTTCTGAGCCAGGCTCAGCCTCATGATACGAGTATCTTGCAAAGTCTGGCGGAGATGTACATTGATCAGAAGAAGCCTGCGGAAGCCAGGGATCTGTACAAGGAGACTGTGGCATTTTACATGTCAAAGAGTGGTCCTGGCTCGCCCTTCGCATGGTCGGATGTCAATATCTACATTGAACTTTATGCGTATTGCGAGCAGTATGAAGAGGGTATCACAGAACTGAAGAAGGTCTCACGATGGCTTCTAGGCCGCAAAGAACAGACTTACTGGGACAGTTTTACGGAGGATGATAGAGAATATGATGCTGATGACACGCGAAGGCAAGGGGTTGCTTCGTTTAGGAAGAATGCTTTCGATTCGGATAGATATGGAGAGGGCCTTCCTATGGAACTTCGCGTGAAGCTTGGACTCTACCGTCTCCAGCTGGGTAACTTTGACGAGGCAATGGTATGTTTAAGACGAAAATCTTCTTCACTTCCACTCCATGTCAAGCATCGCTAACCATAGTCCCAGTTACACTTCGCCTTCCTCCAGGACGACGAGGATGACGACCGGATGCTTCAAACCTACCCCGATCTTTTCAAGGAAGCCGGCGACGGCCTGCACAAAGCCGAACGCTACTCAGAAGCCTTGAAATTCTACGAGCCTCTCCAGACACCCGAATTCCAAGACGCTTCATTACACGTCAAATCAGGAGAGTGTTACCTGAAACTCGGCTCCAAAGACGCCGCCGAAGAATCCTGGCAAACGGCCATCCAACTCGACGAAAACAACATCGAAGCCCGCATGAACCTCGCCAACATGTACGAAGAACTAGGCGAACAGCAAACGGCCTTCATCTTCGTCAGCGAAGTCTTGACCATCAAGCGCCAGCAAAATGGCGGTTATGGGACTACGAGGACTACTAGCAAGAACTCTGGTGGTGATGGGGCGGAGAGAGAAAGGGAGAGTCAAGAGCAAAGGAAGAAGCCGGGCCCGAAACCGCAGTCGAGTAAGGCGTATAAGCCGAAACGGATTACGAATCCGGCGGCGAGAGCGGCTGAGGAGGAGGCGAGGGCTGAAAGGCTGCGGGAGCAGTATGACTTGATGAAAACCGAACGAGATCGAATGCGTGCTGGCGATCCGGAATCGACGCGTGTGTGGATGAACGCAGCCCGCGAACTAGTTACCGATTTCCGCAGTTTCAAAGCCTTTTATCCTTGGGATCGCTATCTGCATTTCTTGGGATATGCCGGTCCTTCGAGGACAGGGGCTTCTCCAGCTGAGGCGCCGTCCCCGGATAATGATGTGGAAGCCATGGCTACTCGACTTGCCGAAAACTTGCACGCTGAGATGGACCCTCGTGACAACGTCCCCGCCCACATCCCAGATAATTACCGCGGCATTCCGTTCAGCGAATGGCTTGACATCTTCCTCGAATACGCCATCTGCCTCACCAAAGAAGACAGTTGCCACGAAGCCTACGAAGTATGTGAAGCGGCCAAAGATGCTATCGTCTGGTACCACAACCGCGACGATACGTTCCTCATCCACCTATGCTGGTGCGCCTGCGCCCTCTACGCCGACGACGAAGAATCCGTCGTAGCGGTAGGTCGCTTCTTCATGAAAAACTACCAATTCACAACCGATTCCTACCGCATGTTCGCGACGCTCATCCGACTCTGCCACTCCCCCATTTCCTGGTACACCTCCGGCCCGTCGCAAAAATTCGTCATGCGGCAGATCAAAGCCATGGATTACTCGCTTGTGACGGGCGATGACAAAGAGAATTTTGGGAATGAGAAGGGAGGGTACTCGGCGAAGGATGAAAATGGGCATTTGGTGATTAATGAGGAGATGGATGTTTGTTTGTTGATGCTTTATGGCCATATTTTGTTTACGAATACTACTTATGCTTATGCTACCAGTATGTCGCTACCCCTTCCCTTTCCCCATCTCCCTCTCCTTCCTACCCAGTTCCCCCATTTTCGTTTGATTTTTTGATTTTTTGAGGGGATTTGGCAAACTAACGGGGAAAAAAACAGACTACTTCATCCGCGCCTACGCCCACGACCCCAACAACCCGATGATTCTCCTCAGCTTAGCACTCGCCTACATCCACCACGCGCTCAAACGCCAAGCCGAGAACCGCCAACACCTGTTACTCCAAGGCCTCACTTTCCTGCACCGCTACCACGACATGCGTTCTGCATCAGCCATCATCGATGAAAGAAAAGAAGCGAATTACAATGTGGCACGCGCTTATCATTTGCTGGGGCTAACGCATCTGGCTATTCCGTACTACATGAAGGTATTGCAGGAGGCGGAGAAAGAAGGCGCGGCCGCGGATGAGGATGTGGTGACGGATGCGGCGTATAATTTGCAGAATTTGTATTTTATGACCGGGAATCTGGAACTGGCGAGGGGGGTGGGGGAGAGGTGGTTGGTGCTTTAGAGGGTGGAACAGATGAGATGATGCGTGAGGGTTGTGCAGTAAGGGGTTAGTTAGTGGGGAGGTAGACAAAACCAGTTGAAACACTCGCTTTCTCTCCTGTGGGCCTACATTTTGAATCCGGCATCTTCTCCACCACGTCCGTATGAGGTAGACGTTGTGCTCCCGAAGCCAATCCTTGTGCTCCGCAGCCCAATTCGGCGACTTATCTTTATATTTTCTGGTAAGTAGTTTTTCTATACTCCCTGGCGGCTCGTAGCATCAGCTTCTATGTCTTGATATCCTTGATAGTCCTAGCCAACGAGCCTTTCTTTCTCTATGCCTACATCGCCTTTCCGAAGAAAGGGGCTCTCTCTGTGCTTTTTCTTTTCTAGGTACTCTTCAATAGGTACCTAGACAACTTCCAATTCGTTGCAATAGGAGAAAGCTGCACGGAAAGCCGCCAAAATGGTTCCTGACCGGTGCCGGGGGGCGCCCGGTCTGCGTCTTGCAGTGAGTGACATTCGGTGCACAATTGGGCATCCTGCCTAGGTACTCTACGTTGTCTCCTTTCGCTTCAGAATGGATCAGACGCTTCAGGGGGAGCAGAGGCTTTGTACCCGTGATTGTCTTCTCGACCACTCCATGCCTACGCTTCAGAGTTCAGGAATCAGGATGGAGTAGACGCTTTGTATCCATAATTGTGTTCTCGACCATTCTCTGCTTACTCTACCTCCTCTATTTTGGCTTCAAAATAGAGTAAACGCTGGTTTGTATCCATGATTGTTTTCTCGACCACTCTCGCGGGGATCCAACAAACGTCTTCATTTTCAATGGTATGTAATGCGTGATTGTTTTCTCGACCACTCTGACTCCCATTTCTTTGGTATGTAATGCTTTTTCTCAACCACCCTCGCGCGGGCACTTTGATTGTCACACTATGAGACTGTCTCGTGTGACCCCAGCTATGGGGACAGGGGTTTTAATTGTGAGAAAAATTTATGGTTATCTGGCTATTTGAAGTGTTTCTAAAGACTTAGGATCTTATTAATTATTAAAAATGTCGGTAAAATAGGGAATCGTTTTATAAGTCACCGAACGGCACGTGCTACCTGGGTATGCTTGTTGAGTGGTGATTAAGGAGGGAAGGGAGCTCCGTGGGAAGCTTTCTTATGAAACTATTCACAGTCTTGGCGCTAACGGCAGCCATGGGAGCTCGGGCCACCGCTGTAGCATCTGGCAGTATTTGGCAATTGGCATGGTCAAACAAGAGATATTCTCAATTATTGGGAAGTTTCCTAGTTCTTTAAAGGGTTTATTAAAAAACAATATCACTCACGCTGAAATGAGTTCTTGGTCAAATCGCAATATTATTTCTTAAAATCAGGCCCATTTAAACCGTCTTGTTTAATTTACCTTATCGCTATATAGCGCAAGGCAACTAAAACGTTATTATTGCTATTATAGCCGCAAAAGCAAAGCGGCGATATTAATACAAGCAAAAAAATTATATTTGCTATATTTAAGCCAATTGCCAATTATTAAAATAATTTTATAGTTTTAAAAATATTAATTTCCAATATTTGCATATATTTTAAAAAGGCAAAGATTTTCAAAACCTTGATTGGCGTATTTTAAAAAGCATTAATAGCTTTTGCAATTTAAAGCGTAAAAAACTTTATTGTTTTTTTACCAATTTTTATTTATATTATTAAAGCTTTTACCATTAAATCCCTTTTTTTAAAAAATCCCGTTTATTTAAAAACTTGCTTTGCAAATATATATTGCTATAATTAAAATAGTATATAAGCTATATTTTAATATTTTTATACCAGCTAGCACCCTTTTAAATATTGGAGTGCTCCCGCGTCGATTCGAACCGGAGCTTCTCGGGCCCGGAGGTCCGTAAAGCTCCGGAGAGATTTGGGTATAGGACCCATTTACGTCCCTGGCATATGCATGTAAACGAGGGAGCTATTTATATATTTGGCATTATAAAATAGTTTTTTCCTTTTTTTTAAATTATTTAATATATTTAAAAAAACCAATTCGCATTGGTTTTTAATAAATTATAACTATTAATATATAGCACTATATTAATAATATTGCAAACGCTATATTTGCAATTTTTTTTATAAACGTTATATTTGCGAGCAAATGCTATATTTGCTATTATTATTTGTTTTTGCAAATATTATATTTATATTAATAAATAATAGTTTTACAAACGCTATATTTGCAATTAGCAAATGCTATATTTACAATATTAATTATTATTTAAAAAATTATTTAAAAAATTTGAAAAAACCAATTAAACTTTGCTATTAAATTGTTTTTCCTTTTCGCTATTATATTATTATTTGTATTTTTTAATATAAAAAAGGCCGCTTTTATTTTTATTTATAAAAATTAATATAATTAATTTATTATAATAAAAATATTTTTTAAAATAAAATTAATGCTATAGTTAATAA
Source organism: Cyclaneusma minus (assembly GCA_037179335.1). Taxonomy (NCBI): domain Eukaryota; kingdom Fungi; phylum Ascomycota; class Leotiomycetes; order Marthamycetales; family Marthamycetaceae; genus Cyclaneusma; species Cyclaneusma minus. The sequence continues at coordinate 2,034,184 of JAKZHN010000001.1, read as the reverse complement.
AAGCCAATAAGCTATTATTTAAAATTAGCTAAAAACAAAATATTTAATTAATAATTTTAAAATTTGCTATTAAATTTAGATTTATTTTAATTAGCTAAATAAAGAAATAATTAATATAAAACAATATTTTGCAAATATATAAAAAAGAATTAAATAAAAAAATAAAAAAATATTAATTTTGCTATAAATTTATATATTTAAAAGGTTTCCATTTATATATAAAAGGCCAAAACTATTATTAAAATAGCATAAATAATTCTTTTACCTTTTATTGCAAAATTATTTAAAATAGCTTTTCGTATATAGCTATATATATTAAAGCTATTTTCTTTTGCTATTATTTTTGGCTTTTTTTATAAATTATACTATTATTAAAAATATTATTATTAATTAAAATAATTTTACTATAATTAAAAAAAAATTGTTATATAAGACAAAATCAAATTTAAATTTAAAAAAAGCAATTTATATTGCTTAATTTCAAAAAAGCGAAAATGGCAAATAAAAAGTCCTAATATTTTATAGCAATTATTAATTATTTAAAAATAGCAATAGCAATAGTATTTATTAATATTGCTAGCTATATTCTTTTTGCAAAAGCTCGGAGTATAAAATTAGCAAATGCATTTTTTTCATAGCTAAAAAAGTTTTTTTCATAGCTAAAAAAGTTTTTTAAAATATTTTTTTAAAAGGTATTATTAAGCTAATTGCAATTTTTTTAAAAAAAAAATATTTTGCAAAAAAATAGCCAATTGCAAATACGGCCGCAAATTCAAATTTTAATTCCGAAAAAAAAAGAAATATAGTCTATATTATTTAAAACTTTATTAATTATATCAATAAGATTTTTAAATTTAAATAAATTATGAATTTTAATATTATATTATATATAATTAATTTTTATTTATTTTTTAAAATTATAATGCTTTGTATTTAAAAGGCTATCAAAATAAAAATAAAAATATTTATATTTTAATTAAATTGATATTATTTTAATAAACATTTTTTTTATATATTTTAAAACTTAGTATTAATTTATTTTCAAATAGGAAAATATATTAAAAAAATTCATTAAGCAATTTTAATAATTGGATTATATATTTTAAAGGCCCAATTAATTAGAAATCTATTTTAAAAGCCTTTATAGATAAAACAATTATATATTATAAATTTTATAATTAATTTAATTCTATTTATATTGGCAATTAAATATATTAAAAATATTCTAAGCATTTTAACGGCTTTAGCTATTAAAGCAATTAAAGCCAATAAAATTAATAAAAATATTATGCAATAAGCCAATTTAAAAAAAGCCAAATAATAAATCCAATTTTAAAATTATATTTTATATTATAAAAAAACTTGTATATATAGGCCCCGCCAAAATTAAATAATTTTTTAATATAATTAATATTAAAAATAATTTTTAAAATGTTTAAAATCTTTGCCTTATATAAAAATAAGCTAATTAAACTAATTTATTTTAATATTGCTAAATTACTTTTTATAAATTTATATAGCAATTATTATATAATAGAAATTTTAAATAGCCGCAGCTATAAAATATAAATATTACTATTTTAATTATAAATAAATATTTATAATTATTTTTTTATTTGGCGTAAAAAAATTAAATTAAAATTAAACAAAAAATTCAAAGCTATTAAATATAATAATACTGGTAAATTGGTTAAAAAAATTAGTTTTTAAATATAAGCTAATAAATTCATTTTTAAAATACTATTTTTTATTTATTTTGGCAAAATAGGCTTGCAAAATGGACTATTTAAACCGCGAAAAATAATATTATAGCCATATTATATAAGGTCTAGCTATTTGTTAAATTTTGGAAATTAGCATTTTAATTAAAATTCTGTTTAAAAAACCGCTTTAAATTTGATTTAAAAATTGAAAATTGAAAAATAAATCCAAAAAAAGCATAGATTGAAAAATTTGTTTTTATAAAATATATTTGTATTTGGGGCTGCAAAGCTTATTTTTATATTTTTAAAACAAAGCTGCTAGTTTATAGATATTAAAATAAACTCTTTTTTTACTTTTGAAAATATATTTTAATTGGCTATAATTTTAATATTATAAAGCAATTTCAATTATATTGCGCTAATTTAGAAAAAATAATTTATAATATAATAATAAAATAAAATAAATAAATATATAATATTTTTTTTAATTTAAAGCTTCAAAATAATTTCAACGATTTATAAAATATGCTAAATATTGTATCCCAACGTTTATCGCCCGGTAAATCGATTAAAAAGCAGCAGGCTAAATAAAAAGCGTATAAGGCCAAGTTTTTATAAATTGTTTTTAAATTTAAAATAATTTATAATTTAATTTTTAAAATAATTGTTTTAATATTTAATTCTTTTGCTTTTTATGAAAAATAAAATGGAATTATTATTTACTTTAAATTTGATAATTTAAAAAAGCCAATTATTAAAAATTTAATTAGCATTAATTATAATATATCTATTATATTATAATATAGTATATTAAAAACGCTTTAATATAATACACTCGAAGCGCTTTAGCATAATATATTTATTAAGCCGTTAAATAGGCCATGTTTTATATAGAGTTTATTTTTACGGATTTTCCTATTTTAAATATTTTATTTATTTTAATAATGCAAATATTATACCGGCCTTTATCTTTGAAGCAAATAAAATAAATATTAATAGCGCTTATATTGCAATTTTTATTTTATTTAGCGCGCGGAAAATATTTAAAATTAATAATTGGAAATATTTAAAATGCAATATAATCAAAGCCAAAATTATTTATTAAAGCCGTTTTTTAAAGCTTTTATTGCAATTATAGCTGCAAAAAAAGTAATAAGCGAAATTTATAAAGTTCCTATTTTTAGCAATTATAAGAAGGCTATTTTTAATTTTTTATATGAAAACTAATAAAACAACTATTATAAAAAGAATTATAGCGCTAATAGGTAATAATATATAATTTAAAATTGCTATAAATATCGCTTTTAATTTAATGTTTATCAAATGGATATTTATTATTGAAATTAATTTAAATAATGGCATTAATAAATATAAGGCTTATTTAATGGCCCGGGGATTTTTTTTTGAATTTATAAAAAGAATTCTTTTGGATTTTGTTTTACCGTTTAAATAAATATTTTATGCATTATTTTAGGAATTATAATTTAGCAAAATTTTAAATACCATTATTTTAATATTGGAAATATATTTATTAAACCCAATTTAAAAACATTAATGTATTTGGCTTTTTTAAACTGCATTATAATTAAGCCAAGAAATATGTTTCAATTAAATAAAAGTTTATATAGGCTAAAATAGGCTATTAGAAATTAAAATTGTATTTTAAAGGCCAAAATCATTAAATTCGAATTTAAATAAAATTCTAGCAATTTCTATTTATTTATTTATAAAATTACAAATACAATTTTTTTAATTTATATTAATAATATTATTGCAATTGCCAGGATTATTAAAAAGCTAAACGAGTTTTTTGCCAGGTTTTTTTTTATTTTATAGCTAAAAGTTTTAAAACAATTAAAAGAATCCTAGATATATAAATTATTAGAGATAGGTTAATTAAAATTTTATACATTAATTAAAAGCAAAATATTAATAGTTTTTATATTGAATTCGGATTTTCATAAAAACAAAACTTTTTATTTTAATTTTATAGTCAGCAAAAGCAAAGCGACTAAGCCAATTTAAGATAATAAAAAATAAATAAAAATTGGTTCTTTTTTGAAAAACCTAGGCAAAAAATATATATTATAATTTTTATTTAATTAAACATTTATTTTGCAATTGAAAAATTAATATAATTTATAGCAAACTTTTGCAAATAATATAATATTGGTATAATATAATTGCTTTATTATTTAAAATTTATAATTAGCTAAAAAAATAAATATAGCCTAAGCAAATCAAGAAATTTATAAATTTATAATAATATATTTTATAAATTATTATTAAATTAGAAAAGCATTAGCGAATTTATAGCTATATTGCTTAATAATTCTATTTTATAATTTAGCTAAAATAAAAAAGCATTGCAATATTTATTTGCAAAGTTAAATATGTAGCAATTTCAGTCAATATTAAGCAAAATTAATAAATAATTTAAATATTAAAAAATTTAAAATTTAAAAAATTGGTAAAAACAAATCTATATTATATAAATATAAAAAAAACCAATTAGAATGACATTGCTTTTATTCAAATTTTCTAGCTTTCTAAAAAAATTAAACATATTAATATAGTATATTAGTTTATTTACAAATTTAAAAATAATTAAAAATAATAAATTGTTTATATTCGAATATAAAATATAATAGTGAATAATTTTACCAAGCCTTTAAACCGAATTTTATTTGCTAAATTTAATCTTTTTTTAAAATTGAATATAGCTTTGGAAAATAATAATAATAATAATATAGATATTTAATATAAAGAAAAATACTTAAGTAAGTGTTTTTATATATATATATAAAATAAAGTAAAATTTTAAAGAGATAAAAAAATTTATACTAAAAGAAATTGGCTTTAAAAAAGCTTAAATAGCTATTGGGGTTAAAGAAAATATTAAAATATTTTCGCGTTAATTCGAATTGGAGCTTTACAAGCCCGGAAATCTATAGAGCTTTGGAGAGATTTGGGCATAAAACCTATTTACATTTCTGGCATATGCGTATAAGCGAGGGAGCCATTTAGATATTTGGCATTGTAAAATAGCTCTCTCCTTTTTTTTAATTATTTCATACACTTAAAGAAACCAACCCGCGTTGGTTTCTAATATTAAGCATATCTAATTGAATTTTTATTTAAGCTTTCTAAAGCTTTTTTTTTGCTTTAAAGCTTTTACCGATATAAAAAAAAATATTAAAACCGGTTTTTTGTAAAACTTTAAAAACAAATATAGCAAATTAAATAAAAAACTCCGCTTTTAATTAGACTTTTAAATAATTAATTATATTAAATTTAAATTTAATAAACTGGGCTATTCTAGAATTTTCATAGGCCCCTAATATTAAAGCAGCCTAAGCCTTAATTAAAAACCATAATTAAATTAAATTCCTTTTTTTAAAGGCTTGCTTTTAAAAGCCTTATTTTCTATTTTTATTTAAAAAATATTTAAAAATTTATTTTTACCAAAATTAAATAAATTAATTATAATTAATCGGATTTTAAAAGATAATAAAAAAGTCCATTTAAAATTAAAAATTCTTTAAGCGATATAATTAAAAATAATTAAAAATAATTTAAAAAATACGGTGTTTTAATTACTAAATACGCTTTAGCAAAGAAAGCTAATAAATCTATTAAAATGCGTATATTATTAAATTCGAAAGCTAAAATCTAAAAATTATTTAAAACCTATTTTAAAGCTATTTAATATTTTAATTGCTAATATTAAAAATATATTGCAAAAATATATATTAAAAATATTTTAATTTATAATAAATATATAAAAACTTCCTATATTAAAAAATGCTTTAAAATAAAGTTATTAAAATATATTAATTGGAAATATGCAAATTACATATATATATATATATATATATATATAATCTTATATAAAGTTTTAAAAGTCAAGCGTAAAATAGCGCGCTAGCGTTTTAAAAATAAGTTTATATTGTATAATAAAAATATAGCCAAAATATTATTTTAATTAATTATTTAATAAAAAAAGCCTTTTTGCAAAAAAAATAAAAAAGATTTTTCGCCAATTTTAAATAAAATGGAAAAATATTCAAATATACGTCGCGTTTTTGCTTTATTTTCAAAATTACAATTTTTTTAATGTTTTTTAAATATTAATTAAAGTTTTTCAAGCAATTTTGATAGCCATTGCTTTTATAATAAATATATAAATATTTTAGCCGTAAAATGCAAATATTAGTAAAAATACAAAAATGCTAAAAAAAATTAAATAAATATATAATAATTCTTTTAAGAATTATAGAATAATATCTATAAATTAGTAAAAATAATAAATCCAATATTAAATTTAATAAATCTAATTAATCTTTTTGTTTTGCTATTTAAAAATTATAAATTAATCCAAATATATAAGCAATTAAAAGTTCCAATATTAGTGGCTTTTATATTACTTTTCCTCTTAAAGGCTATTTTAAAATAGCTATTTATATTAATTAAAAAATTCCAATTAATAGCTAAAAAACCCACTATTCTTTTAGCAAATTTTATATTAATTAATTTATATTTTAGCCCCAAAGCTATTTTTTCGAATTTCCAAATTTATAATATTTATAATCCTTTAAAGCCATATAGAAACAATATTATAAAATTTACCTTTTCTATTTTAAAGGCCAATTTTACCAAGCAATTAACAAAATATATTTTAATAATAGAAAATTTCAATTTTTATTATTTGGTATAAAATCCAAAAACAAGACTTATTTTATATAAATATTTTTATATTTTAATGGCCATTATAAAGCAATATTTATATCGGCTTTTAATCTTTTTAAATACAATTATATTTAATACTAAAAAAACAAAAACAATTATAAATTTAATTTAATTTATTTAAAAAATAGCAAATATATTACTACGCCATTAAATTTGCCAAAATTTCTTTTTCTTTTTAATTACCTATTAATAAAAACTAAATTAAAGCTTTATATATTCCAGATTTTTTATTTCTTAAAAAAAGCATAAAAAAACCAATTTAATAATTTTTAAAAAGCTGCTTTTAAATTATTTAATTTTTATAAATAATTTAATCAAATTTAATATTAAAAATAATATTAATAATAAAATTTCTAAATTGCTAAAAGCAATTAATTTAGCAATAGCAGAAATAAGTTTATAAATAAAATTAAAACAATAGCGCAAAGTATAATAGAATTCCAAAAGCGATTAGGCAATTAAATATATTAAAAGATTGCGAAAAAGACCTTTTTTAAATTTATTTATATATAAATAAGCTAAAAAAGCCAGTAAAAATGTAAATAATAAAATAAAAATAATTATTTGAAAAACCGATTTTTATAAAGCTTTCCAAAACCGTAATTTCCTTTAAAAATGTAAAAAATAGGCAAAAATAAAAAGCTATATTTTTTAACCTTTTAAAATTCCCATTATTATAATATTAAAACCTGCCTTTAATAACCAATTCCCGGAATAATTATATATTTATTTTTATTTATTTTTAGCCAATTTAATAAACGTGGAAAATACCAATATTTTTTTAAAATTTTAAAAAAACAATTGGAGAAATATAAATTAACATTTTAATTTTTTTTCCACAAGCAAAAATTCTATAAAACCGCTAAATTATCCGGTGTTCCATTTTACATTTAAAAAACTATATTGCCAATAATTAAAATATATATTTAAAAACTATTTACAACCTGCTTAAAATAGGGCTATTATTTCAATTAATTTAAAATAGCCTAAATAATAATTTTTAAAAGCCAGGCAAGAAAAACTATATTATATTTGTAATTTATAAACCAATAGTCTTTTTAAATACTTTTTTTTTAAAAAACCTAATAGCTAAAAAACTATTTATTCTAATTAAGCAATATTTTTTGCTTTTTTTTAGCAAATAAAAAACAAAAGCAAAAAAGTATTTATGCAATATTAAAGCTATTAATTAATTAAATTTATAAAATTTAAAATCAAAATCTATAATAAATATTATTAATTATTAGTTTTAATATTTTGAAAATATTTAATAATAATTTTTATAAAAAATTAATTTATATTTTATACAGGAAACAAATCCCAGTATATTTTTAAAAATAAATTTAAAGCTTTTTATTAAATTGCAAAATCTATTGGTATTATAGGGTAGAACGAAGTGATTATTTAAAAAGTAAATAATAAAGCTAGCAGGTAACGAGTATTTTTTTAATTGAGTTTTAATTAAAAGAAAGCCCTTAGCAAAGTATAGATATACCTATAGCTTAATATAATAGCCTAAGGTCAAAAGTAGCTATAATAGTAATAATTAAAAATATCAATAGCGCACAAATGATTTCTAATTGACTATATTAGTATTCCAATACTGGGGATTTTCTTTTTGCCTGCTAAGCGTAGCAATAGTAAAAAACAAAAATGGCGATTTTGGCAAAATCGTCCGCAAAAAATAGAGTTTAAAAAATCCAAATAAACCCATTATAAAAATTGAGTTCCAAAAATCCAAAAATTGTACAAATTATAAAAACTAAACTATATAAATTTTAAATTAAAAATATTAAAAATTCGAATATCTATTTATTTATTTTTATAAATCAAATTAAAAAAACAAAAAAGAAAAATATATAAAAAAGCCTGGCTAACTAGTCAATAGTAAGTGTAAATATTAAAGCTTATTAGCCAATATATTATATTAAAAAAATTTGAATTGGTAAATGGTCCGAATTATTTATTTTCAACTCCTTTCTTTTTTTTTATAATTAATTCAGTTTTTTATTTAAATTGTAAATTCATTGGTTTTAATAAAAATATCAAGCGCTTTATTATAAGCAATTTTGGTTATAAAATCGACCGAGTTATTTTTACTATTTATTTATTAAATTTTATAAGGTTTTTTCAATTATAGCTTTAGCGTAAATAAAAAATATTAATTATTAAATGCTCTTTATTTGTAATTTCTGGCTTAATTAAATAATTATAAAAAAATCAAAATCTATATAAATTACTATAGAAATTTGGAAAATATCCAATTTATTAGTAATTTAAACCAAAATAGTGCTAAAAGCAATTTCTATATTATTATTTTAAATTAGAATTAGAATTTCGCTTGCAAACACGCTTTTGGTTATTTTTTTTAAATTTAATAAATAATTAATAAATTAAATAGCTTTAAGTAATAAATTTTGCAATATTATTATATTTGATTTTATTGCCAATAGCAATAATATAATTTAGCTGAAAATTAGAATTTTCCAAATTAATAAATAAACTATTTATAAAAATATAAAGATATAAAATGGATAGCTATAGCGTAATAATAGTAATGCCAATATTAAAAAAAAAATTATTTAAAATATTTATTAAGCCTTTTAGCTTTTTTTTTTCAAAAACCCCTAATACTATATTGTTATAAAACATAAATAAGCAGTTTTTAATTGTCAAATTCCTAAAATATAATAGGCCCTGGTATGCTATTTAATATATATTAATATTATTAATAAAAATTTGATATTTATAAAAAAGATTTTTTTTCCTTGGCCTTTTAAGCATACAATTATAAATCCATTATTTTTAAATTTAAAAATACAACCATTAAATAAAAAAGGGATTTCAATATCCAATTTAATTTTCAATTTGGCGCAAAAGGCAATGTTTTTTAATTTAATTTCTTTGAATTTGGATTATTTATTGTCCGCAAAATGCAAAATATCGTTTATTTGCATAGCTATAATTAAAAATGAATTCAAAAATCGTATAATAAAGAAATAAATATTAAAAATTGAAATTTTCATTATTAGGTCTTTAAAATAGTATTTAAAATAAATAATAAACCAATAAAAACCAGATTTTGCAATATTATAAAATAACTTTAAAATATAAATAATAATGTTAAAAGAAAATCTGCCTTGTATTTCCTTTGGTAAATTCGCGTAAATAGAACAATTCAATATTAATTGGAATTGAATATATATTTGAGTAATTTTTTTTAGCTATATGTTAAGTTTTTAAAAATAGAGAAAAAAAGCAATTGCTATAATTAATTATTAGTTGGCATATTAAATTATAAATAAGTAAGTAAAAATAGTTTTTTTCTTTTTATTATAGCTTTAAATAATTATTTGTAAGTTTTTATAAAAAACTGTAATTTCTTTATTTTTAACCTTTTTAACTATTCTAGTATCAAAAAAGTATAAATTTTAATGCTTTTTTGAATTATAAATTTAAAATTTAAATACTTTATTAGTAAAAAGGCCATCAGTTTCTGCAATATTGAAAGCTTTAAATAATCTGCCAAAAATTATAGATTTTCTTCTTTTGCAAAGCTAAAAAAACAATCTACAATTTAATATCTTTTTTTAAATTAGAAACATTTCCAATTGAATTTTAGAATTTATAATTAAATAAATTATAAAAACGTTATTTAAATTAATTATTAATTGTTAATTGTTAATTATTTAAGCAGCTTCCTAAAAAACGCGAATTAATTTAGCAGAATTTTTATAGCAGTAAATAAAAATTTTAAAATTTATAGACTTTAGGAAATTAATAATAATACCATCCAATTTATTACTTAAAAACTTTGAAAATAAAAATTGGTTTAATTTTTTAAAAAACCCTTAATAGCTTTAGCATCTGCAGATTTCCAATTAATTAATCCTTTAAAGCGTTTTCTTTTTTTGAATTATTCTATAATATCAAACTATAATTGCGCTATACTAATAGAATATGCTATGCTATTTGAAAAAAAATTGCGCTATAGCGTTTAAAAATAATTTATTAGCATTTTAATTTGCAAATTGTATTTTTTGGGATTGGAAATATTGGTTTATTAGGATAAATAGGTTAAAATCGTCCAAACTATTATTTTAATACAATTTCTAATTACTTTTACTTTTATTTTTAAAGATTAAATTATATAGTGGATTTTTATTGTCCGAAAAAATAGCTTAATAATTATAGTTTTAAAATTTCTTAATTTATTAAATATTTGCAAAATATAAATTTTATTATTAATAATTAGAAAATAATAAAGGCTTTTCTTTTCACGCTAAATTCTTATTATTAAAATTAGCGGGAGTTTAATAGTAAAAATAGTATTTAAATTATTGCAAATTTAAAAAGCATTAATAATTATATATTTAGCATATGCTTTGCAAATCGCTTTTATAGCCTTCTTAATATTTTTTTTTTCACTATAAAAAAATAGAGCGAAATTATTAGAAAATTAAAACTAAAATTCAAAAATTAATATAATTAATATAAATTTATTCAATTCTGCAATATTATTAATAGCTTGAATAGCTATTTGAAAAGTTATTTTGAAAAAATTATTAAGCAAATTAAGCTTTAAAATATTATAGGCTTTTTAAAAAAAAGTATAATAGCATTTGATTTTTCTAATGTTTTGATATGCTTTAATAGGAATTTTTTTAAATTTATTGCCTATAAATTTTGCATATTATTTGAATCTTTTATTGGCAAATTCCTTATTAGCATTATAAACAATTTAATTAAAAAGGCTTTAATAAATATGAATCTAGTAAAAACAAATAGTTTTCCAAATATTAAAAATAAAAATACTTTTAATAAATTTTATAATTTAAAATTCAATAATAGTGTTAATAATATAGACTATTCGTTATTTATTAATATAGCAAAATTTAATATAAATTTTTGCATTAAATTTATAATTATTATAAATACGAAATTTAAGCCGCTGCAGGGCTAAATTATTTAGTTAATATTAAATGCAATATTTTTAAACTTTCTTGAAAATCTGGCAATTAAATATTTTACTAGCTTATTTAAAAAATAGGGAAAATTTTCCAATAAATCCATAGCCAATTTTTAATAGATTTAGCGTAGCTAAAGCTTAATAAGGCATATTCTCAGAATTTTGAATAAAATTAAATCAATATTGAAAAGCAATATTTAAATAATATTAATATTTATAATATTTTCAAAATTGCTTTAAATATTAATTATAAATCAAAAATAATTTTGTTTGCGGATAATCTTGATTTCTTTTAAATAGAATATTTTTCAAATTGTCAAATTGAATGCTTGATTGGTTTATATTGTCAGAAAACAGCAAAAATAATATATTTGCTGGAATAATATAAAAAAGAATATTATCGAATTATGTAAAAATTTAAATAACATCCAAAAAATAGCAATTATTCTTGCCAAATTTAATATAGTGGTTACCAGTATAGAATTTATTAAATTTAAAATTAAAATCAGTTTTTCTTAAAATCAGAAATTAATTTATGCTAATAATTAATATACCAGCTGCCCCAACATTTGAAAAAATATTCTAAAATATTTAAACAATAGATTTTAATTGAAAATTAAAAATATATTAGAAATTTAAAAAATTTCGGCCTGTAAATATATATAAAACCAAATTTCACTATAGAATTTAAAAAAGCTATAAAACATTAGCATTCTTATTATTATTAAAAATATTTTCGCCATTGGTATAATTAGTATAAAATATAGGCGGTATAATATTATTGTTTTCTAATTCGCTTTCGCTTTCTAATATGCCTTTATTTTCTAAATTGATTTTTTTAATTTTAATTTTAATGTTAATTTATTAAAAGTTTAAATAAATTGCACAAATTTAAAAATAGGTTTTTAAAAATTTGGATTAATACTTTTATACTATTTAAAGAAATTTATATAAACTCCTTTATAAATTCTACGGCTGTTTTTCTTTTTCGCTATTTATATTTTTTTATTTTTTATAGCCAAAATTTCTAATTATAATTGGTAAACCAGCAATGTGGTTTGCTATAAATATAGTATTTCTTTTAATAATATTTCTTATTTTTTAAAATATAATTATTGCAAAATATACAATATTTGCTATTAATTCAATATTAAATTTGGCCAATAGCTTTAAGTTTTTAACAATTGGAAATAGCAAAGCGGATTTTAATTATAATAGCTTTAAATATTGCAATAAAATCAAAAATAGCCAATTTAATTTTAAACATATTTTCAATAGCGTTACAAAATTGCATTCGCAGGCCATTATTATTATTATTAATCCGGTCCAAATATAAATCTTTATCGATTTTATACATATTTTAAATAAAAATATTAAAGCATTTAGATCTTTTTTTATTAGGACGTTTTCTACAAATTTCTTTAAATATATTGGATTTTTATATAAAAAAATATTTCTGTTTCAAAAAAGCAGTTTTGTATTTTGCTTTTAATATAATAACAATTTAAAGGGTATTTAAATTTTATTAGCCAAATAATTAAAGAAATACTTAAAAAGATTTTTTTTAAAAAAAATCGGAAATATAAAAAAGATATAAATAGCATGAAATCCAATGGTCTAATAATAATAATAGAAAATTCGGAGCTTAGCGTTAAAAACCTTAAATTGCTTAGCATTATATTTGATTAAATTGCTAATATAAAGTTTTGCAAAATTGCCAATTTAATAAAAAATATTAATATTAGCAAAAGTATACTTTAAAAAGGGAAATATTATTATACGCTAATAAATTGGGAATTATTTAGGGACGCGCAAATCGCTATTCAAAGTATTATATCAAAATATTGGATTCAAAAATTATTATTGCAATGCCAAAAATTAAATTGGGAATTGATTAATATAGTAAAATAATTTCGGGGCTGATTTGAAGCAAATTGATTATTTGAATATTTTACACTTAGGCGAGAAATATTTTCATAAAATTATTAAATTTAAAATAATCCAGAAAAATCAAATTCTAATTAATTTTGCAGGCTAAAAATTGCATAATATTAAAGTTCATCCTAGGGCATAATCCGGAGCTTATTTCAAAAAGTATAAATCGTTTGGGAAATTAATTCAATTAAAAATCCGGAAATTGGCCTATTTAATATAGTATTTGAAAATCCTAAATCAATTAAAAAACTAAAGGCATTTTTAATTGCAGAAATTGGTTTATTAAAAATAAAAAAAGCAAAACTATTATTGTAATTATGTTAAAAAGCCAATTATAGTATTTCAATGGATTTATTAGTTTGCAAATTAGGAGTTTAATTAAAAATTTAAAAAATCTACGCGTATATATTATTATAATAATTGCCCAATAAACTTTTATATTATAAAACGCGACCGGCGGATTATTAAATAAAATAAAATAAATTGGCAATAGCGGAAAATAGTCCGGTAATTGTTTTAAAAAATAAGAGATTGATTAATAACTGAATAGCGTTTTTAGCTTTGGTGGCAAGTTTGTATTGAAATTTATAAAAAGTCAATTTAAAATGGCTAATTTGAAATATAGCCTCCAAATCCTTTTAAAGCCATTTAGAATGCCTATTAATTTAGATAATAAAAAATAGGGCATTATAAATTTGGTCAAAATCCTCAAATTAAAGGATATAAATACTATAATTGCGGAAATAATTTTAAAAATATTGTAAAATAAAAACATTAATCCTATTAAAAGGTTTCAAATCCCAACCGCTAAATAAAGCTTTGTATTTATTAAAAAAGTAATTATTAATATAGTGTCACGAGCTAGGTCCGGGGCTTTAGCCAAAGCTAGAATATAGATTATTATTAGTAGGTGTTTATTGCAATAAGGAGAAAAAGGGTTTCCGACTGTTATAAAAATTAAATTTAGTGGGTTATATAGCGCACGAACTATTAAAGCTTTTTTGGTTAGCTAGCTATAAAAAGCGCTTTGGTCCAGGGCTATTACAATATTCTTTTTTTCGCGCAAGGCTCGCTTTAAGCCTTAAAAGCAATTAGCCTTCCTAAGCCACATTTTAAATATATATATAAATAAAAAAATAAAAGAAATCGTAAAAGCGCTATTAAAACCCTTTTTAATGCTATTTTTAAAAATTGGCCTATTTCGCGCTATAAAAAATGGTATAATTTACGCTATTATTATTTACGCCCTTTATATTATAGCAAATAATGCATCCAATATATTATATTAAAATATAAAAATTGAAATTATTTCTAAAAACAAAAACGAGTAATTTAACAATTAAATTAGCCGTTTATTTTAAGCGGGTTTCTAGCTTTATTACCCAATTGAACTGTTTAATTTTATATTTTCTATTTTAAAAGCTTTTTAAAAACATTAAATTTATTGAAATAACAATTACAAAACCTTTTAAGCTTTGCAAAAGCGTATTTAAAATCCAATTATAAATACCATTTGAAATTGGAATTATAAATTGGTCTCCGGTTAACTTTATGTTGCAGCATTTTATAATAAATACAGAAATTTAAAATATTATAAATCTTTTATTTTATAGCTTTATTTATTATCGCCGGTAATTTTAAATCCGATTTTTAATTAAATAGCAAAGTTATATTCGCTAAGCATAGATTATTTAAATATATAATAAAATGGATATTTATAGCTGAAAGAAAATCCAATTTAAAAGCATTTCCTTTTTTTTAATAATTTTATAAAATCCTGCTATTTTATTGCTTAGCTTATAATTAGGCCTTATCAATTTCCAATTTTTAATATTTAAATAAATATTTTTTTTTTAAAAAAATTAATTAATTGCCGGTATTTATTAGCTTAGGCCTTTTGCAATTACTTAATTAGCTATATAGCATTTCTAGCTATTTTCTAATAATAGTAAATATAGTACTATTTTGCTATAGTATTCTTTCTATTAAAACTTTAACCGGAATTTACAAATTTTGAAATATTCCAATTGAAAATTATTTGGGATTTATAGTCTATTTTTATTTTAATTAAAAATATATTTATTAATTTATAAAAAAAAGCAATTGCAGCAATATTAATAATAAAAAAATACTTTGTCCAATTGTTTTAAAATCAATTAATCAAAAATATTAAATGGAAATCCAAAATAGTATTGGCAATTTTAATTTAATTATTAATTTGCAATTAATAAATTAAAAAAAGGCAAATAGCTATATTGAAAATTCTTATAAATATTTGCTAAAAAACAAAAATGAATTTGATTTTTTAATTTAAAACAATAATTTTTAAAGCTTTATAAATTTTATAAATTATAAAATAAAAAATCTTTGCAACTTCTCGAAAATTAATTGTTTAATAATATAGTATGTAAATTTTTCTACGCTTGATTTATAAATTATAATTATAATTATATTATAGCCCTTTTTGCTTTTGGGCATATAATAAAAATCCATTATTATATATTGATCAAAATATTAAAGAATTAAAAATAAATTAAAAAAGCCTAAAGCTCTATTTTTAAAAGGATTTACCCTAGCGCAAGCTTTGCAATTCCTAATATATCGATTTATATTATATATTTAATTAAGCCATTAATAGCGCTTTTTAAATAGCTAATAAATTTTATTTTTATTAAAATAAATAATTTAAATAATATTATAAATTATAAAAATTATCTTTATTTAGAAAATCCCAATAGCAAATACTATTAAGTATCCGTTTTTTAATATTGAGCTATTTTATATATTTTAATGCACTAATTTAATAAAATCAAGCTTTGTAATTATGGGTTTTGGTTTTCTTTTCAGTATTTTTAAAAAAATTTATTATTTGTTTTTTAATTAGCCATTAATAATTTATTAATTAGGTTTTCTTAAGCGGCCAAAATAAATGCCAATAATATTATATTCTTAAATTATTTTCTTTAATAATTTTTAAGCTAGATAATTTTATTAATAAAAACAATTGCGCTAATATATTAATTTTAAAGCTTTTATATTAGCTATATTTTAATTTCTTTATATAAAAGGGTCCGCTTTATTAATTATACAAGATTTATATTTAATATAAAAATTATATTTTAATAAGATTTTCCATTATTTAATTTGCTTAATATTTAGGGCCTTAATAATTATAAATCATTTTAATAATTTATAATTGCTAATAATTTAAATTTTTTAAAAGAAATTCTAGCAAATAAATATACCAATAATTAAATAATTAAATAATGGCCAGTATTGTTTTATTATAAATATTATAATTTAATTGGTATTTATTTATAATTTTAAAAAGATGCCCTAGGGGATATTAAATATCGGGGTGTTTTTTAAAAATAAAGTTTTACTATTACTTTATTTAAAGCATTTACTTTAAATTAATTTTTATAATTGGGATTAAAAATAGCTAAAACAAATATTAAAAGCAAAGCCGCTTTAAAGGCTAAAAAAGCATTTTAATAAATATTGGTCTATTTTCAAATATAACCTTTTTTAATAAGCTAAATTAAAAGCTTGGCCAATTTATTATAAGTTTTAATAAAAATCTAATAAAAATTGCAATTCGTTTTTTTTAATTTTGCTTTTTTTTAAAGCATTGCTAATTTTCTATTGTTTAAATTCTATTTGGATTTATTCAAATGCTATTAAAAAAATATGGTTTAAATATTTGGTTTTTGTAATATTAAATTTATGCTTTTTAATATTTATTTATAAATTAATTTTAATTAAGCGGTTTATAATAATAATAATATTTTGGTAATACTATTTAAAATTTCTATTAATATAAATTAAAATATTATTAATAAAAGATACACAAATTTTATTTAGAAAATTAAATAAAACCTAAATAATATATCGCTAAAAAATAGCAAATTTATTGGTAAATTCAAAGCGCAAAATATTATATTAAACTATTTTATAGTAAATTTAAAAAATTATGAATTGTTTGTTGGCTTTTTTTAAATAAATGCAATAAAATATTTGCCTAATATTAAATTTAATAAAATATTTGGCTTTGCTAAGCTAAAATAATTTTCTTTTAAATAAAAGCAGCAAATATTAATTTTTGCAAGTGATTTTATTAAGTTTGCAATAATTTATATAAAAGCGAAAATTGCCTTTAAGCTTTTTAATAAATAAAATAAAAGCTGTAAAAAGAAATTTTGATTTAATAAATCCCTTGGCCAAATTCTTTTCCAAATATCTTTTTATAATATGCAATTGCTTTATTAATATTAAATATAATAAAAAATAATTTAGCTAAAACTTTAGGCTTTTTAATTTAATCTTTGCATTATAGGAATTATATAATAGCAAGATATTAAAAGCCTTTTTAAAAAATTTATAGCATTAAAAATCCAAATAGTATAGCAGCCGCTATTTTAATAGCTTTTTGTTAAAAAGTTTTTAAGGCTTTTTAAAGGCAATAAGTTTTTAATAATATATAAAAAAGTATGTTCACGTTTTTTTAACTTTTTTCTTTTTTTTAAAATTTTTTAGAAAATTGCGCTTTATATTTTTAACGCTAATTTAATAAATTTTACTGCCCGACTTTTTTGATTTTTTTTAAAAATAAATAAACTTTGGCTTAATAAAATCATAAAATTATTATTAGCCAGTTTTTGCTTTATGAATTTAAAAGCTTCGCATATTGCAATACGCTATATAAGCATTGCTTTACGCGCAAAAACCATTTTTTAAAATATTTTTAAAAAAAGCTCCGCTTTAATCTTTTTATTTGCCACCAAATTCAATTTGCTTTTTCAAATTCTTATCTTTTTTACACTAAAGTATTTATTTTTACTATTAAGCTTGCAAGGCCAATAAGTTTTGCAATTATAAAAGTCTAATAGTATTTAATATTATTGCTATTATTTAAATTCAAAAATTAAATTTTAATTTTTTAAATTAGTAATAAAAACGGTTTTTTAAAGAAAATTTACTATTAATAATAAATTTTAAAAAATATAAATAATAATAAGTTTTTTGCAATTTTTATAAAATTTATAAAATAATATTAATTTATCCAATTATTAAATAAATATTTCCGGGCCAGAAATAGTTTTAGTTATATTAGTATTTATAAAATAAAATAATTAAGCTTTACTATTAATAAAGGCGTTATATTAATTTACAAAAAATAAACTTCTGATATATATAGTATTAAAAATCCTTTACCGCTAATATAATTAGCTAAATCTATTAATATTATATTAATTAAATCAGTAAGCTTGCTTAAAAAAAGAATTTCCTTTAAACGCCGTTTTTTTTTTCAAAAACTCAAAGGCTAAATAATCATTAGAATTGGAATTAATTTAATTAATACAGCTTTCTTCTTTCTTTTTAATAGGCTTATTGGATTTAAAATAATTAAAAGCCCAATATTTAATACTATTATATTTATAGTATTAATTATAAGTAAGCTTTTTTTATTATTATTATTAAATTGCTAAAATCCTTTACGGCTATTTTCATAATTTGTCCTATAAAGCCGTTTTTAATATTTTCCGCAATTAAATTTAAAATTTTAATTTTATTGGCTTTTTTGGCCCTTTGCAAAGCAATTGGAATTATTTATACTATATTAATTAGTTTTTTTTATTCCTATTACTATGGCTATTAAATTAATTTTGCATTTTTTAAAAAAATAAGTTTTAATACAAATAGCCAACATATAAGCGGTATTATAATATAAGATTCTAATTATTTTTTTAAATTTTGCAAATATTAAAACGATTTGTAATTGCGCGCATTAAAATAGGAAAAAATCGAATTAGGAAATTCTTATAAATATTAATATTGGGTATATTATCCAATTAGGCATCGCGGTAAAAATTTGCAAAAAAATAAATTAAATTCCTTATTTTAATATATATAGCAAATGAAATAAAAGCGGTGAATATTATTACGCTTGGTAAAAAAATAAAATAACCGTAAAAAGAATTATATATTAATTCTTTAATTGTATTTTTTTAAAAAAATATTATAGCAAAGTTAAAAAATATAATTGGCTTTTTTTTAATTCGAAATATAATATAGGCTATAATAATAGCAGCAATGGAAAAATGGCATTAATAATTAGCCTACTTTTATAGCAATAGATTAAGCTTTAAATTTGGGCTTAAAGCCATTATTAAATTTATTAAAATTAAAAAGCTTTTTAAAGCAATAAAATTTGATAAACATATAAAGCCAATATAAATTATTATTTTAGAAGCTAAAAAAGCCATTATCATTATTAAAATTATTGCTTAAAAATTCTCCATTGCTATTACTATTATTTTTAGCGGCGGTATAATTGGCGGTAGCTTTGCAAGCTTTATTAATATTAGCAAAGCATTGGAATTAAATTGCGAAAAAACCAAAGGCCTTTTTACTTTTGTAAATAGCAAAGCGGAAAACGCGGAATTCGTTGCAACTTACCTTAGGCCGCATTTAAAAATTATTTTTATTAAAAACACCAGGCATTTTTAATATATTAAAATTTTGAAAATTTTGAAAATTAATATTTAATTTCAAAAACAATATTATTTACGCTGAAATAAATTCTTGGTTAAATAGCAATTTTATTTCTTAAAACCAAGCCCATTTAAATTATTTTATTTTATTTTCTTTATCGCTATATAGCGCAAGGCAATTAAAATATTGCCATTGCTATTATAGTTGTAAAAGCAAAGCGATAATGTTAATATAAGCGAAAATTCTATATTTATTATATTTAAGCCAATTGCCAATTATTAAAACAATTTTATAATTTCAAAAATATTAATTTTTAATATTTATATATATTTTAAAAAAGTAAAAAAAATTAAAACCCTTGCTAGCATATTTTAAAAAGCATTAATAGCTTTTATGGCCTAGGGCGCAAAAAGTTTCGCTGCTTTTTTACCGGCTTTCATTTATATTATTAAAGCTTTTATTATTAAATTCCTTTTTTTAAAGAATCCATTCGCTTAAAAACTCGCTTTGCAAATATATATTGCTATAATTAAAATAGCATATAAGCTATATTTTACTATTTTTATACCAGCTAGCACCTTTTTAAATATACCCAATTAAATTTTTGCTTAAGCTTTTTAAGGCTTTTTGTTTTTGCCCTGAAATTCCTACCGGCATAAAGAAATAATTATTAAGGCCGGCCTTTTATAAAGTCAAAATCAGAATGAAAAAAAAAGCAAATTGGATAAAAAGCTTTATTTTTAATTAGCCTTTGAAATAATTAATTATATTAATTTTAAATTTAATAAGCAAGGCTATTTCGGGGTTTTTATAAATCTTTAAAGATTTAATAGCGGTATAATATTCTTTTAGGCCCCTAATACTAAAGCAGCCTAAGCCTTAATTAAAAATTATAATTGAATTAAATCCCTTTTTTCCGAAAGCTTGTTTTTAAAAGCCTTATTTCCCATTTTTATTTAAAAAGTATTTAAGGATTTATTTCTATTAAAATAAATAAATTGCTTATAATTAGCCGGATTTTAAAAAATAATAAAAAAACCCATTTAAAATTAAAACTCCTTTAAACGGAATAGTGAAAAACGGTATTAAACAATAGTAAAAAATACGGCTTTTTAATAATTAAATATATTTTAATAAAATAAATTAATAAATCTATTAAAATACATATATTATTAAATTTAAAGACCAAAATCTGCAAGCTGTTTAAAGCCTATTTTAAAGCTATTTAATATTTTAATTACCAATATTAGAAATATATTGTAAAAATATATATTAAAAATACTTTAATTTCCGGCAAATATATAAAAATTTATTATATTAAAATACGCTAATTATAAGCACGCAAGCTATAAATTCTTTTTATTTTTATATAAAATCCTAAAATCCAAATATAAAATACTGCGCTAGCGCTTTAAAAATAAATTTATATTTTATAATTAAAATATAGCCTAAGCATTATTTTAGCTAATTATTTAATAAAAAAAGCCTTTTTATAAAAAGATAAAAAAACAATACCCGCCAATTTTAAATAAAATAGAAAAACGCCTAAATATGCATTGTTTTTCTGCTTCATTCAAAAAAAAACAATTTTTTTAAATTCTTTTAAATTCTTTTTTAAATATTAATTAAAGCTTTTTAAGCAATTTTAATAGCCATTATTTTTATAGCAAATATATAAGAGTTTTAATTGTAAAATGCAAGCATTAATAGAAATATAAAAATATCAAAAAACTACAACTAATAGCTAAGAAATTATCTATTTTAGCCAAATAATATTTTTTATTCCTTTTTTAGCAAATAGGAAATAAAAGCAAAAAAAGCATTTATACAATATTAAAGCTATTAATCAACCAAATTTATAAAATCTAGAATTGGAATTTATAATAAATAGCGTTAATTTTCAGCTTTAATATTTTAAAAGCTTTTAATAATATTTTTTATAAAAAACTAATTTATATTTTTCGCAATAAAAAAATTTAACGCATTTTTGAAAAAAAATTTAAAGTTTTTTATTAAATTGCAAAATTATTTTTATCATTAATAATAAAAAATTAAAAGTATTTAAAATTAATATCGATAATTTCTAAAGATTTTCAATATTACCTATTTGTTTTTTTAATTTAATTTTCTTTTGTATTTGCAATCCATTATATAAATCAATTATAGCTATAGGCTTTGTTAACAATATTAATATGTTAATATAAAATTAATTAATTCTTGCAAATAAATAGATTTTATAAAAAATCCATTAAAGTATTTTAAATTAGGCAATAAAATACAAAGCTATTTTTATTTTTTAAAAATACGAATTTATATATTTTTTCAAATAAATTAAATATAAAAATATATATTATAAAATCCAAATCGATAATAATATTAGTATTTTAAAAAAACACATATATACTCTAGGCTTTTCATTAAATTCCAGGCTTAAATGGAAATCCTATTTTAAATATAAATTATAATTCTTTTTTATTTAATTTTAAGCAATATTTAGGCTTATAAAATTAATATAAAAAGCATTATTAAACAACGCCTATATAATATATATAGTAATAATAAAAGCGGCTATAATTTATAAAGCATTAATTATATGTATATTAAAAAATAATAGCAAAAGTTTTACCAAATCAAGCTATTTATAACTATTAATTATTAAATAAAATAGTGCTTTTAAACTGCTAATCAAAGCGTTTAAAATTATTTCTACCAGGCTATTAAAGACCAAAGCAAAAATTACCTCTTTCCCTTTTTATATAAATTTATTAATTGCCAAAAAATAATATAAAATATTAGATTATATTTATAAAAGATTAAGACATATTATTATTCAAAAATAGCCTGCTAGAAACCGCTATTAGCAGCTAAATAAAAATAATTTAAAAGGCCATTACCGAATTTATTAATTAATAATTAAATCCGCTAAACAATATAATACAAAGCTGCCAAATTAAATCCACTAAATATTTAAAATCGGCCACAATTTTAGCTAATTGAGAAAATAAAAATAAAAGCGTATTTGTTAATATAGCCCAATTTATAACTAATTAAAAAAATAAAAACCAGCTTTATTATATATAGCAAAAACAAATGGAATAAATATAGAAAATTAATCCCGCCTAAATAATGCATTTCTATTTATAATAAAAATAAAATATTATTAAATTACTCTAGCTTTCTTAATATTTTCCCTAGCTTTTAATATTTTCTAGCAATATAATTTAAAATAAAAGAAATCGGATTTAATTTCTCTTTTTGCAAAATATAAAATTTTAAACTATATATTTAAATGCCTATATAAATATTTTTATTAAATAGCCAAATATATTATAATTGAATATGATTATTATAATTTAAACCCCTTATATTGAAAGCTTTGCTTTATTAATTACCAAAATATAGTCAATATTAAAAAAGGCTAAAAGCCGTTATTAAATGATTTTTTTAAAAAAAATTAAAATAATTTACTTTTGCCAACCCGATTTTAAAAACTATAAACAATAATATAAAACCCTAGAACCAATTATCAATTAAGGCTAAATGGCTGCTATTAAATCAAAGAGCTTTAAAAAAACAAAAGCGAAAAAAGAACGGGAAAAAGTTATATAGCGGAAAAATATTCTAAAATAGAAAATAAAATATAGCAAAAAAAAGCCCAAAAGAATTTAAATTTTAAAACAATACAAAAATTAACAATATTACCAATTTTATATAATATCGCATTATTATAACCTTTATAGCTTTAATAATAAAATATAAACTAGCTTAAACCTATTTAAAAAGCGCAGACATTTCAAAAAAACTCTTTGCCTTTTTAAAACTAATACAAATTATATTAAATATTTTTAATTAATTAAAATACCATTTTAGCGAAATTTCGGTAAACAAACGCTGATTTTTTTATTTATAACTAGGTTTTTCAATGTAAGTAACTTAATTTACAACCTGCGCTTAGTTTGCAAATCTATTAGATAAATGAATCGGACGTTAAATTCAAAAACAAAATCAAGACAAAATCAAAAGCTATTGGTATAGGGCTTTTATTTATTTTTAGCTTCGGCTTTAAAAATAGTATTTTGCCAAAAACAATTATTAAAAATTTAAAAACTATTATTATAATTATTGCAAAAAACTAAAAAAATAATCGCTAGGCCTGTATTGCAAAGCTAATAATTTAAGCTTATTTAAAAAATTAAAAACTAAATAACAAAAAATAAAAAATGAATTAATAATAGCAATAAAATTATTATAAGCTGGATCGGGGACTTTAGCTAAAGCTAAAATATAAATTATTATTAATAGGTATTTATTGCTATAAAAAGAGAAAGGCTCTCCGAATATTATAAAAACTAAATTTGGTGGGTTATATAGCGCACGGAGCACTAGGGCTCTCTCGGCTGGCTAGCCGTGAAAAGTGCTCTGGTCCGGGGCCGTTATATATAGCTATTTATTTTCAAATATTCAAATTTAAAAAAAAGAAAAAGCGTTGTAAATTCTTTTAATATGCACATTTCAATTATTAATTTTAAAATTGGAGGGAATGTAATTGCCAATTCAATGGCTTTAAATATTTAAAAAGTCATTTGCATTAAAAATTTGATTTTTATTGGCACCCTTGCCTTTATTTTGCAAAAAGAAAAAAATATCTAATAGCAGATTAAATAATAGGCTAATTAAAAAAAGCATTTCTAATTTGCTAAATAATAAAATCTTAAAATGAAGAATTATTGATAAAAAATACAAAAAAGCTTTTATTACTTTTGGCAGAAAATCAATTAATAAAAATAAAAACCGGAGCTAGCAAGCTATAAAGCTATAATGAAAGCTTGAAAGGGGCAAAAGGCTTTTTGAAAAAAGTAATTGAAAAGCTGGAATAAAAAATAGCTGGCAATTTATTATTGGATTTTTAAATCAATTTAAAAGAATTATAGTAATTTTGCAAAAAAAAACGCGGCAGCGATAAAAGCAATAAAAGCGTTTTATTATTGCTATTAATATTTAAATTTTTTAAATTTATATTGCTTCTATTAATTGCAAATACTTTTGGCAAAAGAATAAAATAGTAAAAATATAAAAAAGTATTTTTAAATAGCAATTCAATCCAAAAACAAAAATCGATTTAAAAATGAAAAGGAGGAAAAAGGATATTATAAAATTAAAAACCACATTATAGCGGCGTTATAAATATAAAAAGTCGTTAAAAAAAGAAAAATCTCAATTAGCAAGTTTTAATTAAAAATTATACAAAAGTTTTTATATTTGTTTTCGAAAATCTTTTAGAGTTTAGCACGGAAATACTGTCCCAGCCAGTAAATTTAGTAAAAAACTCGTATAAAAGCAAATATCCGTTTAATAGTTAAATGCCTAGCTAATTTGTGTTTTTCTTCAATAAAAAAACATTAATTAATATTAATATTAAAAGGGTAAAATAAAATAATTATTTAAAAAATAAATAACAAAATTAGGGACAGCGGTGGCGCACGGACCACCGCTGACTGACCATGTCAGTATTGCAATAAAATCATTTTTAATATTAATAATAAATAATAAAAAATATTTAAAATCGATACCAGTATTTTTTAAAAATTTCCAATTTTTTTTTTTTATTTGTTTTTTATTTTAAAACTCCTATGTATTTATAATTTATTATATAAATTAATTACAGCTATAAGCTTTATTAATAATATTAATATATTGGTATAAAATTAATTAACCTTTACAAATAAATAAATTTTATAAAAAGATCTATTAAAATATTTTAAATTAAACGGCGAAATATAAAATTATTTCTGCGTTTTAAAAATGTAAATTTATATATTTCTTTAAATAAATTAAGCGCAAAGATATATACTATAAAATCCAGATTAATAATAGCATTATTATTCCAAAAAAATGAATACGTATTCTAAGCTTTTAATTAAATTCTAAATTTAAATAAAAGCCCTATTTTAAATAAGATTCAAATTTATAAAATTAATATAAAAAGAATTATTAAGTAAAGTCCGTATAATATATATAATAATAATAAAAGCGGTTATAATTTATAAAATATCAATTATATATATATTAAAAAACAATATTATAATACTGAGCTTAGGTGCCTCGGGCATATGCCCCGGGCACGCGCCACGCGCCACGCGCCCCGAGCCCCGAGCCCTTTTCTGTACCAGGCACGTGATTTTAATAGTTTGCGCTAGTTTGCAAGGCCCTTAACAACTTGCAGGGCTAAAGACTTTCTTTTTTTGCTTATAATATTATTTTATTTTAACCCCTATTTTGCCTTTAAATTGCTATAATAATTTATAAGCTTTTTTTACTAATTAATTTGATTTAAATCCCTTTAAAACAATTACAGCCTTTTACCCTGCAAAACAAACGGCAATTTAAAACTGCGCAAATTCCAAACCCAATCCCAAATCTTGCGCATTTTTATTTTAAACTATTTGATAAACCCTATAATTCTTAAATTAAAAACCTTGCGCTATAGTTTTTACACCTATTGCAGCTATTGCAAACGCAATAGCCAAGCAACTTAAAATTATAAAACCTTTATATTTTAAAGCCGCTTTTAAATATTTTGCCAGCAAAAAATACAACAATATTAACTTTAATGCCGCTGCTTTTTAAAAAAGAATCCTTGCCATTTTTACAATTAAAAATTATATTTATTTAAAAATCATTTTATACAATATTAATAAAGCTATAAATAATTTATCGAATCAATTAAATAGCAATAACTAAAATTCTAATATATATATAACTAAAATTGCTAGATTTTAAAATTAGCTTATTAATATTAAAGCTATTATTTTCGATTTTCAAATTAATATTTTTTTAGCCATTCGCGCCGCCGCGCCAAAAATCCTAAAAAATTTATCAGAAAAAATAAAAATCCTTTAAGTATTAAACACAATCCCTAATTTAAAAACTGAAATTGCGCCGCGCTTTTTAAATTAATAATGCCATTTATAATACCAATTATAAATAAATTTAATTTTTTATTAAAATAATTGGAAACAAAACTATATACGAATATTATATAAATTTTAAAAAAAATATTTTGTATTTAAATAACTTTTTTAAAAAGCTTTGAAAGAATACAAAGGCTTTATACAATATTTTAATAAAAATTTATATTATCCTAAACAAATGCAAAAAAGCCAAGAAAATTTTAAAAAAGCTAAAAATAAAAAATAATTAAAGCTTTACTGCATTTTATTTTAAATTTAAATCCAAGGCATAGCTGGCCAATTAATATAATAAAATAAAAATTATTAAATTGCGCAATAAAATCTCCAATATTTTAACCAGCTATACCAAATATTTTAAAAACACTCCTGCAAAAAATAAATACGCTAAATAAATAGAGATTTTCCAGCGCATTAGTAATTATATTAAAAACAAACTATATTAAAAGATTGCAAACTACAATTAACAAAACCTTTAAATTTAATAAATTAAAAAAAAGCGCTAATGGCAATTAATTTAAAATCTTTATTCAAATCCCTGCAAATCAAATTTAAAAATACTTTAACCAAAATAACTTTGTAATTTTAAATATTATATTTACTGCTATTTGGATACTTTCCAAAGCTCAGCAGCCAAAATATTATTATAAATATAAGTTTTATTTTTATTGCACAAAACCAGAATATTAAAACTATGAATACGCTAGAAGACTGGCCGCAAATATTAAAAATATAGCCAATGGCTTTATTTTTAGCAATTAGCATAAAAATAATCAGCCCCAAAACAGACTTCTATTTATACCTGGTTTTAAAAATCCCGGATTTAAAAAACAAATTTGAAAAAATTGGAAAACTTTAATAATTAAAATTAAAAAAATTAAAATTAAAAGAAATAAAGCTAATATTTAGCTATAATAAATAAAGCAATTGGCAAAAGCAATAGTTATAGCAGAATTCCTTAAAACAGTATTTAAAAGAAAATTGCCAATTCTATTTTTTTTTTAATTTGGAAATTTAAACTATACTTCCCTTTTTTTCAAATTTGGCCAAAATAAATATTTCAAATTAGAAAATAGCAATTATTTAATTTGAATTGCAATTAAAAAATATTAAAAAATATATTACTAATTGATATAATATTTTCATAGCTTTAAGATTTATAGAATAAAATATTATTTTGCATTTATTTTAATAAAATTTTATAATTAATACTGATTAATTTTTTTTCCAAATAGATAAATTTATTTATAAAAGCTTTAATTAATAGCAAATATTTTAGCATTACTTTTATTAATAAAACATCTGCCAAAATATATGATTTATTTTTATTGAATTTTCCTGAATTTAAACTATTAGCCCTAATTAATAAAAAAATTGCTTTTCCAATTACACAAATATTAATGGCCAAAATTGTTATTTAAAATTATTTTAAGAAATAGGCTTTGTTTTTTATTAAATTTTTTAAAATAATATTAATTATTTTTAAATTCCTATAATTGCAAAATTATAATCCAGCTATTAATTTAAACTATTTTTTTTTATTAAAAACAGGATTATTATATTAAAAATATTTTTTAAACGGCTATTATTTAGCACTAGTATATATTTTTTATAATACCCTGGTAAAAAAAATCCGGAAAAAGGCTAATTTCCAAAATAATATTTTTTATATTTTTTCAATCAATATTTTTTACACCTATACCAATATTCTTTATATTTTTTGTAATATTTTATATTCTATTTATTATAAAGAAAATAAAAAAAGGTAATATATATTTTAAAAAAAAGGCATTTTCTTAAAACTTAATCAAATTTTTATTTTAAAACAAAATTTCTATATTATAAAAAAGAAATCCAAATTCAAATAAATTTGAGATTAAAATTTATATGATATACAATAGCCTTTTTAAATTTTTATACTCTGCTAGGAAAATAACAAATAAAATCTATATTATTATTAAAAAAAATAGAAAAAGCAGTATTTCTATTATTAAATGCCCTTTTTTATGCTTCTTAATTAATATTATAAATTTATTAATTTAAACCAAATATAAAAAATATTAACAAAAACTTGTAATTAATTTTATTATATTTGCCTATGTAAAAACAAATAACAATCATTTAAAAAAAATTAAATAATATTTTGAAATCAAGAAAATTGCGCATTTGGTAAAGAAAACTTTCAAAATTATTAAATTCAATATAAAAAAAACATGTTTATAAATTATACATATTCAAATAAACTATATTTTTTATTTTTATTCATTTGTAATAATTTCCTAATTTTCTGCTATTTTAAACAGAAAATTCATGATTTTTAAAATATAAATAGGCTAAATAAAATTATAAAAAAGAATATTGCCAAATTTATAAAAGAAAGCCCAATTTAAATAATAAAAAAAAAAGAAAAAGCTTTTTAAATGGCTTTATAATATATTAAATGCTTTCCTTTTAAAGAAAGCTAATATCACGGCGCGGCAAAGATCGCAGATGGGGGTCAAGGTAGACTTGTGTTGTAAGCTGGAGAGGGAAGCTCTCCAGCACTGGCGCGCAGCTATAAGGGCTGTTGCCAGGCTTTATAGCGCTAAAGATATATAAGGTTATATATGGGTGTTTAAGGCTAAGGCTAAATTAGTATTATAATAGTACCTTTAATCTAAACCGCTATTTATTTTAAATAATATTAAAAATCGTTCTTTATTTCTAAATATTTATAATTCTTTAATTATAAAACATCTATATTTCTATTTATAAGAATTATATAACCTTTTTTCTTTTTATTATAGTTTTAAATATTAAGCATTTTTTATAGCTTTTTTTTTCTTTCTAAGGTTTTATATTATAATGGCCTATATTATAATAGTTGGCTATATTATAGTTTTATTATATTATAAGGCTTATTTAATTAAAAACCTTAATAAGCCAAACTTATTTAAATATTACTAATATTATTTTTATAAATACTCTTTATATTTATATAAATCCGTTTCTGGTTATTAATTTAGCTAATGGTTTTTTTATTTAATCTAGTATATAAGTCCTTAATCTAGTTTTAAATCCTAATTATAAATATTTAAAATACCATTAAATTCCTATTTCTTTATTATTTTCTAGATTTTATTATCTCTTTCTAATATCCGGCCTTTAATATTTTTTTTTGCCTTATTAATTTTACCCTAATTAAATAGATTTTTATATTTTTAAAAAGCTCTAAACTATATACCCTTTAATAGACTTTATTTATTAGCTAAAACCTAGCCTATTTATTTGAACTTTTTTTATAAAATAATTTGTTTTTATATTTTTAGTATTAATATACACCTATTAGCCTTTTTTAAATATTAGAGCTTTTAAATAATATTAATTTGTATTTCTTTTATATTTATTAATAGACTGCTAAGCCAAGGCTTTTAATTAAGTATAAATTCTTTTTATAAAATCTGTTATTATATTTGCTTTATAAAAACCTTATTTTTAAATAGCTAATATATTTGGAAAATAAGGCTAAAAGGGTTTCATTCTGATTTAAAGGTAATATTTATAATTTATAAAAAAGAATGTAGTTTTTATAATTTTAAAAACTTGGTTATTTAAAGCAAATTCTATTAGAAATAGGATTTATATTTTTTTAATATATTTAATTATATTCCTTAATATGTTTAGCTATTAATAGTATTAGTTAATATTAATTAAGGTTTTAACTTTTTTTTAAATATCCGGCTAAAGCTATTAAATAATATTTATAAATAATTTGGATTGCTAAATCAAATATATTAAGGGGTACTTATATCTATTTTGTTTTAAATCTTTTAATATAATTCTTTCTTTTAAAATAAAAGAAATTAAATATTTGTTTTTTTAAAAATTAGATATAATTCCTTTAACTAGGCCTTGAGGTTCTTATTTTCTAAAATTGCCAATATTAATATTATAATATTTAATATTTTATAAACTTATTTAATAATTTCTTTAATAGATTTCTTTAAAAAAAGTTAAAGTTTGAAATTAATATTAGAATTAAGTGGATTTATTTTATTATTAAATTATATAAAGCTTTAAATAAAAATCTTAATTTTAATAATAATATTCTTAATTTCTATTATAGTTTTTTATTTTTAATATATTAGGGTTGGTTTTTTAAAAGCCTATTTAATATATTTAATTTAATTATTTAGGATTCTAATTTATAAGTGATTTTAAAATTAAAGCCAAAAAAAATTAAACCACCGGACTTATTTTTAATTTAGCTGCTTTATTATTATAAAATATTTTAAATTATTATAATCAGTTTAAATTTTGGGTTTTTTAATAGTTTTTAAATTTCTAATTTTTATTTTCTTAAATACTTAATTATAATCAGGAGTTTCTTATTATAAATTTTATAATTGTATTTAATAAGGTTATAGGTTTTTTAAAAAATAAGCTATAAAATATAAAATACCGTTATTTCTATACCAAAAGAGTATTTTTTCTAAGGCATAGTTTAAGGCATTTGTTTTTAAAATTATATATTTATTATAGTTAAAAAAAGCCAGAATCGGGGCTAAAACAAATATTTATTTAAGCTCATTAAAAGCATTTTATTACGCGTTTTTTTATATCTATTTTACTCTTTTTTTAATTAAATTATCTAATAGCTTAGCTATTTTAAAAAAGTTTTAAATAAACCTTTAATAAAAATTGTCAAATCTTATAAACTCTTAAAAGTTCTAAATATAAATAAATGGTTTTTAAATTAGAATAATAAAAACCTTATTTGGGTTTATTTTTATACCGTTTAATATAATATAAAAACCCAGATATTTAATATAAGTGATTTTAAACTTATATTTAAAAATTTTAATTTAAAGACCTATATTTTTTTAAGCGGCGGGCCACTTTCCAAATATATTTTTTATATTCTTTTAAATTGTTTAAAAAGATTAGGATATTATTTAAATAAATTATATATATATTATTTAATAAGTTAAATAAAATATCATTAATATAATATTAAAAAGAAGCTAAAATACTGTAAAAACTAAAAAACATGATTAATAATTTAAAAAAGCTAAAACAAAAATACTGTTTTTTATTTGTTTTTTTCCGTTATTTTTAGTTTATTAAATACAGCAATAATATTAAATTTAATATAAATTCTGGCTTTATATATAATATTTAGGGTTTTTCTAATTAAAGATAAAGGATAGCGGTTTTTAATAGTAATATTATTTAGATTTTTATAATTTTAATAGATTTTGATTTCTTTTTTTAATTTAGTAGCTAATATTAGCAATATAGTATATTTGGACCTTAATTCCCGAATAAATCTATAGAAAAGCTGCTTATTAAACCATTTTTTAATATATTCCAGTTTTCTAAATAAACAAAACCGGTTTTTATAATAAAGTGGTTTTATTTCAAATAATAGTTTAATCCTATAATTCTAAAACCGTTTCAAAAATAATTTATTGGCTTTCTTAAGGAAAAAGGCATTTAGTATATTCTAAAGCCATTTAAAAAGCTTATTTTAAATATTTTTATCACTTATATTAGGTTTTCCTTTTATAAATTTAATAATATTCTTTCTAGTTATTTTGCTTAATTTATCTATATTTTAAAAACTATAAAAAAAATATATATAGCAAAACGCCAAAAGATTATTATATGTTAGTAAAAATAAAGAGTATAATTTATTTAGATATTTTTAGCCAATAAAAATATTTTTATATAAAATTTAATAGTTTTAAAAATTCCATTTTATATATATATAGTTTTTTTAATTCCAAAATATTATCTAGTTTCTTTCAAATAATTTTTATATATTAGATTTCTTTTTAATAAACAACTATAATAAAATTAATTATAATATTTATTTAATATTATTTATATCTAGCCTAAATTCATAATTATTTAATATTAATTAGAAAATAGAAATAAATATACTTAATAATAAAAATGCTGTCTTTCCTATTTTCTTAATAATAATACAGACTTTATTAGTTATTTTTTTTAGCAAGGTAAAAAAGCTTTAAAAGGCTATTATATATTATACAAACTTTTACTTCTAGTTTTTTTAAATTTGAATTTCTTTTTATAATATAAAAATCCCATTTTAAAACAAAAGTTTGGTTAATTTTAAAAAGAATATTTTTTATCTTTAAATATACTAATTTCTTATTTATATTTTTTATAATTAATAAAATATATAATATAGGTTTTTCGAATTAGAATATAAAAGATATTTTTTTGGCTAATACCAAAATAGACTATAAAATTGGCTTAAAAAGTATAAAAAATATCTATTCCAAAGCTGGCTTATTTTCCAACTGATTTAAAATAATATTAAGGTTTTTAAAATAAATGCTATTTTTAGAATAGAAATAATATACTAATATTTGCTAATATTTATAAAAAAACATATTCCAATATAATACTTAATTTTTTAATAAAATAGTTTCTTTATTTAATTAATACTAGGATTATGGTATTTTAGTTATAAGAATTTAAAAATTACTAAAATAAAATAAAAACAGTATTATTAAAAAAAATACCTATTCCTTAATATAATTATTAATAGCGATTTCTATAATTAAGACTTTCATTATTAATAACGCTAGTTTACTATTAACTAATACTAGCTATTTTAGTTGAAGGAATTAAAATAAAAACAACTAATATTTTTTAATAAAATCCCGGTTAATAAAGCTGGTTTTAAAATATTTATTATTAATTAAAGTAATTATAAAAAGGTTTATATATTTAAAAAAAGATTAACTAGTATTAATTAGAAGTTTTTACTAGATTATAGTCTTAATAATATATCATTTTTAAATATTAAAATTATAAAGGTATTATATTAATTTATAATTGATCTTATTAATTCTTTTAATTGCGATTTAGACTGGAAAAGTTCTATTTCCCAGCTTTTAATTATTGTAATTAATAATAAAAAAGGTTTAGACTGGGCTTTCGTTTTAATAGTAATTCTTTTAATCTATAATATAAAGGCGGTCCTTATATTCTTTACGGCTATTATTTCTATATTCTTTTTAGCTAATATTATAGCCTTGGTTGCCTTGGTATCCATTACCACAGCTTTTAGAACTATTATTATAGCTTCCAAATTTACTATTATAGCTTTTAAATCCACTATTATAGCTTTTTTAATTATTTCTAATATTGAATTGTTTTTTTTTATTATATTTTATAATAATATATTTGAAGAGTTTGCAATAAAAATATAGGCTATATTATTTACAGTAATTTTACTATTATTTTTTCAATATATTATATAGTATTTTAGGAAAGGCAGATAAGTCTATAAAATCAGTATAATTATAATTGTAATTTATAGCTATAATAGCGGTTTATTAAAATTTGTTTAAAATAAATTTAAGATTGTTATATTTAGCGGCTTTGGTATTAAATTAATGTTCCTTTTTAATATATATTTTTTTATTTGTTTATTAATATTCCAAAAGTATTTTATCTATTTATTATAGGCTATAAAACTAGGTATTTTATATAGGAGTTTAATTCTATTAGCCAGAATATTTAAAACTCTAATATAAAGTCTATTTAGTTTTAGTTTAAAGTAAACTGGGCCTAGTTTACTATATAGCTATATTTGGACTAAAAGGCTATAAAGGTTATATTACCTTATTTTAAAATATAAAAATATTATTAGGCCTTTTTAACCTTATCAAAATAATAAAGCTTTTCTTTAATATATAAAAAAACATATCTAAGGTCTTTCAAAACCACTTTCCTTTATTAATAGGATTATTAATAACCTGGTTAAACTGGGTTTTGTATTAGGTTTTGTAATATTCTTCCAGCTGGCTAATAATATATTAAATCTTTTTATATTTTAAATCAAAAACATTTTTATTAATAGCTATAATATATCGGATTTTAAAAACCTAATTTAAAAATGCTTTTTAATATTTAAATAATTGGGTCTTATTTTTAATAAAGGCATAAAATAAAATATAAATATAAATAATATATATTATAATAGGCATTCTTTTTAATTCATCCTTTAAATATTTATTAATTTCTTTTAATTTATTATTTCTAATTTACAACTCGGTATTAATAGATTGCAATTCGGCTTTAATAGTATTGGCTTGGTTTAAAAAAGGCCGGAGCACAGCAATGCCTATATTTTATTACTTTAGTTTAAGGTCTTTATTATTGATTTTACTATTAGCTTGCTATAAGAGATTATTAAATATAATAAAAACATATTAGAATTATATAATCTCGTTTATAATATAAATAATAGTATTTTTTTTAGCAAATTTCTAAATTGATTTAATAATTAATAAAACTATTTTATTAATTTATTTAATAGCTTGGGTAAAATAAAAATATATATTCTTTAAAATGGTAATAGCTATTGTTATATAATTTATAATAAGCCTTCTAATACTAATAGTAATTAGGACTTTAAAACTCTAAATCAAATATAAAAATAAAGTGGGACTTAATAAAAATGAATTTATATAAATCATATTAATAAAATCAAAATTATTAAAATTAAAAATTAAAATTAAAATTATATAATACGCCGCTTTTATAAAATAGAAGATTATATTCGGATTTATAAAAATTAAGGGTATTTACAAATCAGGATTTTTAAATCAACTAATAAAAAAAGCTTATAAACTATTACAATACGGTAAAGGTTGTAAATAAAGGTTAAGATAGACTTGTATTATAAACTGGAAAAGAAAGCTCTCTAATACTAGCGCATAGCTATAAAGGCTGCCACTAGGCTCTACGGCGCTAAGGGCATATAAGGTCACGTGTGGGTGCCTGAGGCTAAGGCTAAGTCAGTACTATAATAGCTAATAAACTATTATTTGGTATAAAACCACTATATAATAAAAATTGGTTTTTTTTATTAAAAAAATTAAAATATATTAAAAACTAATTTATTAAGCAATTTTTTTATAAATTTATTTGGAAATTAAAATCCAAATATACTATATTGCTAATACTAGCCGCTAAATTAAGAAAAAGTTATCAAAATTATAAAAAATTCTTATTTCCTGCCATTAATTAAAAAAAAAATGAATATTATATACAAAACTAAAATTTATACCAAACTTAATATTATTGCAATATTTAATAAATTAAAAATAGCAAAAGGAAAAATAGTAAAAAAACAAAAAAAAGGCATTTATTATTTGCTTTGGATTTTTTAAATTATTAATTATACTTTTTAAATTTTGCAATGCTTTAGCTTTATTTTAATATTATATTAATAATATTTTATTTAATTTGCTAAATAAAACATGCATAATTTATTTAAATAATTTTTTAATTTTTTAACTAATTTAAAAAATATAAAACATATATTTGAAAAATCATTTACTATTTAAAAAGTACCGGCTTTTAAATTAATATTTTTAAATATAAATTTAAAATTATTTGAATTAAATTTTTAAAATTTTATATTATATTAAATAATATAAAAATAAATTTAAATAAAATATTTACTATTATAATTTGAAAATTATTAACTTTTATTTAAAACCTTTTAAAAAAATTCAAAATAGCCAAGCAATTAAATAATTTAATTAAAAAATAAATAAAATAAATTTCAAAAAACCTTAATAAAATAATTTTCAAAAAACCTTAATAAAATAATTTTCAAAAAACCTTAATAAAATAATTTTAATAAATTTAAATAAATATTTATTTCAGCCCCAACCCTGGCTTCTTTTAACTATAATAAATAAAAAAATTTAAAAACGAACGCCTTAAATTATATTTTTAAAAAAATGTTTTTTAATGCAAAAATAACGGGATTTTTCAACCTATAATTTATTTTTTTAAAATTTATTTTTTTATAAAATGCAATTATAAAATACATAATAAAAAGCTTCTTGCTATTATTAAATATCTAAAAAAGTACAAAATAAAACTTTAAAAATTATTAAAAAAAAATTGAAATTTAAAATATTTTATAATAATTAAATAGCTAAATTAAAAGCAGGTCCATTAATTTAAAAAAAGAATTTAGCTTTAATTTTAAAATTATTTATAAATTAGGATTTTAGGCAATTAAGCCAAATATATTAAATAGGCTTTTAAAATATTAACCCTAATATATTGGAAATAAGAAATTATAATATAAATTAAACATATTGCTATTAAAATTAAAAGTTTTATTTAAAACATTAAAAGATTTAATAATAGATTTAAAGGGAATTCAATTTGCCTCAATGCTAATTTCAAATTTAAAATAAAATTTGAAAAAACTAATTAAGGAAATTATTAAAATAATTTATAAAACATTAAAAATTGCAATATTGACATTAGCAGATTTAAAAAATAAAATTTTTAAAGCCTGGCCAAAAAACTTGCATTAAATTTTTAAAAAATAAATATTGATTTTTTTTATTTTAAATAAATGAATTATATTAAAAAGCTTAAAAAATGCAAATTAAATATAAATATTTTTTAACGTTTTTAATTTGGCAATTCAAATTATTTATAGGCATTATTTTATAGCTATAGCTGGATATTTAAAAAAAAATGGCAAATATTAATCAATATTATTAATAGTTTAAAATATTCTAAAATATTGCAAAATATATTAAAACATATATATTCTATAATAAAATCAAATTTTTCAAATTATTATCACTTGGATTTTTTCAATTTTTATCAATTCCCTGTAGGATTTAATTAAATAATTTAATAAATTATATTATATTATTGCTTAAATGCATTAAAAATGGCTGCAGCTATCAATATATAATAATAATAATATACAAATTCATCAAATACGCTATTTTATTTTTATTATAAATTTTAAAGCTAAAAAGCTTGCAAAAGCTTTTATTAATAGAATTTATTATTTCTATAGCATCCCTAATAATATTATTTTAAATAGAAAAATCCAATTTATTTTTTAATTTTGGAAATATCTATTTAAAAAATTAGGAGTTAAATTGATTTTTTTTTGAATAAATAAATAAATTAAATAATTTGAATATTTATAATCAAAATATCCATTTAAATTAGAGTTTAATATATTATATTAAAGTGGCAATTAAAAGCAAATTTTTATAGCTTTAAAAAGTATTTGTAAAAATAGCATTAGGATTATTCAAATAAATTAAAATCTTTAGACTTTTTTATTAAATAGGCTTTATAATATAGCAGAAAAAGTATTATACCTATAATTAATTGTTTTAGTATAAAAAGCCGCCCCAATATAAAATCTTGATTAAACTATAGCTACTTTAATATAAGATTTTAATTAAATTATAGCCGTATTAAAAGAAATTGCAATATAAATAGCAAAAATAAAGACAATTGTTTTTTTAAAAAAAAAGAACGGTTTATAAAAGGCATAATATTAAGTATTTAAAAAAAAAGAAAAATTATAAAAATTATAAATTACAATTAAAAGATTTTAAAAGATATTTAGCGCTATTTAAAATAAATAGCAATTTGGAAAACAATATTATTATAATATTAATCTTAGGTGCCTCAGGCATGTGCCCCGGGCACACGCTACGCGCTATATGCCCCAAGCCCTTTTTTATACCAAGCATATAATCTTAGCGCTTTGCGCTAGCCTGCAGGGCCCTTAAAGCCTTGCAAGGCTGGAGTTTTTTTTTTCAGCTTACAATATCGTTCTATCCTGACCCCTGCTTTGCCCTTGAGCTGCTATAACAAATAGCAATAAAAAATTTATTAAATCAAATTATTTATAATTATTAATTGTTAAATAAAATAACATTTTTAAATTGCTAATAAAAGCATTTAAAACTATTTTAACCAGGCTATTAAAAACTAAGGCAAAAATTGTCCCTTTTCTTATTTATATAAATTTATTAATTACCAAAAAATAATATAAAATACCAAGCTGCATTTATAAAAAATTAAAAAATATTATTAAAAAATAGCCCGCTAAAAATCGCCATTAATAGCCAAATAGGAATAATTTAAAAGGCCATTATTGAATTTATTAATTAATAATTAAATCCGCTAAATAATATAATGCAAAACTGCTAAATTAAAACCATTAAAAAATTGAAAATTAATTATAATTTTGGCCAATTAAAAAAAAGCCTATTTTTTAATATAAACCGATTTGTAATCGACCAAAAAAAACAAAAACCAATTTTATTATATATAGCAAAAAAAAAAAAAAAAAAAAAAAAAAGAGGGTCTATTGTAAGGTTGGCGCATATGAGTTGTCGCTGTCACGACTGTCAAGCATGCATGGTCCGTGCGTTTGTGTCACAGGATTAGCCCCACCCGGTTCGGCGTAGCGGTCATGTTGATCCGGGACCTGAATTGTGAGCTTCAATGTTGACCCCGAATATCTGGCTAGCATAACTCCCAATCCGCACTCCCATTCTACCGTCCGTCTCTAGTCTTTACCTCAGTCCCGCCCGTTGAAGCACCGGTACCTCTTGTCTACGGTCTCGCCCGCCAATTCATTACAATCATCTCCGCACCCACCCCCAACTGCCCACCCTTCCGGACGACCCCAGACACAGCACACTCCGCCAATCCTCACGACTTGCTTGTACAACTGAATGTGTTGTTGCTGCGAATGGTACAGGCTGGGCAGGGAGTCGAGGCCTGTTGGCTGACGGACAGATGGTCGGCCCATCGAGCATTCTGAGTTCCTCTGCGACGCCAACTCAGAAAACAGTCAGCAACCAGCACTCGGCGCCCACCACGGCCACCATTGGCAGAACGAGTTTCGACAGGGATGGCCTACAACCGCTCGTTCAGACCTCGTCGGCGCGCACCATGTCGAACAATCCGTACGGTGCGAGGGGCTCGTCGATGGCAGGCTCACCTGCGCCCGGAAGCTTTAGCACTGATTTGCGGAGCCAGATGGCGCCTTCCAGAGCAGGGAGTCGGCTTGATATGATTTCGACAATTGCGGCGGAGAAGAGAGAGGAGGATGAGGCGCAGGAGTCGGATCGTAAGGTGGGCGCTTTGAGGGATAAGCTGAATCGGGAGGTGAAGATTAAGGAAGGGAGTGAGAATATGCTGGAGGCATTGAATTCGAAAAAGGCGAAGCAGACGAAGGAACAACGACAGAGAGTGGAGGCTGAGCTCAAATCCTCGAGCCAGCGCATCAGCGATCTCAAGAACCAAATACAGGAGTTGCAACGCCAGAAACAGCCCCCAACACCTGGGATGACCAATAGAAGTCGGATCGCTGGGCTCTTTCAGAGCAATGGGATACGATCACCGTCAGCTGGTCCGAGAAGTGCTGAAGAATCCGATACCGACTCTCCTACCGAATCCCCCACCTATGCTCTCGCGGAGATCCTACAAGCATTGGAAGTCGAAGGCTTGAATGCTGACTACTATGTCAATAATGCGAACAATCTGGTCGAGCTATTCAAGAGGCATCCGTCGCTGAAATACGATCTGGTCTGGTCTGTGTTTGGTCTGCGAATGCAAGTGATGCTGCTTAGCGACAGCAGGGAAGTTGTGGCCGCAGCATATCGAATGACCCGCCACGCAATATCCGACTTGAGCTCGTTACAAAAGATACAAAGTCTGAATACTGATATACTGGTCATACTGTCCCTCATCAAGGAGAGGAAAGCCGACGTCGAGCGTGAGCAAGCCCTCAAGTTTGTCCGTGCATTCCTGGAGGTCAAAGATGGAGTCAAGCAAATATCACGTGGTGTCGTCAGGACAATCGCTGCCGTTGCTGAACAAGGGGAAGATCGACTCAGATCAATATGTATTGAAACATTGGCAGAGATTCTGATCCGGGACCCAGCACTGTTGATCTCGGCTGGCGGGATGCGACCCCTGACGGACGCTCTGGGCGAAGGAACTTATGAAGCATCGGAAGGTCTAAGTGGCAGCATACTATACTTGCTGGACACGCCAGAACGCAGGAAATACCTACGAGGTGGCTATGAGCTTGAGGTGCTGTTTACACCCTTTACTGATTCTCTGTTCGCCAGAGAAAAGGTTTTGAAACAGAATGCAAAGGCCATTGCTGCTGCGATGCGGTGTTGGTCTGGTATTATGACCCTTACTATGCATGACTTCCGAGCTGTCAAGTCTCTCATGTCGGCTCTAATGTTACCAAATCCTTCAATACGGGATGTGATAATTGATCTCATCTTCGGTCTTTTACGCATCAAGCCACCGTCGTGGTCGGTCTCCTTTTTGGCAGGCCGCAGATTAACAACATATGGTCGAGTGTCGAACCTCAAAACGACTTCTACACCAAAGGCCACAGCCACGCAGGCGACCACAGAGGAGGAGATTGGTGAAAACAGTCTGGTCGACCACTACACAGCACTGCTGTTGGCAATCCTCATATCATCAGATATGCTGCCGGCATTACTTCAATTGACGAAAGTAGTGGAAAATCCGACTTTGAAGAGGAAGATTACTTTGTTAATAGGGGAAGTACTGAAGCTTGCAGATAAGCTGTTACCATATTCGTGGAGCAGTGAGCTCCAGCTACTGCCAGAGCTTTTTGCTGCTGCTTCCAACTATAAGGCTGATGACCGATACGGAGCCACAGGCACAGTATACCAAATCGACAGTGTGAGCCGGACATTATACAGGACTGCTCCAGCACCAAGCAGTGCTCTGGTGAAATCCAGCTCTGACGGAAGTTCTGAAAACCTGCCGAGTCTGGAAGAGAAGGCGAATGCTGCAGCAGCCGCAGTGACAAGCACCAGCTACGACGAACCAGCTTTTCGTCAAATGCAAATCGACAGCGGAGTGTTGAACCACAACAACTATCTGAAGTGGAATTGGGACATTATTCTGAAAATCATTGAAGGTCCTTTGCTTAATGGGAAGCGGCTGGATGAGGCGGTTAAGGCATCAAAGTTCTTGAAACGTATCACGAGCTTTTACCGTCCATTCAAGTATCGCTTTTCGGAGATTAGCAATACAAGGGCTAATCAGAAGTATGTCAAAGTGGGATGTGCTCTTATGAATACATTGCTGCAGACTATGGAAGGGGTTAAGTTCCTGGCGGACGACAAGTTGCTTAGGCAGATATCGGAATGCCTGGCACAGTGTGATCCGGTATATTATAACCTTACCCCTATTCTCTGCTCCTTCTTG
Organism: Cyclaneusma minus; assembly: GCA_037179335.1. Classification (NCBI taxonomy): domain Eukaryota; kingdom Fungi; phylum Ascomycota; class Leotiomycetes; order Marthamycetales; family Marthamycetaceae; genus Cyclaneusma; species Cyclaneusma minus. The sequence goes on along the minus strand of JAKZHN010000001.1, from coordinate 1,992,284 downwards.
GTTGCTAATATATAATCCAGACTAGTGGTATTACTGCTCTGTCGCCTATGTTCTCGCAAGCTCATGTGGCCGAAACACTCTGCTGTGGTTACTTTGCGATGATGGGAAAGCTAAGTAGCGACCCAAGGGGCCTGCAAATACTAGATCGATGGCACGTCATGAACATGGTCTACCACATCGTCGACGACAAACAACGCCCCGATCTCATCAAGCTCTTCCTCTCCAACTTCGACTACAGCCTAATGGGCCACCCCCGCGTCCTTCTCTCCAAAGCCATGACAGCCGGCACCAAAGAAATCCGCATCCACGCCACCGACTGTCTCCGAAAGTGCACAGGCAGCCGCGGACCTCGCAAGCCCGGCACCAACTCCGACAACATCGAAGACTCCAAATGGGCCATCCAACTCCTCGTCACGCAGCTCTACGACCCCGAAATCGACGTTTGCGCCACCGCCATCCGCATCCTGGAAGAAGCCTGCTCCCGCAAATCCTTCCTCGAATACATAGTCCAATGCCGCCCCGCGCTTGACCACCTCGGCGAAATCGGCGCTCCCCTGCTCCTCCGCTTCCTGAGCACATCCACCGGCTACCACTACCTCGACGACCTAGACTACATCTCCAACGAAATGGACGATTGGTTTCTCGGTCGCAACGATTCCTACGTCTCCACCATCGAAGCCGCGCTCGCGCGCGCCTTCTCAGGTGACGCTGACTCCTCCTCCTACGAAAACACACGTGGCTCGCTCGACGAAGACTATTCCACTTTCCCTCCCGGGGGCATGTTTGAAACGAGTACAGGGCCTTTTGACACCGAATCATCGCGCGTCCCCTCGCATTTCTACCGCGAACTAGCGCGCACGAAAGAAGGCTGCAAACTGCTGCGACGAAAAGGACATTTCAACGACTTCGCAGCTACCATCAAAGAACACGGCATGCAGACCGCCGACCCAGAACTCGTCGTAAAGGTAAAAGCGTGTCTCTGGGCTGTGGGAAATGTGGGTGCTATGACACTTGGCTCGCCATTTCTTGACGAGTCGGGTATTGTGCCCTACATCATCCGTATTGCTGAGGGGCACGAGATTATGTCTGTGCGGGGAACTGCGTTCTTTGTGCTGGGATTGATTAGTAGGAGTGCGCTGGGGTTGGAGATCCTCAGTGAGCATGGCTGGGATTCGAAGATCAATGAATTGGGCGAGAGTTTGGGGCTGTGTTTGCCGAATCGGCTGGGGCAGTTGCTGAGTTTTAAGGCTTGGAAAACCGAGCCGATTCATGAACTGGCGTACAACACACCCTCGCATATCCGCACCGTGCAGCAGGCGAATTATGATAAGGATCCGGTCGCCCAACGCGTTCTCGAACTCGTCCGCGATCTGGGAAATAGGATCTTGGCGAAGAAAGCGATGGTGGAGTTGGGGAATATCAAAGCCACACGCCCGGGCTGTTTTAAGGATGTGGGGCTTTTTAGGAAGGTGATGGTGCTGTTGGAGGGAGGGAGGTTTCTGTTGGCTGTGAGGAGGGGGGTGGTGGATCTTTTTGAACGGGGGGTGTTGAGGGAGTGTGTGTTGGATGAGGAGGATAATGAAAGCAGTGGAGAGGAAGAGGGGAGGTTGAGGAGTTTTAGTGAGCCGAATCCGAAGGTTAAGGGGATGGGAGGGAGGAGGATTAGGAGCTGAGTGGGAGAAAGGGGGTGATGCTATGCCCTAGGAAGGGCATGGGAACAGAGAAATTTGAAGGGGGAGCGCAGAGAAGAGGCAACGGATTCAACTGGCTTGAGAGCTATACATGCAGGCATATCCGAGCGCCTTCTGGATATGCTTGCGTTGTGTTGCATTGGTGTACGATACCACTCCAGCGTCCTTGACTGGTCCTGGAGGTTTTCTTCGTTGTGTTTCGCTGGCGATGTTCATTTCTATCTGCTTGCATTTTCTGTGCGTTTGGACATTTGCTGGCGTCTGAATCCGTTTCGGGTGGTGTTGGGGGTCATCTAGGAACCGTGTCTGCGGTGCTGGTTTAGGGGTTGAGAGGATGTGGCGTCGGCGGATCTTGTGGGCTCTCTGCATGGAGTTCAAGCGGGCTTTGTACAATGTACCAATCAACAATGGAAATGCAAGCTATGAGAAATTACAAAAGTTGAAAAGTCTGCTGCTTGTGGCTTTTGATGTTGGTGTGTGTTTGCCGGTCGACTGCGCCCTCCTTAAGGTATTCATCCATCTCGCTTATCGTTTGGTTGTGGGTGGTGGATTCACTGTGTCGAATAGGGGGTGTATAATCGGGCAAATAACAAAGGACAAAACAGGTAGCAAGACGATTGATTGATTCTTTCTTAGAGAGCTCCAAAGGAGAGCTAGATGTCTTCACTCCGGCAGGGCTGGGGGGGCGTAAGGCTAGAGCTTCGGTCCGAAAAGGGGCTTTCGGCCCGGAACTTGTAGTGATTGCAACAGTGGGCTTCATGTGCGATCGGTGCTGACCACAATAGCGAAAATTTTTGAAGAAGGGGTGAGCTACAGTGGGAGGGAAAAAGTCTGAATACGCCCCGGTCTACAATTTTCGAATAATTGTGAATGTTCCAAATAACCAGGAATATCCCCATAACTTGGAATGTCCCAGACTACCTACACTTGGGGACCTCGAGGGCGCTGGAAATATATTTTTGCTTGCCCTGCCGGGGGCAACAGCAATGCTAAGCGCGAGGGTAAAAACAGTGCTTAGGTAGCGCAAGGGCTGCCATCGAGGCATCAACTTGAGTTCTAACGTATATTCCTGGTGCATCAGGCAGTGTATCATCCATGGCGAGCCCGGAGGGTATCTGTGGGTAACCGCCTCCTTCTTAACGAGCCGCCGTCGTCCTTCCTTTACTCCTCCGCCTCTTACCATTTCTTAACCAAACAAACACATCTGTCCGAAAACGAGCGAACCGTGCCTCGTAGGCAGTAGTGAAGGCAGAGATAACCGCCTCCTCCTCAAATTCGCCGCCGTCGTCCTTCCTTTACTCCTCCGCCTCTTACCATTTCTTAACAAACAAACACATTTGTCCAAAGACGAGCACACCGTGCTTCATGGGCGGTGGCGGAGACAGAGGGAGAAGACAACCACGCACAGCCGGGGTCACACTCGACAGTCTCATAGTGTTTCAGGACATAAGTGCTTGACATAGGTGCGCCGCTAACCAAAAAAGCTAGTGCTGGGCAGGCTAACACCGCCTTCAAGACTAGCTCTGTAGCATTAGAAGGCGAGGCGCAATATCCCCCATCAGAGCTTGCAAGACCTGTAGCTTCCATGCTCGAATCCTTGAAATTCCTTGCTTTTCAAATCCTTCCAATATATCATCCCGTTTTTCTGTGATTTCCACCACCGTGGCCACTTAGCGTGACCCCGCTTGACTTTTTGTAGTTCCTCCGATCCAATTCCTCTCATGCTGCTTGTTCTTGGTGTTGTACCTAGTCTTGCATTGTAGGGCCTCCGCGAGGGCCTTTAGGCTGGTTCTTGATGCTTGTTTGCTGGCCTCGGCATGTGAGGGATTTTTCTTGAGTGCCTTGGGAATAAGGGCTTCTTGTCTCTTGTAAATGATTGATATAGCAAATGCTAAATAAGCTATAAGTTTTCAAACAAGGCTATGTATAATATATGATGGTATGGCTAAACTTGCTAAAGACAAATGAAAGATGGCCCAAAGAATGCAGCAGAAGCAAGACCAGCTTAAACCCCTGCGCATTCAATCAAGCATAAGCGAGGACCCCCCTTTAGCTCCTCTCGCCCTCCGCCCTGTCAACACGCAGCCGGGGAGGTCAGGAGCAAGCAGAGAGCGCCAAAAAGCGCCGAAATGCGAAAATGCCAAAAAAAGTTGTCTGGCCAGACTTGATGCTCGCTCTCATCGTGGGGGGAATCCTTCCAAATAGAACTTTTCCAGCTGAGCCATGAGAGCTTTTTTTTTGTTCAGAGGAGATGCTTCACTTGACCTGATAAAGCACCTTTCGCCTCGGAATTTCGAATTCTCTCTTGCCTTAGTGGGGGCTGAAGGGGGACCCTCTCTTATACTTCCTATAAGCCATCAATGACTAATCCCCAACCCAATACTCTCCTTCCTTATCCTCTTCGCATCCTCCCTCGCCTCCTCCTCCAAGCCCCTCTTTCTCTTCTCCGCCCAAATCGTAGGCTTCGTCACACCGCCAAGTATCTTGCTCTGAAGCGTTGCTTGCTCAGGCCTACTACTGGCCTGAGACTGACTGGGTCCTGCAACAGGCGGCGTAGGCGTCCTTCTAACAACAAAGCTCTCGCTCGGATCCCTCCGCAGCATAGCAGCCGCTGATTGCGAAGCCTGCGACTCATGGACTTCTTCACGTTCTGAGTCAGATGCATAATTTCTATGCTCCTCGGGTTCGTCCATGTCGGATGCGGAAATGGTGCTATCACGGGATTTGCGATGGCGTTCTTTGGTGTGCGAATGCTGACATTCTAGTTCCAACTGGCGCTCGCGCTCAAAATTGCGCTGGGGGGTGGGAGTTACAGGAAGGGCGGTTCGGCCGGGGCCGTGGTGGCTGTGATGGTGGTATATGGGCTGTTGGGGCAAAGCGGTGCGGTAATGGGGCTCGGTTTGAACTGCGAACTGAATGGGTGGCTGGAGGCCACTGTTGCTGCCGCTTGACATCGGTCTGAAGCGCACAGGGGTAGTTGGGAGAGAGGATAGGGACTGGACGTTGCGGCTGTGGCCTTTGGAGCTGCCCTGATGGAGTGGGCGAGAGGGGCCACCAGGGGTCGAGGGGGCACTGGCGTGGTTCTCTTGGCTGAGGACTCGGTCTGCAAGCAGGAGTGCGGCGAAAGGTTCCTGGTTGTCGTCGCGATCATGGCGAATTTGTGTCATGTGATGGCGTGCTGAGCCGGGAGCATTTGTGCGCTTCATTGCTAAGCCATGAGCTTGCGGAGTTGTGGGATATGGCATAAATGATGCTCGTGGAGTTGCAGGGTGTGCCAAAAGACCACCCGGGCTTTTGAGTTTAGTTATATGCTCCCGATTCTCACGGATGCGTTTGCGGAGACGGCTGTTGTCTTCCATCACGGCGGAAATAATCTCTTCTTTTTCCAAAAGAGCTCTTTTGGATTTGTGAAGGCGTTTGTGGAGAATAGCAACATCCTCGGTCAGTGTTTGGCAGCTGGCCTTGAGCTCCATAATATATTTCCCGGTACGAGTCTGAGTCGGCGAATCCATTTCATATCTGGTTTGCCTGGAATGCTGGGCCATCTGGAGGGCTTCTACCTCTCTTCTGGTCATGTCGTGCTCTACTTCCATTCTCTTCGCAGCCTCCTGCGTTTCCATGCTGAGCATGTTGTACTGCAGTTTATGGTGGGCAATCAACATGCGTGCCTCTTTTAGGTCGCTATCCAGCTTGGTATTTTCTGTAATGGAGCTATTCAGCCAGTCTCTCAATTCTGCCGAAGACGCCTCAGATATCTGGGCGGCCGTGGGCCTTCCCGCAATAACGACACCTCCCGCCTCTCTCTTAACTCCATTATGCTGAGTTGGCGGTGGAGAGGAGGTTTGCGTCGGCGTGGGAGTAGTCTGGTTATGCTCGATAATATCGGGCAAAGCTGTTCGGACAGGAGCTTGAGATGACGGAGGGGGAGTTATCGAGGAAGAAGATGGAGCGGGCGGGGACTTGTATTTCGTGCGACTAGCTCTGGTCTTTGCGACAGCGGGAGCTTCGGCTCCGGGTTGAGCGGAAGACGAAGATGCCTCTCCCGGCGGGAGCGTGGCATTGTGAAGTTCAGGTGCGGTGGGATTGGCAGCCATGAGTGTAGGTATGAGGAGTTGAAATTTGAGGGTTATCAATAATGCGCAGGGGAGATAGAATGCGCCGAAGTTGCGCAAACTCAGTGGGATGTCGCAGAGAGAGAGCTGCGGACGCAAGGATGGCGTGGGTATTCGGCGGTGAGGGCGGATCGTCGCGGAGAAGGCAGATGGAGGGAACTCGATGTTGGATTCTACAACGGTTTGGAGCTGAAGTATGCTCTCGACAAAATAATCGAGAGGCTGGTTGCCCGTGGAGATGTCAGCAGCCGGCGTTTGGCACTTTGGCGCTAAGACCTTGGCGGCCTGGAATGTTTCCAGCTCCACACCCATGACATAGGCCAGATATATTTGGGAGAACAGCCCTGACGAGGATCAATTTTGTACAGATGCGAATAATTTGAGCAGTCTAGAATATTTTCAGTTACTCGGTGCACTCTGAAATTGTTGGGAATAGGCCCAGCAATAATTAGCACAATATCGAAAGAGATATTCCACACATATTGCCCCTTGAGAGTACTCTAGTCTCACACTTTCGTATCCGTAGTAACTATCGGCAGGGTCCAGTGGCAGCGGAAGTTCCCGCCTTCAATATGGCCCAAGCTCCCGCACCTAATTGGTCTTTGGGAGCAAACAAACCGTCGATCGCGCCTCCAACAAACTGGGGGGGAGAGTGATATTGATGTGACAGCCGCGTCGTCCTTTCTGTCTCCTGCGCCGCGTTCCCTATTCTTTCTCTGCTCATGCTCCGGCATACATAGAGCTGCAGAATAGCATCGCGACTTTCCCACTTCATCATTACTGACTCTCGTTCCGGGATTAGCTAGCACAACAAGTCTCCCTTGCTTGCCTGACCTGAAGATCCCAGACCTCGTGCTCCCAACCCACGACAATGGATCAATCAGCAAACCCCGCCAAGTCGGCCATTCCACGCTTCTCACGGCTTCCCCAGCCTCCTCGCCCGAGCCTGCGACCATCTCCGTCCAAGGAGTCTCTGTCTAGCACCTTCACCAGTGGGATCGCTGCCCCCCGTTTGCGCAACCATGCCTCCCAGGATCAGATGCGAGCTACTGCACAGCCGCGACGACAGTCTGCCAATGCGCAAGCCCGAGCGACCTCCACCAGCTTGAATACCTTGAATCATAAGAAGAGCATCGACACTGGTCTCAAGCGTCCACTGGGGCCGGCCACCACTCGCCAGAATGGACATCAAGCAACGGCTTCGCTACAACGGAGGAGTATCGTTGGCGGAGCTGTCGCAGACAAGCATCCAGAGCGTAGGACACAGTCAGTGTCGGAGAACCTGCCACAGTCTGTGCAGAAGGAGACAGAAACGGATGTTGGTGTCGGACTTGAGGCATACAGATCACCATCGCTCTCCGAAAGGACAATGGAGACCCTAGCATACATATCGCCTGCACCCAATCGCAGAAGAGGATCGAACTTTTTCAACTCGGAAAGTCCAATGCGATCAGTATCAAGAGATAGTAGTTCCAAGTCAGGCTCAAGACCGACTTCCAGAGACGAACCTGGAGCCATGAATCCACCATTCCGCTCCTTCAGTTCACGATCTAGCACGAGTTCCGGACCAAAAGCTTCGGGACTTACAGATTTCCGATCCGCTACAAATACATACAAGGCCTCGGAATCCCCCAACGGTAACACATTTTCTCCTATCGGCAAGCCTCCCATGGGTACTAAGCGATTGTCTCATAAGCCATCACAGTCACGGCTGCAGTCTCCGGGCTCAAGAATGTCGAACATATCACGATCACCTAGCCCAGAGAAAGGTGTATCAATTCCACCAGCATCAAAGCCTGCTGGCACATCCTACCCCGTCAGAGCTTTGAAATCGAAGCCTTCTGTGAACGGCCTCCTCAGGAAACCCTCTACCCAGATGAGGGGACCGACAACAGAGCCCACGAAGCCCCCGGAGAGGATATCTAGGCCTCCGTCAAAGCTCGTACGGGCACCTGCCAAGCAACCAGTTTCCAAGAAGTCTACACCTGCTACGTCTGTAGCTCCACCAAAGCCAGCTGAGTCTAGTGAGGCATCGGATGCTGCGTCTCGTAATTCATCTGCTGTCTTACGAGAGCAAATTGCTAAGGCTAAGGCTGCCAAGCGTGCACAAATGATGCAGCGGAAGCTCCCTGAGACGGAGGAAGTGCCTGTTATTCCTACAGATTCTTCATTTGACTTTGGGCTTAATAACAACGATCCATTCAATCTAGCGCCCAAGGGTGGTGATAACAAAGGTCTTCTCCGTAAGCGTGTTGACGCGGCGAGGACTGACGGCCGACTCAATATTGCTGCGATGGGCTTGAAGGAAATTCCAGCAGAGGTTATGAATATGTATAACCTCGAGTCTATGGACGGGTCTTGGGCCGAGAGTGTGGATTTGACCAGATTTGTCGCCGCGGACAATGAGTTCGAGGTGATCGGAGACGATTTTTTTCCGGATGTTGACCCCAGAGATGTTGACTATGAGAGCTCCAACGGCAATCAGTTCGGCGGCCTTGAGACCCTGGATTTACGTGGGAACTTGTTGAGATCCCTACCATTGGGACTTCGGAGGCTCGAACAGCTGACTACTCTCAACTTGGTACGTGAACTCCGATTAGCTCAATCCGAATAGCACACTGACATATAAGCAGTCTAACAACAAGCTTGATGGTGATGCCCTTGAGGTTGTCTGTCAAATCTCAAGCCTACGAGATCTCCGAATGGCAAACAACAATCTTACTGGTCAGCTGAGTACCAGCATTTCGAATCTTATCAACCTGGAAGTGCTCGATATCAGGACGAACTCCTTGACGACGCTACCTGATGGTCTCTCGGAGCTAGTGCGGCTACGAATTCTCAATATTGCAGAGAACAAGTTTAGCTCTTTGCCCTTTGAGACGCTGCACCGCTTGCCATTAATCGAGATATTCGCCGCAAAGAACAAGCTTGAAGGAACCCTCATGCCCGCCGAAGTCAGCGAAATGCCTCATCTACAGATTCTGGATGTCACATGCAATGCCCTCACGAGTCTCGCAGAGACAGAGGTCCTCCTCCCTTCTCTGCACCAGCTGAACTGCTCCTCAAACCGACTCTCCAGTATTTCCGACGTAACCTCATGGGTATCTCTCCGCACCTTCACAGCCGAAGACAACAAAATCGCCTCCCTACCAGAAGGCTTTGTCACCCTACGAAGCCTCCGCAATGCCGACTTCACAGGCAACGACATCCGCACCATCCCCGACGAAATCGCCCTCATGGACGATCTCAGCATCTTCCGCATATCCGCCAACCCCCTCCGCGAGAAGAAATTATCCTCCCTCTCTACCGAAGAGTTGAAAAACACTCTCAAAGCCCGCATGGCACCTGCACCCGATGTTTCAAAAGTAGCAGCCAGAGGCCACGTTGTCGAAGGCAGCAACGGGTCCGTTGCCGACTTTGACTTCTTCCACTCTGCGCCCACCTCCCCAGCCGCCACGCGTCAATCTAGCTCTGCACATCCACCGATTGATGAAGTGGCACCGTCTAGCCGCCCCACTAGCTCCCACTGGCCCGTCAAGCAAGGCACCATCCTGGACCGCTCTGATACGCGTAGCTCATCCCTCGATGCGTACATAGCTCAGTGCATAGCCAGCACCCATACCATCCGCACCATCGAGCTGCAACACAACTCCTTCAGCGAGTTCCCCGTGGAAAGTTTATCGTTCTTTGCTGATTCGTTGACTACGCTGAACCTGGCACACAACGACCTCGCCAGCGACTCTTACCTAAATACCAAGCTGGAGCTGCCTATGCTGAAAGAACTCGACCTTTCCGCCAACGCCATCACCACCCTCGCTCCCCTCCTTGAAAACCTCCATGCGCCCGTGCTCGAAAAACTCAACATCTCCTTCAACCGCCTCACCTCGCTCGCCCCTCTCCGTGCCAGCTTCCCGGAGTTGAAAATAGTACTAGCGTCTAATAATGCGCTTGAAGACGTGTTGCCGGAAGAAGCAGAAGGATTGAGGGTGCTGGATGTGAGCAATAACGACATTGCGAGCCTGAATCCACGATTAGGATTGTTAGGTGGCGAAGGTGTACAGGGTGGGTTGGAGAAGTTTGATGTTAGTGGCAATCGCTTTAGGGTGCCGAGATATGATGTTGTTGCTAAGGGGACGGGGGCTGTGCTTGCGTGGTTGAGGCTGAGGATTCCTAATGAGGAGTTGGGGGAGACTTATTGAATTGAACGAGTGGGTGGGGTTGTGGAGATATGAAAGAGTAGGGCGAATTTGGAGTGAGGGTGAGGTGATGGGGGTTTGTGTTTGTGTTTCTTTCGTGCGTGGGCGCACATCGGTTTGTTCGAATAGGAGGACGCTGTCTGTATAAAAAACTTGTACTGGAAAGGAAAGGAAAGGAAAGGATGGGAGGAAACGTGTCTGGACGGTATGAGTTCTGGATTGTCTATTCCCTCCCTTGTTTCTTTTCTCTTGCGACGGCGCTGGTATGGAGGAGGAAGGTCCTTTGAATTCTTTCGAAACCAGGTTAGGAAAACACTAGGGGGCGTTTTTCCGGTATCGTCCCGGGCTGAAACCCAGCCAGTTCCGGGCGTATGTACAGGCTGTTTCGCCCGGCGTGGTGCTTCTTTTCTGAGCATTCCTTTGCTTGGGCGGCAGTATTATTGTATATCCAGCGAGCGATTGTGTTAGTGGTCTAGGGTAGTTGTGCAGGGGCAATGATATATCGATTGATTGCCCGCTTAATGGTATTCACTGGGTTCTAAGACCTAACATCTCCGTTCGTTTTGATTCAAAAAGTTTCAGCTCGGATTTTCATTCGCTCTTCATCCTCCTGACGCAACAGACGCATGCTGCAACGAAAATCATTCTCAAGCCACCTCCAAAATCGCCACACCTGAGCAAATGAGCAAATCATCACCACAGCAAGGGTACACTGCGCCAAATAATTCAGAAAATCCCAAGCCGTCGTATGGTTACAAAGACCCGGATGCACAAAGTCCAGAACAAACACAATGCAGATCCACAGCAACCAAATGAACAACACCCAGCACGAAATGTAAAATGTTATCCATACTACGGCGGAATAGTCCTCGGTATTCTTGACACCTGAGATGGATTCGTAGAGGAGGATTTCCAAGGTCGTTGAAATTGACGTTAGCGGCCCGTTTTGCTGCGCAAAGTGGTAATGGACACATGGTTCGTAACGGCTGTTTCGCGAGAAGAGGGCTTGGAAGGATGCGATGTTTCCTGGGTGGTGTTCGTAATTGACATAGGAGAGTTTGTTGCATGACTAGGTAAAAGGGGAAGAGATCAGTTCTTGCTGCTTGCCGAAAAGAGGTGGTCTTGATCACCAATACGAAAATTTCAAACGATAGGCAAGTCAGGATTTTGTAGCAAAACTGTAAATTTGTTTACATGAGAAAAAAGTTACATACTCATCGCCATTCAATCCTTATACAATTCCTAGGAATGGGGAGTCGGAGCATGCGGGTAAGTTTGTCGTAGTGCTGCTGGGAGGGAGTTGAGTCTGGGGGTGATGGGGCGGGATAGAATCGGGGTGTCGACGGGTCTGACACCCAGGCTCTTGAGTCCCAAACCATCTCGGCGGGTGGTGGAGATTGTGTGCTGAGGCTTGTTGCGAAGTATCAACGATTCGAAGTCTCGGAGATGCTTGGTAGTGGAAGATACTTATGGATAGGATGGATTATTCTAGGAAATATAAAATGTGACTGATCACACAACCGTGTCAAAAATGTTTAATGGCGCAAGCTAGGCACCAAACCCGTGAATTCATTTCATTTGTCCGTGGAAGTGGAATTGGCTGCCTTGCGACCCAATCTTTGACAACCGTGGTTTGAAGCTGCACTGCTTCGAAGAGAAACACACAATTGACGAGTATATAGACCCATGGAAATGCCGAGAACCCCGACGGGCTCATAGCCTCACATCGAAACCAAAACTTGTGGCCAAAACGAAATTCTGAAATCTTCAAATTCACTGCCTCAAAACAAAATCCTTCCACCCTACCCCGTCCCTTCCCCCCACCATACACCACACACAATGTTTCCCTACTACACCCAGCTCGTCGACTATATTTCCCGCCGCCAACAGTGTCTCGAAGAAAGAGCCCGTCTCAACCGCCCCCCAATTCGCGAAGGCAAAGCGCGAGTCGATTTTCGCTGTGTAAGTTAATAACTGTCTTCCATAGCCCCCATCTCCCCCTCCCCACACAGCTAACGCAATCCTACAGGTATGCGGCGACATCATGTACTGGGACGTCACCGAGCTCCGCCCCGGCGGCGCCGCCTCACAGTCCGCACAGCTAGACTCCGGCTCCATCGGCATCCGCGCCCGCCGGGCTTGAGACGAAAAACTCGCATTCCGGATACTTGTCGGCTTCGTCTTGGCTCTTATTGCCCTTTTCTTACTTGGACATGTATGGCTGCGATCATCCATGTCACTAGGGAAGCTGCTATCATCTATATGGCCAGGGACGATGCTATCATCTCTGTCACCAGGGATTTGGATATTCCTAGCTTCGATCACGTGTTCGGGCGCCGCGGCGATGGAATATATGCCTAAGTGGCTGTCTGTATCGTGTAGCTTTGTGTTGGGGAGTTACTGGATATGGTCGTTATGGTCGAGGGAGGCAGAGATATTGCTACCGCTCATGATTGGCCACGGTGTCATGTTGGTAACTGGTATTTGTATCGGAGTTGTGATAGACCGGGTGTGCAGCCGTTCATGGATTTAGGAGTGTCAGAGGGTCTGAAGGTTAGAAATCGATGTAGATTCAAGGTGGGTTAGCTACCCTATTAGTAGCTAGCCAGAAGCTAAGAATAAAGACCTAAACTACAAAGGGGTAGCTCTAATGCTTAACTATTAAAGGGATCTAGAATGTGCTAGCCCAAGCTAACCCAAACAGGACTGTATAGTGGTGCGTACAGCTCAACAGAAAACAGTACTAGCTAGATATTGAGTTATAATATTGAATAATGAAGACAGATTAAGAAACATCGCGATATAGGGCCCCTGCAACTGTTTATATACTTGGCCATATGTGCTTATTTGCTTATGTGCTTCCATCGAGGCAGTGCTTGTTAAGCCACGGTTGCCAAAGATTGGGTTGCAAGTTCCAATTGCAGTGTTCCGCTGCCAGTCAGGATCGGCGATTCACGGTTCTGGTGGGTAGCTCGCGAGACCATGAGACTTCCGATATAAATCATATAATTGTTTTTGCTTGTTTTTGCAAAACTATTCTTGGTGGCTTGGGTTGATTCTGTTTGTTAGAATTAGCCTCGAAAGGAGCCTACACAGCGATGTTTTTCAATCTGCCTTTCTTATTTGGGAAACTTCGGTAGGTATGATATCGTATTATTCACAAGACAACTCTGTCGTTCTTGAAAGTGTACTGACAAGTAACAAAACACAAGAGAAGCCTCTCCAGAAAAACGCAAAGTCATTTCATAGAAAGGCCTCCCTCCTTCCACTTAAACGCCATATGATTCTTCGCATTTACCAAATGCCTCGTTTGTACTCGCAAGTATCCTTTTCATACAATGCCAGCTCGGCCCCATTCACTGCATTTACTGTCCATCCTCCTCATCCTCGCCATCCTCAACAGTGGCAGCACGGCCCTTTCCCCTATTCTCCCTTGTTTCTTGGCTCGCACTCTCTCCCCTCTCATTCTCATTCGCCGCCTGCTGCTGCTCTGGCTCACGTCCAGGCGCCTCCTGCTCACCAGCCCCATCATCACGCGCAGCAACATCAGTCAACTGACCAGCGCTCCCCACAAGCGGTGTAGCGACAAGCGGCGTCTCCCCAGCCGGACTCTCGCCCCTCAAGCCACCAGCCGGCGTAGTAGCGTGTGGGTTAGTAAGGGCGGGCGAATCAAAAGATCCGCTATTCTGTCCCTGCACCGCCATCGGATTGCCCGAATTTCCCAAATTACCCCAGTTGGGCAAGCCAGGCGACGACGCAGACTGTCCAGCATTCATCGAACCAGTCGTCGAAGCCGTTCCACTTCCCCAATTGGGCAGTCCAGGCGATGCAGCCCGCTCCGTCGTGGCAGTCGGGCCCAAGGATGGTGCTCCCCAGGGGATACTCGTCACACCACCACTACTCAAAGAAGCATTATTCGGAGGCACCTCTTCACCGCTTCCCCTCCTCGTTTGCGGATTAGAAAAGCTCGGCGGCGTAGGATTGCGTCCTCCTTCCAAACTTTCAGCACTAGCGCGATGTCTTAGCGCATTGGTTTCAGCATTCAAGAGTCGCTCAGCCAGACCACGAGTTTCTTGCGGGAGGTTGTTTAGCAGCACGCGCTGACCGTCGAGAAGTGCTAAGCCCTCGGCGATTTGCGTGGATGGTTGCGGCGGGGCTTGTGCGGGTTGGGGATTGGAGGAGGAACGTGGTTCTGACCCGGAAGCAGCACGACGGGCTTCTTCGCCGCGACGGGCTTCTTGATAGGCTGCTTCAGCGCGACGGGCGTCTTCCATGATGTGTGGAGGCATGGCGGGGAATGGTGGAAGAGGGGGTAGGATTCCGGGGGGAGCGAATGCAGGGTCGTTGGGACGTAGTGGTTCATCACCGGAAGCAGCGCGACGGGCCTGATAGGCTGCTTCAGCGCGACGGGTCTCTTCCAGTATGTGTGGGGGCATAGCGGGGAATTGTGGGAGAGGGGGTAGAACTTCGGGGGGTGCGAACGCCGGGTCGTTGGGACGTAGTGGCTGGGCGGGAGGGTCGACGCGCTGTAGAGGTAGGAGAGACCATCCTTCAGGGATTGTTACACCTTCAGGTAGATCGGGACTTCCAGCTGGGATGCCAGCAGTGCCCTGGCGAACACCATGCTGTGAGACGGGGAAATTTGCGGCCAGGATTTGTGCATGGTTATTGGTGATATTTTGTAAGTTTGGGGAAAAGGGCGCAGTAGGGGCGTTGTTTGCGAATGGTGTTGCAGGTGCAGATCTCTGAGTCCGCAACCTCGCCAGCTCGTTTTCGAGATGTCGGACGATCTGTAGTTCCTGTTGACTCGCTTGCAAGTCCCGAATCTGTTGCAAGATCTGCTGTTCGAGTTGTTGAAGCTGTGTTTGGGTACTGTTTTGATTGGCAGGCTGATCTGCTGCGGGCTGAGCTTGGTTATTAGGCCGGGGGAAACCGAGCTCTAATCCATAGACTCGAGCGTTGGGTGCCAAGTTTGGCTGGGCAGCTCTGGCACCCTCATTTAGTCCTCTGATGAAATCTTGGGGCTGACCGAATCCAACTCTCAAAGGCCCAAAGTTAAGTATCCGCATTCCGCCGTTTGGGGGTGGGGCTGCAGCTGCTCTAGGGGCGGCTCCTGGCTGCGGTGCATGACCTGGATTTGGTGGTACCCCTGGAGCTGCCGTACCATCCATAACAGGGCGTCGGCAAGTTGGGCAGACTTGTTGACGTTCCAACCAGCTCTTCAGACATCCGAGGTGCAATATATGACCACAAGGGAGTTTCTTTGGTCTTGTCCGCTCATTCACAGATGTACGCGGTGCAGCTGCACCGGCACCGTTTGGAGGATTCGGAGGGTTGGTTACAGACCAAGGCCTCATCTCTTCTCTGCAAATGATGCAAGTATCTTCGCGCTGGATATCCTCGGCGGTCGCATCTTGATATCTCTCGTTCATATCGCGAGTGGCTCTTCGGTACCTCCAGAAGGCATTCATACGTTTGATGAATGATCTTGCTGTAAGGAAGAGATCCCGCATTATATGGATTGGCAGGCCGTAGAACGTAAGGAGAATAAAGAAGAACCCGGTATAGATGCCCAGTTTGATAAGGTCGGTAACAAGGTCCAGAGTGAGAACCCAGTGACCTTTCGCCTCCCAGCCTGGAACTTCGATATCCATTTCTTCGACATCGTCTTCGGATGGGACTTGAGGTGGCAGCGCATCGGCTGCTACCGTGCCATTCTCAATCGCAGTAGCTCTGTCTCGGAGGATTTGCTCTCTTTCTTCCCGTATTTCTCTTCTCCTTTCCGCAAGTCGCTCCGTGGTTTGTTGCTTCTGAATCCGCGCCTCGATCAAGGATAGCGCATAGCGAATAGCCGTGGACCACGACGACGTGGTCAAGACTGCGAATTCAAAGAGGAACATAACCATCATATTCGGACGAGCTTGCTGAATAACCGTATTGATCGTGTAGTACATTAGCCACATGTCGTAAAAAAGGGACAAGCCCAGGGAGAGCGAGAGTCGTGTATGGAATAAGGTCGGGTTCGCCGGAGGTTGCTGTTCGAGAATCTCGACCCTGCCTTCTCCAATCCAGCCCCAAACCTTCCCAGTCAGGAGTGCGACAAACATGACTAGAAACCAAGCCCCCACCTCTTCCCGGAATATGGTCATGGCCAGACATGTTTCTGTTACTGCGAACCATGCCTTCTCATATAGCTGCTCGACTTCGATCGGTCTCAGGGGTCCGTAGAATAATCGTTGGAGGCCGAACATGAAGCTGCCGAAGACGAAAAGCATCAGGTTTATGAGAATCTGGAATGTGTTAGGCAACGTTCCGACTTGGTTCTGGAGTTGGCACATACGAGGAGAGAGAGGTTGCTCTGTGCCAGATAAACGCAGGCTGAATAGAAGTTGGGTCGCTGGTTGAAGGCATATGTGACGACGGCGGCGGCCGAAGCCGTGGAGCCCTATATCGTGGTCAGCAGATGTTCTGCAATCCCAGAGCTCCTGCATCTTCTTCATCTCTGGAACTGATTTCACTTACCACGGCATAGTAGGCCAACTTCATGATGCCAGATGTCCAGTTCCTTCACTCGCACGGCTGCAAGACGCTGTAGAGATCAGAGGCTGGATTTGGTGAGCGCTGTACCCATAGTTGTCCTTCTAGCAGCAGGGACAAAGCAGTGTATCGGCAGGTGATTGTGGTATTTAAAGATGGCGTTTAAAGACACGTCGTCGCTGCACGGCGATTAGCTGATGGGGCGGATGTCATTCTTAGTAAGGCGCAGCTTCAATGACAGGCCGCCAAGACGAATGCGCCAAGGCGGGCACGTGCCTCCCGAGGTTCCTGGATCGCGGAGTTTATGTCCGAAGATCCGAGCTCGGCGGCTACGATACCGAGCTCTCATCCGCGCCAAAGAGCGTCAACTGCCGCGGATAAGAGCCATCAGGATAACATCATAGGAACATTTGAATGATCCATATTCACCATTCCCACCCCTCATACATAGCAGAGAAACTCAGTATACCCCCGAATTCTAGAACATTACCCCGGCTTCTCTTCTTGGCTTTTCGAAACGTGCAGATTGATTGATTTCCGCAGCAATGGTCCTCCCCTCCGTCATAACCCCAACCCTCCTAGCTGCGATCCGGAAACAGCCCCAGCTACCAAATCACACCTGGTATTATATCGCCGCCACGACTTTGACTATTATAAACCGCCCAGACGAAATTGCGGCCGTGTATAAACATGCTCTCGAGAAAGGACCCGGAGCGACCGACACAAGTCCAGCAGAGGACGAGCAGTTGAAGATATCAAGGCGGATGCGAGAAGCTTTAGTGAAGACTGCTGCAATCGGAGGTCTGCCAAAAGTGAGAGAACTATTCAATGTTCCAATCCTATGCTACCTTCTTCCCGTACAGCAGTTTCCATCGCTAACTTTCACAACAAAAGACAATCAACGCCCTCCTCGAGCTCAAAAAGCACACTCCCCCGCACCTCGTCGACGAACCGCTCGCCTTCTCCCCCACCTCTCGCCCCGTCGACATCTACGATGTCCCCTCCTCCACCATCCTGCACCGCGGCCAAACCTTCTTCGACATGATCTACGGCAAAGTGTCAAAACGCGTTATGGGACAGATGGATCGTTCCGGAACGGAAGATTTGGGACTTACGGCACGCTTGATGTATGGTTATGTGCTGAGCAATACGAATGTGTTGAGTGCGCCGGAAAGTAGTTTTGTGTTGATTGCTGGGTTGGTGCCGCAGGATGTGAGTATTTGGTTTCCAAAGAGGGCCGGGAGCGGGAGGGAGTGATGGGGAATTGGGAAAGGGGGGAAGGGGAAAGGATGTGGAATGATTTGCTGACTGGGTGATACAGGTGAATCCGCAGCTTAAGGGCCATTTGAGGGGGGCGTTGAATGGCGGGGCGACCGTGGATGAGGTGAAGGCGGTGAGGAGTGTGGCTATTCAGATATGTGAGGCAGCGGGCATGAAGCAGATTGGGACAGACATACCTGGGGGCTGGGGATGGAGAGAAGAGGTTGCGAATTTATAGAAGGTATGATATTCCATGTAAGCTGTTCAATTTAGCGTGTATGAGAGATGAGCGATATGACAAGAATTTATTGAGTACTACCTAGGGTGGAAAGTGGCAAGCTGCTTCTGAGTGTCTTTTATTCCTATGGAATATGGGCCAGACCTCCGTCACGGGACTTTCTACCAGATACCGCAGTTGAACGACCTATAAAAGGGACCCCAAAATCCTTCAAGATCTCCTTCAGGATCGAGACATCCGAATAGCCGAAAAAAAGTCAACCCCATTTCGTGGTAGTGGCAGTTGTAAGCCCTAATATTTGCACCGTTCCCATTCTGCGGCAAGAACATCCTCCCAGTTCCCAAACAACAATCAACTCACAAATTTACACTGCCCCCAACGACAGCAAGTCACTCCCTCGACAGAAAACATCCACCGAAAGAGTAAGGAATCCCCCAGCCTGTCTAGCACAGAGGTCAAATTTCGCAGTGTCACCCACGAACAGATTCCTCAACCCGCCAGAGCTTTGAAACGGTCAAACAACATTATTTCCCCAGTCCCAGCTGGTCGCCGTTCATCGCCGCTAGGAATCTAGCCTATTTTCATACTTGTCTCACCCGCCCATAAGTTGCGAACTAAGCTCCCTAGAACAGCTACCTGGAGGTCAAGTCATGTGATTTTGACCCAGAATTTCAGCCAACCACTTCATGTTCTCCATCGGACCCCAGGGCTGGCAACGGTGACAACATACGGTCGACCCGTGGGTCACTACGGGTCAACTTGGGATCTGACCCTCTGACCCGAGCCGGCGGGTTGGGTTACTGGGTATGGGGTCTGACCCGACCCATCCGGACAGTGGAGTGACTGCGTAGTAGATGGAAACTGGAACTTGGGAGTTTCAAATTGCAATGTAAAGAAAGTGATAAGTACTGTATGAAGACACGCAGGATTTGTTGGGAAACTGATAATGACGAGATCACTTACAGGTGGTAACAAGTCTGGGAAGGAGCTTAGGAGAGGTACTCGTGGGAAAGTGGTTCATGTTGGAGGTCAGGACATACAAGGATAGACACATAAAGGGGAACGAAGTCACCGAGTCAGGTCCAGGGGTGTAAGCAGACCCGAGGGGACCAGACGGGCCAAGGCGGGGAAGCGGGAGAGAACGCACGGACTCCCCATGGGACTAGCGCGGCTTAGTAAGCGTGTGTGAGACCCTTCGCCCGACGGTCCTCGCCTTCTCCCGCCATCAACACCTCGATCTCCGGCCTGCAACGATCCCCAGAGTGTCTTTCATGACAACATGAACCAGGAGCCCGACTTGGCTAATTACCTGCAAGGACATAGCTGGCTTCAATGGTGACTCGTGGGGGTGGCTTATCGCTTGCGTCAAGTATGGATGTCTTCTTGGCAACGGAGATTTTCACCAAGGTAGGTGCCGCGGCGGTCTTGATTTTCTCCTACATGTACTTCCACCACTCAATCCGCGGTATCTTGGTTGCTGGTGTTCAATTGATGCTCTGTCTCGCATTCGTTGCTCGTGTTCGGGACTTTATCAGCATGAAGCCTGTCTATACATTACGTGAGAAATAGGCCTCTTTTCCTACATGTATTTGTTCGGTCTTCTCTCCAGTTTTCTGGGCTTTCCTTCGTCCATTTAGTCGTTATTACATGTAGGGCCGAGATGCAGCGTGGCGTTTGATTCTATATATACATCAATGTAGAGCAGGATTTTCCCACTAGCACCCGTGCCGTACTGTTGAACTTCCCTTAGAACAGTGACTTCCGAGTTACTCTTGTTTGGGATAGATACAAGCATGAGAACATCTTCGAGTTCAATGGAATATGTCTATTTCCTGCCCAGTTCACCATTTTCGATTAGGGTTCTGTTCTCAGACTACGTGGCGACTTCGATCTCTACCAAAAGCCGCAGCAGAACTCAATTGACAGCAGCAAATACATGGGAAAGCGATAACCGTGCACACAATATCGATGTATGCAAGGATCATTGTGGTCAACTCAAAGCTGGGTTGTTGTCAAATTCACTCATGTCGTGCCCTTCAAGGTAATTCGATCGAGCGGCCCTGATTGCAATAAGGCCCTTCATTGGCGTTACACTCGAACCTCCTGTACAGTCATCCGAGTATTGACTTGGACCGGACCATGTCTGCAGAACGCCGCGCCCTCCATATGACAAGACAATGTGGTGGACTGAAAAAGACGTTGCAATCTGACGCATCAGGTCGCTACAGCTATGTGGCGACTTTACAGTGCAGGCTGCGGAGGGGCCATGGGGTCCCACATGGGGGTTCCCCATGGGGTGGCAATGATCCTAGGTACTCATCTAACCTTATCTTCATGGCAAAGTGAGGTTCAACAGGCATACATGTGAGCACTTCAAGTTTTCTACATGTATAACATGCTCATGTTTCCTTCCATCTTTTAACTTTCTCTGTCACAGCCGCTCCTGCATATTTCGAAATCTTGTACCTTTCAGCATGACTCAACTATCTGAAAAGAATGCGAGCGGCCTTCGAGTGATCATCGTCGGTGGCTCGGTGGCTGGTCTAACTCTCGCACATGCTCTGTCGAAAGTTGGTATCGATTTTGTGGTTCTCGAGGGCCATCATGAAATCGCTCCGCAGGTCGGCTCCTCGATCGGAATCCTTAGTCACGGAGCTCGAATTCTAGATCAAATTGGGGTTTACGATGATATATGTGAATTTTCGACACCTCTGGAATCGGCTATCACTTGGAGAAACGATGCGACGATGATCATGGAGTCTCGTTTTTTCACCCTTCTTAAAGCTCGGTGAGTGCAGAAGAAAGAACATCCTGGAAACATGGATACTTTTTCCAATGGGATTATCATTGCCCCTGCCTTTGTGTTGCACCATGTACTGACATCTTTGTACTACAGTCAGGGTTACCCAGTAGCCTTCCTCGAACGACAGCAGCTTTTGCAAATCATGTACGATCGTATGCCGGCCAAGGAATCGAAAATCCTTGCATCAAAGAAGGTTATCAGTACCAAGCATACCAAGTCGGGCATCTCGGTTCAGTGCGCAGATGGTTCTGAATACAGTGGCGACATCCTCATCGGAGCAGACGGCGTTCACAGCAAGGTCCGCGCTGAGATGAGGAAGCATATAGAGGCTCAAGGTGATGAACGCTTGCTAAAGAACGACAAGTCCAGTAAGTCTTCAATTCCCAGAATCGAGGCAGTATCTAATTCAATTACAGGCCTGTCTGCGACATACAACTGTGTTTTTGGAATTGGTGCCTCGCCAAAGGAGCTGAAAAGAGGGATGCAGCACAAAACGTACGGTAGAGATGTCTCCAGTCTGTGCATCACCGCCGGAGAAACGTGTTACTGGTTCTTGTTCTGCAAAATGGACAAGACATACTACGCACCTAACATTCCCCGCTATACACCTGAGGATGCTGAGAGACACGTTCGGAAGCACTCCAAGGTGCTGATGACTGGCGACACTACGTTTGGAGATATGTGGAAAGGCCGCAGGTCGTGGGCTTTTGTACCCCTCGAAGAGGCGAAAAACGATATCTGGACATACGACCGTTATGTGTGTGTCGGAGATTCTATTTCCAAGGTTAGTATACCAAAACGTGGTGGAAGCGGGTGCTGACAATTATCCAGATGACACCAAACATGGGAGCAGGCGGCAACAATGCGATAGAAAGCGCTGCAGCTTTGGTCAACAGCATCACAAAGCTTGCAAACTCTGGAGATGCTGCTACAGACTTCAGCGCTATCAAGGCCGCTCTCATGGAATACCAAAACACGCAACGCGGGAGATCCAACTTGATTGTCGACGCTGCAAACGACCTCACTCGAACTGAAGCCATGTCCAACTCTGTGAGGAAATTCTTCGCATTCTACCTACTGCCATTACTCGGTGACTTTGTGGTCGATCTTACCAGTGAGTCGATTTTCCGCCCTTCTGACCATCCACTAATCTTTCTTTGCAGGTGCTATCTCTGTTGGCGCAAGCAAGATCGATGCTCTACCAGTCCCGAAGATATCGCCAGCGCCTACCATGGGATTCAATCCTAAGATGGGACTCGGAAACGAGGAGAGTCGATTGAAACGTGCTCTCTACGCCCTACCAATTCTTGGTCTCGCCTACATGAGCTATCAGACTACGACTCCTACCATCGATATTGTGAAGCTGAATGTCTTCGACGCTAACCCTGTGCGCAAGCTTCAAATGCTCGCATTCGTCATAGATCTCTTTCCAGTATTCATGATCTGGGCCATCGAGAGCAAAAGAAGAGGAAACCTTTTCACTCTCCCCCAACTTCCCATCGTCTTCGCTTTCCTCTGCCAAACCATGGGATTCGGTTTCATCGCCCCCATCTACTACTTCCTACACTACGTCCAGTGTCCTCAGGAGAAGTACGCCGCTCTCGACAACCGCATGCTCCAAACCTCCTATGCGAAAATCCTGCTACCAGCCGTCGCCCTCGCATACCTTCCTCTAACACTCCTTCAATTCAACTCCAGCTTCTCCCACGACACTCGCCAAACCCTCAATGCCCTCTGGACATTGTTCCCTCTCTGGGTCGAGCTGCTCCAATACCTATTCGCAAAACTCGTCACCGACACCACCATGACAGATCGCCAGGCAAATCCTCTCGTCGACCTACCCTACTTGCGCTTCGCATACGCATTCAGCATCCTCACCACCGCATCCGGCTATTTCTACGCCCACTTTACATCGCCGGTCTCTCTTCTCAACACGCTCGGAGGTATTATCCACCCGCACGCGCCGGCTCATAGCATCGCCGAGGGTCTCACGAGTTTCCTAAACTATGACCAGCTGATCAGCTCGGTGGCTGCTTTCTTGTGGATTCTCTATAGCTTTGGTGATTTGAAGAGAGAAGGGAAATTGGCGCATGGCTGGGGGGCTGTGGTGGGGGTTATGCTGATCTTGACCCTAGGTGGTGGGTTGGGTACGATGGTGGCGGCTATGTGGTGGTGGAGGGAAGAGGTGCTGGCGGGTGGGTGTGTGGTGGAGGAGGAGGTGGATGGTAAAACGAGGAGTGAGACGCGGAATTCGATGGTGCAGTGGTTGCAGGGTTGGCAGTTGCCTAAGCTGCCACAGGGCCGAACTATGTGAGGTGTGGGTTGTGTTGGATGCTTTAGGTGGTGAGAACGTTTGGGGGTGGTGAGTTGGCTTCTTGAGTAAACGGGTAGTGTAAGCCAAAGCTACAGCCACGGGTGACTGCAGGTGGACCTGTTCGATGGCGACTCTGCAAATTTGCTCGGACATTGGGTCGGGCTTGAGGGCTCCAGTGCTACCTCGCAGTTAGTTGCTATTTGCGCCCGGCAGCGACTCGCCGGGCTCCGGACCGGTGAGTTGCGATGACTTGTTCTGCTTTTTTGCTTTCTCAATCATGAATTTCACGTTGATAGTTTGAGTTGTGTAGCTCACTTGCGAAGGCTGAAATGCACTGCAGACTCGGACCGTCAAGGAATAAAGCACTCCGTGAGTCCGTAACCCCTGCAACCAGGCCAAAGACTCAAACGTGAATACCAAGCACGTGAATACGAGGCACGTGAATACCAAGCACGTGGATGCCAGGCACGTGAATACCAAGGACGTGGATGCCAGGTGACTACCAAGCACGTGAATGCCAAGGCACTCCAGACCAATCATGTGGCCTTTATTAAGCCAATCACATGTGCCAACACTTCCAACCGTTCTATAAAAGACCCATCAACCTCCTATCTTAACAAACCAGAATTTTTTACTGCGACGGATGTTGCCAATGGGTGTTCGTGGAAAGCCCTCGCTTCGGGGCGTTCAGGGTTTTCCATCTACAAGAAACAATATACTAGGTAATATAGATCTGACGAGTTTGGCTATTCGATTTGGTTGAGTGATGTTCCACCAGTGCTCGAAGATAGATATTGACAACTCGGAAAGCAGATGCACGATGGTGGGAAGTGAGAAGGGCGCACGATTGGGTACCCTGGATGGTAGTAGCACGAGGTTGCGATATGAGGAGGCAGACTCGACGGCAAACAAATTCGTTCAGTAGTAGCTCTGTCGTTTCGATGCTTAGAAGAAGTTCGGCGACGTAATGGTAAATGGTTGGTAAGGGAAAACAACACAACGGTGGTTAAAGAGATTTCTCTCTTGACTAGGTACTGCTATGGGCTCTACACTTGCTGAGCGGTTCCCACACTGCTCTACCCCGCGTGATCGTCGTCAGCCTCCCCTCCATAGTAGTTGAAGGATACTTGTGTTGTTCTCTGTCTTTCTCAGGTGGGCATCGAGGGGGTTTATAGAGTTTTTTTTATAGAGTTTTTGGACCTGGGGGAAGCTGGTGCACAAGCGACGTGATCTGTAATGTCTAGTTCACACAGAAGGGGACGAGGAGACGGTCGTGATGGTGGGCGGCAGACTCGACAGTTGATGAGAAAAATGTTGAGGAGATGGTGAGGGCGGGGGCGAGGACGCTTGAAGTGCTGCTTGTTGGGCGTGGCGGGTTTGAGCTCTGAGATTTGTCTATCTTGCTACATGTGGAGTCGACGATCTTTGACGGTGCTTTTGAGCTTCAGAGGTAGCGGAGCTCGGTTGGGAGATATTTGTTTGGGAAAATAAAGCACTTGGAAGCTGGAAGGGGCTAGGTATAGCACTGACAGAGCCACGTGATCTCTACACATGTAACTCCATTTGATTGTTATCCAATTTTGCCACGTTTCATCCAGCGACGTGCACTGCCGGCTTGACTACCCATCTGTAGGCTGTAAGAAGCCACAGCCTCCATCTATCCTACAGTGATCAACAGCCCTTGCCACAGTCGGCCCGTCCAAGTCTTTGACACCCTCTTTCTACAATGCCCCTCATCCCCCCATAGCACACTCACTGCGGCTGCCGACTATTATTCCTCCTTGATACCCCACCGGGAGTTCCCATCTCAAGAGCCTCTCCCAACACGCCCCCACTACCACTCCCACCCCTTTCTTCCGCCCTCCAACTCTCCCTCGCCATCCCCTTTCCCCCACTTCCTGGCAACCCAGGCCCCTCGCCCCTCTCCACAAGCCCCTCCTCACTCCGCCTCTGCTCGCTCGCAAAACCCTCCCGACTCTCATCCGTCCTCGGACTAGCCTGCGTCTCCACACCACTTCGCTGCCCTGCAAGGGCCCCCTCATCCTCATCCCCATCCTCCTCACCATAATTCCCACCCACAGAAATCATAGTAAACGGACTCGCCGTCGGCGCATCCAACAACCTCAACTCCTCATTCGTAAATATTTTCGGCATAACGTAGGTGCGGAAGGGAATCAGTAGCAGAATGATGATGGGGAAGCCGATTGCAGCAATGGTTTGCGTGATAGCGAAGGTAGCGCCGAAACCAATCAACTCGATACCAACGAATGCCCACAATGCCCAGCGCCTCTCAATACGTTTTAGCGGTTCCGACCTTGGCGTCAGACTCTTATCACGGCAAAGAAACAGAATCTTCGTCGTAATCCCATTAGCCTCCAACGCCTGCACACCCATAACAAAGAAAAGCCCCGCAAGCACACCCTGCGGGATCAGATGCACCACTATCAGCAGCGGTCCGGTCATAGTCCCCAGCGTAAGCAATCCCTGCGCCAAGTTGGAAACACGTTGTTCGACGACGTGGTCGATTTTCGTGACAACATGGCCTTTGTTGGCACTTTCTTCGTTGGGGTCGGAAACGATTTTGGTGACGCAGAGCGATTCGGTGTGGAAGGGGGCCTGGGGGATGAGGCCGTTGGGAAAGGGAATGCCGAGGAGGCCAGCGACGCCGGTGGTGAGGCCGAGGAGGAAGATGTCCCAGTGGAAGCCGGCGGGTTTGCGGAGGGGGAATTCGGTGCCCTGGGCTATTAGGGATGAGACTATTGGGGTGTGTTAGTTGCGGGATTCGATATCAAGGAGCATGATGATGACAGCCGCTTAGAGCTGTAGAATCGAGGGGTGGGGAGTGATAGTGGGGCTTACCGTTGTGGTCGAAGTAGAAGAGAATGGTTAGGAGGATGGCGAAGGGAATGGCGATGAAGACATCTCCAACGCTGATCTCCCAGAAGTCAACAAACCACGATCGATCGATGGTTGGATAGAAAGCTCTAGTCGTCGGCAAAGTTTCCAAGCTAACACTCCTCATATGCCCGATATGCACAAACCCGGTAAAAAATATAACCGTCAACGGCGTGCCATAATCTTTGATAAACAATCTGATATGGTGCTGAAAAAGGGCGCTCGATCCAATGATACCGCAAAGATAGCCGACACCCAAAACGAGAAGTGATACCATGACAGAGAGGTAGAAGGGTGCGTCGGTGCCTTGGCGAGTCAGGACTTGGATACCCTTTTGAAGGTAGATGAAGGCTACGTAGAAGCCGAAGACGTCGCAAGGAAAGCGGGTTACGTATTTGAGGAAGTTGCAGGCGTTGGTGAAGGCGAGGATCCAGTGCATGATGAGGGACCAGAGACCAATCCAGCACATGAAGGCGAAGTAGTTGGTGCCGGTGGGGACCATGATGTCGTAAACGGTGCTAGACAGCTGTTAGTACTTTGAGTGGCATTTTAGGTGGCGGTTCAATTGGTTGTGTGAATGGAATTGACACGTACTAGTTGAAGACCGTAATGGGTCCTGGAGGATGTTGTAATTAGCTTCTTATCATGTGATATACACGTGATTGTTTTGGAAAGAATTTAAATACCTGTAACACCAACAATAACCAAGGGCTGAGCAGCGAACACAGCAAAGACAACAGCCCCAAGAACGGACGACAAAAGGACCTCGTTGACACCAAAGCTCATATGAGTCTTCGTGAACATATCGAGCGAAAAAGCCAGGGCAGGCAGAATACTGTGAAAGATTTAGCTTAGCCATTCTTCATGGTGCATCCGTGGCATTGCATTGTCTAGGTAAGTTGTACTTTGCAAAATACATATAAATCGTAGCCGGCACGACTCGATAATCCCAAGCATCGGTCCAGTCAGACAGATAGTACGGGGCTCTGCGGCGAAAGTCGCCCATCATGCCGCGAAACAATTGGACCTTCCACCATTTCGGAACATGATGTCTAGCAGACGAATCCGTCCGCTGTCGACCGAGGTTGGTGGCACGTGATGAGGAAGTCAAGGGGTCGGTGGAATTGTCGGATCCGCTTTTGAGTCTCAGGGTGGCCAGAATGGAGTCCCATGGTTTGGATGATCCAGGGTTCTGGGATTCTTGGTGGAGGGTGGAGGTGGTGGGCAGAGGGTATGGGTTTTCCGAGGCCATTGTTGCGGAATCATGGGCCGGGAGAAATTCCGAAGTGCAATGCGATGGGGTTTGGAAGATTCCGCAGTGTGATCATGCGTGTCGTGGAAAGCTTCGTGAGTTGGGAGGAGAAAAAGGAGGATGGCGGGTGATGGCATGGCAAACATGTAGTCGAAAGCATGTTCAGTTTAAAGGCTGCGGTCACGTGGTGCGGGGCATTATACGCGTCTTGGCATTGGAAGCTCGATGATCGGATGGACGGATTGTCCCATTCATCGAATGAAATTCCAACTCACTTCACAGCTGACACGACGATTCAAGCATCAATTGAATCTCATGATGATTCATAAACCTTCAATTGAGCCACGTCCTTCGATGCTGCACCCGTCCCGTCCCACCACAGTCCGTCTCCGCCTCTTTCGCCTCAACCTTGGCTCTCCAGTGATTAGCTGATGATGTGTGTATTGCGTGCATGGATGGTAACACAAAGCATTCTGAGGCACAGCAGAACATATCAGCCTCTTCTGTTGCGCCTGGCTGCATAGGCTAGGCGCTCTCTGCAGATTCTGGAACAATTGCGAAACTCAACGACAGCGACACCGCGGTGCTGAACTTGCTGGACGGCCTCACAGCCACGTCGCTGTCCTCGGCCCTCGCTCGTGTCGCATGGGCCCGATCTCAAACCTTATTCTGCGTCGATGTGAAGATTGAGTTGGCGGAGGCCGACTGAGTCTCCGCGTGTTCGGCGCCGGGGCACTCGAGGCGGGGGCATTGGAGAGGCCGCGCCCGAAGCTTGAGCTTGAATTGCACTCAGGCCAAATCCGATCGCTGATGACGCTGGATGACGAGGTGGGCGAGCTGTTCGGGGGTTGGGGACAAAGCGGATGCTGGTGTCATGCTTTCAATTGGCTGTCCTGCTGGAAATGTCAAAGGAGTCAATTGAGGCGACACCAAAATATAAGGTCACCGCCGGCGCTCTAAAGAAAGAAGAGGCTTTCCACATGCGGCCTAGCCCCACGCGCCCGCCAAAGTTGAAGGCCGTGCATCATGGGCCAGCCCCCGCGAAGTGCTCACAAATGTACAAACCACGAATCGGCCAGCTTGCCAGCTGCTACAACCCCCCACTACATGTAAAGGCGCAAAGCGCAGAGACCTCTGACCTGCTAGTCTTACAAAGCCAGTCCGAAGCGTCCTTCTGCCGCAGTAGTGCTGGACCCCTTATTCGAGGCGCAGCTTGATGCCCCTGCCACTGCCAGACTGGACCGTACCACAGACTTCGGTGCCAGCGAGCCCATCCTTGCGAACGAGAACAAGTCCACCCATCGCACTCCCACCACATATCGCTGTCAACCACGTCCAGACACTGAGCCGGAGCATGCCACTGCAATTCTTGCCCGAACACCGTTGACAACTGCCCATGCCAGCACCGCAGACCATGTCTTGACATATCCTAAGACGTCCTGATTAGTGATAAGACCACCATCCCACCGAAACTCCGAACTCTGTTTGTAACTCCGTCGCTCACACCCGCTTTTCCCTCGACACCCGTCAACTTGCTCGATATATAGCTGAACGGAGCTGTCGCCTGCTGCCGAGCTTTCTGCGCCGTATAGCAAATCTCGCCACCATGGACCACCAAGGCAACAGCTTCCAGATGTCTGGTCCGCCACTCATGAATCCTCCGCCGCAGATCTTCGGCGGCTACGATGATGGCTCTCCCATGAACGCATCGCTGCCAGATTTCGCCGGTCCGCTATTCCCTGACTCGAGTACAATGATGGAGGACAGCAATGAGGCCAAACGGAGGAGGATCGCAAGGGCTTGCGGTAACTCCGGACCCTTCCCGAATACTAGAGACTGTGTCTGATGTGTGGTGTAGATATGTGTAGAAAGAAAAAGATCAAGTGCGATGGTATGTGTCAAACTCCATGCCGCTTTGCTAGTTTTACTATAAGAAAAAAGAATAGAGGTTAATTGCGAACGCTGTAGGAAAATTACCTGCCTGTACCCACTGTATCAACTACAAAACCGAATGTGTCTTCACCCAAGTAGAAAAGAAACGAAGCCCGCCAAAAGGCGCAAAGTACATCGAAGGTCTCGAGAATCGTCTGGGAAGAATGGAAAATCTGTTGAAGCTGAGTGGGCTACTGTCGGACGAGGATAACGGCCATACAGACTTGGGAACTCTGGAAAAGCGTCTCGCGGATAAGGCCTCGTCGAGGAGAGCGTCGGCCGTTCCCCATTCGAATCCCACATCGCCATCACAAGGCGGCGGCTCCGTACACGATGTCTCGGGTCACACTCCTCAGAGCCATTTGGCTTCGCCGGAACCGCAGAAAGAGAGGGATACGTCAGAGACGCCCGACAAAGGCAACGAAGAGGTCGAATCTCTCGCAGACAGAATGGTATATATTTTTCGTCATTTTTCGTCATTTTTCGTACATCATCTCTACTCCTTGTCACGAGGCCGGTGTTTGTGATCATGCCTCGCTACTGTTGTACGAGCGCAAATGCTTCTGACCCCTTGGCATATGCGAATGTCTTAGCTAACAGTTTGTTTAGTGCTCGCTAGTCACCAACAATGCCGGTGAGACCCGCTATATCGGTAAGTTTGCTACTATCAAGCCTTCAAAGTCTCATGTCGCCAGTTTTCTAACTCTGTACTAGGATCCTCATCTGGCTATTCCATATTTTCTCCCAAAGGCATACAATGGGTCAACGAAAAAACCGGCGACACATCCTTCCAAGACATGATATCGTCATCCTCAATAGACGACAACAAATCCGCCTCCTGGAAGCCCGAAATCTTCGGGGACATCTTCGCCCGCCCAATATACAAGCCCCTACCCCCCAAGAACGAATGCGTCTCCCTACTAATGGACTACTTCGAAAACTTCAACTGCATGTTCCCCCTCTTCCACCAACCCACCTTCATGCACTTAGTCGACCGCCAGTATTCCCGCGACCCGTACGAAGGCTCCGGCTGGTGGGCCTCCCTGAACGTCGCCCTCGCCATCGCCCACCGCCTGCGCGTAATGTCGCACCTCGTCCCCAAAGAAGAAGACATCAAAGCCTGGGGCTACCTCAAAAACGCTCTCGGCGTGTTCACCGAACTCACCCTCCGCAACACCGATCTCCTTTCCGTGCAAGCCCTTCTCGGCATGGGTCTCTTCATGCAAGGAACGCCCAATCCACAGCCATCATTCTTCCTCATCGCCGCTGCATTACGTGTAGCCCACAGCATCGGCCTGCACAAGCGCGGTTCTGGTTTCGACCTCAATCCTGTGGAGATCGAGCAGCGAAAACGCGTTTTCTGGATCGCTTATCTGGTCGACAAAGACATCTGTCTACGCGCCGGTCGGCCACCCGCCCAGGACGACGATGACATGAACGTTGAACTTCCCTCCGCCGACCCCGCCGACAACATCGGCAACATCCCCCTCGCCGACGGAAAAGGAAAAGTCAACCTCTTCCGCCTAATGTGCGAATTCGCCGTCATCGAATCCAAAGTCTACAAACAGCTCTATTCCGTTCGCGCCGCCAAGCAATCCGATGGCGAACTACTAAATACCATTGGAGCACTGGATCATGAACTTGAAGACTGGAAAGACAGTATTCCGGTGGATTTCAGGCCTGAGCATGAGATCAAGGCTTCCCATACGCCGCTGATACTGCATATTGTGTTTTTGCACTTTGCGTATTACAACTGTTTGACTACGATTCATCGCATGTCTGTGCATCATGGGTATTGGACGAGCAGGTTGAGCGACTATGCGATTCAGGGGTTAAATGCTAGGCCGTTGAATCCGCGCGTTTTTTCGTCAGCAGCACTCTGCGTAACCGCCGCAAGAGCCTCCATCCACCTCATAAAATACATACCACAAGGCGATTTCGACTGCGTGTGGCTCATCTCCTACTTCCCCGTCTCCGCACTCGTCACTCTCTTCGGAAACATCCTGCAAAACCCCAACGACCCACGCGCGCGCTCGGACGTGCGGCTCATGAATCTTGTTGTTTCTTTTCTGAGCATGTTGGTGGCCGAAGAAGGCAGCAGTGGGATTGTGCGCATGCTCGCCGTATGTTCCGAATTCGAACGTATTGCCAAAGTGGTTATTGACAAAACTGAAAAAGAGGGCGCTAATGGGGGACGGAGAAAACGGAAATCTGGCGGTGATGGCGATGCTAAGAATGGGAAAGGGGGCGCACTGGGCGGGAAGATGCAAATGCCGATTCCGCAGCAGCCGCCGAGTATGTTTACGATGATGAATTCGCTGGCTGGCGCTACTGCTGCTGGTGCTTCTCAAAATGGTGCAGGTCAAGGTGGCTTCAGTCCGACCCAGGGAGGCAGTCAGGGGAGTCCGGGGAGTTGGTTTGATGGGGGCGAGGGAGGGCCTAATGGGAATGGGGCGGATCAGTATATGATGCCGAATTTCGATATTGATGGGTTGATTAAGGGACATGGGAATGGGGGGATGGGTGAGGGGGCGGGGCCGATGATGAATGGGAATAGCTTTCAGCAGCCGTTTGTGCCGCAGGATTTGTGGCAGATGCCGATGAGCTTTGAGTGGGATTGGTGAGTTTCTCTGCTTTGCTTGTTTTGCCCCTTGGTGGAGAGGAGAGGGAGAGGAAGAGATGCGGAGAGTGAGGGATGAGTTTTGCTGACTGAAAATTGGGGGATAGGGCCGATATGACGGGCGGACAGTACCCGGGTGTCGTCAATGGGAATTTTGGCAATGATGTCGACCAGAATACTCCGAATGGCAACGGTCATCCCCAACCGTGAAAACGGCGAACGATCATCTCGATCTATACTTTCTCTTCAACCTCACTTCTTTCGAACACATGTTTTTTTTTACAACGACTTTCCTCGCACACGCCGCTCAGTTATTATTCCAGACATTTTGGCGACGTCGATTTTGGGAGTCTTTGTGCTGTATTTTGGCGACTTGGGCGAGTCTACTCTATGAACTATGAAAAGCGACGAAGGACTTTGGGGGCGTATTTGGGACGAGTGTAAGGCAGGGCAAAATATTGAGGTTACTTCTGTATGTGTATACCTAGCTTATGTGTATATTCTCACCAGTCCCGTTGGCTTGTTTTTACTATCGGGCGGAACGTGTAGTTTCAGCTTCACAGCTTGTGTTTATAGCGGTAGTCATTCGTTGCTACGATGTTGATATTTGGTGGGGTCAAACGAGATTTGTATAAGTCATCGTGTTTCTTGATGCAGTCAAGCCGTACTTGGATGTCGTGGTGTACTAGATTAATATTTTTGGAAGATGTCCCGGTGATCAGAGATGGGTGAGGCAACGAGGGGCCGTTTGAGAGGTTGCTTATTACGTTCGTTTGCTTTCCAGCGATTCGGAGCTGTAGTTTGCGAGCGTCTTCAAGTGGCTGACGGGAGGTGCTAAGGTATTTCTTGCTGGAATTCTATAATTTCTACGTCTTTTCGGGAGTTGGGAGTCGTCGTACGAGATAGTTCTCGAGTGGTTGTATAGATACTGCCTGGCCCATCTCAGTTGGTTCTCTCTCCTTTCCCGGGGCTGGGATTCGTCCCACCGGCTGTGCGCGGGTGGATTTGTTACGTTTCTTGATTGACACACAAGGGGGTAGAGATGTTTTCATGATTACTGCTGTCGCTGATTTCTTTTCAGTTTTCAGTTTATTGATTGCGGGGGTTCTCGAGTCGCTGGTTTCAGACAACCAAATTTGCCGCTGGGGAGGTAATGGTTTGCCGTTATTATTCGGGGGCTGCAAGGAGAGGTGACACGTGAGTGTTCGTAAGTGATTGCTGGGGGTGGGTGATCATCGCGAAAGAGCAAATGGCAGCGGACGTGGATGCTATATGTACAGTGACCATTCGCTGGAAGTTCAGTCATTCAATGGCATTGCTGATACCGAGTGCCAGCATCGGCCATTCGTCGCAAAAGTCTCTACATCCTCCTTCGCCTTCGCTCGACCTCTACCTCCGCCTTTCATCTGAGACTCTGAGGGACAGTGTCTGGACCATATTGAACCTATTCAGATACACCACGAAGGAACAGTCCGGAGGAGAGCCCAGTGCGCTGACGAGTAAGCTCCCAAAATGTGAGGAGTCGTGACACGTGATAGTGTCAGGCGACCGATAAAAGAGGGTAAACACAGAGTGAGGTACATCCCGATGCTGTACCTAGGCTTCGGAAATGCTTCTCATTGCGAGAGTGATATACGGCGGAGCTGGTGGGCCGAGCATCTTCACCACGCCGAACAAGTCTGCAAATGCTTCGTGCGCTAGTGTGCATGTCAAGCGAGCGAGCCATTAGCGGAGCTGTGAGAGAAGTACAAAAGATGCTCTATCTCGCGCTTCTCTTAGTTCTTTTCTTAACATTTTCCTCCTACATTCGATCCGCAGTTCTCTGAAACCGCTACCTGCGTACCAGACTCCCACTCCTCGATCTGGAACTCCACACGAGTAACACGAAAGCGCTCTCCTAAAGAGTCTTATAACATCAACACCTTCAATCCGCGGCTCCACATCCCGCTACCACCTATCCACCGCACGCCACCCGACGTTCGATACGATTGGAACCTCACGTTTCCTCCTTCACTTGAACCTCATCCACCAAGACGCACGTTTCTACACGATGCCTTTCTCAGATGAGTCGCAGATGAAGTTCGACGGTGCTATTCTTGCTGAAGAAAAGTTGAAGAAGGGAGGCGCAACTGATTCCGTTGACGAGTAAGTTCTTTTCTGCATCAATTGGTCTCCTCCGATCATCCTTCGCTGGCTTGGCGGCTCCTAGTATGTATCTGGCCTAACATGTTCCTAAGGATCACAAACATCATGGAGAGTGATCTGAAGCTGCATGAGAAGACCTCAACGAAGTCACATGGCGTAGTCATGGTGTCTCCCCACAACCCAGTCAATGCTTCGATTCCAGCTCCTTCCTACCCAGTCAATGCTTCGGCCCAAGGTCCCGTCCACCCTATGACTCCGCTTACGAATGTCGATGCTGCAAATATCAGCGCTGGACCGGAACCTACCAACCTTGAGTATGGTTCCGCGTATTCCGCGTATTCCGCGTATGTCGCCACCCCAGCTGCTCAGATTTTCTTCAAGAAGCCCGACCCCGTCAAGAGTCCCAACGACACGCTTGCTCCACGCCTCACCCCCGCCCACCTCCAACCCTGCGTCACCGCCGCGCACCGCAAGACCATGGAAACCGGCACCTCTCCCGATCATTCGCACACCCCGCTCCGCCTTCCCATACATGCGCTCCCAGCCAAGAAGCTGCACGAACTCCTCAAGGATGTCTTTTTCATGCACATGGCCAACGAGGGCGAGGAAGGATTGGAAACATGGGCCAGCTCTGACATCGCAGACCAGTTTGGGCGCATTTTGCTGATGCACAAGGAGGTGGCTGAGCTTCGGGACATTCGGAAGAATCAAGCTACTCCTGAGACGCGCCGTGAGCTGAGGGACTTGAAGAAGATTAGGGTGTGGAAAAGGGTGTTGACAAGGGCGAAAGTGACGCAGCGGATGAGGGCGAAGCATGCTGAGATGATGAGGATGGAGAGGGCTGAGATGGAGATTGAAAGTGGCGGTATGGAGAGTGTTGGCCTGATGGATGGAGCTGATGGTGGCATGGAGATTGATTGATGATGGTGGTATGGAGAATGCTTCTTTGATGGCTGGAGCGGATGAAGCCATGGAGATTATGCATATCTGAGCTGGCAAATTGGGGGTTTAAAGGGATTTGCACAATTGCAGACTCCGACTTTTGCACGGCTTGGTTTGGGGAGCTAGATTTCGAGGCTGCATCTGGCAAGCGATTGCATTTGCTACAATCGGGCCACACCTTGGAGAATAAAAATCGCGTTGAATTCTTTCCTTGTAATCTGAATTCTGATTCAGCTAATTTGACCTCCTGACTGTGTGTTGTTCCACTGATTTCGAGTCACCTGAGAGGTAATTGGTTTGTTTCAATCCAGCGTAGTATAATAGTGAGAAGCTCGAAATATACATATACTGATTTAAGGCTAATTTTTCTAGCCATTTTGACATGTATATTAGGTAATCAAGATTCCATCAAGTTATCGAGAACGTATCAAGTTGTCAAGAGATGAGACTGTATCTAGCCATCAAGAGCCCGCCACATTGTCGGAAGCCTTGGAAGTTCTCGAGAATAATCCATGTTACCGAGGAGTGTCCATCGCCAGCGAACAAACACAAACCGAGCGTCAGAAGATTGAAAAGCGCCTCGATATCTGCTAGCCTCTCAGCCTTTTCGCACTCCCTCCTCACGGTGACTACGACCGCGACCGTGACCTCTTCCATGCGCAATCCGTATTTGTGACTTCTCTTTTTTCTCCAACCATATCCTGTCTCACAACCACGGCTATCATAGAGTACGAAACCATAATGGCCGCCTCAAACAACAACCAGGCAAAGACCAACCCCCAGGTCGACAACGACGTTGATATGGACAGCGCACTCACTCCCACGCCCCCGAAGACAATCGCCAAGCAGAG
Organism: Cyclaneusma minus; assembly: GCA_037179335.1. NCBI lineage: Eukaryota > Fungi > Ascomycota > Leotiomycetes > Marthamycetales > Marthamycetaceae > Cyclaneusma > Cyclaneusma minus. The sequence goes on along the minus strand of JAKZHN010000001.1, from coordinate 1,956,496 downwards.
CAAGAGCAAGAAGAATGTTCGTGGCAACAAGAAGACTGCTACCAAGAAAGTGGGAGGTGGTGAAGTGATGAAGAGGAAGAAGGCTCGCCGCAACGAACTCAAAGCGCTGAACAATGAGCTGAAGAGCATGACCTCGTAAGTACTGCTCTGTCCTTTGCTCTAGCGCTTCACTTCCCACACTCTAGGGCTTTGTACAGCCGCTGACTCTTCTTAGCATCTTGGAGAGTATGGAATTTTCTGGGAAGAAAGACACCGACGCTGGCGCGCAGGCACTTGCGCAGGATAGCGAGGCCATAGAGACCGACCTGGCCGCTCCTCATATAGCACCGACAGCCAGTCACAAGAAGAGTACCGCGCCGTTGTCTACCTACCTTTCCCTGCCTGTCAAGCCCTTGAAGCCCCTTCCATTCAAGCTGTCCGCCACCGTCTCAGCTCCAATGAACCCTGCAAACACCACCACTTTCGACTTAAGGAACTTCCGCGATGAAACCAACAACTCCACCTCTACCCAAGCCGCTTCGTCCCAAGTCAATCAAGACCTTGATTTCTCCGTTGCTTCGCTCCAGAAGCCCGACCGCGAGGAATTACGCCGCGGTATTCAGCAGACCTTCACGACCGGTGTTCTCCCCCACAACCTCGCACTTGCCGACATGGCTGGTCTCATGTGCTTGGATACTTTGGAAAGTCTCATGACGGTGATTAAGGAGAAGGCGCAGGACGAGGGTATGACCTGGATGGGCTTGGACGTGGAGAAGCAATTTGCCAATAAAATCTTGAAAAAGGAGACGTTAATGGGGGAGGAGAGTCCTAAGCAAAGGCGTGAGCGGATCCGGAAGAAGAGGTCTTTGTACAGAAAGGAGAGGAAAGAGAAGGAGAGAAAACTAAAAACTAAGGGTGCCATGGGTGGTACATTCGCTTTTCCTAAAAACATGGTGGACATGTCGGCTGGCGAAAAGGGATATACCGGCAAGAAAATCGTTACTTCGGCTGCTAAGAAAAACGATAATATGGAAATAGAGAGATAAAGAGCTTAGTTTCTATTTCTAATACGACTCGTTGAGTCGGAGAATCATGCGTGGAAAACGGGTGTATTCAAAGTTAGACCTTTAATAACGCCCCTTGGTTTCTGACCGCAACCCAAAATATTCTCCGGATTTCTGTCGAGAAAATAGTCGTCAAGAATATTCCTACAACCTGTTATTGCAAACACCGGGAGTTGTCAAAAATAACCTCGTTACCGAAAACTATGCATTCTTCGTGGCCAAAAACACACCGAGCAGCAGAAAAGCAGAAGCCCCTGTCAGCCTCGCGCCCATTGCGCAGACGTTCCCCTTCCGACCTTGCACGTCGACTTTCTGATAACAGCCGCGACCACAATACTGCGCGCAACACTGTACTTACAACATCTCTCTTGTCTCCAACTATTGGCCTAGCTGTCCAATCTCGAACATGCCTACCAAAGCAAACGACACCATGTCCCCCTCGAACAATGGCGTGGGAGCGCTCGACCAGCCGACCATCACAACAAGATACGCGAAAAGGGACAGAATTGGGTCGGATCGGGTGTGCGCATGCGCTTTATGATCGAAATTTCAAAAAAGGAAAAGGAAGGCGCAAACGAGCGAATATTGAGAATAAATAAGGCTGGGGTGGAGAAAAGCATGGAAAAAAAGCTTAGGAAAATAAGGAAGGAAAGGGGGGGCATGATTGAAGCTGTAGGCATGTTCAAGTTAAAGAAGAAGCCTATCGGCAAGTCCGCCGCTACTGACAAGATTATAGGCCCTACTACCGAAGCTGAGGTCTCCAAAATAGCCGTTGCCGATTTTTAAGCGGCGTCTTTAAGCATACCCGACGCAAGGCCTTCTTTTACACCACCCAAAGGCCTAAATTACCAAGCAGGGCAAAGCTTTAATAAGCCGAATGGGAGATAGAGCGGATAACTCACTCGGAGAAAATCGACAACGATAAGTCTGATGCTGAGCGAGAGTGGTGCAAGCCGGACCCCGAGATTGCCGAAGAAGGATTGCTACTCAGCCCTTTGGCGCATAAATAGCTCTTAATCTGGGTTATCGGGAGCCCCTTTTCCTAAAGATGGATTCGTTATTCAAACAAAACTCGTGTTAACCACCTCCAATTCTAATAATATATAAGAGAGTATAAGCCCCTTACCCTTGCGAATCGTATTTAATAAATAACCAAAAGAAAATAAATTCGGACTTTATTAATAAGATAGTTATTAATGTGTGAATAAATAAGCTTATTTTAAAAACCGACGGGAGGGTTATTAGTCAAATCACGGGGAGAAAGGGATATTATATCGGTAATAACTACGTGAATAATTATACCGCGATCTCCATTCGCATTATCCATAGCTCCTTTCCTTATACCTTATAAAAGCCCCTTCCTCCCAGCCTCCCCAATTTTCGTCCGCATTTTTAAGCTTAGTTTCCCAATATAATTAGCTCCGTATATTTTAAAATTAAAGCTATTTCCATATTATATATTTCTATATTATTTATATTCCGGGCTTACGACTTTTAAGTGATCGCTAATTTAATAGCGAACCTTTAAAATCCGCGCTAATAAGCAAGCGAGCGGCTTAAGCGAGCGGCTTAAGCGAGCGGCTTAAGCGAAGCACACACCTATACCTTTTCCTAACCGCTGCGTTTCCTTTCCTATAATAACCACTTCCTTTCGACGAATAAATTATTCGATTGCTCGTTATTAACGAAAGGATTATATCCTATAATAATGCCTTTAAACCTTTACGGACTATTTTATAAGATAATTGCGCAGGTTCAAACCCAGGAATCCGGCGACGCCTTTAATATAGCCTTTGCCGAATTACTAGCTTTTAAACAGCAATAAAAGCGCGACGGCAAAAGCGCAAATCGCAGCAAAGGCCAGTACGGCACGAAAAAACCCTAATCCAAGGCTATAAAAGGCACCGACGGCAAAAAAGGCGTATATAAAGCTAAGATCGAGAAGAATAAAAAGGCTAGCAAGCCTAATCGCCGCACAAAGGTCCAAAACGCCGGCAAAATATCGTAAATTCTTTTCTCCACCCAACCGCTTAGCACTTTTTGCTCCCTATCCCTAGCCTTTAAACAATTTGCTAACTTTTTCTAGGCGCCCCGATAGCTCGAAATTTTCGACAAGCGGCCCACCGCCTAAATAGCCTACCGCCTTTATCCTCGATAGCGGCCTAAACCCCATTGCCGCCTTAATTATCGCTGCGCCTAATATTAATATTAGCTTAAAAATCTCGCTTTTATCCCAATTGTTTTTACCTACCAATATTTTAGGCGACCTGTTCGAGCCTTCGGTTCCCACCTTTACTCTGGTTCCAAATAATATCCTAAATTAATTTAGCGCAATTTCGAGCAATATATCCAGCGCCTATATTATCTCGCCTTACGCAAATATAAAATCAAAACTCGATTTCTCCTTTTTTTCGATATTTGCCCTATCCCGAACCCGAGTTAATTGCGCCGTTAAACGCGTATTTAAAACCGTTATAATTCCTATCAATATTGCGTTTAATTATATTGCTAATAATTTGGCTATAAAAAGCTTTAAGGAATTAAAAAAAAATTAAAAGAAGATTGGATAGGATCGAATATATTCAAGCTTTTTAAAATCGAGATTAAGAAAAACAAAACGTATAAATAATATTTCCGATAATCCGCCGGACCGATTTTTTTTTGGACCGTATTAATACGGTTTGCTTTTTTAAAAAAATATTTTAAATTAAAAATATATAATTTAAGCTTTAAATTCTCGGTTTTAAATTATAATAAAACGGTGAAATCGTAATTTAAATTATTTAGCTATAGCTTATTAAAGCTTAGTAAGCACGGACCGTTATATAAAATTATTCAATTAATAATAATTTCATTTTTTTTAAATAATTAGCGTAATAATATTTATCATTATTTTAATTATAAATGCATATATTTTTTTATATTATTATTTAAATTATAAGCATTTTTAATTTTTAATTTTAAAAATTAAAAAAGCCAAATTAAAATATTTTAATTTAATTGCTAGAATTTAAATATCACGGCGCGGCAAAAATTGCAAATAAAAATTAAAGTGAATTTGTATTATAAGCTAGAGAAAAAAGCTTTTTAGCGTTGGCGTATAATTATAAAGGCTGCTACCAGGCTTTATAATATTAAAAATATATAAAATTATATATAGGTATTTAAAACTAAGGCTAAATTAATATTATAATAATATTTTTAATTTAAATTGCTATTCATTTTAAATAGCGCTAAAAAATATTTTTCATTTTTAGATATTTATAATTTTTTAATTATAAAATATTTGTATTTTTATTTATAAAAACCATATAAGTTTTTTTCCTTTTATTATAGCTCCAAATATTAGAATTTGTTTTATAACTTTTTTTAAAAAGCTTATATTATACCAATAAACCATATTATATTAATAGGCTATATTATAGCAATTAGCTATATTATAATTTTGCTATATTATAAAGCTTATTTAATTAGGAATTCTAATAGGCTAGGCTTATTTAAATGCTATTAATATTATTTTTATAAATATTTTTTATATTTATATAAATCCGCTTTTAGCTATTAATTTGGCTACTAATTCTTTTATTTAATTTAATATATAAATTTTTAATTTGGTTTTAAATTTTAATTATGAATATTTAAAACGCCGTTGATTTTTTTTTTAATATTTGGCTTTTAATAATCTTTTTCCGCTTTATTAATTTTATTTTAGCCAAATAGGCTTTTTAATTCTGGCTTTAGCTTAAAAAATATATATAAAATATTAGGAAAAATTTTATACTTTTTAAAAATTTTAAGCTATATATCTTTTAATAAATTTTATTTATTAGCTAGGGCCCGATTATTTTTATTTTTATTTTTTATTTTTAATATTAATATATACTAATTGGCTTTTTTTAAATATTAAAGCTTTTAAATAATATTAATTTGCATTTGTTTTATATTTATTAATAAATTACTAAATTAAAGCTTTTAATTAAATATAATTTGTTTTATACAATTTATTATTATATTTGCTTTATAAAAATAATATTTTTAAATAGCTAATATGTTTAAAGGGCAAGGCTAAAAAAATTATTTTTATTTAAAAATAATATCTATAATTTATAAAAAATAATATAGTTTTTGTAATTTTAAAATTTTGGTTATTTAAAGCAAATTTTGCCAAAAATAGCCAATTTATTTAATTATTTTATATAAATAATATAAAGCTTTAAAAATATTATTTTAAATATATATTTAGCCTTTTTATTTAATTATTAATTTTCGGATAAAATCAAAATAATGGTTTTAGGCCGATTTTAAATTATTTAAATAAATATTTTTAAAATTAAAAAATAAATTAAAGGTTTTTATTCAAAATAATATTATTAAAAATATTAAAAATATTATAAATATAATAAATTTGCTAAAAAAAGGCTTTTGCCAATTTTTTAGCTTTTAAGTTTTTTATATATATATTTTTTTTAATTAGCCTGCAAATCATTATTATTATATATTAATATATTTAGCTATATTTTTTATATTTAAATAAAAGGGTAATATAATTTATAAATATATTTAATTGGGCTTTAAATAATATTAATAAAAATTGCAAATATTTTGGAAATAATAATTTAAATGCTTTAATTTTATTATAAAGTTTATTGTTTTTAATATATTTGGCTATATTTTTTAATATTTTTAGCCATTAATAATATTGGCTAATATTGGCTAATATTTTTTTAAAAATATTTAGCTAAAGCTATTAAATAATATTTATAAATAATTTAAATTACCAAATTAAATATATTAAAAAATATTCATATTTGGTTTATTTTTTATTAAATTATTTAATAATTTCGCTATTTTAAAAAAGATTTTTTTTTAATAAAAATTGGTACATTTTATAAATTTTATAAATTTTTAATCATAAATAAATGCTTTTTAAATTAAAATTATAAAAACCTTATTTAGATTTATTTTTATATTATTTAATATAATATAAAAGCCTAAATATTTAATGCAAACAATTTTAAATTTATATTTAAAAATATTAATTTAAAAGCCTATATTTTTTAAATAGCAAATTATTTTCCGGATATATTTTTTATGTTTTTTTAATTATTTAAATAGGCTATGTATATTTTATTTAGCAAATTAAATAAAATATTATTGATATAATATTAAAAAAAAGCCAAAGCATTATAAAAATTAAAAGGCATAATTAATAATTTAAAAAGGCCAAAATAAATAACAAATATTATTTTTTATTTATTTTTTTCCGCTATTTTTAATTTATTAAATGCAGCAATAATATTAAATTTGGTATAAATTTTGGCTTTATATATAATATTTAGAACTTGTTTAATTAAAAGCAAAGAATAGCAATTTTTAATAATAATATTATTTAAGCTTTTATAATTTTAATTTTTTTTTAATTTAATAGCTAATATTAATAATATAATATATTCTAATTTTAATTTTTAAATATATTTATAAAAAAACTGCTTATTAAGCTATTTTTTAATATATTTTAATTTTCCAAATAAAAACAAAATTATAGTAAGGTAATTTTATTTTAAATAATAATTTAATTTTATAATTCCAAAATTATTTAAAAGGCAATTTATTGGCTTTTTTTTAAACAAAAAGCATTTAATATATTTTAAACCCATTTAAAAAGCTTATTTTAAATTCTTTTATTATTTATACTTTTTTTAAAAAAAATAATAAAAAGCTAGGAAATTATTATATATTAGTAGAAATAAAAAACGTAATTTATTTAAATATATTTAGCCGGTAAAACAAATTATATAACATTTAATAATTTTAACAATTCTATTTTATATATATATGGTTTTTTTAATTTTAAAATATTATTTAATTTTTTTAAAATAATTTATATATCTAAGATTTCTTCTTAATAGGCAAACATCATAAAATTAATTGCAATATTTATTTTAATATTATTTATATTTGGCTTAACTTAATAATTATTTAATATTAATTAAAAAGCAAAACTAAATATATTTAATAACAAAAATACTGCTTTTTTTATTTTTTTAATAATAATACAAAATGTATTAGCTATTTTTTTAATAAAATAAAAAAGCTTTAAAAGGCTATTATATATTATACGGGGGTTTTTTTTATTGTTATTTTTTTATAATATAAAAATCCCGTTTTAAAATAAAAATCTGGTTAATTTTTTTATATTTTTTTATAATTGGTAAAATATATAATATAAAAAACATTAGCTTAAAAATATAGAAAATAGCGCTATAAAAATTAGCTTATTTTTTAGCTAATTTAAAATAATATTGGGGTTTTTTAAAATATTTTTTTTTTAAAAAAAATATTAGCTAGTATTTATAAAAAAGCATATTTTAACGCAATATTTAATTTTTTAATATTTTTTATTTATTTAATTAATATTAATATTATAATATTTTAATTATAAAAATTTAAAAAACAATTAAAAAAATTACAAAAAAATTATTTTTTAATATAATTATTAATAGCAATTTTTATAATTAAAATTTTTATAATTAATTGCGCCAGCTTATTATTAGCTAATATTAGCTATTTTAATTTAGAAAATTAAAATAAAAGCAAATAATATTTTTTAATAAAATTCCGGTTAATAAAGCCGGTTTTAAAATATTTATTATTAATTAAAATAATTATAAAAACATTTATATATTTTAAAAGAAAATTAATTAGTATTAATTAGGAATTTCAGTTAAATTATAGCCTTAATAATATATTATTTTTTAAATATTAAAGCTATAAAAATATTATATTAATCTATAATTAATTTTATAAATTTTTTTAATTGCAATTTAGGCTAAAACAATTTATTTTCCGGTTTTTAATTATTATATTTAGCGGTAAAAAAGAATTGGATTAAATTTTCGTTTTAATAATAAGTTTTTTAATTTATAATATAAAAGCGGTTTTAATATTTTTGACGGCTATCATTTTTATATTTCTTTTAGCTATTATTACGGCCCTAATTATTTTGGTATTTATTATTATAGCTTTTAAAACCATTATTGCGGCTTTTAAATTTATTACCACGGTTTTTAAATTTATTATTATAGTTTTTAAATTATTATTATAGCTTTTTTAATTATTTCTAATATTAGGTTTTGTTTTATATTTTATAATAATATATTTTAAAAAAGTATAAACTAAAATGTAAACTAAAATGTAAACTAAAATGTAAACTAAAATGTAAACTAAATGTAAACTAAATGTAAACTAAATGTAAACTAAATTTAAACTAAATTTAAACAACGGCTTTAATATTAAATTAGCGTTTTTTTATATTTTTTTATATATTTGCTAATAATTTAAAAATATTTTATTTATTTATTATAGGCTATAAAATTAAATATTTTATATAAAAACTTAATTTTACTAGCTAAAATATTTAAAACTCTAATGCAAAATTTATTTATTTTTAGCTTTAAAATAAATTTAACCTAATTTATTATATAGCTATATTTAAATTAAAAAGCTATAAAACTTATATTATTTTGCTTTAAAATATAAAAATATTATTAAGCCTTTTTAATTTTATTTAAAATAATAAAGCTTTTTTTAATATATTAAAAAATATATTTAAGGTTTTTTAAGGCTATTCTTTTAGCTAATTAATAATATATTAAATTGTTTTATATTTTAAGCTAAAAATATTTTTATTAATAGCTATAATATATTAAATTTTAAAGACCTAATTTAAAAATGTTTTTTAACGCTTAAATAACTAGGTTTTAGGTTTTTAAAAAAAAATTGGGGTTTTTAATTTTTTAATAAAAAAATAAAATAAAAAAATAAATATAAATAATAGATATTGTAATAGATATTTTTTTTAATTTAGTTTTTAAATATTTATTATTTTTTTAATTTACTTTTCTTAATTTGCAATTTAATATTAATAAATTGCAATTTAGCTTTAATAGAATTGGCTTAATTTAAAGAAAAATTAAAAAACTATAATATTTATATTTTATTAATTTAATTTAAAAAATTTATTATTAATTTTGCTATTAGCTTGCTATAAAAAAATATTAAACATAATAAAAATATATTAAAATTGCGCAATTTTATTTGCAATATAGATAATAATATATTTTTTAGCAAATGTTTAAATTAATTTAATAATTGGCAAAGCTATTTTATCAATTTATTTAATAATTTAAATAAGGTAAAAAAATCTTTTTTAAAAAAATAGCAGCAATTATTATTATATAATTTATAGCAAAGCTTATAATATTAATAATAATTAAAATTTTAGAATTTTAAATTAAATGCAAAAATAAAATAAAGCTTGGCAAAACTAAATTTATATAAATAATGCTGGTAAAATTAAAAATACTAAAATTAAATATTGTAATTAAGGCTATATAATACGCTATTATTGCAAAATAAAAAATTGTATTTAAATTTGCAAAAATTAAAAATATTTAAAAAATATAATTTTTAAATTACTTAATAAAAAAAGCTTATAAATTATTATAGCGCGGTAAAAATTGCAAATAGAAATTAAAATAAATTTATATTATAAATTGAAAAAAGGCTTTCTAGCGCTAGCGCGCAGCTATAAAGGCTGCCGCCAAGCTTTATAGCGCTAAAGGCACGTGAGGTCACGTATAAATGCTTGAGGCTAAGGCTAAATTAATATTATAATATTAAAATAAATAATTTTTAAAAAATCAAAAAACCGTATAAATTTAAATATTTAATAAACTATTTTTATTTTTAAAGATTTTATTTTAAAGGAATTTTCTTTAATTTAATAAAAATTAATGCAATTTATAATTATTTTATTAAAAGAGAAAATTTTTTAAAAAAAAATTGTTTTTGCTAATTTTAATAATTTAAATTATAGCAATTATAATAAAACTTTAAAACCGCGGTTTAAACTAAATAAATTTGGCTTATAATCTTTATAAATGGTTTTAAACCGTATCGATATAATTTAAAGCTTAAACCGCGGTTTTAAATTATTGGAAATATTCCGTATAAAAAAGATTTTGCGTATAAAAAGGGCTAGGGCGGAAAAGCGAAAAAATAAAAAAATAAAAAGGAAAAGAAAAAAAAGGTGCCAAATAAATCGTGCTATTGGTATATTCGGCCTTCCCGTTAGCGTGTTTATTAGCGATAAAACAAATTGCTGCCGGCGAGAGTATCGATTAGGCTATTAAAGCTACGAAGGATCGGGATATAATATTTGCCGAATTTTAAGCAAAAATTATCTATTATAGCGCCTTTTTTAACCAAAATACCGGTTTAAAAAAATATGCGTATACCTTTGCAATAAACTCGAACTTCCCTATTACCCGTGGTTTTTTTTTTCGACCGGTCTATTATTTACGATTTTTAAGCACGAGGTAAAATTACGTCCAATATTTAAAAATTATATTACCAGGACGAGTAAAGCCCGACGAGCTACACGGAAAAAAAACTAATTATTGCGGGCTATTCACTCGATAATAATTAAAAACGATTATTTTAATACCAAAAAGCAAAGGCGATTTAAGCTGCAGCCCGCAATAGCCGGCGAAGGATAGCTTTTTAAACATTATTTAAAGCTATTATTATAAGCCGCTTTATTAAAAATGGATTTAAAATATTAATAACGATTATCGCTATATTATAATAATACGTAATTAAAAAAAATTAATAACAATAAATAAGCTTCGTTTATTTATTTATAGCTATATTAGTTTATAAGGGTTTTAGCATTATTTTAAGCATTGCTTAAATGCTTTAATAAGCTTATTATAAAACTCGACGAAATTCTGGACGCTATTATTATAAAGGCTTCGAATCGCGCCGAAAGCGATTTTTAAGCGCCTATTAAAAAAATCGAAATATCCAATATTGCGCCGATTGGAAATACCGAAATGGCCACCGCTACGCCGGCTTAAAATAAACCAAAAACAAGCGTAAAAACAAGCGCATAAATAAATATAAAAGCAAGGGCACGAGTAAAATCGTGAGTAAAAGCAAAAGCACGAAAAAATCCAGCGCAAAAAACACGAGGGGAATTAAAAAACGGCGAAAAGCGCGAATTAAATTAAACGCGCCGAGCGCAAAATTATAAGCACCCAAATGAATTTTAAAGCGAAGTAAATTACCGCTGCATTCATTAATCCGCCTCTCGTGGTTTAGGCTTTCCCTCACGCTTAAATAGCTGCTTATTCTCCCTAGGATTTTAAATAATATTAATTTTGCTAAGGATAATTTAAATATTTTAAAAATAGGTATTTTTTCTATATTATAATAAATCACGCACCCGCTATTGATTTTTAAATGCGCTTTGCTATTATTAGCAAAAGCTTCTAATATTACCTAATTTTAAAATACGCCTTTTTAATATTTTCGTCTCGATTCGCTACGAATACGATCGCAAGTCAAATACGCTGGTTGCGCCTCACGCTTATTTCAATCGTTCGCGTATCGCATTATTTAAAATCTCCCAATTTATCCCTTTTCCAAGCCTTTACGCACCTTTTTTTTCCAAACCCCACGTAATTAATCACCTTTTTAATCGGCAAAATAGCAAACCAAAATCCTTTAGCTTCCGGTGGCCGGGGTTAATTTCCTCCTGTTTTATTTGCAATTTAAAATTCTCCAGCTTTTAATGGCTAAGGTTAAGCGATTTAGGCTGCTCCCCGCCGTCTAGGGAAATAGAAATAGCGCGCTACCTTTTTTTAAAAATCAAGCCGCTGGTTCCAATCTGCCAGCTTTCCGCCGATCCCATCGCTCGAGACGGCCTCCAAGGATAACCCAATAAGCCTACCGTTAACGCCGCCACCGACTTCTCCGCTCTTACGTTCACTCGTGCCCGCGGCTTTACCCCCAGCCTAAAGCCGACTCTCGATTTCTCCGTTTTTAATTTCGAAAAGCCTAATCCCAAAAAAATTAAAGCAGCTTTAATAAAAGCTTTTTAAACCGGGAAGCTCCTTTATAATATCACGTTTGGTAATCTCGCCGATAAGCTTTAACCCGAATTTTTATAAAGGTTCGCAAAAATTATACAAGGAAAAAAGCAAAAAAGAAATTATATATTCGTGGGTATAAATTTGCAAAAACGCTTTTAGCAAAAGGTGTAAAAAAGAAACGAGGAAAACGCCATTGCTAAAACGACTCCGAGAAAACGGATTTTAAATATACGGAAGGAAAATAAGGAGAATAGCGTGCAAAACAAAGTTAAAAAAAGAAATAAAAGGTAATAAAGGAAAAAAATCGGGCGGGAAATATAAAAAGGATATTTGCTTTGCCGAAAAAAATTATCGCTGGAGAGAAAAAAATAGCTAAAAATAAGCATTATTTTGAAATAGGCTAAACCCTAAATAAGCTTAATATATAGCGTCACGGGTTAATTTTCTTAAATTTTTAAAAGGGAGTAAGCTTTTAATATATTTTATAGCAAAATAATAAGGATTAAAAATGCTTTTAACGTAATATTTTAGCTATTACGTATATTAATAAAAAATTAGCTATATATTTTTGCTAATTCGCAATTTTACTATTAAACCGTAAGCGTAATAAATTTAATTATTGCAATACCGATTCCAAAATTAAAATAAACCGTGCGCTATTCCTTAATTATAACTACCGTGGCTACCCTTAAACGCTTTAGGCTATTACGCTAGCTATAGGTATATTTACGCGGCGGTTGGAAATTCTTTATAAATTAAATTAAATTATAAATATACTCGTTATTTGCTACCTTTATTATTTATTTTTTAAATAATCATTTTATTTTACCCTTTTAATACCAATATTAATAAAACCCAAATAATTTATATAATCGATTTAGTATTCAAATCCGACGCTATTTACGAAACGCTTTCGGAGTTTATATAGCGGTAGAATAGCTAGTAAATAGTAATAAAAAATCCAAAGCTAGGGATTTTTTCGTTTACGCGTTAATAATATAATATTACCTTAGCTTTTTAACTATTTTTAATTTTTTAATATTATATCCGGGATAATTCTCCGCCTAATTTTCCCAGATAAGCTAGCTCTATATCGCTTCAATTTTCCGCGCGAATTTCCTTTTATAGATACCGCCTAATTTCCCCGCAATTTATTGCGCTATTTTATTCCGTTTATCATTGCTATTTACCAAATCCATTACAATTAGAAATGCAATATATTAGCTACCGAAAACACGATTATAAAAATTTCTAGCAATATTAAAGGAGCGATTAATTAAAAGCCCGACCAAGCTATTAATTTGGCTTTCGCCGAATTTTTAATTACCGAGAAAAAGCAAAACGGCGCGAATAAAAGCTTTAATTAGCGCAATAATAGCGAGAAAAGCCGACCCGGAAAAGGTAAAATTAGCCACGGTATTAAAAAAATAATATATAGATTTTAAAAAAGCCACGAGAAAAAAAAAGCCTAAAACGCGCTACGCAAAATATTAAACGCGTAAATATTATCGTATATATTGCTTTATCCTTTAATTTGCGGTTTTATAATTTATTTATTTTTCACTCGTTTTTAAATAATAATTTTATTTTTCGCAATACGCTAAGCAATATAAACCCTTTTTTAAACGGCTTTATTATAATTATTAAAAATATTTCCACGGTTGCCAAGAATATTTTAGGCATTATTTCCATTATTTTTAAAACCGATATAACGGAGAAGCTTAAAAAACCTTTATTTTCCTATTTATAATTGCCGATCAAGCTTTTAAAAGTTCCGTTCGCCTTTTTTACCGGTTTTTTTATCCTAAACGATTTTATTAAAAAACCTAGCTTTACCAGCGGAAATTTCTTAAACGCATTAGGCACCAATTAAAATAACACCATTGCCTTAATTCCCGACCTTAATTTAGCCGCGCTAAATTTCAAAAATCCCGGTTTTAAAGCAATTAAATCGGCTTTAATAATCGTTTTTAAACGGGATATATTTCCCAAATATATTAATTTGGGTATTTTAGCCGATAATTTAAGCTTGGGCTTTTTAAAAAAGCTTAAAAACAAAATTAAGATAAAAAAGGAAAAAAATAATAAAGCCTTTATTAGGTCGGAATTAAAAAAGCGGTTAGTAAAAAAGATTTTAATAAAGGAGGAAAATATTTCAAAAACGAGTCGCGAGAAAAGGATTGGTCGAGTGCGTGATAAAAAAAATGGAGCAAAAAATAAAAAGAAAAAGGCAAAAGGCCAAAAAAAAGGCGTAATAAATGGTGCGATTGGTATATTCCCATTGCCGAAAAAAATGCTTGGTGGCGAAAATATAATTAGTATAATCGTTAAGGATAAAAACGAGGAATTTTAAAAATTAAGGTGCGTTTTGGAATTTGGGTTCCATTCCGAGAAAAACGCATTAGGCCGCAAGCATTTGGGAGTTATTTTGCGGACCTTAGCTAATTAGGGTATTTTTTAGAATAATAAAGAACCAAAATTAATATTATTTTATATAAATAATTAATCAATTAAACTATTATTATAATTGCATTTTTTTAATATATCATTTTTAAAATAATTTTTCCAATCGTTTGCAAAAGCCCTACGGTATTTTAATTAGCTATATTATCGATCGAGTATTTAAAACCAACTCGATTTTTAAAAAAGCTCCCAAAATTAATATAGCGGCAAAACGGCTATTATTAGCCGAGCAAAACCAAGTTTGGAAATTTTTTAAATTACGGGATAATACCGTGAATATAATATATAGCTTAAGCTTTATATTTATTATTAATTTTCACGCTTGGTTTCCTAATATAGCTAATTTCGTATCGCTTAATTAGTTTTATATTATTTAAATTTCCCGCGTGAATTTTTTATATATATACCGATTAGATTTAATTTAAAAACTTTTTATACCAATTATTGCGCAATTTCGAATTATAATCATTAGCATTTTAATTCACCTTTAAATCGCTATTCGATATCTCGAATAAAAACCCGCTAATAAAAGCCCTTAATAGCATTATCGAAGCGATTAACCCGTAATTTGGCCAAGATTTTAATATAGCTAGCACCGGCGCGGCTTTCAAAATCCAAAATAAAGGCAATCGCTAAATTAAAAATAACGGAAAAACCCAGGGCAATAACAAAACGAAATCCTACGCGAAAAATAAAAATAGCAATAATATTAAAAAATCGATATAAGGCTCGTATAAGAAAAAAATCGAGAAAACCAAGCGCGCGGCTTATGCAATATTGGACGATCGCTTGGATAGCATTATCGCCTCGTAAATACATTTTGTCCACAATCTGCTATTAAGAAACTTCCGCTTTTTCCCTTAACAATTGCGCAATTGGCGTACCTTCCGCAGTGGTTTGGTTACGCATCCTCCCTCGAGGCACTCTATTGGCACCAAAAAAGCATTCACGACCACCTATAATGCTTTTGCGCCTACCGGTGGTATTAAGAATATCGCTACCATTACCGCAAATACCGAGAAATAATATAATGGTCCATTATCATCTTACTTTTTTTTAACAATTTAATCCCTAAACCCTTTTCCATTTAGCTCGCCCACTATCTCACCCGTTCCGAACAATATTATATAGCGCTCCGGCTTTATCAGCCCCTACGCCTTATTTAGCACTCTCCATGATAGCACCAGCGCTTCGATCCCTATATTCACGGGAGGTCTCGACTTGTCCGCGCTTACCTTCGAGGAACCCAGTTATTAGACTATTAAACAAGCCCTAACGATCGCGTTCAAAACGGGCGTATTACCTAAAAACGTTAATATTAGCATGCTGGCAAGCTATATAAGCTTGACCTTACTAAAGAGACTTATGGACGTTGTCAAAAAGACGCAAGGTATGGCGTTTGCGAATTCGGAGTTGGAGAAGAGGTTCCGGAAAAAGATTGTGGTTAAAGAGAAAGACCTGAGAAAGACTACTCGTAGGGATCGAATCATTCGCGAGAAGGAGGAAAGAAAGGACAAGATGCAGGAGATGAAAATGAAGAGATTGAAGGAGGAGGCGAGGAAGAGGGGCATGGTGGGAGGAGCCGAAGGAATGTTCAAGCTTCCTAAGACGATGGTTCCTGGGGAAAAGGTTGGTTCAATGGCTGGAGGTAGAGATAAAATAACCTAAAAACGGTTGGAACTTTCTAAGGTGCGGCTTGAAGCTTGGGTCTTGTGTGGCCGCTTTTGGGTCCGAGAAGAAGATATCAACCCCTAATCTCATATTTTGCAAACTTGGCTAAGACCGCTGCTGCTTAGGGTATGGTCTTGGCGTATTATCGCTACCTTTTGTTAAAAAAGGGAACTTTCCCTGGATTCCCCGGTCATAGGTAATTAGCAAATTACATTTTTCATTAAAAATAACCCCTTTGTTCCGTGATTTAAATTGTAATAGAAAAATTTAGCTCCAGCTCCATTTTTAGTTTCCAAATACAATATTAAATTCAAAATGAATTTATACTGGGTTTCTTAATACAGCTAGCTCCAAATTTTTCACGGGCCGTAAGCGGTCCGTAGCTTAATAGCAAATTGGCTAAGAGCTGACCAGCCGCTGTAGCGGAGCACACACCTGGCTATTCCCACAACTTTCTGCGCCCTCCTAATCCATTACTGCTTCCTTCTAGCTCCGCTCACAAACCAAATATTCAATATATCGACCACGCAATTCTCAACCCCGGAGGCTGCTAGCAGCAGCGTTAGGACGACCTTTTAAAAGCCCAGCAATATTGATTTGGCTCTCGACGAATTACTAGCTCCTTAAAAGCCCAAGAACCAGTGCAATAGCAAGGGCAATGGCAGCGGTAAGAGCTTTCGCAATAACACGAAGTCGCACAGCCAGAGCAAGCACCACTCGGGTGTGAAAAAGGCGACGCATGGGGCGCAAAGCCAGGACGGGAAGGTTAAACGAACGGCTCGTAAGGGCTTGGACACCCATTTGTCGTCGTAAGTACTGCGCTGTCTTTTGATGTCCTTTGATTTTCCACTGATCGTTAGACAATCGGGCTTACCTCTTCGTAGCCTTCTGGAGTCTGGACAGTGTGAAGGACTCCTCGTTCTCGAAGTCGAGCAATCCTACGATCAACGGGAAAGCCACTGCGCTTACCGATGGTGCTACGAGCATCACTTCCACCGCTGCAGAGACCACCCTACATGACGACGTCAAGAAAGCCGACGGCCCGTTGTCATTATACCTTGCACTCCCGGTCAAGCCTCTGGGATCTCTCTTCGTCGCGAACGATAGCAGCAAGCACCCTAAGTCCAACAACCCCTCTGGCGACTTCGGCACCTCCCGCACGAGCTCCTCAACTACCAATTCCGACGCAGACTTTGACCTTTCAGCGCTCAGCTTCAAGACTCCCAATCCCAAGACAATCAAGCTGGCCCTCACCACCGCATTTAAAAGGGGTGTACTCCCGAAGAATATGAGTCTCGGCACTCTAGCAAACAGTTTGAGGTTGAACTTGCTAAGAGAGCTTATGGATACGGTGAAGAAGGCAGATGCGAAGAAGGGCATGGAGTTCATTGGCTCAGATCTGAAGCACAAATTCCAGCGTGAGATTGCTATAAAAGAGGAAGAATACCGCAAGACGAATCATAAGCAGAGAGTTATGCGCATTCGGGAGGACAGGCAGGTGAAGAGGCAAGAGCTGAAATTGGGGATGGAGAAGAAGGAGGCAAGGAAGAGAGGCGAGACGGGAGCCGTGGGAATGTTTAAGCTCCCTTGGAAGGCAGTCGAAGGTGTCGGCGAGAACGAAGCTGGTACGATTGGTACGATTGATACGATTGGTGGAGACAAGGACCATGAAATGGCTCATGCCAAAGATGAGGCTTGAGCCTGGAATACCGCGCTGTCGTCTCCGAGTTTGCAGGGTGCTTACCCCTGAGCTTACGCCACATCCAACAATCGTGGCCAGAGTTCACGTCGTACCTCGACTACCAGCGCCGGTCTCTTCAACTCGGGGATGCCAATGTCAGACGGAATAGACCAGGCCGCTAGACAGTCCCAGAACGTCTCCAGCGATCAGAACGTCTCCGGCGGTCAGGACGTCTCCGGTGGTCAGAACGCCTCCGGCCACTCCAATATTATTGCCGACGACATGCTCCCTGACGACGAGATCTCTGACCTCGAGTCACCTTTGAACGATCCAAATGCCGAAGACATCCTGCAAACCGCACTTTTTGGGATTTTCTTTCGGCACGATATCGATTGAATCGCCAGATACGACGTAGTGACGAAGGTCTTCTTCTTTCGTGTACTTACGCATAGCTAGTAAATCAATTGCGCTTTCATCAAGAGTAACCCCTTGCTAGGTGGTATCGATGTGGGCTATCCCCCTTAAAATTTCACCGTTCCATTTAGAAATCCATGAAATAAATGGTTAATACCGTGATATATAACTCAAGCTTTACATTCATTTTAGTTTTCCAATACGGCTTCATGCATAGAAGTTTCAAGTTTAGTTACCCTATATAGTTAGCTATGCATATCTTAGAAATACAGATAGCTCCATATCACTTACGTCATATCACTTGTTTCCAGTACTTGCGGCTTTCAAGCGATCGCTAGCTTAATATCACATCTTTTGGCTCGCCAGGCGCTAGTGAGGAGGCGAGCCGCTCTAGGGGAGGAGCACACCTACACCTCCCACAACTTGCTGCGCTTCCCCTTCCCGCATCAACCACTGTCTTCTCGTACCTCCATTTGCAAAGTACCAACCGACTCTTCAAGATGTCAACTACGCAGGGCAACAAGAACCAGGAGACCGGCCGCGCCGCCCTCGACGTGGCTTTTGACGAGCTACTGGCCGCCAAGCCGACCATCGAAAAGCGCAACAACGTTGGCAAGCGCAATGGTAGCAGCAAAGCTCATCACCACGCGAAGACCTCCAATGCAAAGAGCAACAAAGGCACCAGGCCCAAGCCCAAGCCCAAGAAGACGACTGATGAGTCGAAGGTGGTGAAAAGTGACCGAAGGGTCAATAAGATTTATTAGCGCGCAAAGGCCTAGGCAGGCAGCATGGCGCCGTAAGTTTTATCCTCCTGCTCCGCTCTACCGCTCAATAGCTTTTGGTTCCTCGATTTTAGACAATTAGCTGACTTTTTCTGATTCCTAGTCGCCTTGGTGTCACGACAAGCGGCTCACCAGCTGCTGGTTAGCCCCCCGCCTTTGTCGTCGCCTTGGACCGCGTCATTGCCACACCAGCCGCTACCGCGCCAGTTACCAAGCCGAGTACCAAGACCTCGCTATCCTTCCAATTCTCTTTACCAACTGGCACCCTTGGCGGAGACCCGTACCAACCCTCGGTCTCCACGCTCCTCGAAGCCTCGAGCAATCCGTCAAGCTATCTGAACCTCTTTAGCGCAGCTACCGGCAGCTCTTCCGGCGAACCCACTCCAGAGCTGGATATGGACATTAATTTTTCCATCCTGTCCGTGAGCGCCCCCTCTTGTACCCGCGTCAGTTACGCGATCAAACGAGGCTTTAAGACCGGAAATATTCCTGCCAATATGAATCTCAGCTATATTGCAGATAATATTGGCATGAAGAGCTTGAAGGAGCTCATGCAAGTTGTTCAGGGAAGAATGCAGAAAGAAGGAAAGTCGTGGATGGGTTCGGATCTGGCCAACCGCTTCGAGATCGAAATCGCAAAGAAAGAGACGGAAGGCGTTAAGGAAAGAGATCTCAGAATGGAGCAGGACAGGATGGAGAAGAAGATGGAGAGAAGGGTCAAGAAGGAACGGAAGCGAAGGGGCGACATGATCGGAGCTACGGCCATGTTCGAGCTGACGAAGCCTGCTGGCGAGTCCGCCGATGGCCAAGGAAAGTCTGCTTGGTCTGCTGCTGGCGAGAAATTCGGTCCGGCTGTTGCAAGCTGCAACGGCGAAGAATTCTGAGATGGCATCTGGCCACATTTGAGCTCTCTACAGTCAGCCACCACGGCGCTTTCTAGTTCCGAGCATTCAGCGGTAACGTGTCCACGACGAGGGACTGCCGTTTGACTTCTTGGCGCCAGAATAGCGGACATCCAAGGTCGCCGGGAGCCGCTTCACTTAGAAGTAACACCAAAAAAAATCAAAATTTCAAAAAGCCCAAAACACCGGTGGTAACCACTCCTAATGCTGTACTGGTAGAACGTGCGAGAGATTATGAAGCGCGCTCGCCCCTATTGACCGTATTTGACGAGACCGAGAGATACTCTAAAATTCTGACTTCCTCAATGAAAGTCAAGTCTGACACCATGTTTGGTAGCTCCCATGGATAAACAAGCTTGTCCCCAAGGCCGACGGGATAGTTGTCAGCCAATTCACCGAGGCTCAAGCCACAAGAAAGGCAGGTCATCGTCAGGAGCTGTGTAAATGTTAATTCCTGGATTTCTCAGTCGAAGTTGCCTCGGCTCACACCTCACAAAAGCCCCTTCCTCCCACCCTCCCCAACCTTCGTCCGACAAGCACACGAGCTCCTAACCGGCACATCCGCAAAATCCAACGCCTCCTTCACCTGCGGCCACAACAGCCTCGCCTCCTCCGTCTTCCCCAACTCCACCCAACACTCATACAAGCCCACCAAACTCCACACATTCCTCGGATGTTGCTTCGGCCTCGGCAGCTTCCCATCCAAGCCCAAATCATTCACATACACCTGCGCCGCCTCGTTCACATAGCCCTGCTCCAGCAACAACGCACCATACGCATGTCTAGTTGGCTGCATCCAGCCCCACGGTTCGTCATAAGGTAGGTCGTCGTCTAGTTTGATGGCTTCGCGGAGGACGCGGAAGGCTTTCTCGTAGCTTGCTTCGCGGTAAGAAAGCTCGCCTTTGAGCATTTTGCTGGCGATTGCGAGGATGTCGATGCAGGTGTTGTTGAATAGGATGCGGGATTTTGGTACCCTTTTCCGGCTTTCCTCGAACAGAAATTGCTCTTTGCGTGCTTCTGGGACCTTACCGAGTACTGCTAATGCAATGCCTCGTGCGTAGTAGACCAGTGCAGTGCTGACACAGTAAAGTTCCTGATCCTTGGGGATGGGCAATTTGAGACATTCCTTCCACATCCCGAAGCGGATATAGACATGAACGCGCATGCCAAGTACACCTTCCAGCCAGTCAGCCATGGGTGGGATTTGCACCCTGAGAACCTTCTCAGGGATGGAATCTTCAAGATGCTTCACGGATTCTAGCGCGACTTTCGAACGGCCTGCAAACATAGCTGCGTAGATACGGAAATGATGATCGTGGGATCTGTACATGGTATAAAAGTTCAACGGTCCCGCTTTGGCGAGGAATTTATCATCGGCTCGCACAGCGGCTTCGTTAGAGAGGATGGTGCGCCGGTAGTCGCCGCAGAGGACGTCGAGATGGCTGGGCATATGCTGGAGGTGGCCGGAGTCGGGGACTAGGCCGCGGAGATTGTCTGCTATGGGGATTGCGAGTTCTGGGGCGGAGGACATTTCCATTAGGTGGATATAGAGATGGAGGAGGCCGGGATGAGTGAGACCTCCTTCCTGGGCGAAGGCTCGGTCAAGTACGGCTTTGGCTTCGAGGACGTAAGAGCCGGGTGCTGGGCTGCCGGTGTTGATGTCCCATAGCTTCCAGGGAGTCAGGTTCATCAGAGCGTCTGTGAACAAGGCGGCTACGTCGAGGTCTTCGGGCGGGCTGAGGCGGTATGCCTCTCTCATATCCTCGGCATATTCCTGGTTCCAGATGGAACAGTCCTTCGTAGGCTCTTTCTGGGGATAGCGAGATCGTAGAGCGGAGATGAGAGACTTTTCGGCGGGATTCTCTTCGGTCTGTTCTGCTGCGAGCTTGTGGGCCATCTCAACAGCATCATGAGTTTCCTTCACAGTTCGTTGAAGCTCTTCTTGATCGAAGAGTGCCCAAGGCTTGTTGTAGTTGGGACCCAGAGCATATGCAAGACCCCAGTAGGCCATTGCACATTTGGGGTCGTACTGTATTGCTTTCCTGAAACATTCCACAGCTTCCTCATGATTGAAACCGTAGCTCCAGATCAAACCGCGACTGAACCAGGTTTGGGCATCTTTGCTGGTCGTTGTCACCTTGCGACGATATGTTCCGAGATCATAGTAGTCCTCTTGTGGCGCCATCTTGCCCCAGGCAGCTGACATGATTTGTTTGAGCATACGGATGCAGAACTGTGTGGCTTTTGGCTAATCTCGAGACTCGTGGACACGTGGGGTTGGGAGACAACACTGGTGATTGAGGCTGTTGGTTTTCAAAGATAGAACGACAAAAGAACTGGCGAGGGGAGGGAAATGTCAGGGCGGAGGTTTTTGACTTTTGGAGAATGAAGAATGGTCAGGAACGATCATCCGTAGCTTTCCGGGTCTCGTTAGAACGCAAAGAAAGAAGAAGGCGTAGCCAATATGGATTATGGAAAAGGCAGTCTCGTTTGTCTGACAGACAGCCTCTGGGCCGAGTAATCTGAAGATGGTTATGAACTCTCCGATAGTAACTTCCAGACAGAGACAAGCCAAATGAGTTGTTTCCTTCGAAGGACGTGATCTGGCAAGAGAAAGTAGAGCAGTGGCACGCAGAGGCTTCCAAACCTGCTCACCTGCGATCTCGTCCTCAAATCCAAGAAGCTCGATGATCTGGAGATGTCAGAACCTCCCGGGAAATGGGAACAACTCGAAGTGACATCGGCCACCGTCGTGGAAGTGAGTGAAGACGGTGAGCAGATGACGCGACTGGAGCCAGACTGGAGCTTCAATTGCCCCGCAAGAAATGGCAGCCTCGCCTGTCAGGCTGCCAGCACCAAGTCCCCGACTGGAATTTCCAAGTATGTCTGGCTGACTTTTTGCATCTCATTCAACTCAGTCTAAGCTTCTCTATCGATATAAGTGTTTAGCTTCGTTATAATGGACTGAAAATCGGTTTTGTTCCACATCGCCAAAATGCAATATGCACACCGACGGATGAGAAATCTCGAGGAGAATCTCGCTATGCTGGTCCCGTTGCTTCTTTGGTAGCAACATAGATTCCAAGACCCGAAATTGATAATCTCATGCTTATGCTGAGGAAAGGTACGTAAGTTCTCAGAGAGACATCGTCTAAGACTCAGCTGTAACAGCAGCCAGCTTCTCCGTCGCCCCCTCCACGCCCTCCTTCTTCTCCTCCTTCAGCCCAATCTTCTTCCAATCAAAGGCCCTCTCCCAAGCATAGCCAGCCCTCAAAACCTTCCCATCCTGCCATAGCCCACCCACAATCTGCATCCCCACCGGCAAAAGCACGCTTTCGTCCTCCTCCGCTGGCAACCACCCAACCGGCAAACTCATCGCCGGCTGTCCAGTAGCATCAAACTGCACCGTATTAGCCGTCAGCCCAATAGTCGGTTTCATCGTCTCAATTGGACCCTTCTCGCCCATCCTCGGCGCATGCTTCTTCGCCACAAAACTCGTCGTAGGCAAAATCAGCACATCATATTCCTTAAACTTCTCTTCATAAGCATCGCGCAGCTTACGCCCCAAGTTTAAAATCTTGGGATACAGTCCGGGGAATTTCTCAATCAGGTACGTGCCATTCCCCAACACGTTTTTGGTGGTTGGGTAGCACTTTTCAAAACGCGATTGTGTCCACGGGTGGCGAGCGGCTTCGAGACCGGAGAGACCGTACACGCGACGCCCGGCTTGAAAACCGCGGAGCGTGAGGGAGCCGGAGATGCGTTGCTCGATGGTCCAGATCGCGTTTCCGAGTGGGTGCAGTGGGACGGAGACTTCTTCGACCGTTGCACCCAGCTCAGAGAACTTATGAGCAGCGGCGAGGACGGCTGATTTCATAGAAGACGTTACGGTGGCCATATCGTAGGCTTCTGTCAGGACTCCGACTTTGAAGCCTTTGAGGTCTTTGGAAGAGTTGACGAGGTCGAGAGCGTAGGACGTGCTGCCGTGTTTCGGGGCACCAAGACCGCGGTCGTCGATGCCGTCGTATCCACTGATGGCATCGAGTAGTTGGGCGGTCTCGAGAACGCTTCGGGCCATAGGTCCTGCGTGGTCATTGATAGCGTCATTGCTTGCCATGCCGGTGTAGGGAACCAGGCCATGCGTTGGCTTCAATCCGACAATCCCACACAAAGCAGCAGGTACTCGGATTGAGCCACCCTGATCGGCTCCTATAGCCAGATCAGCATACCCACCACCAACAATAGCAGCAGCTCCCGAGGTACTGCCACCAGCAGAATAGCCCTCGGCATGAGGATTGTGGATAGTGCCTTGGGCACTTGTGTTTGAAGAAGTTGATTGGCACCAATTCTCGCAAGTCGCAGTACCAACAACCTCAACACCGGACTCCAGAGCCCATCGTACACATGTCGCATCAGCTTCTGGGGTCCAGGGGTCAAGGATTTCGGTTCCTAGGACTTGTGGCACGCCGGCCACGCAGATGTTATCTTTCAAACATAGCGTTTTGCCCGTCAAGGGGCCCTTAATCCCTTCGGTATCCTTGATGGAAAACTTGTATGACCAGGCATGACCGAGGGTATTTTCTTCGAGGGAGGGATGGTGGACGTCTTTGCGAGGAAATCGGGCGAGATCGGTGGGAGGATGGTAGTCTTCTAACGAATCGACGGACTCGGCAATGTCGTGGACGGCGGCTAGGAGCTTAGTGAAGTCGGTTGTTTCTTCATCTGTCAATTGGAAACCGAGTTTGTCGTATGTTGATTTGACCACCTCGGGAGTGACAGGATTTTTCCTAGATGGCTGTTAATGTCTTGCTTGCTGTCGTGGAGATGAACGGGATGAACTTGCTCGCTGATGTTGGTGAAGAGGACCGACATCCTGATATTTGAGGCGACAACACGAGCCGCTAACCTTTTCGGGGACCTCCAGGCTTCGAGATCTTCACTCAACCTTCAAAACTTCACTCAATTCCCACAACTCTTCTTATTTCAACTTTTGACAGGAAGATGCCGCCCCTTTGATCTCGCTAGACTGGCTGCCCAGCATCGACATCGATTCCTATTTCCACACGGCAGTCCCCCGCCAGCACTCGTTGCAGGGGTTGTCCGATTCCGAAAACATGGAGATGATGCCGGCCGCTGATCGGCGACGTCTCAGCGAGTCGGCGCAGCGCGATAGCTGGCTTCTTTCGCCCTGGCAGCTGTCGATATCAGATTTCCCCTTCGGCCTTATCGCCTCCCTCAACTATTACCCCGCCGATGTGTTGAAAGTTGATGGTAATCCGATTTCTGGCACTTCTGACCATCTATCTCCGAAGAGTGTGGTTGCATCTGGACCGGAAGAGATGAACTACTTCAGCAGAAGGGCGATGAACTGACGATCATGGCTGTTGATGGTACGATTTTAGTACGATTTGCCATTGGTCATGATCCTTCTAATGGTAAGAGGTGAGTCGATGCTGTTGAACACGTGTATGGCGTTGTTGGATTGGAGAGGTAGGTTAAAAACGCCTTATTTGCATTGAACTCTCTCCTTAGTCTTGATCCTTTTTCTCGTCGATCGCGTATTTGCAGACCCCTTCTCCTTTGCGCTGCCATCATATCTGCGAAGATGTCTACCCCTTACGATCTTCCAAGCGATCTTTCCAGCATCAAGAAATTCGAGTGGGATGACCACTATGACTTCCCCCGTGACCTCGTAGGATACGGCGAGAAGTCTTTCAACCCTCAATGGCCAAATGGTGCCAAGATTGCCGTTTCCTTCGTCATCAACTACGAAGAGGTAAATCAAAGTCTTCTGATATACCAATACTTCAGCATTCCTAATCCATTCAGGGTGCCGAACACACTGTCCTGAACGGTGACATCCACTCGGAAACCCATCTCTGGGAAGCCCCCGGAGGCGCCCCCAAGATCGGCGAACGAGCCGTCAACATCGAGTCCGAATACGACTACGGCTCCCGCGCCGGCGTCTGGCGCCTCTTCCGGCTCTTCAACAAGTACAACTTCAATTACACTCTCTACGCAGTCGGCAAAGCCATCGAAGACAACCCGGCAGTCGGAATCTCGTCTGTCAAGAACGGTCACGATGTTGCAAGTCATGCTTACCGATGGATTGACTATGCAGACATGCCTGCTGAGCAAGAAAAGGCTTATATCAGGAAGGAGATTGAGACGCTGCAGAGGATTTGCGGGGAGGCGCCGAAAGGGTGGTATTATGGACGCTTGAGCTCGAGGAGTCATGCGTTGCTTTGGGATGTGTATAAGGAGATGGGGCTCAAGTTGGTGTGGCAGAGTGATAGTTATGCGGATGATCTGCCTTATTGGGTTGATGTGCCTGCTGAGAAGGGTGAAGAGAAGCCTGAGGGGATGTTGATGGTGCCATACTCTTATGGCAAGTATTTCTCCCAGGATATACATGTAACGGACTACCCACTGACTGATCTATTAAGACTGCAACGACTACAAATTCAACGTCCCAACAGGTTTTGGGTCTCCAACAGACTTCTACGACCACGTCAAAGGCGCTTTTGATACGCTATACGAGGAGGGCGAAGAGGGAACGCCAAAGATGATGACTATTGCACTTCACTGCCGCTGCATTGGTAAACCAGCACGGTTTGCAGCGCTCAAGAAGATTGTTGAGTATATTGCGGCCAAGGAGGGTGTGTGGGTTGCTACGAGGACACAGATTGCTGAGCATTTCAGAGAAAAGTTCCCATACCAGAGGGGATATCTTGCGCCTGGTGTGAAGAGACACGAGGCCCCTAATATGACGGTCGGTGCTAAGGGATGGCCTGTCCATGAGCCGGTTCCGGAACAGAAGTTTGTGAACGGGACGAAGTAGATGGGCTTCCATCAGAATGTCTTACTCACGATGCTGATCAACCCCTTTATCTAATTCTTCTGAGCATCATATATTTTGGATTTCATACAAATTCTCGTAATCATCATGATACAATGGAGCTGCGAGCATTGCTGGAAGCCGACGTGGGGAGACGGAAGCCAACCAATGATTTTGAAGACATCTTTACCGGCACTTTCTCGAGCTGTCACTTCGTACAAACGCTTGTCGAACTCCAAAATTCATTGTTTTTTACCTTGCATATTCACATGCCGCTGTTCAGTCATCAGGAAAGAAACATCAACAGCCTCGCCAACCGGCGAACATACCGAGCTTCATCCGCGTCGGGTATCTCGGAGAACCGCCAAGCATCGGAACAGCGATTATGTTCATCATGGAAGCGGGTCGGTTCTCCATCCCACGGCCACAGTCTCCCACTTCGCGTTTGTCAACTGATGTCACCAACTGTCGGATCCACGCGGTGACGACGATAAGACGAAACCCCGCCGGAGCTCGACGACAGCTTAGCAATCTCAGAATGTGTATCTCGATGAGAAATCCCAGGACCCTTTCTCTTCCCCTCATCATGTTCGCCGCGTTCCTTGATGCCCCTCCATCCAGACCCCCGGGGTCCTGAAGGTGGACTGATGGGGAGGACCAGACAGAGGACAGAGATAAGAAGGATGGAAACAAGGTTTGAAGCTGGGTTTCTACGATTCATAGCTTGCCTTTGGTGGCCGCCCAAAATCTTAGCTTCTGCAAGAGGGTCCTCTTTTGCCGGGTAGGTTTAGTAATCTGTGCTCCAGATTATTCGAAGCTCATTTCCTGTCTTCGTTCGTGGGTTGAGAGCTTCTCTTCTTGTTAGATCTCTGTCATCGTCTTGTCTCTTTTCTGATTGCTTTCAATCGCGTTTGTTCTTGTCTATGCAAGTTGTTTAGATCTCCTCGACCGGTTCAATGCATA
This sequence comes from Cyclaneusma minus, assembly GCA_037179335.1. NCBI lineage: Eukaryota > Fungi > Ascomycota > Leotiomycetes > Marthamycetales > Marthamycetaceae > Cyclaneusma > Cyclaneusma minus. The sequence continues at coordinate 1,928,802 of JAKZHN010000001.1, read as the reverse complement.
TTGAACATCTGAATCCACCCTACGATGTCTCCCCATGCCGAAGCTCCTAAAGGCACTGCCTCCAAAGTATTCGAACCTCTCACAATCGCAAACGGCAAAATCACTCTCTCCCACCGTGTCATCCTCGCCCCTCTCACCCGCAACCGTGGCCTCCCGCTCAATGCCTCTGTTCCCTCCATATCTCGGGGCACCGGCTCCTCAGAGACTCCATCCTCAGACGCCGAACCCAACAGAATCTGGTATCCCGACTCCCTCGTTACCAAATACTACGTCCAGCGCACCACCGCCGGCGGCCTCCTAATCAGCGAAGGAATCCCACCCTCCCTCGAATCCATCATGCCCGGCGTTCCCGGACTCTTCCACCCCTCTCAAGTCTCCGGCTGGAAAGATGTTGTCTCAGGCGTACACAACGCCGGCGGAATTTTCTACGCACAAATTTGGCATGCAGGACGAGCATCGATTCCTCACTGGACGGGAATGCCGACTGTGAGTGCGTCAGCAACGCCGTATGAGGGCGGCGAGGTATATCCCTATCCGCCCCCAGGCACCACACAACAAGTCAAGTACCGAGATTTTCCACCTACTGCACTGGACCATGAAGGTATCAAGCGGCAGATAAACGACTACGTGCGTTGTGCCAAGCTTGCCGTGAACGAGTGCGGATTCGACGGTATTGAAATACACGGCGGGAACGGATACTTACCGGAGCAATTTCTGTCGTCGAATATCAATACGCGGAGTGATGAATATGGTGGAACACCCGAAAAGCGATGCAGATTTGTATTAGAGCTTATTGAGGCGCTGGTGGATGCTATTGGGGAAGATAGGGTTGGGATTAGGCTGACGCCGTTTGGATTGTACAATCAGGCGAGGGGAGAACAGAGGGTGGAGACGTGGGGGTTTTTGTGTAAGGAGATTAGGAGGAGGTGGAGGTTGAGCTATGTGCATTTTATCGAGCCGCGGTACGAGCAGTTGCATTCGGTGGAGGAGAAGGATAAATGTGAGTTCTGCTCTTGTCACGCCCCTGTCCCCCCTCACATGTCGTTCCCTCCGTTTCCCCTTCACGACGAAAGCAAAAGGACTTGCATTCTCTGCTTTCTAGCTCCGAGCGCAGGGGGCTTTCGCTGGAACTTGAAAATTCGGCAACTAACCACATCGATTTCCGTACAGTCCTAGCATCCTGGAACCTCCCCGACAAAACCCTCTCGCTCTTCCGCGAAATATTCTCCTCGACCGACAAGCCCCCTACGCCCTTCCTCACCGCCGGCGGCTGGAACGACTCCAACATCTGGGGCGTGCTCGAGAGCGGCAGCTACGATGCCTTTGCCATCGGTCGCTACTATCTCTCCACACCAGATCTGGTCGAGCGCCTGCAGGAAGGCAAGGAATTGTCCAAATACGACAGAAGCAGATTTTACGGCCCGTTTGAGGATCGCGAGGTCGGATACACGGATTACAAGACCTGGGCGGAATTGGAGAAGGCGGGGAGGATTGTGGACGGGAAGATTGTTTATGGGGAGGGAGAGGCGGAGGGGACGAGTAAGTTGTCGAATTAGAGAAGGCATGTTGAGAGTCCGTTCAGGGGGTGGCGAGGGGTGCGGGGGCCCCGGGCATGTCTGGCGGTCGTGGGAAGAATACTTGATGTCCAGGTAAAATCCCACATCTGGCTATGCCCCCTACTTATAGAACTATATTCAGGACTCTTGGGCACGCGACTTTGTAAAAGACAGCAGGAGATCAGGAGCATCTTCCCGTGAGCGGCAGACCAATTCCCGAAGCCAGCGTGCCATTGTCGTATAACGCTACCCACCGCCGCTCCCTGGAACCAGCTGTCGGAAGAATCGATATAGAGCTGTGTGCGTTTTTCAAAGAGTCGAAAATCAAAATACACTTTATAAGGCAAGGTAGTTATAAGGCAAAATAGTCAGCAAGTCGATTCCTATAGCAGCTGAGCAGGTTGCAAAGCTTGGGCTTCTTACGAAAATGCAAAATGCATTTATGACAAGCTTTTCTGCTTTTAAAAGGAAGGGTCGGTGGTCCTTTTATAGAACGGTTAAAAGTGTTGGCACATGTGACTGGCTCAACCAAGGCCACATAATTGGCCTGGAGTGCCTTGACATTCTGCGGTTTCGTAAACGTCTTGGAAGAGCTTTCGAGCAAAATTTCATTCAACAGGGCCGTACCTCCAGGGGCACGGCAGAAGATCCAAAAGAAGTGGTAAGCATGCGATCGAGTCAGGGGCACAAGCATTGAAAACACCGAGGATTCGAGGCAGACGAGCATCAGATCTTTTGTTGTGAAGTATCTAACGTGCAGAACTGGATTGTTGTGCGTGCCATGAGCTCGTCTATACATATCCAGACGGAGAAACCCAGCAAATCCCCTTGAACGCCTCGCAGTCCACAACGTTCTTGCAGTTATGTGTTGAAAGAGCAGAGAGCAAAGACTTTTCTGTTTCTTTTTATGCACCTCGCATAATGTGCAGTCCAGATCGCCCCTGGCTTTTTATTGAGTCAAGATGCCGCGCAAACCCCCTTGAGAAATTCTGTGTTAAATCTTTTTAAGCATGGCCATTCTTCTTCACGACATTTCTTCGCTGCCTGACGGCATCAGCGAGGTTCTCAAGAACGGCAACGGTATCCTCCCAGTGGATGCAAGCATCAGTGATGCTGACACCCTTCTTGAGACCAGAAGGTCCCTCAGGTGGGACCTTCTGGTTGCCCTCGTTGATATTGGACTCGATCATAACACCGATGATGGAAGTCTCGCCTGCACAGAGCTGCTCGGCAACGACCTCGGCGACCTTGGGTTGGTTCTTGTGGTTCTTGTTGGAGTTACCTGAATGTCGCCCAAATTAGCATTAATTTTCGTAAAAAAGAGAAATGGCATAAATTGATTGGGACAGGTACGTACCGTGCGAGCAGTCAATCATGATAGCCTGTTTCTGACCCTTCTTCTCCAACGTCTCCTTCGTCGCCTTCACGCTCTCAGCATCAAAGTTGGTACCCTTAGTGCCACCTCTCAGGATGATGAAGCCGTGCTCATTTCCACTCGTCCGCATGATAGCCGCCAAACCCTGCTTCGTCACGCCCATGAAGTGGTGTTTCGAACTCGCCGATCCAATGGCATCAATAGCAACCGTCAAGCTCCCATCAGTGCCGTTCTTGAAGCCAACAGGGAACGAAAGACCAGAAGCCAGCTCGCGGTGCAATTGCGACTCCGTAGTACGAGCGCCGATAGCACCGAGCGAAATGCAGTCTGCGAGGAACTGAGGAGAGATAGTGTCGAGCATCTCGGTGGCAATTGGCATACCGGCGTTCGTCAGGTCGCAGAAGAGTTTCCGGCTGAGTCGCAGGCCCTTGTTGATCTTGTAAGTCTCGTCGATATCAGGGTCGTTGATCAATCCCTTCCAGCCGACGGTTGTCCGGGGCTTCTCGAGATAGGCGCGCATAATGATTAGAAGGTCGCCGGAGAGCTTCTCGGAGAGTGCGGTCAGACGCTCGCAGTACTCGATGGCAGTGGCGGGGTCGTGGATAGAGCAGGGGCCGCAGACGACGAGCAGACGGTCGTCTTTCCCCATGACGACTTCGATGGCTTCATTGCGGCCTTTGATGACGGTGTGGAGGGCTTTCTTGGTAAGGGGAATTTCCTCGACGAGGAGGGCGGGTTGGATGAGAGGGTCTTGGCCGATGACTGGAAGGGGACTTAGTATCGTCGCACGAGAGGAGTTGGTTTGTACATACTGCGAGTGTCATCGGCGACCTCGGGCTGAATGTCGAGAGAAGGCATGTTGAAAAGTCGCGAGGCTTTGTCGCAGAGAGACGCAAGTAGAGGTTTCAGAGAGTCTTGTAGATTGAGTCTTGAAGGTTAAGGGAGGTGAGGGAGAGGGTATTTAGGCAAAAGTGACGAGTTCTGCGAATTCTCAGCGGATGCGAAAGCACAGAGTGAGGACGCGGTTGGTGGGGTAAAACGGCCAAGTGAAGATGCCGGTGGTCGGAGTCCGCTGTCCAATCACAGGCGACGAATAAGACATCCCTTCCCTTCGTATACACCTCCGTCGACAGCTGAAAGACCCTTGAAAAGCCACATATCCACCTGCTTCTCAACCCTCCATTTCATTTCCTTTTGCTTTTTACGGAAAAGAACCTTATATGCCGCCGTCTAAACTTGTCGATTCCCGGAGAGTATAAGTCTTTGGCACTCTGCCCTTGCTGTCAACTATCAGCAATCTGATTTTCTGGAATTAACTGACTTCCAACTGAAGAGAACATCATTGCCTCTTCTTCAATCTCTGTTCCCCCGTTGATACGAGTTACCGACGCTTCCCGAATCGACTAATGAAGGGACTAAAAATAAAAATACCGTGCCTTTACTCGAAGATCGAAGACTCAAGACTCGAGGAGCATGCCATTGAAGATAGAAACGATGGGCACATCTTTGCCATCGAGCTTAAGCTTATATAAGTAGAAGGCGCTAACCAGAATTGTAACAAAGTGGAGGCGCTAAATCCAGGCACGGCCCGCACAGACGAAACCGGGTCCTCGGTCTCGTCTCAGCAGGCTGGCAACCGCTTAACTCCGACCATTAACGACCGGGAATCTTCACAATCCAAAACACCACCACCCATCCACAGGCGAAGATCGTGAAGCAGCCATGAAACCGCACGACCGCTTTGTGCCGCTCGTCTGGAATCTGGGCGGCATCTATGTCGTCAGCTATATAGACCTGCTGTGAATCCTGGGAAGCCTCTTCCCAGCCTTCTACTACCGACGAGCATCTTCAACACTACGCCTTCAAAGAAAGCGCTCTCTAGAAGAATTCCAGGACGGCTACACATATTACCCACGGAACCCGAAGAAAACGACTCGCCCTCACTTTTGCAGCAACACCAGTATGATCATGGCGCAAGAATGGCACATGGGAGGGATGAAGAGACGAAGGGAACCAGATGACGAAGATGTCGTGGAAGGCTTTGGGCAACACCGCTCCGTGAGCTTCTCCAACCTCCGTCCACATCACTATTTCCCTACCCTAACACTCCCCAGAAAAAGCACATGCCATCCCTCCCCTTCCGATCCTCACCACCTTCACCTGGCCAAAATCGACCCTCACTACTCAGGGTCAACCCCACCATCGAACCAACATTCCCCGCCACAGCACAAGCAGACACAATCACACCCATAGACTCCGACCCCGAAGACATCCCCTCCTTCCCCGAACCCATCAACACCCATACCTCCGGTCCCAAAACCATCTTCTCCGCCTGGTCCTCATCCCCCTCCTCAACCGTCGTACAAAGCAGCCAACCCTCTCCCTCCCCCATCTACCACAGCGACGACCTCGACATGATGGACATCTCTACCTCCGACTCCTTCAACTCCGGCACCCCCTATCTCGCCCCCGGCCCCTTCCAACCTGACCAACTCTCCCCCTTACCAAACACACTCTCCGCGCGAATCCCTACGCCAATCCATGCGCAATTCTTCCGTCCCGGAACTAATATACCAAATCGACTGAACTTGAACAACATGCAAGGAGGGCGAGGCGCGCATCTGGGTTTGATCAATACCCGGGACCACCGGCGCCTTCCTTCGCCAATTTCCGAAGGCGAGAACAGTCCCAGCGTCTTGTTATCCGAGGGCGTTAGCGATATGCAGATGGATTCCCCATCCTACTCATCCTATTCCTCTCATGTCCAGCGACAACAACAAGACTACGCATACAGTCCAATGGTCGTACAGACACCTCCCAGCTATCAAGAGGGGATGCCAGATGAGAACTGTATGGAGACAGAGCCGGTCACGGTGCCTACGGTACAGATCACATCTCCGCCGAAGAAAAGCCATGCTAGGGGAAGACATAGTATGAGGAGGTGGGATAGCGAGATGGATACTGCGGCTACGGGGAGTTGGAGCGGGAAGAAAAGCTTCAGTATGGGCTATAGGGCGGATTGTGAGAAGTGTAGATTGAGAGTGCCGGGGCATTTTAGCCATATTTTGACGGCTTGATGGGAGCTTTCCTTTTTTTCCTTTTTCCTAGAATGGGTTAGGAATCGACCGGGGCGCAGGAAAAGGGGAAGTTCGTTGTTTCACTCCTCCGCCTTCGCCAGTTTCTCGGCAGATTCCCTCCTGAAAGATGGCCATCCTCCGCGTTCACGTTGTAGCCGGTGGGATAGTGGCCACCGCCATCGCGATATTCGTTCTGCATCGCACATCTGTCCGAAGACGAGAACGAATGGGTTATGAATCGACCGGGGCGCAGGAAAAGGGGAAGATGGTCGGTCATAAATGGGGGTACGGCAGCATGGCGGCATGGCGGCATAGCGATATGGCGTTTCTGGGAATTCTGGGGCAGCGGGTCATGAGATGAATCAGAGACTGGGAGGCAAGCCCCCTGAAACAGGAGGAAGAAGACCCCGGAAACCTGCGGGTCTTCAGATTACAAAGCGAGGCCGCAACTTTTCTAGCCCAGCAAGTTGCTAGCATGGGGAGATATCTTTCGCTTATACATTATTATCTCAGGAGATGAATCGAATGCCGATGTCATCCCCCATACTCGGAACTCCGACTTCAGCCACTGGCCCCTACTTGCAAGTATCAATTGCACGTGATATGTTACCTAAGTAACTCGCAATTCTGCTAACAAATAAAATACGAGACCACGGTATCTGTGATGTAGAAAAAAATTGGATCATATTGATATACGACATCATTTCTTCATCGACGTGCAACAAAACGATCAAGCGATGTTTTAAACTTGTATAGATATAAGCACAGCTAGCTTTTGCCAACTTGACAGATCATTTTCCAAACGACGAACCGTGTGAAAATGACAGAATTCTTACAAACGACAGAAGTCTTCCCGAACGACACAGATCCAGTCCCACGACAGATTTTCTTCAGTGACACCCTGGCCCTATGAGGGCTATGCCGAACATATCAATCTGCTGCCGCTTAGCAGCTAGCTGTCGATTTTCGAAGGTAGTACTTCGTCTAGCCATGGACTTTGCAGATACAGAAAGGAGGCTGGGGTTTCACTTTTCTCCAATCTGCAGCTCTGTTGCTGGCTGACTGCTCGAAGGTTGTTTTTTGGGGGGTGGGGGGTTATGTAAGCCTGGTAGAGTACTCGATTGAGGAATGAGGGGGGAAGCGACGAAATGGAGGCCTGGTCTCGTTTACTCTGTTTGTTCCTATCGGTGTTGTTTATGTCGATTTGCTACAAAACTATCCTGTGTAGTCAAGGTTGATCCTGTGTAATCAAGGTTGATCCTGTGTAGTCAAGGTCGATGTGCTACAAAACCATCCTATGTTGTTTCTACTTTCTATCTAGTGTGGTTATGGTTGAGCCTGTGTGTTAAGATTGAGCCTGTGTGGTGGTTGATCTTGAGTGGTCAAGGTCGATGTGCTACAAAACCATCCTGTGTGGTCTGAGGACTCGATCCTGTGTTGTCACGGTCGATGTGCCACAAAATCAAACTGTTGCCTCGATCCCGTGTGGTCAAGATCCTGTGTGGTCAAGATCCTGTGTGGTTTTCGACGATGTGCTACCATTCCAAAAGCAGCCGGTTTTCGTAAGTCGAGAACTGTCAAATTCCAGGCATGAAGAACACAGCTCCTCGCCGAGGGTGAAATACTAAGCACTACCATCAGTGTGCCCATTACGGTATTGTAACGATGACTTTTCTTTGTTTTGCACACCGAAAAATGCATACCCAAAACTCCTCGTCCCGCACTCAACTAAATCAGACGAAAAGGGGTATCAATATAATCACACAACATCACCATCCTATCCCCGCTCCCCACCGCTACTTCCCACCCGCAAACTTCCTCGCAACCCAATGCTGTCCAAACTCCTCATACTCCTCCCTCGTAACACTACACTCCTTCAACCTCTCCTCATTCCGCACCAAATTCGCCCCGCCCTGCCACGTACTCACACACGGATCCGGCGGCTTCGCCACCCTCACAATACACTCCGCCGGCGCCAACTCCCTGACCTCCTGATACAATTTCTGAATAAAACCTTCAATCTTCGCATTTCCCCCAACTACAAAGATATTGGCTAGAAAGCCTGGCCATAGTCCTGTTGGTACTTGGGCAAGCGATTGCATTACGATTTGCGCAATACCTGGCTGCCGAAGTCCGATGTCTGTAGGGCGGAAGAGTAGTTCGGGGACCGTGAAGCGCTCGTTGCGGAGGGTTATGATGTCTTCTGGCACTATCCCCTCAGGATTGGATATACCCTGTGCGGCCAGTCTCCGTGCTTTTGAAGCGTGCGAGGGGTCGTGGTCGCGGATGTAGCCTTTCATGATTTTGTGATAATCAGGCAGCACATAGTCTTTAGCTATCCCATCAGAGCCAGAAAGATAAGTATGACGACGCTCGCCTTGTGTGCCTTTCCAGCACTTTTCTAGATCGGCGGAGAAGTCGCGGGAGAGGTAGGAGGAGGCTTCTTTGATGTCGTTGACGAGGTGGGGTTCGTTGCGCATGTCGTAGTGGCGGATGGAGAGGAGGCGTGTGAGGTGGTTGGTGAGGAGCTTGCCGCCGACGTCTAGGCGGCGGATGGCGGGTTGGATGGGACGGCCTTGGATCAAGGGGGTTACGGTTGTGTGTGAATAGCCTGAATCAATGACTAGCAAAACTTCTGCTGGGGTAACGGGGCTTTCGGGATTTCGTGGCGGAGCTTTGAAGATATGTTGGATGTCGTTGTAGGCGTTTAGGGAGGGTCCTATGCAGCGGTAGTACCTTGCAAACTGAAATTCTTCGAAGATAACTTGGTCGCAGTTGGACTGGAGGACAGGGAGACCGTTGGGCGCTTCGGTGAGGATTAGACCAGTTTCCTTTGGGTATACGGGAAACGAGGCGGCAGTGTCGAAGAATTCGTGATCCCAGATCTCTTTCTCTCCTTCCCAGTTTACGAGATAGCCTTTTTCGACAGGGCGCCGGAAGACAATCTCGCCGAAGTCTTTGCATTTTTCGAGGTCAGAACCGACGTAGACTTTTCGCTCGCGGTCGCGGGCCATGCAGTTGGGTATTATTTTGGGTAAGAGGGAAGTTGTGGGAGGTTGGTCGGCGCTGGCGAGGCCGGCTTTGATGGTGTATGCTCCATTGTCGAGGACGAGGGTTTCGGTGGGAGGAGGTGGTGGTTTGGACTGGCGACTGGGAGCCATTTTGTCGGTGTGGTGGTTTAGAGCAATGGGGTTCTGCTATCGGGACATTGTCGAATGTCTGGAGTTGAATCGAAAACTGGTCATGAGGTGGAAGATGCGCCGTGGCACTAAATGCTCCCAATCAACAACAGTTCGTGAAGCTGGTGAGGTGAAATCTGAGAGGTGATTGAAGCTTTGGAGAAGTCACAACAGCAGCTTATCGATTGCGAAGCTCCCGGAGCGGACAAACTACTCGCCCGTCGCAATTTTTTGGGAAAGATCCCCCACTTCCTTCTCCATCAGAGCTTTGAGCCACTTTCAGATTAGGTTCAAGTCAAGACAATTATTTCAGCATCGAGATTTCAATTATTACATCTACTCATAATGGCAGACAAATCCAAAGACCTAGCCTTCCTCAAATCGACAGTAGAAGCCACAGCTTCTCTGATCGCCCAACTCCAAGCCTCTACAAAAGCCGATGACCACTCCGCCGCGAACGCCGCCGATGAGAAAGAGAATCCAAAGCCCGCAAATACCAAGAATATCAACGCCATCGACCTCGCTAGCGATGCCGCCAGCCTCATCCGAGCTCACTCAACCAAGCTCTCCCTTCTATCCATGAACAAGCCCTTCACCCCAAGCGCCATTTCCAAGATCCTCCGCGAACTATGCGCCCAGCCCCTCCCCGCCCTGGCACACTCCGTCGAGATCTGCGACCCATCTGTCTACACGCAAGTTTTTCAAAAGGAACTCCAATACAGCGTCGTTCGAATCTTCACCGAGCTATCCAATCTCCTCAAAGAGATACCCTTGACAGGTGAAGTGATCACCACCTCACAGGCCCGCGGAACCGGCGGCGAGCATACCGGAAAAGGCACACTAGCATCGACTGGGACTCTGTGGGAAGCCTGTGATGCCGTGACCGGTCTGAAGAAATCGGGTATTGCGGGTTTGGTGATCAAGAAGGCGTTGCAGTATCAGGCGACGCTGAAAGATGCGCTCGAAGAATTGCAGGAATGGGGCGAAGAAGAGGATGACTATGATGACGACGACGATGGATTATTGGGGGAGGTTGCGGATGAGGACGCGCATGATAGGGTTGAGAACGAAGCACAGGACGCTATCGACGAGATGTTCGGTTCGACGCAACATATTCCGAGAGATGATCCGCATAAGATTCGTGAAAGGCTGGATGCGAGTCTGAGGAGGCTGAAGTTGATAGGTATGATGTATCAGGCGGTGGTGAAGCGGAGATTCAAGACGATGCCTGCTTTGCCGGTACCTGAAGAGTTGGGGAATGAGGAGTCAGGTGGAAAGAGTGAGATTACGACGGCGGTTGATGAGGTGATGTGTTTGCTGAAGAAGATTCCGGCGGTTACGGATGAGTTGGCGAACGCGTTTTATGAGCTGGATGTGCAGGAGATTGATGCGAGAATGGATGAGGTGTGGCTTCAGGGCTGGGCGGCGGTGGAGTTGTTGGTTGAGAGTTGGGAAGGAAAGAAAGATGAGTTCAGTGACTGGGTGAGTGCGATGCGATTCTTATATCATTATGTTCTATTCTTCTTCTTCTTCTTTTCGCTTGATGGTCGATAGCTCAGTTTTCAATTTTGTTCTATTGTTCTTTTTGTGATGGATGATAGCTAATTGCTTTTGCAGGCTGCAAAGTTTCAGGCTGCCATGAAGAAGGGCCCTGAACAGGTGGTGAGTTAAGGCTGAAGGAGAAGAGTTTGCAAAAAAGAAAGGATCAGAAGTGTTTCTCAGCCTCGAATATTGAATAAGGCGTCCAATGAGGCTTCGCTGGTGGTGATCCATCGAGTACAGCTCGTGAGTCAGACCCACAGGATCTTGTGTGACGGGAGATCAGCAGCTTCGAGTCACGTTCTATCTGAGAGAAAAGCAAAGACATGCCAGATGTACAGCCGTGCCTGACTGCCAGTGCCGACAGTCGTTCGCAGAGCTGGTGAGATGGGAGACAAGGTACAACATGAAGCAACGAGTCCTACCGCTCAGCTTGCTTGTGCCGTCGGTCCCTCGGAGGCATTATTCTGAGTCGTACTCGTACAATTAACAATACCTGCTCGGGACCCGGGAGTCGGACACATGAACCATGTCCATAAGATCTCGAAACACGATTCTCCCGTGATTCTTCAAGATTCTAGCTTCGCCGTTCGCCGTTCCCCAGATCTCAGACCTCTCAGACCCCTAGGGCTCAGATCTAGTAGTCAGCAATATGTTGATCGTGTCCGTGAGACCAATCGTAGACCCGTTACCTATCAGTCTATCAAGCAACTGAGCCGCGAGTGTCTGAGATCCTAATCTTCAGGCTTCCAGATCGCTTTCTGGAATCAAGCCGGACCGGGAGTGACGGGAGAGTCTGAGCCCCTCGGCCCTCCCAACCCGGAATATTCGGGTTTCCAGAATTTCCAGAAATCAAGCGGTGAAAAGCACCATCCCCACTCCCCAGTTTTTGCTGCTGCCTGCTGCAAGCTGGATGGAAAATTATTTCAGGCTGGTCGGGCCTTCCCCCCACAGAAGTCAGAACTGAGAGACAGGCTCGGATTTGTTTCCCCTAGTAGTGATCCATGTCTAGCATGCTTTTTGGAGCCGTTGTTTTTGTTCCAGACTTTTCAGCTGGCTGGGGGATGCCCCGTTTGGGGGTCCACGACCACGCAAATGATGAGAAGATCGGGAGGATCGGGAGATCGAGGGGGGTTAGTCAGGGGGGATTGAGGGGCTATTTTCCAGCGGTCACGATATGTTGTTCACATCGGGATTTCGGGAGAAGTCTCAGCAGCACTTGCTGCACGGCACTGGGCTGAGTTGATTGATTCGAAGTTCGTGGCTGTGTTGCTGTGCAAACGCGCGCTTTTCTTTGGACGGGAGACAAGGGTGATTTGCCGCGGGTCCATAGCAGCATGGCGATGCTGAGACTTAGTGACAGGGGTCAGGCGGGCCGCTTCCACCCGCGCGGCAAGATGGTGGTGACATAGTGGTGTTCCTGAAAAGACCGAGAGGGGAATATTTCTGGGGGAGGGTGTGGAGGACTCTGGAGGTGGGTGTGTGAAAGTCCGATGGCGTGGAAGCTGAGACATGGAGGGTGTGTAGAAGTCCGATGATGTGGAAGAGAGGGTGTGGAAGTTGAGATCGAATGGACCAGGTGGTTTTGGCCATTTGGGACGAAGACCGAAGGTGTGCAACGTTGCAAGTTTGGAGTTTGGAAAGGCGTTTTGCATGTGAGAAATATCTGTTCATGCTAATCGTTGTACGGAGATTTCATCATGGGTTTACGCTGTGATGCTCGTTCATATAGGGCTCCACGTGGTCGATACATCCAGTCCGTATGCTGTGCCATGAGATAAGTCGTACATATCATCGCCGTCTGATTTGATGTCCATGGTCCGATAACGCTCTCTTAGACTCTTGTCACTCAACTCTATTATTACCCCCAGTGCAGCTGCAAGCCAGCCGTAAGTGTGCCATCTTTAGCTTTCCCGCTACGAAGGAGCATCACCGTGCAGAATTGACAAATGCTGGCTCGGCACCAAGCACACTGGTCGCACAGGAATGGCGCATTGGGTCAGCAGCGACATATGCAATAAGGTTGGACACTGGCAGCGTGTGACGCGATGCCGCCGATGATCTGATGAAACTCGCACACCCTGGAAGTAACTCCCGAATTGCGCTGTCGCTGTTGTTGTACAGGAGTTGCTTTTCGCATGTGAAAATGAGTGCTGTTGCTTCTGGCGATTGCAAGGCCAGGAGGTGGGTTCGCTGTCGCAGAATACTTGAACCTCAGCTGAACATTCGCACATCTTCCCACACGTGCAGCCATACATGTAGCCCGCAAACTACCCGCGACTACTGCCTCTGCTGCCTCTGCCACCACTGCACTACTGCACCACCACCACGTTGTGCCTCTTACCACTCGTCGCCATCGCGCCATCTCCATCCTCCTGCATCGGACTTGGGCCTTTTCCGGCACCTTTCACCCATCTTCGCTTCCTCCACAATCACCATCCCTAAGCCCTTCGCCAAAACTCCAAGCCGGGGCAGCTTTTGGCGTCAACGGTGACAGGACCCCACGAGAGCTCCAGATATTGGCACATGGCGGTGAAAGCAGGCTCAAGCTCCCCATATTGACCAATTCCAAGACTCCGTCCCCACGCTGGGCCCCTGCCCGGTCTCTTGGCTCCCGCCGCTAGGTCCAAACAAGGCACTCTTCTGGACCAACAGATTTGACCGATTTGAACAACAAAGCACGACAAGAGCTTTGGCGGTCTGGGAACCAGGAAGGTGGATTCAGAACGACTCGTGGGGAATCACGAAAGGTCGATAAGTGGCCAATAGCGGTCTGGGGACTGAGCAATCAGCGGGTGAAATCGTGGTCAAATTCTGGAGAAGGGCCCTGTGGTTGTCACTGGTTAAAGGTCGGCTCCACACACATGGGGCCTTTTGAAAGTGAGGGGCGCCCGCCCGCCGCGACGTGATCTGCCCATTCAGCACCCAACACCCTGAGCCTACCCGCATTTCACCTGACGCACTACGAAACTCACCGCCCGGTCACGCAACCCTGTTTTGCAAAGCTGTTGATCTGCTTTCTGCGAACTCTTTCTCTTCACATCCAATCTCTTTCCTCTACTTGCTCAAAACAGTATTCTGCAGTCCGGGGAATTTCGTTTATTCATCCGGTCCTGAGTGGCTACCCGTTTGACGCACCTTCGCGGGTCTGGATTTAACACCTTCGGTGTACCACCGGTTCGCTGCAGCACAGCGCCATATTTATTCGAGCCCTACTTCCGAAATCGATTTCCACACTTTTAAACTTCCCGCTGTCCTTGTCACTCGATCCCCAAAAGTCTGCTCGATTCAAGAACTCAACCCTATCGACGGAAACTTGGCAGTCCATCAAGAACACCAAGGAACTCAAAGCTGCATGGTGGTCCTGATAGGTTGAGAGGAGGACATCAGGCTTTGGGAATAACTTCAACCTGTCCATTCACGGAACCACCACGAACCACTCATCATTCATCCTTGCCGACATTACGTCGCCAAACATGCCATCCACCACCATTCGCCCAACCATGTCATCCACCCGAGCAAACACCCCACCATCCACAAGCAAACCCAAATCCAGACTCCCACGACCGCCCATAGGCAGGGCATGGAGTCATCACAGCGATGCCTCCTCCTCCCCCGAATCCCCCACCTTCCACACGCCCCGCCTCGACTCCTCCTCAAACTTCGAAATGACAGCAACACCAAAAAAGAAGACCTACACATCCCGCCTAAAATACCAAGATCGCGATACCGAAGCTGCGAAAATGGAACATAACGACAGCGGTTATGAAGAGGGCAACGCTTCTGCTTCAGTCTCAGCCCGCTCCATCTCCCGCTCAACCACAGCTTCAGCAACTCGTTCTTCAACTACCACTTCGACATGCCATCGCCGCTGCACTTCCTATACGTCCACACGAATCCCATCCTCAACCACCGCCCCTTCCAATAACACCAAGACACGACCTACTACTCGACCAATCCCCAAACGCTCGCCGAGGAGTTCAGGTTCTTACCAACTACAACACCAGCGAACCCGCTCCTCCATCCCATCCAGCGCATCCCGCCCAACATCTCCCCACAACCGCGAAACATACACCTATTTCCAGTTCCCCTCTCTCTCCGACCCTCCAGACTCCTCATCCTCCGCCAACGCCACTGGGCTGAAAACTCTTAACACGCAACCAGAAGTCTCAACACCTCCGCTACCACCAGCAACAACCCATTACTGGACAAGCGAAGAAACCAGGCGCTTAGAATACGCCGCCATCGACGCTGCAACATCGGGTGTGCGCGGTTTTATGATGAAATTGGTGCCCAGCTGTATCTTGCCGGTGGAGAAGCGAAGGAGAGGTTTTTACGAAGATGCAGACGATGATGATACGGGGAGTGTGAGGCGGTATCGGTTGAGTTTGAGCGTGCCCCAGGAGAATGAGGGGCAGGAGAAAGTGGATATGAAGAAGATGGGGGGCGATGGGAAGGAGGTGAATGGTGAGAGTGAAGGAGAGGAAGATGGAAAGACTAGGGCAAAGAGACCGAGTCTCCTGAGAAGGTGGACCACCTTCGGAGGGCGGGGAAAGAAGATGGCTTGAGAGAGAGCAAGGATTGCATATACGCACACAGTGCGTTGTCGATATCGCCACGCGGGATTTTGGAGCGTTGCATTTTGTCGCGGTGTTCGCATCTGATACCCTTTTGGAGAAGCCTTTCGATTCATCTTCGATCCTTCTACCACACGTACGAGTCTATTTTTTATTTGTAATGCTTGCGTGGCATTTCCATGGGGAGTCTGCATACTATACCCCGCAGCAGCTGCGTTTTTTATTTATTTTAGCTTTTCTGATATTCGGTAATTACTGCCCTTATGGCGATGGGACTGGAGTTGGAATGATGAGAGGGAAGATGTCTGATAGAGAGGCTGAAGCCAGAGTGGACATATTGGAATGGAACGGAGGATTCCTCAGATTGATCATACAGACGGACTCTACATAGAGAATAGCCGAATATAAGGGACGATGAGAATTTCAAATGAAATCACCTGAAAACCGAAACCTTGCATCGACGCATCGTGCTACCGTGGCATCTCGATTCTCGATTCTCAATCTCGTTTTATCGTCGAGGCCGCTATGTAAGAAACCACGTCCACAAATACAAATCGAAATTCCTTGGTTCCAATTTTCAACCCGACAAAATCTTACCCAATAAAGAAATTTCAATAAAAATCTAAAATATCATTTGGACTCGTCCACGGTCCGAATGTTTGAAACTTAAGGTAGGTTAACCGACGCTTACGTGCCGTGATCCAGTTCAATGAAATTCCGTTGTGGGCCAGTAGAGCCTCATCAACAAACCAAGCGGCTTTAGCTCACTTGGGAGAGCGCCAGACTGAAGCCAAACTTCAGATCACTAGATTATCTGGAGGCACTGTGTTCGATCCACAGAAGCCGCATCCTGCGAATCATGGTTAACCGTGATTAGAACGAACAATTCTTTTCCTTTTTTTTGGTTTTTTTTTTTTTTTTTTTTTTTTTAAAACATTCTGCGGGATGTTGGGGAATTGTAATTCACGGGCTACAGACGGACGGCAGTCTATGTCCAAGTAGTACCTGCGAGTCGATATCATTCTGCAAATCCTTTGATAACGACTTTTTGAGAAGTTGCAAGCGCTGGACGACTCGATGGGTCTTGTGGTCGTCAGTCGACAATGCCTGTGTGACAAACGACTGAGAGCTTATGTGGCGTTAAACTCTCTTATAAACTCTAAAGTTGAGAGCGTGCTTTCCTGAAATCGACAGCACTCTGGCGCCAACAGTTTTTCTCTGCTATTCGGATTCTCAAAATCGCTGACTTTTATAGCGTCAACAAACTCATCGGCGCAAGTTACACCCCCCTCAAGGTAAGAATGCTTGAACGAATAGCTTCTCTGACTCAACAGCACGCCTTCTTGTCCCTGGGGGTTGTCAAAACCGATAAAAATACATAGAAATGAAGCAAAACAGATTTCCCTGGCATTTACACAGGAAAAAGTAAGCTGGAGACGCGGGGAATCGAACCCCGGACCCCTCCCAAACACATGATAATAATGCGAAGGGAGTATTATACCCCTAAACCACATCCCCAAATTGTTGAAAACTGGTGTGAAAATTCGAGTTATGACGAGAAAAAAAAGTCTTGCGCAACGCCGTCGAGGGGTCGAGAAAAAATCCTGATATGACAACATGACCTGAGTCGGCGTGAGTACGATGCATTTCTGTGTGCAGAAAAATCCCTAAGCAATGTCTTCGCATTAATCATTTTGCTTAGCGGCCCAGATATCGAAAACCGAGATAGTACTCACATGGGAATTTGCGAATGCGAAAACTCTAATTTTGGCGGGCGCTTAGCGGGCGGCGGGATCTCTGCACGCACGGCAGGCAGGTCCAACCGCCCACCTTCAATCCGTGCAAGCTGCAGCCCAGTCGCATCTAGGTCGAGCTCACCACTTTGAACTCCAGCTTCTCTAGCGCCTAGCGCCTGCTCCTCATTTCTCGAAAGGAGAAATGGCGACCGCGAACAAAACTGCGACTGCCAGCGAAAACGCAAGCGAAGACGCCTACACGAGGCTGCACATCACCCCTTTTACGCCTGCGCTGTTTGAGAAGATTATTCCTCCGAGTGTGCAAGCGAGCGCGAAGAATACGTCCTATCATACGCTGCAGACTTTTCCGGAACAGGGCTTTGGCTACGTGGAGTTGCCGAGTATGGAGGCGGAGAAGTTGCGCAAGAAGCTGAATGGGAGTATTTTGAAGGGTGCGAAGGTGCGCATTGAGAGGGCGAAGCCAGCGAAAGAGCTGGGTGGCAATGGCGTGGTGGATGAGAAGGAGAGAGAGAGGGAGGAGAGGAGGAGGGTGAGGAAGGAGTTGAAGCAAGCGAAGAAGGAGGAGAAGGAGTTGATGGGGAAGAAGAGGAAGGCGGAGGAGGTGCTGGAGGGAGTGGAGTTGAGGGGGAGGAGGGTTAAGAGGGGATGGACGAAGCCTGCTACTGCTGCTGCGCCGGTCAAGAAGGATAAGCGCAGCAAGGAGAAGGAGAAGAAGGGTGAAAATATCGCGGTGAAGTCGAAATATACGGGGCAAGCAGAGTGTTTGTTCAGGACGAGTTTGCCGCCGAATGTCGCTGCGAAGACTGCTGCTACCGCAGATGATGCGAAGAAAAGCAAGCGGGAGAAGAAGTCGAAGAAGGGGAAGGAGGTGGTGGTACATGAGTTTGAGAAAACGACGAAACATGCTACGTTCTTGAGAGAGAGCGGAGTGTCGTCTGAGACTAAGGGCGTTGCTGAGTTTGTGGAAGGCAAGGGTTGGGTGAATGAGGAGGGTGATGTCGTTGAGACTGCTCCTGTCAAGAAACGCAAGGTTGTCCCAGAGAAGAAAGTTGTCGCTAAGCCAGCAAACGATTCGGATGATTCGTCTTCGGCGAGCGATTCTACTGAGTCATTGGAGGACGATGCCAGTGAAGACGAGAAGATGGCCGAGGTCGAGCCCCCAAAGACACGGACCTCGGTCGCGCAAATCGAGGACGACTCTCCGACATCTAGCTCAGGCTCATCATCATCCGAAGAAGACTCGGACGAGGAATCAGAAGATGAAGAGGACGAGCCTGTCCAGCCACCAAAAGGAGAGCCAGCACAAGAAAGTAACATAGGCTCGAAAATGGAAGTCGACTCCGAAGCGTCAAGCTCGGAATCCTCATCAGAAGAGGACTCCGAAGATGAAGACGACCAGTCTATCAAGCCAACCAAAGAAAAGATCCAGTCTACCGAGCCAGCACAAGACGAGAACGAAGACGATATTATGGCCGAGGACTCCGAAACATCAACTTCAGGATCCTCTTCTGATGCCGACTCCGACTCATCAAGCTCACCAGAAGACGACTCAGACTCCGAGGAAGAAACGACAAAACAGCCCAATCCCGCGCCCTCCCATCACCGTACCTCATCGTCCTCATTAAAGCCCGTTCCAAGCCTCAGTCTTCAGATCCCATCCCCCAAAGAAGAAACCTCGTCCACCTCCGTTCACCCCCTCGAAGCACTCTACAAGAAGCCCAAGACTGGAGACCAAACCACCCAAGAACCCTCTTCATTCAGTTTCTTCGGCAACGACGGCGATGGTGACGAAGAAGAAGCCGACACCACCCACATCTCGCAGCACTCATCAATCCCCATGACGCCCTTCACCCAGCGCGATTTCGAATTCCGCGGTATGCGCAGCGCTGCGCCTACCCCTGATACCGCACATGCGAATAAGAAATTCAGATGGCCTAGTCCCGGTGAACAAGAGGAAGCGGGATCTTCGCGTGGAGACCCTCCGACTAGGAAGAGAGCTGCAGAAGATGAGGCCGGGAAGGAGGAGGGGGAGGAACCGAAGAGCGAGTTCCAGAAGTGGTTTTGGGAAAATAGGGGAGAGGCTAATAGGGCTTGGAAGAAGAGGAGGAAGGTTGCTGCTAAGGAAAAGAAGCAGAGGGAGGGGAAGAAGAGTAGGGGCTGAGGGTTGTGTGACCACGATACATGCTAGGAGGAGGCGGATGACTGTCTGCTTTGGGGATCTTGGGCCACGAATCATGTGTCAATGAGTTGAACGGGAGGATTCTCCGGCTTTTGATCCTTCTGGTTTTCAACGAGGCCATGAGACCTTTTATCTTCGTACGATGGTGCTTTGCTTGTGGTTATATTAGCTACCGCATACAAGGATGCTGAACAGGCTAGGTATGCACGGAATCCAAGAACATATGAATCGCAACGTCACAGATATGTTGATTGAATCGGGTTCGTTACAAGTAGCATACCGTGGGACGAAACATATCACCTCCACAACCTGCAGATTTCCGTTGGCAGGGACTCAGGGAGTTTTCCAAGGTTAGGAATGATCCAAGATAATGGGTGTAGGACCAGGCTCATGGGGTCAGCACAGTTCTTGAAGGTCCAGTCCATGATCTAGACCAGAGCCGCCATCCCCAGACCGTGCGGACTAGCTGTCCGGGAGTGGCTAGGCATAACGATCCACCCCGCAATGACGTTAAACCTCTACATCGTCAAGCTGACAACTTGAAGTTCCCTAGGTGACATCGCCCAAATGCAAAATCTGCCGTGGAATCTAGCAAATCTGCCGTAGAACATCGCAAGTATCCTGTATCGGCGTTTGCAATTCCATGTAAAGAGCAAAAGATCTCCGCTATCTGTTCAAACGCCCTCAAGAAATTCCAAACTCCTTACAAAAAGTCCAGATCATCAGCAGCCAGCTGGGCCTTCCCTCAAACCACCACCACCATGTCATTGTCCAGCCGAGCCACCTCCTCCATGTCCGTCTCCTCCACGCGTACCATCGACTACCTTGTAATCCTCATAACCGGCGCATCCGGCGGCATCGGCGCCGCCACCGCCCTGCGTCTCGCCCAACCCAATATCGCTGCATCCTACAAAGTCGAAGCCATCATCCTGCACTACAACATCAACAACCGCGCCGCCCAAGCCGTGCAAGAAAAAATCGCTTCTCTAAACCCTTCCATCTCCACAGCATGTATTGCAGCCGATTTGGCAGATCCGAAGGCTGTGGAAAGCATGTATGAAGAAGCGATTGAACTCTTTGGGCCGATTAATGTGCTGTTTGCCAATGCGGGGGTGATAAGTGAGGCGAGTGGGCCGACGGGGCAGATGGAGGATGTGTCACTGGAGACTTTCGAGAGGACGTGGAGGGTTAACACACTGAGTGTTTATCAGTTGACGAAGTTGTGTATGCCGAGTATGGTTCAGCAGCAGTTTGGGAGGATTATCTACACGAGTAGTGTGGACGCGCTGACGGGAGGGTTTGTGGGGCCGCATTATGCGAGTTCGAAGAGTGCGTTGCATGGTATGATGCATTTTCTGGCAGGGAAATATGCGCAACATGGCGTGACGGTGAATGCGGTGGCGCCGGCGTTGATCAAGGATACGATGATGTTTCCGTTCATGGCTAGGGGGGAGGATTTGCGGAATAAGATTCCGGTGGGGAGGTTGGGGAAGCCGGAGGAGGTTGCTAATGTGGTGGAGGTTTTGATTGGGAATGGTTATGTGACCAATAAGGTGTGGACTGTGGATGGTGGGTTGCATCCTATGTGAAGATGTGGAGGTGGGAAAACGGAAAGGGGCGAGCGGCACATCTGTTCTTCACTTACGAGTACGAACTTTGCTGTACGGATGGCAGCTAGGTAAACCCCTCTGATTCACTTGAGGGCCGTGAAGATGGAAATGAGTCCCTGGGGGCTAAGGGGTCACAAGGGGCATTTGACGCTGAAGGTGGGAGCCTGCGGAGTTGTGAATGTTTTGACCCAAGCATGATCACTCGTCATTTACATATCGCTAGGGGGAATGAACACTGGTTTCCCTATTCGTTCTTGTCGAGCGTAGGTTCTCGAGACTCGGTTTAACTGGTTCACTGCTATACGAACGCTCTGAAGCGGACCCTGATGTGAATGGCTTTGATTGGTATTTCTGCGCTGAGATGAGTTCCTGACTACCAACCCGAAGTCGGAAGTATCCGAGTGTTCAGGGTAATGCTTCCTCCTGCGATCTCACCTCGGACCCAGAATGTCATGCTTGTGAACCCAGCTCGGATGTCAGCCATTGAATCTCCAAGTCGTCTTCGGTTACAAGAACCGGAACGGCATTGCCCTTACTGACTGGCAGCCGCGCCGGCGGACTCGCCAGCAAGCTTCTCTGGAAAAGCAAACATGCCAACTGCGCCCCTCATCTCGCCCCTTCGCTCCCTCTTGACCTTCTTCTCGCGCCTCCTCTCTTTATGCTCTTCTCGCATCCTCAAGGTCTTCTCCCTACCGCTCTCCTTCTCCTTCTTGTCAATCTGCTCCTCAAAACGCCTCAGCAATTCCGATCCCACCCAGTTCTTGCCCTCTCCTTCAGTCTTCTTCTGGCATCTCTGCATCAATTTCTTGAACTTCTCCATGCTAAGATTATCGGCGAGATGGCTAAGATTGACGCCGTCGGCAATAGCCGCGGTCTTGAACGCTTTGTTGATGGCGTCGCTGATCTTGGCGCGAGATGGTACCTTCAGGGAGAAACGCGAGAGATCGATATCGGATTCTGGGTTGGGGGAGGCCGCGCGGAAGACGGAAGAGCCACTGGAAGCTACGTTGGCGTGGTTCTGGGCGTCGACTGTGATCTGAGGGACGGTGGAAACCGAAGGCTGGTACGGATCTGCTCCTTGAAGGATACCGGTTGGCAAGGAAAGGCGAGACGATGGCGCAGTATCAGTGCTCATCTTGGTTTCGGGCGCAGGAATAACGGCTGGATTAACGACAGCGGTGTCCAAGGTACGAACAAGCGCGGAGGTCTGACTAGATTCGGGAAGAGTAAGCTAATTGCCTAGAGGCAAGGAAACTTCAGGTATTGAGCGGTAGGATGGAGGACAGAACTTACGGCGCCATACGGTCGACCTGGGCTTTTGCGCGATGACGTTGCTTGCGGACCTTCTTGTCGTTCTTCGCTTTCGATCCATTGACACCCTTCTTGAATTTGGTGTCCTTGGTGGTCTTCGCAATGGACTTCTTTGCGTGCTTGCGAGGAGCCTTGCGCTGAACCTGCTTGAGAGCTATGATTTCATCGAGGGCGAGGTCGATGGCTTGGCTGCGCTCTTGATCAATTGATCCAGTGCTGCTGCTTTGAGCTTTCATGGTAGTGTCTTGCGTAGTCGACATGTTGATAGCTGTGGTGGTTCGTAGGGCGCGAGGAGAAGGTATTGATTGATATACGCGTAACGGTTTGTGGGAGAAGCCAAGTTGTAGTTATGTGTGGAAGAAGTTCAGGTGGGAAATTGGAAGAAAGAAGGTCTGGGAGGAGCTCCCTTGGGAGGTATAGGCACGTGCTCCGCTAGAGCGGTTCGCTTCCTCGCTAGCCCCTGGTTAACCGATCGCTTGGGGGCCATATAAGTGATATGGAGCTGGCTTCATCTTTGAGAGATTTGAAGTTAACTCTATTGGTAAATAAGCATGAGGCTGTGTTAGCGGGATAAAGACTTAGAAGCCATTAGTCAGCTTAGAGCCCTATATATACAGCTGAGATGCGGGCTCCTGGCCTGCTCTCTTCAGTCTCCTCCATATCTAGTTTCCTGGACTTTCTGCCTGTGCGACATAGACTTTAGTGAATGGATGTCTCTCGCGGTCTCACCATCGATCAACATCTAGGCTATATGGCTGCCAGTGTTCATAATTGACTATTGAGAAAAATGAAGTATGCGGGTAGTTTATTCGCCCAGATGCCGGAATTAGATATTGAACATCAATCTAGGATGCGAGTATAAGTACCTCTATATTCTTGGAATAGGGGCGAGAGCACTTCATAGTTTCTCATACATGCCATAAGCACAAAGCATCAGTGATAATCTGCACTAGTTTTTTCAATCGATTTTTAAATGAAGGGGTTGACGGTGAACTTGATAGCTACTTATGCGCTCAAGAAGCCAAATAGCAATGATTCATCAGCTCACTCCTGCTTCTCGACAACAGGGTCGTCGCCGTTGATTTTCTTCGAGTGGATTACCCGCTTCCGAAGGATTGCTGACGAAGGGACCGTTGCCCATCTCCACGTCATCGTCTTCGTCGTTATGACGGAAGGGGTACGGTATTCCTTTTCGGTCGATGAAGAGACGGCCGTCTCGGCTGATGCGGCGACGGTATATAGGCTGGTTGGCAATGTCGAGTCGGGTGCGGAAGTATAGGCAGACTTTCAGCGCTCTCATTCCTAGTACCTTGGTGGGGGAAAACGCTATGGAGCTGACTATTGCTTAAGAGTTGGCAAATGCCATCTCCGAATCCTCGGCAGCTCCAACAGCAGCCTTCTCTTTGCCAGCGCCGGACTTGTCGCCTGGAAGCGCAAACAAGCCCATGGCCCCAGCCATCTCGCCCTTTTGCTTTCTCTCTCTCTTAAGCCTTCTATCCATCCTCTTCTCTGCCCTATCTTCCTTCAATCTCATGATACGCTCCTTCCCACCCTCTTTCTCTTTCTTGGAAATTTCGACCTCAAAGCGTCTCGATACATCAGACCCAATCCAGGCTTTTCCGTCATTTTTCATTCTCCTTTGGACGGTCTCCATTAACTCTTTGAATCGCTTCAAGCCCATACTGTCCGCGATGTGGCTAAATTGGATGTTGCTTGGAATGGCTCCGGTTTTGAAAGCTCGGGAGATCGCGTGGCCAATTTGGGTGCGGGAGGGTGCGGTGACAGCTAGAAGGGACAGATCAACGTCGGGGATGGCGGCACCGGAGGAGCTATTGGGAGCTGCGGTTGAGTGGTTCAGGACGATGTCCGTAGCAAGAGAAAGGGCGGGAGCAGAAGGCTGGAAGGGGTCGCCGAGGGTGCCGGTGGGCAACGACAATTGCGACGAAAGTGAGGTCTTTTGGTTCGCAGTGATGCTGGACGCATGGTCGAGGGCAGAGGCTGGAGTCAGTTCAGCAGCCGCCGAAGCGCTGGTCGGAACTTTCATGCTACCGAGGCGCCTAGGACAAGTCAGCTAAGACAATTAGCCTAATTGTCTGAAGACGAGGAACCAAATGGTGCTGGGCGGGGACCAGAACTTACGACGCCTTACTGCCGGCCTGCGTCTTTGCGCGGTGTTGATACTTGCTCGCTTTCCGGACCTTCGATTCAACTGCGCCCCTCTTGGACACGGTGCCCTTGGGGTTCTTGTTCATCTTTCTGGTGTTGCGCTTGGTGTCGGGAGCGAGTAGCTCAGCGAGCGCAATATCGATGGCCTCGGTGGGCTTTTGGTCGCTTTTGCCATTGTTGGGCATCTCCATGGTCGCGTCTGCTGGAGTTGATGGATCGAGCGGAGAGGAGGATTTGGTAACTGGAGATATCAAGTGCGAGTGTAGGTTGCAAGGCGGAAGGTATGTGGAGAGAAAATGGAGGGAAGAAGCTTGCGCTTATAAACCAATGGAATATCACTTACCGGCAATTCTCGTCTCGACACCGCTTGTTCTGTTTAGCGAGATCTAGAATCAAATTTATTTTCAACCAATACACACTGACACACAACCTTGCCTTATATTTAGGTATCCATGATTTTGTGCTAATTAGAGAGCTAATTTTGGCTCGTTTTCGGTCTTTATTTTCCCGCATCTCTTAAAGCCTTGAATAGCTTGGTAGAAATAGATTAAAGTTCCTAGGTATAAGAATCAAAGTTCGAAGCAAAGAGCCTGTGTTTTCAAAGCTCAGTGCTTGTCAAGCACTGCTTGATCCTCTACGCGTGATAAGTTATAATATCTTGCCCCTCGGTCAGCAGCCTTCAATAGCACGCACTCCTCCTCGAAGCCACTCCCTCTGCTGCGCCCCAGGGGTTCCTCCCACTCTGGAGCCGCTATTCTCGAAAGCACTCTCTCATATCTCTGTTTGCCCTGCTGGGAAGAACGGGACTTGGGTATTGGCACTCAATACACAGGGGCTCGATGTACTTTATACGAAATGTACATCTGTTCTGAACGTAAAACAGTTTTAGCAGAAGCTGCTCAACTGCAGCAAGTTTAGGGCTCAGTGGAAAGAAGTGCGGATGGGTAGTAGGCCTGCAGAACCAGCCAGGGCCCCCGACATTCAAAGAGTCAAGTCCCACATTCACGCTTTGTACCAAGCTCATAACCAAGATATATCAGGATAAATGACTGAATTTGGTCAGGAAGGAAGCTCTTCTGAGAAGAATATTTCTCTACAATCGCATGTCGTTCCGAAAGAGATGAATAAGCTAGCAAACGACAGACTTCAAAGGAAATGACAGAAACCTCACTCTCCGAGAACACTCCTATTGTCGACCCGAAAAACTCCACCATCCACAAGATTTTCACACATCTTAGAAATCATCGAATGATCCAGACAATCAGATCTTCGTGTTTCCTTTTGTTCGTTTTGTTGCACATCGACGATTCCCCCCTCCGCTCTGGCACTACCCTTGCTAGAAACGTTTACCTACTTTGACCTCAAATCAAGCGCGTTTCTGCTGGTTTTGGGTGCATTGCATAGCTCTGGATTTGGAGTATAAGATTAAGCCAAGTTACAGAGTGATGGCGGCTAGGAAAGGTATTTGGTGGTTGCTCTCTGATCGTGTCC
This sequence comes from Cyclaneusma minus, assembly GCA_037179335.1. Classification (NCBI taxonomy): domain Eukaryota; kingdom Fungi; phylum Ascomycota; class Leotiomycetes; order Marthamycetales; family Marthamycetaceae; genus Cyclaneusma; species Cyclaneusma minus. Next base: position 1,902,985 of record JAKZHN010000001.1, on the reverse strand, counting down.
TTGGACGGCCCTGACGACCTTGAGTGGGAAGATTGATATCGTCCACTATGACTGCAAATCATGCTAAGGGCGTTTTTGATGGGCTTGGATGATTTGAACAGCTATGGAACGAGAAAATATGCTCAAGCTAATCTCTCGAAAGATAGTGTGCACGTGGAAAGTATTTGATGATAGTCCGGAGATCATGCCCCCTGAAATCACCGTACTACCGCTGCAGACATTGATGTTTCCCTCCATACGGTACTATAACCTCAAACCAAAACAAACTCTGACAACTCAGCACGTGTTAGAAGGCTCCTGGAAGGTCCACCAAGCTCACATCAATTAAACGAATAACAGTATCCACGGAAAACATTGAGCGGGTGTCCGCGTATCAGCACCGGACTAAGCTTCAGACCCAGTCTAAAAAACCACATCCCTCCCAGCCCCAATACACTCATTCCACGCCTCAAGCTCCCTCTCAATAACGTTCTCCGTCCAAGGCCCTTTCGCGTTCCCACCCTGTCGCATGATATCACCACTCGCTGTCCTCGTCCCTGCCATTCTCTCCTCTGAACTGCTCGCCACCTTCTCTCTCCAAAACCCGTTCTCCGGCCTCTTCAGCACCTCCGCCAAATTCTCATAAATCCCTGGCAAAAATGCCACACCCTCTAGACACTTTCGTATCGTCGTGCTGTCCTGCATAATCCCAAAGTCTCCTCGCACGGTCGTACTGAAAATCCAGTCGGAGGGGGCAGGACGCAGCGGAGAAAGCCATTCTTTCACATGTTCGTGCTCTCTGGGACTAGGCTGCAACCACCGCGCTGCAAGCTCCATAAGTTGAATGTCTCGGACTCCGCGAAGGGTGATGCCATAGTCGCGCCATAACGTATGGGCGAGGGGGCGGGCATCCCAGAGGGCTTTTGGGTAGGATGGGGATTGTAGGATTGTTGCGAGTGCGAGGGAGGGGTTTTGGGGGTGTGGCGTAGGGAAAGCGATCGGTCCGATAAAATGGATGTCGATGAGAAAGATAATCGAGAGGGGGAGGTGGTAGATGATGAGCTTGGAGATGCCGCGACTTGGGTGTGTGGTGTTTTCGATGAAGTCGAGGAACAGTTGGGGTGGGCGGTCTTGAGAGGGTTCGAAGGTGGTTAGGAAGAGCTTTAAGCTGTCGAAGGTGTCCACTTTGATGAAGTTGACCGTTTTGGGGTGGTCAGGACGACGCCCTACGCTCGTGACTAGCTGGGCCATTGCGGAATGGTGGTATTCGGAGAAGACGGAAGGGAACCTGGGTTGAGTTCAGATTTTGGTGGGCACGAAAGCAATTTTGATGTTCATAGATAAAGGCGGTTGAGATGAGGCAAGGCGTAGATTGGAATTAAAGGAGTGTTCTCGAGCCTTATAACCTGCTAGAATACATGGCAAAGCTGGACAAAGCATCATTACTCATGTCGGTGTTGTGTGTTCGACTGCATGGATATCAAACCGCAGCACCGCTAGAGCGTGGATGAATGACCAGAGCTTTGAGGGGAACCACATCGGTTCAAAAGAAAAAGTTGAAAGATTTGAGACAGAACTTCCAAGTGGAGAAAGTCTCCCGCCGGTAAAGACAATGAAAAATATAGCTCAGAATTCCAATGTGTTTGTCTTTCCTTTTTTCTTTTTCCCTTTTTTTTTTTGGTGGACAGATTCGTAAAGCCCGTTTTTCAAGATTCGTCGCCTAGACAAAAGGCCCTGACCGAGAGAACCGAGCAAATTAAAAGAAATAGGTGTAAGGGGATCAAGATGAGAGAAATTTCGATGGGGTAACGATGGTTAAAAAAGAAACGTGGAGCCGAGAAAGTCAAGTCATCCTCCACGGACAAACTCGGACAAACTCGTGTAGTCCGGTTGCTCGAGGCTTCCACCCAAATGAGAGCCAAGGAACCAGCGTGAGAGTTGTTAGTTTATCTAGACAGCCGAAGGGTGGCATGGGTGTCGATCCTGATGGGAACTCAGTAAATGCTGCCTTTGGTATCATTCCCATACGGTTCAAGGAGATACGTACCCCTTGTCACATCGGGACACAAATCATTCCTGGATCTCAAGCTCCAGAAGCTGAAAGCTCCGATGATGAGCCACCTTTTTGCTCTTCGAGCCCTGCAATTGCTTTTTCAACCCTTTTCTGCGTAACCTTTTCGAGGTGCGGAGACACCTTGCCTGGACCTCCCAGCTCTCCCTCAAGCATGTTGTAGATTGTCGGCAACGCATAAAGGTTCGCAAGACATTCTTGTGTTTTTCGCGCGTTCTTGACACCAACAGCTGCCCCGAGTAACAATTTGATCATTGTGTGCAGTGGTGGAAGTTTCGACTCGGGCTCTTTGGCAAGGTCCAGCTCGCGTGAAGCCAGGCGTTCAAGCGATTTTCCAGGTTCACCTGTAGCAAGATTCATCAGCTGGACATCCCGGGCTCCGTCCAGACGGATTCCATAGCCTTTGAACAAAGCAGCAGCGATCTTGCCGGCATCATAACAGGTCTTCGGATGATGCGCAGACTCCAGGTAGGATGCAAGCGACCAATGTTTGTTCTCGCCTCCCTGGGGCACTTTGCAGGAGAAGACACTGGCGCCTAGACTTGAGACGTCTACGAGAAAACAAGTAGTGCGGCCGAAGGTGGAGGTTGAGTTCGAAGACCTGACTGAGTATAAGAGAACGAACGAAATGCTTATAGTAGCCCCGTCCGTACAATTTTCGACGACGTCGAGATAAACCGCCTTCGCACGCGCAGTGTGGACTTTGATGACGCTGAGAACGCGGCCAAAATCATCCTCCGAGTCCAGCTTTACGATTGGGCACGCGGACGTGGCGATAGGGACTGTTGTATCTCTCGATGATGAGCCACCTCCCTGACCTCCTGCCTCCATATTGCCTCTTCTCACCCTGTTCTGCGTGAGTACAGTGGGACCTCCTTGCCCTTCTATCTCTGCAATAGCTTCCGTAATTCTTCTATGGGTAGCCTTCTCAAGGAGCTCAGAGACCGAGGCGAAATCTTGAATCCATGCCTCCCATACAGTGTGCAGCACAGGCAGTAGTACGAGACTTCGAACAGTTTTCTGCACTTCGGGTGACCTCAATGTGCCTTGTTCGTCAGATGGCCAGCGTATGTCCAGATTGGAACGGGAAAATATTCTGTCGATACATTCCTGTAGAGATGGAAGAGACTGTCCGGCAAACGATCCTTCCAGCGAGCCCCCACGCGAAGCAAGTTCAATAAGCTGCAAATCTGCGCATCCGTTCAGACGAATACCGTACCCCTCGAAGAAGAGGGCGGCAATTTTTCTGGCATCAAAGCAGCTTGTCAAGAGTGGTAGATTCGAGGATGGATTCCAGGTCCCATTCTTGACCATTGATGCTCCTCCCGCACCCGCCGGTCGGCGCTTTGTGGGTCAAGGCAGCGGTGCCCAGCCTTTGGAGGTCGATGATGATACAAATATTGCCTGGAGTTGAGGTCGGATTGTGGCGATCTCGAAATAGAACGATGCGTGAAATGCCAGCGACCCCCTGGGTACGATCTTCCACAGCGTCAAGATACATGTAGCGTCGCCTGAAGAATGTTCTTCTGAGAGCATAGAGAGTATCGTTGAGACTCTCCATCGAGTTCGCCACCAAGATTGGGTCGTCCTTTGTACCGAGGGCCGCCATGGCGACAGTGAGTCTTGTCGTGGTGATATGAGACAGTGGTGATTGCAGATTGGCTTCGATTGTCTGAAATGGAGATTTGGGAGAAGAGGAAAATGGAGGTTGTGGATTTCCAGCTCACAGCATCTTCAATGAGCGGTTGATTATATGGGACAATTCGCCTGGTGCTGCGTTTGACTCTCGCGCCGCGTTTGCAGACCGACGCAAGGGGTTTGCAAACGCAGGAAAATCAGCCAGAAGAGCCGTATCGCAATGAAACCTTTTTTAAACCTCCATCCTCGTTGATCCGGAAGCTCCATCGTCGGAAAGTGCTTTGTCGGCGATCCTATGTACCTTGTCGTTCAAAGGTTTCATCGCCAAAAAGTGCCGCTGTCAGAAATTCAAGACTTTCCCATCCCGCCGTCCTCTTTTCCGAGTGGTAGGAGATAGCTGCTGCCTAAAGTCAGCCAGCATCTACTCTCCATTTTAACTTCCTACCCCTCATGTTCTTACAACCTAAGCCCTTGGCATGATATTGCGCCATTAACAGCAAATACGTCAAGCGCGAGTGAGCAAGTTGGATCCAATTGAAATTGACAGCTATTCCCGGACCAACAACTTTCCAACTGCTCAAAGGCCGATATCCAGGTACAAATCATGCCTGCATCCCAAGATCCTTGAGCTGGTCCACGAGCCTACCCCATCGACGACGGGCCATCTTTTTGCTCTTCTTCTGCCTTCGCAATCGCTGCTGCAATCCTTTTCATGGTGGCCTTTTGAACTTGACGGTCAAGCTCCTCGGGCACTAGGATGTTTTTGGACGGGCACTCGCTTAAATCTTCTTCTAATAGGAATGGCATCACTTCCAGATCTTCAATACGCCACTTTACTGTCGAGTAATCCGTGATAGCGCGTTCGCCAGTCTCGTCGTCCTCCTCGTCCTCCTCGTCGTCGTCATGGTTTTCATAGTAGTCGTCCAGGTCGAGAGGCTCGTATCTGCGGAGGGCAGGGTAGCTACAGAATGGTCGTAATTCTTGCTCTATGTAGTCCTCGTAATCCGCAAGAGTGTGCTCGTCGAGCTCCTTTTCGAGGGATTCTCCGCGTCTAGCAAGCTCCACCAGCTGAATATCTAGGGTCCGACCCAGACGGATTCCACAACTTTTGAACAGGCGAGCAGCAACCTTACTGCTATCCCAACATCTTCTTCGGAAAGTATCGTCCTCCAGAAGGGATGCAAGTGAGGGATGCTCACGACCATCCCTTGGCAAGCTGCGGGAGACGAGATGGTTGTTCGTTAAAAACGGTATATCGATAACGTAAGCGAAGGTGCCGTCGCAGAATCCATTCCCATGGTAAACAGGAGAAGAGTATATCACGATGCACGAGATGTTTATCGTGTCACCCGCCCTATTCTCAATCTGATCGTCCACGATGTCGAGACATATCGAACAACCCTTTTGACAGTCGTCTGTGATGTCTTTGAGGACGTCCCTGAGACTATCCTCCGTGTCGGCCACCGTAGTATTGGCTACCATAGCTATGGTGGGCGTTATCGCAGCGATGTGAGGAAGTGGTGATTTATGGCGCCGGAGTGGAGTAGAGGAAGTAGAGGAAAACGGCCGCCGTGGAAACTGCATGTGCTGCCAGCACGATGATATGAAGATCGAACATACGACGAATGAAGTGATTTGTATGTGGGACGAGTCAGTTCAGTCACCTGACAGTGCGTTGCCCGGTGGCCGGCAGTCCAAAGCAAAAGCAAAAAGCAATGTGCATGCAAACTCCGGGAATTTGACCGTAGAAACCTAGATTTCCCTTCTCCTCCTCAATCGCTCTCCTTTCTTTCTCAATTCTGAAGCTGTGTGGGGTGCTTGATATTCGCCCTCCCACCTCGAGCTGTCAGCTGCTACCCGAAGTTTGACAACCATCTCTCCTCCACTTTGGCTTTGTCCCATCTTCAGTCTTCACATGCCCACATCCCACCGGCCTTACTTGGCACGATATGGCATTATTAGTTGGAAGAAGTCAAGCGCGAGCGAGCAAGTGAGATCCAATTCGCAGCTATTTCTCAATGATTCAATTCTGTACAGCTGAAGGCGATGATATGCAAATCCAATCATCCCTGAATCCCAAGATCCGCAAAATCGTCCACGAGCGTAGCCGCCAATGATGCACTTTCCTGCTCTGCTTGTATCTTTCCAACAGCTTCTGAACTCCTGCTCATGGTGGCATTTTCGACGCTGTTCATAACCACCTCGAAGGCCAAAGGATCGTGAAACTTCGTCTCATAGAAGTCAAACAGGATCGGCAGTGCAGCCACATTTTGAACACACTTTTGCACTGCCAGCGACTCCGAGACTTCAAAATCAGGCCAGTGAAGAGAACCAAAGGCATCTTCGATGCAGTACCGCAAAGGTGCAAGAGACTGTCCGCTCTGATGGAGAGAGCCTCCGCGTGTAGCAAGTTCTAGCAGCTGGATGTCTGTGGCCCCTGCCAGACGGATACCACGCTTCTTGAACAAGGTGGTGACGATTTTGCCGCTATCAAAACAGCGTTTTTTTGAAAGTGTGAGATTCCAGGATCCACGCAATCAAGTCGAAGTCGAGATCCGCTCCTTGGCTGCGTTAAAGACCGGTACGGAATCCCTCGAGATCTCGGAGGTTGATGGTGGAAGCGGTATTGGCATGTGTGGCCTTCGAACGGTCAACGGGAACGGAGTAGATGACGATGCATGAGGTGTCCAGTGTCTCTCCAAGCATGTTTGTGAATTGATCCTCCACAACGTCAAGATATATCTCATGACCATCCGTTGCCTCGGTCATGATTTGGTTGAGCATGTCGCTGATGCTTTTCTCCGTGTCCGCCCTTGTGACATGAGACGCCATGGTGACTGTGAATGGTGTGATGTGAGTGTTGTGATGAGGGTGTAGTGGAAGCCGCTGGAGTGGAGTTTCGAGAGAAGAGAAAATTGAAGGTCGTGAATAGCCAGCTCCGAAGGGTCCGCTGCTGGTTTATCAAAAGTGACCGTCGACTGCCGCCTAAAGTCTAACAAGCATCCCTCCTCCACTTTAGCTTTCACCCCCTCTTTCACATGCTGGCAGCCCACCGGCCATACCTGGCACGAAGCATATCATCGGAACCAACTGCGAGAAGCTCAGACGTTAGCAACCGAAAACCCATATCAATCCAACAGGAGTCAATTCTCTAATTATCAAACTTCACACTGCTCAACTCCACCGGATTAGTCCAAGTCCCCGGCCCCGCATCCAGCTCAAACACCTCCTTCTCCTCCGCCTCGCTCATCCCACTCCTCCCACTCCCACCGCTCGCCGCCATCCCTGTCCCACTTGTTCCCAATTCCACCGGCCTCTCCGTATTCGCCATTTCCAACACTTCCCCTCTAGATTCCAATTCCGGCATACTCTGTGCAGACGTATTCTCTATCTCTTGATAAGATTTTCGTTTTTTATCGTGGGGCTTGTTCAGAAATTTGAGCCAGCCGGTGCCGTTGAACCAGCCTTTTTGGCGGCCGATGAGGAGGATGACCATGGCGATGAATACGAGGCCGCCGGCTATGCTGCCGCCGACGACGGAGATGGAAACGGCTTGTTTGGTGGAGGGGGCGGATGTTGCGGAGGGCGTAGCGGAAGAGGTGGTGCAGGAGGTGGTAGAGGGTTTGGATTTTGGGGGGTAGGATGGCGGTTGAGTTGAATAATAGGAGGTGGTTGCTGAATAATACGAGCTGGCTGAGCTTGAGTAATAGGAAGCGGTTGACGTTGAAGTGGAAGTCGATGTCGATGTCGATGAAGATGACGAAGAAGACGAAGAGGAAGAAGTGGATGAAGAGAAGAAACTCGTCGTCGCGGTGACTGCCTCAGAACCAGTGTACACTATCTGTAGCGAAGTACCTGCATCCTCCATGCCATCCCACGAGGTGTCAACGTCCGTCGCCCAATCCGAAGAGCCGCAGCCCCATTGCGTATAGTCATCGGGATATTCATTCGAATAGCACACCGATGTACCTCGACTGCAGAAAAGTCCCCATAGTCAGCGCTACACTCCATCTGCGAATTTCGCAACCTCCGGTTTGGAAGATAGGAAACCAACCAAGTGAACACCTCCGGATCGTCAGCTGTCGGCGCAGGAGAATTTAGATCCAGACATGAAGTGAAGAAGCGACAGGAATCACTAGCTGTTGCGCAGCATCCGACTACGCTGTAGTCTGAGTTCCAGACACACGATGATCTTGTCGAGCAGTATGCGGGCGTCAATGAGTCGCCTCCGATCCTGATGGCAGAAGTCAGTCAGACACTGTTATTCGTCCTTTAAAGCACGGCGTAGACTGACCAGCCACATAAGCTAACAGGATATAGATCTCGTCGCAGAAGTTCATGAAAAGGGACCGAGGCGTATGGGCCAGAGGTAGGAGAAGGGCTCCAGTCTGCAGTCGACGTCGGTCGGATGGTTTCTTTTGGAATCTGTTCGTGCCATGGTAAAGCAGAGACGACGCTCGCAAGTAGGGAAAGAGAAAGAATGTGAAAAGAGTGAGAAGGCATCTCAAGGTACGGGGTAAAGAGCGTGTATATTGTCGTAAAGCCCGCGCAAGGGGCACTTGGCAAACGAGTGAAAATATTGAATGAAAAAGCTTTCATTCAGAGTGGAGGCAGCAGAGAGCTTTCGGGACAAGAAACCAAAACGACATCAGAGAAGAATATCAGATGAAATTTCCAACAGTGGCAATTCGATTCTAGAATCTAAACATACCCGCCCTCATTTGCAGTCCCCAGATTTTCATCACCAGGGCACATAGGGGCTTGTGCAAATATGGTTACTGACCTTAAATGAACGACAGGCGACAGAGGTCGAAAGAGGTCTAGACATCTCAGCAGGCGGGTTTTGGTGAGATTCATTTTCAAAGTTTTCTCGTATTGTTTCGAATATGCGAGTCAGCGTTCTTGGTGAACAGCGGAAGGAACCTTGCGGGTGAGGGTTTCGACCGCGGCGCGCTGGTCTTGGGAGACTGGAGGCTGGACATGAGTGAACGATCGACCTCATGGATGATTACATGTAACTTATTTCATGAGGCTCAAGTCTCAAGTGACCGAATCGACTTTTCAGCTTGAATATGTGTGCTCTTGTTTCAGAAGAAGAATTTAGCTTCCCCGGTGTTTGAGTGGGCCGCTGGATACTGGACATCAAATAGAGAGCCTTGAAGGATTGCGCCACACGAGAAAGGAATCTCCGGAAGCCCCGCGGAGACCGAATTCGGGAAGTTCGCGTTGCCGTTCTGGACCTTTGGCGATTCGGTGGTGGCTCAATATACCGTAGCAGCGCCGTCAAACACGATGAAGAAGAAAAAGACTTGGTTGAACCTTCTATTAAGATATTAGAGGGCTGGTAAGATATGCTTCTTCCAGGCGTGAGCCTATCTCCTCTAATTCTCCATCCAGTCCATCTCTCTAGCAGCTCAAATCGTACAGAGCCTCGTAGTTGGCATCCAAGACACCAAACGAAGGAGTAGCACCACCATCCTGCAGCGAGTACCAGAAAGTGTGACCACGGTTGAAAGCCGAGCAAGCAACCGAGCTCCAGTAAGTCTGCGCATTCTCGACCGAAGCAACAGCCTGGCCATTAGTCTCGCCGCTAACGGGCCAACCAGTCTCGGTGACCCAAACCCAAGCGCCCTCGTGCGCAGCGTTGACAGCATCCTCCACATTCTGCACGCTCTCCCAGAAGAGGTTGTAGCCCTGCTCGACGGGGTTGTCGAGGGTGTTTTGCCAGTAGGGGTAGCCGTCGGTGCCGACGAAGTCGCAGGCTTCGATGACGGCCGTGTTGGCGCCGTCGACCCACGCGGTCCAGGTGTCGACGTGGCCGACTTGGATGTCGGTGGTGTAGCCGTCGACGGTGGAGAGCATGCCGCGGACGTCGTAGATTTGTTGGGCGAGGGCGCTGGCGGTCGTGTCGCCGCGGTAGAGATCCTCGCTGCCGACGCTGACTGCTACGAGCCAGTCAAATCCGTATTGCTGGACGGCGCTCAGGAGGGCGGCCTTCTCGGCTTCGTAGTGGGCGTCGTCCTCGGTCCACACACCAACAAGGAGCTGCGCTCCGGCCGCAATGGCCGCAGGGACGGCGTTGACGAGAGTGTCGCAGTCGGAGGAAGCGTAGACGCGGGCGGAGGTGAAGTATCCAGGGAGGGCCTTCATGGTGGCGAAGTCCTTAGCCCAGTCGGCTTGAGTCTTGCATGCTCCCGAGGTGGTGGTCGCTTGGAGGTTGAAACCCTTCCAGTAGGCAGATGCGTAGGGAAGGGACGCCGCGAGGGCGAGGAGAGGAGTGAACGACTTCATGGTGAGAGAGAGAGAAGCAAAAGAACGACTGGAAGAATTACGAAAATGTACAGATGAAAAGCCGGTTGGCAAATGAGCGTGAAGTCGAGGACGGGAAGGAGAGGAGAAAGACGAAGTGCGAAAGGAACAGTTCAAATACCTTCTCGTCATGGCGACGACAGGGGACGATGCCCACCTGGTGCACGGGACAGTGGAGTCTGGACTTTTGGTGCTGTGGGACTCTTCAACTTCTATGTTTCCACTGGATGCAGTGATCTGCATATTCCCCTGTCGAGCCGAGATCGTAGATGCCTAAGATGCCATGCTTTTTGCAGGGTAAACACCTAATACGAACATCTCATTCGGTTGCCTCATCGTTGTTTTTGATGTTCTTACCGGCTTCAGAAGTTCAGGCTTGCCGGTTTGACTCGGCGGTCCACAAATTTCCTCGTGTTGAAAGACGGCCAGCGGTGACGGAGATATGCACAAACAGGCCTGGCACGTCTGGTTGGCAACGGTCGGGGCTTGGCGAATTCGAGAACAATCTCTAAATTTAGCGACAACTCAAGCAGACGATCCGATCCATCAGCCGGCTGATCGCTGGGGAAAAAAACAGGGCACTACCTGGTTTATAATTCGTGAAATATACATGTAGTCACTACTCATATTGAAGATGCTTGATAGCACAGCAGAAAAGCTGTTGAAATTCAACGTCGTCCGAGAAATCTAAGCCCTGACTCATCCTCTTCAACCTGGATCTCTTTCACGGCACGGGTCCAGTCCCGGGGCCTTGATACAAAAGCAGTGCTGCAGTGGGCCGTGGACGGACAACGGTGGCCGACAGGGTGTGATGACTAGGGGTGTTCCTGCAAGGAACCAAGTGGGGAATCAATGTTAAATGCCTCCAAAAGGAACACAGCACTGCCACCCCCATAAAAACATCACCATCGAGTTCAATGTTGTTCGGACCTAGTTCACCACTGCTTCAATGTTGGCCAAAACATCATCATAGCAATGTTCCGAAATCCGATTGAGAAAAGACATTGGCAATCTCGTTACTGAGACGAAATCGGGCCTTTTGGAAGATGCTTGTTGGAACCTGAAAACAAACAGTAAAACTCCAAATAAAATTCGAATATCATCATCCTCATTGAAGTGTTGTAGAAGAACGACTTGGGCAGGGCGAGTATTTCCAAGTAAAAACCTCTCTTATAGGTACTTCTTCATTCGGCGCTTTTGCGTGCAGTATCGACCATGATATACAGGGCCTACACGTAGCGCATCAAGCGTCGCACCCGCCGCCCGGTCATACCAAGCACAAATATCTCCAAGGATTCTTCAATTTTCCGTGTAATCACGGTTCACCGTCGTTAAGAATAGAAAAAAGACGCGGGGTGCAATAGGAGAAAATCAGGAGAAAACGGCCAAAGAACAAGTAAATATGTATGAATTATGAAGGCGACAAAGTGTTGCAGAAGAAAGGGGGGATGCAAGAAGAGAAGCCCAGAGACGCCGAGGTACAAACTACATCATGTCACACAGTTCGGAGGCTTCCATGCCAAGAACAGCTTTGTATGTACAGATTCATTTCCTCTCAACATATATACAACTTCGAAAATCAATCGCGGGCTATATACAAGAAAAGTCTCCTCCATCTCCCTGCTCCTGCTCCACCTCCCAGGCTCTTTTCCACCCTCCTCACAACTCCCAAGAACGTCTCACACTCCGCACCAACAGCTCACAGGAAATTTGCTAAATATGTCACAGCTTAAGCAGAGGTGGCGTTCCCGGGCGCACCTCCACCGAAGCCGCCACCAGGAGCACCTCCACCTCCTCCACCACCGGAGCTCTCATTCTCGACACAACCCTCAGCATAGCAGCTAGCAGCGGGCGTGAAAGTAGTGTTCGTGCTTGTATCAACACCAAAGCTAATCCAAGCCAACAAGCCATCCTCAATGCTGTCGCCCAAGAGCGTGTATTCAACAACGGGATCGATAGTAGCAGCTTCTTGGGTGAAAATGCTGTCTTCGGCGTTGGTGGTAAGGTCTTGGGTGTTGGTAGTGTAGGGGTAGGTGGCTTCGACTTGGGTGAGCAGGTCTTGGTCGAAGAAGACTTGGCCGACGTGGGCGTAGGTGCCGCCGATGTAGGTAGCGTTGGGGGCGACGGTGCCGTCGAGGTGCACGAGGACGTGAATGTGGTTGGCGCGGGAGGTGTAGTGCCCGGGGACGAGGGTTTCGAAGGTGGCGATGCCGTCTTCGGAGGTGGGCTGGATGCCGCGGAGGAATTTCTCTTGCAAGTTGGCGGTGTCGGCGCTGTTGCCGTTGCCGTTGGCGATCACGCCGGAGTAGACACCCGTGGAGTTGCAGTCTGGAGGAAGATGGTGGTCAGTTTTCTTTCCTTATCGTCTTAGAATGGGAAAGGAGGGGATAAAAGATACTCACTCCAGATGTCGATATAGGCGTTGACAATGGGCTCGCAGGTGGAAACATCGAGGACTTGAGTCTCCAGGAAGAGAGGTACACCCTCCTGGTCCTCAATCAAGTTCTGGCGGATGTATTCTCCACTGGCGTAGTAAGGACCCTGGGTGACCTCGGGACCCAGAATGCAATAGCTGTTGGAAGCGAAGATCTCCATGGGATCGGTCCATCCGGTGTAGCCGGCACTCGAGGAGTGGTTGGTGGCCAAAACGCTAGCACTGTCTCGGACCTTCAAGTAGGGGGTCTCTGTTCAGTGGTATTAGTCTCGATGCCCAAGGTTTCTAGGTCTTCGGAACTTTGCAAAGTATTGACATACCAGTGGAGATTCCACGTTCCTTGCGGAGGCTTGCAAGCTTCTCGGATCGTCTCTTGATGGCCTTGTTCTCAAGACCTCTGGCCTTCAGCTTGGCAGAGCAGTGGCTGAGATCTTGTCTCTTGGCGTTCTTGAGGAACTCAGCACGCTCGGCGACCTCTTGACGGATGTCATGGCCTGGGTGGGCGATAGCCACGGCTCCGAAGAGGGCCGCAGCGGTAACGGCACTGGTGAAACGCATCCTGCTGGTAACTTGAAGAGGATGTGCGAAGGAAAGACTTGGTGAGATAAGAGAGGGATGAAGAAGAAACTTGAGTAGGGTGCGAAGACGTATTTACCTTCGCTGTCCACCTACATGCTGGCGACAATCGAGAGCACTGACTCTCTGTTCTAGAAGGTCTTGTGTAGCCGACGGTTGAGGGCATTCGGCCAGGGTATGCCACCGTCGCTTCAATGGTTTGTTTGTCTATTTTCTTCCACGACCCCATAAGCAAGACGAATGAGAAGAGGTGAGAAGACGGCAAGTGGAGCGCGGAAGACGCAATCGCAAATAGAAACGGAGAGATAAGATGTTTGCCATGAGCAACGAGATTGGTCCTTTCATCTGTTCTTGCTCCGAATCTCTAGAAACTTGTCCAGAATCAGAGTCATCCATCTAGAAACCCATAGCATCGGACGCGCGTCAGTATCAAGTAAAGCGGTAAGAAGAGGCAGGTCCTGCAGATCTGGCACAGCCCAAGCCCTTGGCATAAAGCAATCGTCAACTTCGGTTCGTTTATTTCCATTTCTATGTACCTACCCTGTGGAGCCCCATACCCCGGATGCATAACCGGGAGGGGAACATTGAGCGATCTTCCCCGCGCCACCAAATTCTGCATAGCCGAATCGATCGAGGAGAAACACGCGATTTGCTCCACATATAAATTGCAAGTTGATGAATTGTATCATTGTATGCATCCGTTGCATCGCTTCCTCGATCATCAGCGGCTCCTTGGCAACATCATCAGGCCTGATGCTCGGCAGTCAAAGCGCGACCAATCGCAAATCTTCCGTTATGGTCAGCAATTGCGGAAATGTGGGGGAGAATGGGACAAAGATGCAGGTATAAAACTTAATACCGTGAGATATCGATTCAGGCACTCCGGGTCGAAGAACACGATCTTGGCATGGAAAAGCAGCGGTCCAGTCTGATTGGAATTTCATGATTAGCCGATAGAAGGGCGTTTGTGTCCGCGCGACTGTAAACCACCGCTCAATCCGCCGATCCGTCCCAATGCGCCATCATCTCCGATTCAATGCTGGTTACCGACAGGGTGTTCTGCAGCTGGCGAGAACATCCACTCGACGCAGTCGGTGCAATCCTGGATCTGCCCACAGCCTTCGCAGCAACCATCGAAGTAGGGGAAGGCTGTTGCCATGTCTGTGCGTATTGCAGTCAGTCTTCGAAACCCGTGACTTTGGCACTCTGCGAGGACCTGCTTGAACAAATATATGAGCGTGACTTGACAGACATGGGATATGGACTATTTTTGGAGATCAACAAATATGGTGGGGTGCTCGAATGTTCTCGAATAACCGGAGTAACTATGTCAAGTCATTGACGATATCCCAAGTCACTGAGCATATCCAAAGTCCTTGAATACAGCCCCAGTGACCATAAGACAATCCATCCGAGTGACACTTGTCACTAAGAGTAGAATCCTCGACGGTGATCCGAATCCACGTTTGTCGGCAATGCAGTCAACCAGCTGGAAGGAAGCAAAGTAGCAAGCGAAGCGAATATGCCGCTACCCCATTCAAGATCTACGACCGTTGTAGCGTGAAAGCAATAAACCAAGTACATATGGCGTAATTCAGACAAGGGAAACGTACACTTACGGAGAATATGTTCTAATACAGCTCGCGTGTCCGACGTCCAGATCTTGCACACCCTGGTAGGAGGGGACATGTCAGCTGTTATATCCCATCGAGAGGAGTAACTTTCATCAGAGGGCGCATACAATCGCACTGCAAACGGTCAGCTCAACATCGACAGCCAGTGATTGCGTGGCGACCTGCAGTTGTAACAGTTGACCCTTCGTTGTGCGTTGAGCAATACCCTCCACCGCAAATTCGACACATTCTTCGAACGCTCTCAATGCATTCGTAGCACTGTATGTATTAGCGTTTCTCCTTGGCAAGCAGAAATAGAAAGGAGCCGAAAGACCTAGCATGAAGACGATGGAGCGTAGTGAACAACTTACATTCAAGCCACACTCCCAACAATCCCGCATAACCCCTATCTGAAAGTTGTCGTTAGCTCCCGGCTTGGCTCCAAGCACATACATAACGAAACCACAATATAGGAAATGCAACCGCGGTCAATACATCTGCTGGGCAGCAAACATACTATATCAGCCCAACATTTCGAAAGGTTCAATATTGCCACCATTCTCCAGCATCTCCTCGAGCACACAATTTTGAACACAAAGACCCATAAGTACCTTAAGTTCCTTCGGAATGTCCGATTTGCGATGCCAATCCAGTGCGTTCTGAGGCTGGTAATTTTCCGGAACTCGGTAGCAATCCTCGCACCAGAATTTGTGGCAAGTTTGGCAGTATCGGTTGCGGAGACATTCTTGACATCGTACTAGGAGCCGCTTCTGGATGTTCGATGGTCCGAGAGGTCGTGATGCGGCTTTTGCGGATGATGAGTGCAGTGGGAGAGGAGCGAGGAGGGGGAATCGATCGGCTGGGTCGGAGCCGTAATGGGCAAAGCCTTCCGGTGCCTTTCCACACACTGCACAGCCTTTGAGAGCGATCGATGCAACTGCTGGAGGCAGGTAGGCGTCTTCCTGCTGGTACCAGAGTTTCTTTTTGGAAGCTAATTCCGTATGATGCTGGTGGCGCGGGCCAGAACATATGACTGCATCGAATCGTATAATGCCCCTACAACGCTCCATCGTATCTGCCCATGGTGCTGCGGGCGCCCTGGGGAGGATCTTCCCCGTGTTTTGATACCAGTTGTCAGTCTCATTGATAGTGAGTGAGTCCACCAGAGCATCCAGAGATTTTTCATTCCACTGGGCACCAATTTGGGCCCCTGCAGCGTCGATTGGCGCGACCCCTACCGGCCATCCTTCAACTTGCTGAGGTCTGCGTGGAGCAGGGGCAGGATCACGTGAACCAAAGATATAGAGGCCTTGGAGTTTCGGAGTGCCTTCTGCTCTTGTTGATCTGACAGCATACTCCAAAGCCTGCATCAACTTGCGTTCGTTCAAGTATTGGACCTCGCGAAGAGACAAAAGCCGCACATTGAATTTTCTGTCCAAGATGATCTCGCTCACAAGCTCGGATGGGACAGACAGGCCGTCCAAGATCAGCGTCTGGACATCTTGGAGAACATTGCGGCGAGACAGGCTTTCGAAGACGCCTCGTAGTGGGCCACCGTAGAAACTGTCAACTCGATTAGACTCAACTCGACTAGACGTTTTGCGAGATCTCGTTCAAAGACAAAGCGTACTCATCCTCGGTCACGTTCTCGTCCAGCTGGACGTTCCTCCATGTCTGTCCGCCGTTGTCAATAGCAGCAATGTTGAACTTCGCAGCCTTCACCCGCGAGAGGTCGAGGTAGCGGAACACACTCGGGGTTTCGAAGATCAAATTCCGAAAGGCTTTTGAAGTGGTGGCCAGGGAAAGCACGGAGGAAACGGGGAGATATGGAATAGAATGGTATAAGAACAAGGGGTTGGAGAAGAAGTCGAGGAGAGTCATGGCTCTTAGTTCTTCTGGGAGGGAAAGCGGCGACATTATGGAAAGAGCGGCTGGAGCGGTGAAGAAGCGTGTTGAAGAGAGGAAGTGGGCAACCGACAGAGCAGCTGTTGACTGTGAAATAGTGAAACAGAGGGCGAACTGTTTGATTCTTGAGGTTTGAGAAGTGTTTGATCGAATGTGGGGTGGTGTATGCGGGAAATCAATATTCGGGGTCTTATGATGATGGAGGAGCTGGGCAGGCTGCTTGCGCCGGGACGTCGTTTGTCGGAAAGACGGACTTAAATTACCGGACCCCCGTATAAATAGAAGCCCGCCCAAGACATTGGGCACAATCATGACTATTAACTATACTTGTTTGAAAATGTTCGAACACTTCAAACTTGTCCATCTCAAAATGCGCACGGACACTGTAATCCCGCCAAGCTTTTCTTATCGTCACCGCCCGTGCTTATCTCGGCCTGCCTAGGCTGCTTTCAGCCCGAGAGCGGGCAGTATCTCTCCCAGTGGAAGCTGCTAGAGTTGCTGACTAGCACCTCGATCTTGAGCTGCTTCAAAGCCGTCGACAAGCCTTGGTCGCCTGAAGTCTGCTTTTCGCATACTCTGACCGCTTGTGTCCCACTCCGTCATTCTAAATACCCCCTCCGACTTCACACGAGCGCCCGACCTGTCTTCCGTGAACCTCAATCCACAGCACTATCGATCGCGCCACCATGGTGACTGAGAACATCTCTCTCACCTGGTCCTCCTCGTACACGGTCTCTGCCCGGTCTTCACAAGCTCTACCGGGCGACAAGATTCTTTTGCCACCGTCCGCCCTCGAGCAATTGCTCGCCGCCTCCACTGTCACCGTTACGCACTCGAATACACCTTCAAACTTCGACCCATTCAATCCATATTCTCTTGCGGCTGCGCGGCAGGAAGCATCTCAATGGCGGGACACTCAACAGCAGTTGCCACATCCGCTGACCTTCCGCCTCGTTAACCCGGAAAATGGCAACGTCGTCTTTGCAGGAATCCGAGAATTCTCCGCGGAAGAGGGGCAGATTGTTTTATCACCATTCCTCGCCGAGTCTCTGGGCATATCAGAAAAGCTGAAGGAGAAGGCTGAAGCTTCACGCGAAGCTTCACCTGGAACGAACAGTGATCCCGAGAAGGGAGGTTCGAAAGAGGATCCCATGGACCTGACGGGCGAGAATGAAGATTCAGAGGATCCGATCGCATTCACCCGAGAAAAGATCGCCGACTTGAAAACCACGGACGAGATCAGGATAGTTGTTCATGCGAAACAACTACCAAAAGGAACCTATGTTCGCCTAAGACCTTTGGAGGCCGGCTACAATCCAGCTGACTGGAAGTCCCTACTCGAACAGCATCTCCGGGAGCGCTACACGACTTTGACAAATGGCGAGATCCTGGTCGTACCGAAAGGTCGGGGCGCAAAGTCTGAAGAGTTTCGGTTCCTCATAGACAAATTCGCCCCTGAGGGCGACGGTATATGCGTGGTAGACACAGATCTAGAAGTGGATATCGAGGCGTTGAACGAAGAACAGGCGCGAGAAACCCTCAAAAAGATATTTAATAACGCGAAGCCACCGCCGGGCTCCGAAGCCGGGAGCTCAGCAGGTGGGAAGTTAGACATTTGGAAGGCGGCTGAGGGTCAGGTATTGCCCGGCGAATACGTGGACTACGAACTACCGTCTTGGGATCGCTCGCAAGGAGTTGAATTTGAATTGACGGCGGACTCGGACGACCTCGACCTCCTTGTGAACGAGTTTGGGCATTACCAGCGAGTTAGACCGAGGGTCGATGAATACAAGTGGGGAGACTTTGAGAGTGAGAAATCCCCCAAGATAATTCGGGTTAGGGAGGAACTTGACGATGACAAGGCTGAGTGTATCTACGTGACCGTCCACTCATATCGAGTGGAAGGTGGAGAGTCAGCTTCATCCACGCCACGGCGGTTTTCCCTCAGTGCACGGCTGTTCGACAAGAAAGCAGAACCGAGCACACGAGGTGCTGTGGTTGACAAGGAGTCGTCACACAACCCGGACGAAGAGCAGTGTAAAAACTGCAAGCAATGGATTCCAAAGCGCACAATGATGTTGCACGAGAACTTCTGCCTCCGCAACAACATCGCCTGCCCGCACTGCCAAAACGTCTTCAAGAAGAATTCCGAGGAATGGAAGAGTCATTGGCATTGTCCTCACGATACGTTCTACGGCAACACAGTAGCCAGCAAAGCGAAACACGATGGCATCTTCCATGTGCCCCGGACTTGCGACCAATGTGCCTACGAAGGCATATTTCCCAACCTTCCGACGCTGTCCCAGCACAAAACAGAGACCTGTCCCGCCCACCTCCATCTCTGCCAATTCTGCCATCTCGAAGTACCCCAAGAAGGCGATCCCAATGGCGCTCCACAACCCGAGACCGTCATCAGCGGCATCACCTCCCACGAGCTCGCATGCGGAGCTCGCACAACCGAATGCCATCTCTGCAGTAAGATCGTACGTCTCCTCGACATGTCCCATCACCTGCACTACCACGAGTTGGAGAAGGCCCACCGTGCTAAACCCAGAATCTGTATCAACGGTATCTGCGGCCGAACCCTCGACGGCGTTGGCAAGAACGGCGATGTGGGAGCCGCAAGTCGCATGGGCCAAGGCCCAGGAAACGAGCTCGGTCTCTGCAGTATCTGTTTCGGCCCACTCTATGTCAGTATGTACGACCCTTCGGGCAAAGCGATGAAGCGACGGATTGAACGTCGCTATCTCTCGCAAATGATTCAGGGATGTGGCAAGGCCTGGTGCAGCAATCCTTGGTGCAAGACGGGGAAGAACAATAATGGCAATCCAGAGAAGACGGTTATTGGGGCGAAAGAAGCGCTGCCAATGATCCAGCCGTTGTTACAGAGTGTGGGGGACCAGACAAGCCCGACTTGGTTTTGCGTGGATGAGGGAAGTCAGAAGAGGAGGGCGCTGGCGGAGATGCTGGCTGCGGAAGGGCAGTATGAGATGGAGTGGTGTGTAGCGGCTTGCGAGGCGGAGGGTGGGAAGTTAGATGGGGCGAGGCGGTGGTTGGAGAATTGGGCGCCGAAGAAGGTGACATGAGCTGGCAGACAACACTTCACGTTGAGATATGAATCCGCCTTTGCCATGGCTTTCGGGATTCTCCAAAACGACCTTAGGCGCCATTGAGGAACCCACCTCCGGCCTTGGCATGACCTCCTATCCCCTATCTACCCCCCAGTCCCGGAGACACAAAGACGAACTCCTCGCCGATATTACGGCTGACGATAAACGCCATGGCGATCACGTAGCTTATGACAAAGCCTTCGGGCAAAGTGAGGATCGCAAACCGTTCCAGACTGTCCACCGCGTTCGGATGAATTCGAGGTTCATGCAGATGAGTTGGATTCTCACGGCCAACCGTGGAGAGATCCCCGTTTCGCATCTTCCGTGCCGCCCGCGAGCTCTCCCTCAAGCCCTTCCTCGGGTCTGTGGCCTAGATATGGAATACACTTACGACGCGCTAGAAGCCTCGTTGATAGATCGATACATGACCGATAGATAGAGCAGAAGAAAAGGGGCTAGAAAAAGATGGAGAGCTGCGCAATTACAACATCCACACTAGAGGCTTGTATATGCGTAGTATAGACGCTACCGCTGGAAGTTAGCAAAGAAAATTGCTCAGATACTGTCTTATATCTCGTGAATGGTGTTTCAAGGGTTACTTACTGATACTACATTAGAAAGGGATGATCATGTCACTGCTCTGGTCACATATAGCGTATCTGATTACCTAGGCCCCTCGATGAATTGCGCGGTGTTTGCGCCGGCTCTTCGGGGACCGCATTCTGGGGCCAGGGGGTGATCATTTGGGTCTGTTTTGTTGCACATTGATGAGTCTGCGCAGCGCGCTGCGCTTTGAAGGGTCTAGGAACGTATGCAGGGGATAACAACCACTTAGGTCCCTACTTAAGTATTTCGTTGCACATCGGCCAGTACGCGCGGCGCTTGCGCCAGTCCTCCAGGGTCTCACCGGGACTGCATTCAGCACTGTAGACCTCTCCCAGCTCCCTATGCTCATAAAGATTCAAGATAGAGTTGACGTATCTGTATTTTGTTCTGGAAACCCAGAACTTTTCCCCTGCCGCGATCTGCCTTCCCTTTGATCTCTCTCTCCCCCTCCGTCCTGATAATTTGTACAAGAACTTTACCTCCTCCTTTTCACAAGCCTCATCATCCCCATTTCCCACCCCCTGTTCGCAGCGCTCGCTTCGCTCACCTCACAAAAAGTCAACCCCCACCCCAAACTGCACCCCCTTCCTCGCCTCCTCCCCTTTCCTCACCACAACCGGCAGCGCAAAATTCAGCTCAAACCTCGCCACCGGATGTGCATAAACTAGTCCCACACCCGCCGACAAGCTCGGTAATCCATTACCCAGCTCCTTCATCGTTCCCATTAGCGCATTTCTCACTTGCTTTCCATTCAACGCCCCCTGCCCCCCGTCCTTTTCACCCCCATCATTGTTCAGCGCAAGCAATCGTCCCCCGTTTGCGAAGATCTGAAACCTAAGCGGCGTATCCTTCCCAGCCCTCGGCACAGGAAGTAACAAATTTGCCGAACCGGCACAAAACACATCACCACCCAGCGCATCAGGGCCATCACGCGGGCCTAGACCGGCTTGTTTGAAACCACGCACGTCGGTTGGACCACCGAGGGTAAAGCGATCGTTTATTCGCGATGGCTGCGCGCCTGAACTGCTGAAGCCTAATGGTAAGGAAACCATCACGCCGGCACGTAAGCCGGCGGTCAGCGAAATGCCACTATCGGTGCCCATAATAGGCACTGCGCCGGATGCCTCAGCGGTCGATTTCAAAAACGATACATCCCCTGTGAGTGGACCCCAGCCAGCGAGTTCGGACACGGTGCGCATCATATATCCCCGCGAAGGTAAAAGTGGATGGTTTCGCGCATCTTTCATAAAGGTATGCGTCAAGGAAGATTTATTGCTATCGCCTGCGTCGATTCTTACGCTCGGTGAAGCATTTGCGGAAAGATTTGTGACTTGGCGCCAGATATTATGATACGCGATTTCGTGTTTCGATCCTTCACCCGTAGCAAACAAAAACTTCGCACATCCGCCTGTTAAGCTCTCTTCGTGGCTCGCCCAGGGCTTTTGCGTACTCGAAGAAAAAACATCGAGGGAGAAACGTAGGTTGGGGTTGCTGAGGATGGGGGATGAGAAGGTGGCCAGGTAGGCGGAGCGGGTGCGTGTGCCGGTTGAGGCGGACAGGGAGAGGGACTCGGCGCCGCCGAAGACGTTGCGCAGGAGGAGGTTGCCATAGGCGGAGCCTTCGGTGTTACCTAGGTCGGTGCCGGTTTTGAGGGTTATGCGGGACTTTTCGGCGACGGTGAGATATACGTCGATGTCGGATGCTGTTGATGAGGCGTCGGAAGGGGAAGGGCGATCGATGAAGACGGATATGGGGTCTTTGTAGATGTCTTGAAGGGAAGGTGTGTTAGTGAGGTTCTACATCCGAGCTTCTACATCCGAGCTTCATGGTCTGTCGAGTTTATATAGAGAGAGGAGGGATAAGGGAATATAAGCAAAAGCGATGTCGCATACCCAATTGCCGCAGCCTATCGGTCGTCGAGCTGACTTTATCCAGTGCTTCTTGTAAAGTATAAGGAGGTTCGCCATTCTGGCTCAGGATGGGACTGAACAGCCGGTCCAGAAAGGCTTTTCGTGTCCGTGTTGCTCCAAGGACTTTGATGCTGTTGATGGTAACGGGCAATGTGGAATTGCTGCCAATCTGCCGTGCATTAGTTGCCATACGTCAAAGTAGCTAGGCACATGTAATTTCATACCAGGTCTAGCAGATTTCGCTGTGCTTGGGCATATTGGGCTTGGAGACGGTCGTTGATGGCTTTTTCTCGCTCTTCCTGGGCCTTGGGATCGGCTTTCTTGAGCATGGCCTCGAAGACCTGTGGGAAGCCATGGTTAAGCCGGTTTTGAGTAAATGAATGGGAGGAATGATTATAAGCAAGGGAATCTTACATCGTCTTCGGCAATTGGGGAGGCCATGGCTGACGGAAACACGAAGGTCAATTGCTGAAGCTCGGTGAAGCTGCTGGTTGCTCGTACAGGCTCGTATCGGGGAAGCTCACGAAACTTTGGTGTTGCCTTGCTTGGCAGCGGAGGCCGGGGCCGAAGCTTCCAGACTAGAAGCCCATCGTTACACCTTCAGCCTCAAGGCTTTATCGTGGCTGCATTTGGATCGGCTTCAATGACCTTGTGAATCCAGCAAGAATAGAGTGTGCCGTCAGGAACTTGTTGGGCCTCGAGTGAACGCTGGTCCTACCAAGTTGGGTCTCACTACCCAGAGTGATACAATACAGCCCATGTCAACAAGGCTCTACAGAAAATACATGTAGGAACTTGGTCAAAATGAGTTTGATTTCGAATCCTGTGTATTGGTCTGCAGTTTCCCCCTCACCATCTTCACTGCCTAATTACACTCTATTGTGTGATAGGCGTGCCTGCACAAAAAGCTGAGTAACTACCTTCGAAGTATTTGAGTCCTTTGACGGCGGTGCCTCTCCTTCTTTTCATAGCGATCATCGCGCTGAGATTGATATCTGTGGCGTCGGCTCGCTGCTAAAGACATCGGACGCATCGTGCCATTGGCGACCCGTGCTCCAATCTGCAGTGCCCTCAACTCTCGCCGACCCTCCGCTCAGCCTCCGCATCTCTCATCGACTCCCCATTCCCGATAATCCACAACCCGCACCGCAGCACGTCATTCGCTTGGAGGACAAGCCCTCTCCCCGATTTACAATTCATCCGACCTAAAGTGCCAGCGCTTCCCGACAAAGGAGCCCACTGCGCACGCCACTTTCCACAGCCCAAGAACTCAGCCTTCCCTCCCGACCACATCAACCCTTTCCGACCAACGGCCTCCCATCCCCAACCAGACCGCAAACATGGCCAGCAAGGCTGCTCACAAGAGGGTATGTACTGTCCCAATCACAATAACTCCAGGAATGCTAGACAGAGCCCCTGCTAATCGACGACTTGTGAAGCTCACGCGCGAGTACAAAGCCATCGCCGAGAACCCACCGCCATACATCCAAGCCCACCCCTCTGAATCCAATATCCTCGAGTAATTCACCTCGTTCCTATTGCAAGTCCCCTCTTCAGCCCCCCCGCTAACATCCCTCCCTCACAGATGGCACTACATAATCACCGGCCCCGAAAAGACCCCCTACCACAACGGCCAATACTGGGGCACCCTCACCTTCCCCCCCGACTACCCCTTCGCACCCCCCGCCATCCGCATGCACACCCCTTCCGGCCGTTTCCAACCCTCCACCCGCCTCTGCCTTTCCATTTCCGACTTCCACCCCAAATCCTTCAACCCCGCCTGGGAAGTCTCCACCATCCTGATCGGCCTCCTCTCCTTCATGACCTCCGAAGAAATGACCACCGGCTCCGTCGGCGCCTCCGAAGCCGAGCGTCGCTGGGCCGCTCAACGTACTCGCTGGTGGAATAGCACCGGCGGCGGTTCGCATCTCAAAGCTTCCGGCACAACGCAGAAAGGAAATGTGAAGGCAGGCGATGGGGGAGCGAAGTTCAGGGCGCAGTGGCCCGAGGTGGATAAGGAGAATTGGAAGTGGATGAAGGAGAATCGCATTGATCCGGCGACGGGAGAGAGGCCGCCGGACGCAGGTACGACGGCGTGTAGTCCGCAAGCGGCCGCGTTGGGAAGGAGGCCGAGTGGGAGCACGGCGGCGATTGGGGCGGTGGTGGAGGGGGGACATGCGGCAAGAGAGGTGGGGCAGAGTTGGTTGGCGAGGAATAAGTACTTGGTTATTGGGGCGGCGATCTTTATGTATGTGTTGGTTGCAAGGTTGTTGGGTGAGGATATGCAGGGGGGTGAGCGGTCGCTCTGAGTGCGTCCACATCCGACATCCACACCATGCCATACCAGAGAGAGCGCCCTGGTATTCGAGAGGGTAAAGAAACGGACATTCGATGCCCCCATAGATTCGAATAGGAGGTAAACGCGAATTTTTCGAGACGCAGCTCGTGTACCTACAAGACAGACATCGATCAGACGCAACGGCCTAGGGAGGACAACACTTCGGATGGGTTATGGCGTTTTTTCCATGAGCAAATTCTCCCGGTGTCACTGGGAGATCGGCTTGGGCAGCGTACTTTTGCTGATTCCAGAGCTTTCGCATGCTTGCATTGATTCAAGGCGGTCGGATCCCATCTCTAGAGACCATTCCTTTTTCGGCGACTGGAGGAGAGCACTTGGTTCGAATGGCGAGAGCGAGAGCTACATTGTGGCCTGTTACTTCACTTCTGAGCTTAATGCAATTGCTTCTTACTTTGCGAAACTTTCGTCATTCATCCTTTTGATACCTTACTGTGTATTGCTTCGATCAGCTGAAATGTTTTGAGACGCGTTTGCTTAGGGACTGGTAAGCCAGCTATCCTAGTTCGACCACACCCAGTAGTGTTTGCAAATATCAGCAGACGAATCATCATCATCCTGACGTTTTTCAAGTCACCAAAGCAATACTGCTTGCTCTCGTCACACTTCACGTTTGCACCCCCTCTCCATCATCCCCTCCTTTGTCATAGTCATCCTGACCTGTCTTCCGCCAGCATCACCATCACCTCAAATAAAAAACTCCTCTTCTCTCGTCATCTCTACAAAGCCCTGCCTTTTACTTCCTTTCCTTCCTTTCCCCAACCCCTTATCTATCACCCAACCACAACCCCCTTTATCCCTCTCTCTCCCTCTCCGTTTCCCTCTTCCCCTCTACATTTCGAAAATACACAATGTTTTCAGGAAACGCCACAGCAGAAAACATCAACGAGCAGTACGATCCACAAGACGAAGGAAGCGTGAGGCCGCGGCCAAGATGCAACTGGCGCCATTTGCACTGGTGGTTTTGTGGCTTTTGTGAGACTGATGAATGGTGAATTGGCGATGAGGGTAGGAGAAGGTGGAGTGGGGGGTGAAGATGTGAGGATGTGAGGAAAGCGCGTGGGGTTGTGATGGACGGGGAGGGGGGAAGAGGCAAACGGGAAATGGGAAATGGGAAATGGGGGAAAAAGAGACCTGGTAGGAGGAAATTGAAAAGGAGCGTATGGAATTGCTCTCGGAGACTGGGTTGTATATAACGAAGTGTACATCCAGACAGGGACTTGTTATTCATCTAAAAGCCATATTTGCTCACTCAAGAGAGGTAGGCTAATATCACAAGCCAAGCGGAATCAATATCTGAAAATTTCAAGTCAATATGTAGGTAGATAGTATGGAGCTTATCGACTTGACTATCTACAGAGCGGCGAGACTTTGCTATGTATCAAGACCATGGCTGTGTGCAAGAGATATATCCTCAGACCCTGTCCAAATGTCGAAAGACTAACTGCTTGCGAGCCACCGGTATCGAATTCCCCGCCGTGTTCTCTCTGGCTGCTTGCCGGCCTCACGGCAGCCACAAAGTAGGATGTTCTGCCAGATCATCCGATCTGCCTAGTAGAATCCCCGAAGCCTTTGAAATATCTCTAGCCTCCGTATTCGGAAGTTCGACAGGCCCTGTGATTGTCATTTCATCGTAACGGTATCCACCACTATATGGTCTAGACTGTCTCTCCCTGAAGGTTTTGAGAATAGCCTCGTTCATCTCGGCTCTTCGCTGTTGCTCCTCTTCGAGACTCAGAATGCGATTGCCCTGATGCTTGGTGGACTTTTCGTTGACATGGTTGTAGATTAGGCGGATGATGTGGTAGAGTAGCCAGAGGATGGGTGAGGTGATGAGCATGATGACGACGGCGAGGAGGAAAGTGTGATGGTGGTCTTGGGTGGAGGAGTTTCCCGGGGTGGGAGATGAGGTTGCGGACCAGTTGGTGACTTTGGTGATGAAGGATTGGTGGGAGGTCATTGGGCGGGCGGTGGCTTTATATGTGGTGGGAAGTCGCCATAGCTGTGAGAGAAAATTTACCGAGCTTTCGAGTCATTTATGCATGCGATTTCCTGTCTGGGAGGAGAGAAGTTTCTTAAGTCCTGCTTGAAGGAAGTGAAGATGTGTAAATGTACTAGAAGCGTATGTGATGCATCGTTGGCAGTCCATGATACACAGTGTCTAGTATTTTCTGTTGTTCCCAAAGAGACAGGTAAGACATGGTTGTAGACACTTTTGATCTATCAAAGGCACCCCGATGAGAAGCTTCGCAAGAATGAGAAGAGTGTTTGATCTTGAGACAGCCATCCGTATCTGAGAAGTTTTCGGGAATCTCGAGAAGCCATCCGCAAATGACAGAAGAACCGAGAAGTGAGAACTACGCACCTCTACCACCCGCATGTTCACTGCCGATTGTCAGAAATCTCCGCCGCACCCACATCAATGTCCAGCTATCAACAAGAGAGAGCCTTTGAGGAAACAATCATATCCCTGCGATTTTCGCTGGTACTTTGCTGCACATCAACCCAGCGTCCGCCCCCCTCTGCCGACCTCGATCGACCCCCTCTTACCTACCCCTTCCGAAAATTTTACATTGCCGCGCCATACCATCAATTCCCACTCATTTCTCACAGTTCTAGACTTTTTGGAATTCTCTTTCTTTGCTCCTTCTTTTAGCATGGTTTGATGAAGATAATTCTCCCTGTAAGTACTGAAGATCCTGCTATCTGATATGCATTCTCAAACATGCCATTCAACTTGCTCGGGATGCCATGAAGACCTTTTTACAATACTCACCGTATCGTTTTTCATTTTCCCTTGGATCACTTCCAAGGAACGTAGTACCGACTATATTTGATGGT
This sequence comes from Cyclaneusma minus, assembly GCA_037179335.1. Lineage (NCBI taxonomy): Eukaryota > Fungi > Ascomycota > Leotiomycetes > Marthamycetales > Marthamycetaceae > Cyclaneusma > Cyclaneusma minus. The sequence continues at coordinate 1,875,637 of JAKZHN010000001.1, read as the reverse complement.
CCTTCGAAGCGTGTGGGGCTGAAGCTCAGGTTTGGATGGCTAGGGTGCCTGCTTGAGAGATTCGACTCGCAGAAACTTGCTCACCTGCATACTGACTTCTTTAACAATTCCAAAGAGACCAATCGGAAGTTCTCAATTCTCAAACTCTGTTTCAACGGCGATTTTCGTGCTTATGTTGTGGGCGCGTCATGGCTATGTTGGAAGGGGGTGGAAATGAGCTACCTACCAAGGTGTCGCGGGGAACCAAGACTTAAAGCTTCCCCCTCCCACCCTTCTGCAAAGATCTCCTAGAGTAGGCTCCCAAAAGTGTCGACATTGCCAAAAGCAACCATGGGTCCACGATCGGCTCGGAAATCGAAGATGTAGTGTCCATGTGCACCTCGAATACCCAGGCGACACAGCGGAGACATCAAGTATCCGCTACCTTGATCAGCGACACCGTCGAGCAACTTTCACGACTTTGCTTTGTACTTCTCACATCTCGGGGCTTCCACTCTCTTTGGAGGAAACCAATCCGAGGAATCCCTTCCCGGTCCTGTCCGTGAAAGTGTCTTCGCAGAATCTGCGGATGGACCAGCACTTTCTGATCATCTCCCACTGGTATGAGAACCCGGTGGACCTCAGAAAGCAATCATGCTGGTGGAACTCCAGACTCCGTCCATTCACCAGGTATGTATCGTGGCACTGGCGCACTGGTCTTGGGGAAGAGAACTTCGACTGAGCGTTGACTCGACGACAGCCCTCCTTGATCCTGTTCCGATAACAAAACATGAGCTCATCACCGGCACATACACGAAGTCCGATGCCATCTTGACAAACAACCTCAGCACCTTCGCCTTTTCATTCTTCCTGCTCAACCTCACCACCGACTGAAAGATTCTCCATCGACCGTACACTCGATCAGAAGTACTTACATAACCTCAACTTTGACAAAAAAAAACATCCCGAATAGAAGTTTCTATTCATCAACAAGTGAAGAGACATGCCTACGGCCCCATCTAGCGATACCTCCTCAACGAAATACCACGCGCCAGTGACGAGAAAAACGAGCGCCACATCCTCAGAAGGGTGTATTCTTTCGGGTCTGCGGTCCAACAACTGCAACTCGAACTAACACAGTGAGCAACCGAGTACACAAGCAAGACGAAGACCGTTGACGAGGCTGTCCACGATTGAGATTTGCCTCCATCAAAGAAAGAAGAGGACATGTGGTTCATGTTTCCGTCGGCGGTGTAGTAGCGCTGCCGTCGTCAGAACGGCAAGGAGAGAATAAAGATACTAATATGTTTCCCAACAGTGAATGATTTCAAACAAAGTCGTGATGCAGATGGAGAGCTCCGCTAATAATAGGCGCGCTATTTTATGCAATACCATGGAACTATTGGCAAGTCACGCGACCGGCAACCAGACTTGGAAGGAGAATGGTAAGGAAACCTGGAAAAGGAGTTGCGGTTTGACCTCAACCCCGCTTGCTCGATAATCTCTTTACTAACATACTGACTGATACCCATGACAGTCTGCTGCAACTTCAAATGAGTGAGCTGATTTACGAAACACAGCCTCGAGCAGTGGGAAGTGATGAAGTAGGTAACTAACGGAATGTGTAGTTGTTATCTTGGTGACATCACACGATCTTTCAATCGACGTAAAGCACTTCGATGGCTCAGCTCAACCGAGCATCGAGATCTCGTTTCGAGACCTTGACTTGACTTCGAAGGTGCGCTGTCAAACTCAGCTCAGCGCCCAAAACCAATTGTCTAGACTCCTCACCGTCAAGTTCAAGGTGGAACAAGCATCAAGTGACAACCGTCCCGAAAGCTTCCTTCGACTGGAAGTTTCTCGCGGATATCAGTAAAGTGTGGTTGGCTAAAGCTTCAGTACAGATCTGGCTAAGTGATGGCTGTCATCACATGCATGAGCTCTGAGCCAACCGAACTAGTAAGGCTAGCCATGTGCATCACACCCATCTCTAATCTAAATATGGCGTTAACAGCGGACTCGAGGATTTCGCCAAGCAAAGTACGGCTCCTATCTATCCAATCGTCTCAGAAGCCGCAAAAGCCCCTCACCCCTTGAATGCCTCTGGATTTGCGAACAGCCCCTCTAGAATCCTGCAGATAACCCAAAACCCACTCCAAATCCTGTTCGTCCTGCATATGCAGTCCTACGTGTCTCTCTCCACCCCCATTCCGTATATCAAAATTTACTTACTGTATATGCACCCAACTCCATGAAACAACCGGCGTCTTCCGTGAAGAACTGCAGGCCAGCCTCAAGGAATTCGGTCCTACCTAGTTCTTTCGGACAAGTCCTCGGACCTATCATTCTGGCAGCTCGGTGCTACCACATGCTAAGCCTTAGCAAGCCACAAGGCTCCCTTCGATCCCAAAAGATACCCCTGTCCTAATGCTGCAGCTGTCAAGGATCTTACCGCCCTGACCTCCCATCATCAGCCCGACAGCGCAGATCACCAGCAACTAACAGCGTCACGAGTTCTTCAATCCCCGGTACTCCTCTTTCCTCTCTCTATCTCCCATTGGCCAAGCCTCGAGCTATGAGCTTTGAACTTTGAGGTGCTCCAGTCAGACGAACAGCCCACTCACCCACTCACTCCTGATCCTGATACATGTCTGGTATTGGATAGCCGGTCGTAGCCACCATCCCTGCCGTATGATGGATCCCATTACGAGACCGATCGGTGCTAATCCCCCACACTTGGCCCGTCGAGCCCTTGCTCAGGCTTGCTGAAGAACTTAACATTTACAATGGTATACCTTTCACATTTCTTGGCAGCTTTGAATATAAGTACAGACCCTTTTCCCTCCCGTTTTTGCTCTCATCATCCACAAGCATCTCAATCTTCCAAACAAACAACAACTACTCCAAACAACCTTCTTCGTTTTTCGAAACCCCCCAAACCAATCTTCATCATGGCTGGCGACTGCTCTTGCAAATCCTGCTCCTGCACTGCAGGCTGCACTGGCTGCTCCTGCTGCAAGGTAAGCTTATCATCTCGATCTATTCTCCGACATACTTTCCCCTCACCACCATCTTGTCAATAGAACTGGGTATATTCATATTTCAACTCCATCATCAACCCCAAAGCTTCTACACAACCACAACCTCCGTAATACTAACACATCCACAGCACTAAGTTCCCTCCTCATCAGAACTCCAACCTCAACCTCGACCTCACATCCCAACTTCCGCCCCACCACCTTACGCCTTCCCTGCCCTCCTCATCTCGCCATCAACCACCTCGCCGATACCACTACCAGCGACTATACTACAGCCACGACGATGATGATTCAACTTCCTGGGGGTGGTCGCTAGTTGGGACGATCAGATCAAAGGCTTGCCTGCGTTGAGCTCTTGGTTTTCGTTAAGACGGACGGACTTTTGCATAGATACTGGGTATTTCTGTCGCTTTCTGCTTGCTTGACATCGTTGCATGGAGGTCGGGAATGCGCTACATACTACGCTCATTGAATATTCACATGAATACATGAAACCACACCCGTAAACAAGCTGATGATTGTGAACTGTGATTGTCATTGGGGGGGATCTACTCAGTCGCAGGTTGTCCCACCAGTTCATGCAATCTCTAGTGTTGTCCCAGTTTATCACCACTCTCACAACTTCACACCAGCCTCACAATGTATCGCCGTTTCTCGAGTCTCCCATTGTTCGTTCCTTTTTACTTCACCCTGTCCTCCTTTGACCAGTCTCACTACCCCTTACTAGTTTATTACTTGTCATTCTCACTTCTATGTTCTCACCAATTTCCTTCACATTACTTTACAAACCTCCATCGCTCTCTCTACCTCACACGCCCCGAGCTTTCTACCGGTTCTGAGTTCAGGGATTACCCATCATTCACTCTACTTCACGCCACTCACTGTATATTTCACCGTTTACTCTCGCTTGCACCCACTCCGCTCACTTTACACCAGTCTCCCAATTTCACGCCATCTCACCGCTTCTTTTCTTTAAAGGCCATATTCGAGGGTTTGTCGAGTCGCTGCTCGCTTGACTTTACTCTAAAGACAAGAAGGGTGGTAACGCGGTCAAAATTGCACTTAACCGCAAATTTCAAAGCGAGCGACGATTCACCCGACCTATTGAGAGGGTCTTCCCGCACCGCAAGTTCCCGAGCGTCTTCCATGTCTGCCAATAATCCCTTGGCCAAGATTTCCTAAACTCACCGCACGCTACCACCCCCTCACAGTACACAATGAGTGTTTTCGCTGTCGGTTCACCGGGGTTGGTGAAGTGCTAGCACTCGAGGGGTTCCGAAAGGGAGCGCAGGGTAGAGCTTAAGGCTCTACCCTTTATAGCTCTGCTTTGCACGTCCCAACATTCGCAGATTGGCCAATCGCCATCAAGGTCCTGGTCTTTTATCTCATCCTTAAGGTGTTAAAGGTACAATCTAAGACTGCGAGCACAAAACTTCTTCGAGAGATGATGTAGAATTCTCGTAGCAAAGCTTTCTTTGCGGTATATGATTGGAAACGCCAGCGTCCGGGCTGACGACAAAAACATTGTCACTTGCGAGAAGTTTACAGAATTCGGAGCTCGTCGAGGCATTGGTAGCGAGATCCGAGACTGCGAGTGTAAAATCGCTTGGGAGAATAGTGCGGAGTCACGAATATTTTGATGAATGGTGTCGCTTTCGACCGTCAACCGAAGAACAAAGTCTGCCCAGCTCAGGGAACATGTTTTTCCGATTTGCCGTGGTTTCGCCGGTCTATGCCTCTTTCACAATCGCATCCAAGAAACCAGCTTCACTTTGCAACAATACGGCGCTATCGTCATAAAATTTATAGCATGAGTCTACAGAATTTTAATGCTTGACTACTCGAATCTCTACCTTACTCGCTGGGACTCCGCCGCATAAGTGCCCAACTTCCACGTGCCATCTCCAACGTCAGCCGTAAGAAACCTCCAATATCCGACCACATCTTCACATCCATTCATTCGGTCTTCAGCCTCACACAGTCACACCTCCCACCACATTTATCCGTACAACTACGACTACGGATCAAGCGAGGAGCTTTCACTTGGCGAAAACCCGTCTTCGACCGAAGGCTTGAGGGCATAGTTTTCCTCCCAAAAAAATCCATACGAACACCCGCTCGTCTCCAACTTCCAACACTCAAAATCACCATCTTCAGATCTTCCGCTCATCCATTTTCTTGTATCAGGACGACCAGAAATCACCTGCAAGCACCAATCTCCACTTTCTCGGAATACTTAGAATCCGCATCCAACCACCGGCTACACAAAACCATCAGTGTTCCCACCACCATGAATTCCTCAGCCCCCGAACCACTCACCTTCGATCCCGCCCTCCAAGCCCTCATTGATCCCTACCTGCCCCCATTATCCTCTCCCGCCTCAGTCACCCCACCGCCCCTCCCCCACCTGACCCTAACCTATGCCACCTCTCTCGACTCCCAAATCTCCCTCTCGCCCGGAACCCGCACCCTCCTCTCAGGCCCTGCTTCAAAAGCCATGACCCACTATCTGCGCTCCCGCCACGACGCCATCCTCATCGGCGTCAACACCATGCTCGCCGACAATCCCTCTCTAAACTGCCGATTCTCCGAGAACGGCACCAACATCGTGGGTATCTCTCGTCAGCCCATCCCCTTGATTTTAGATCCGCGTTGCACCTGGGAAGTCCGCGGTGATGAAAAGGTTTTTGAGATGGCGGAGAAAGGGCTGGGGAGAGCACCGTGGTGGTTAACGCACGAAGACCATCAATTGCCACCAGCGAATGCGAGAGTGTTGAGCCCAGCGCCGAGAGAAGTAGCGAACGCAACTGCAGGCCTGAGCGAAGAAGCATTCAGAGCAAAAGAGCAAGAAAAACTCAAAAGGTTGCTAGATGCAGGAGGAAGTAAGATGTATGTGTGGAGTCACGAGGCGAATGAGCCGAGTGTGAATTGGCAAGGTCTGCTAGAGAGCTTGGCGGTTAATGGCGTGAGGAGTGTGATGGTGGAAGGAGGCGCAAAGGTTATTGAGGATTTGTTGAGAGAGCGGAATCAAAAGTACGTGAGCAGTGTGGTGGTTACGGTGGCGCCTACTTTCTTGGGGAAGGGGGGAGTGGGGGTTTGTCCGGAGAGGGGGGAGAGGGATAGGGCGACGGGGAGGCTGAGGGATGTGAGGTGGGTGCCGTTGGGGGAGGATGTGGTGATGGCGGGGAGGTTGGGCGTGGGAGGGGTGTAGGGTCAGGTGGATCCGAGGATGTCTAGAGGGGGTTTGGAAAGGAGTTTGGGCTTTGAATTTTAGCTTCACTTGAAGATGTTGCGGCGACAAAGCCCACGGAACGCACTTGACGATGGCAAGTGGTAGTCCGGTCTCGATCTTCCATAAACATTACATATTTGCATGCAAACGTATGTCAATCATGTAAGTTGATTAACATCTCAGTGTCATTCAAAGCCCTGAAAACTAGACTAGCCTAGACCAAGCCCAATCGATGGATATCGACATCCTCCAAGGAAAGACACCAATGAGTAAGTTCATATAATCATTGCGCGCGCTCCTAGCGCGCCAGAACTTTTCAGCTCAGCTCATCTCATTCACAATCTCGACTGCGCAGCACCGTCAGCCTTACTATTCGGGGCAGGCGCCAACTTCTCCGTCTCATCTTCAATGCGCTTCCCCAGCGTCTGTTCCACCCTGTAAAACATATCATAAGTCCTCTTCCTAGTATCTTCCTTCGCAGCACACAAATGTCCCGCAACATTCCCCACAAAGTTGTCTTGCTGACCAGGCGTCTTGCCCAAAACCTCCCACAAGCCTTTGGCCTGGACATAGTCTTCAGGCGTGACTTCGAACAAATCATTGGTCGCAGCACCAGCCCACTTCTCGTGTGAGTTTGTGGGTTTGACAGGCTTGTAGGTCATGTGGCGGTAGGACGAGGGGTAGTTTGGGTTAGCGCCATAGTTGCCATTGACAGCCATGCCGCCATCGCGCTGGAAGGGGTTGAAAGCTCTGAGTGGAGCGTTGACGGGGATTTGTTGGTAATTCACCCCAAGGCGATGACGATGGGTGTCAGGGTACGAAAACAACCTTGACTGCAGCACAGGGTCCGCAGAAGGTTCAACGCCAGGAACCAAGTGGGAAGGCGAAAACGCCACTTGCTCAATCTCCGCAAAGTAGTTTTCGACATTCTTGTTCAGCGTGAACTTGCCAAAAGGACGGAGAGGAACTTCCTTCTGCGGCCACACCTTGGTCAAGTCGAAAATATTCCAGCGGAACTTCTCGGCTTGTTCAGGGGAGAGAACTTGGACGAAGACGGACCAAGTGGGATAGTCGCCTTTCTCGATAGAGTCGAAGAGGTCTTGGGTGTGCCAGTCGGGGTTCTCGGAGGCCATTTTCCCAGCTTCTTCGTTGTTGAAGGTCTTGCTGCCTTGGTCGGTCTTGAGGTGCACTTGGACGTAGTTGAAGGTGCCGTCGCGCTTGGTCCATTTGTGGGTGTGGCCGGAGTAGCCGTTCATGTGGCGGTAGGAGTAGGGGGTGCCGCGGTCGGAGAAGAGGTGCATGACTTGGTGCACGGATTCTTGGTGTGTGGAGAGATAGTCCCAGAACATGGTGGCGTCTTTCAGGTTGGTTTGGGGGTTGCGCTTCTGGGTGTGGATGAATAGAGGGAATTTGGTGGGGTCGCGGAGGAAGAAGACAGGTGTGTTGTTGTAGACCCAGTCCCAGTTACCCTCCTCGGTGTAGAACTTGATGGAGAAACCTCTTGGGTCGCGGGCAGAGTCTGCGGAACCCTTCTCGCCGCCGACGGTGGAGAATCTGGCAACACAGTTTGTCTTCTTGCCGACCTGGCTGAGCATATCAATGCTGGTCTATAGTAGCAATTGTTAGTCAGTGCGGCAGATCAGGGGTATCAAGTCCTACTTACAATGTCGGAGATGTCATGTGTGACTTCGAACTCTCCATACGCACCAGCACCTTTGGCGTGGACGACTCGCTCGGGGATACGCTCACGGTCGAAGTGAGCAAGCAAATCGATCATGTGGAAGTCCTGGAGCAGCAGAGGGCCATTTCCGCCGATTCGCTGGTAGGCCTCGGGGTTCTCGACAGGACAGCCATTGCTAGTAGTGTAGACGGGCTTCTCCGAGTACTTGAAGGTACTCGCAGGCTTCTCGTCAGCAACCATCTTGAATGATTGTCAAGTTGTTGTATCGAGGGGGATTCGAGATGATAGAATTGAGTGAAGGTGCCGATGTGTTATTTCTATAGACACACTCGAAGCAAAGGGATGGCGTGATAAAAGATCCAAGCTACGAAAACTCGGAGAGTTTGACACAGCAGTCAGCTCTTATGTACGGGGGAGAGGAACCGGCACAGCGAGGCTTTGGGGGAAGGCGTGGCAAGCGGGGCAGGCACGGATTGAAGGTTGCGGGTTGAAAAGCAGAGCAAGTTGATTGGCCGGTGCTACAATATATGTGCTGATCCCCGCAGGACCCTGGTGGCAAAGTGCATGTTATGCAACCGGTCTGGAGTTCGTGTCTTTGAAATCCGCCTGGTGCTACCTCTGTGCATCCTTCTCATTAGTGGCACTGGACTTACAAACCTCGAGCTCTAGATCCGTCAGATGATTATTCTTTGTTCTCCGTAATATCAAGCTTCAACCCCACATTCCCCGCAAGCTGCCCCCACCATCCGTGCTGTCGATCCTTGGAAATGCGGAGAAGCGCGTCACTCGGAGCGACAAGGCCAACACATATGAAGTTGTCTCCGCCGCGTGAGCAACCATCATCCAATCGATGTCAGGTTCATGTTGTCAGCTCACGCCATGGCACAAAGCGCAAGGGACTCATGGCAGTGAAGTCCGGCTTTGCGACGACATGTACTCCCATCCCATCCGGCCCAACCGCCCTATCCGCAATCCATTTGCAGTCCAGCTCAGCCTCCTTTGAGCGGCAGGCCAGTTCCCGAAGCCGGCATGCTATGGAGCTGTCTGTTTTTTTGCAGAGCGTGGAAATATACTTCTTAAGGCAAGGTAGTCAGGACTCAGCAAGTTAGTGACCTACAGCAGCTAAGCAGATTGCGAAGCTCGGGCTTTCCACGAACATCCTTCGCAGCAGTACAAAACACCCCAAACAGTTCTCAATTCTGGTTTGTTAAAAGAAAAGATTAATGGTTTTTTTATAGAACGATTGAAAGTATTGGCACATATGACTGGCTTAATAAAGGCTATATAATTGGCCTGGAATGCCTTGACATTCACGTGCTTAGCATTCACGTGCCTAAAATTCACGTGCCTGGGATTCAAATGCTTTGGCATTCACATGCTTGGCATTCACGTGCTTGGTATTTATAGTATTCACGTGCCTGGTATCCACGTGCCTGGTATTCACATGCCTGGCATTTACGATTATTAACAGCGGCTAATTATGCGTATCAAACGGCAGGCCGCTGGTCCTTCCCACTTGGGCAAACAGCAATAGTGTAAGCCACAAAGCGCCGGTGGAAATGGGCAGGCATAAGGAAACGACAGCACGTCCACAAATACTAAACGTTATTACCGGACCTTGGTTTGGTTGAGTGACGGCTAAATAATGGTTAATTGACCCTTTTTAATTTAATAACGGGCTCGCAAACACAATAATTGTTTTATACGGCCCAAACTCAAAAACGCTATTTTAATTTTCAATAAAATAGCTATAAATATATTACCAATACTATTATAATTTACGCAAAATTTAGCATCGATTGGTATACATATTATATTTTCGCATTTTTAGCGTCGATATGCAATAAAATTGACTTTTTGAAAAAATCACATATATAGTATCCAGAAAAGGCAAAACCCTCGCTAAACCCGCCACCGAGGCAAAATTCTCCGTTATAAGCAGGATTTCTCCACGTGCAATTTTAATTTATCGGTACCAAATTGGTTTGTTAATTCCGGACACTTTTGTCTTTTTGCAATAATACTTTATTTCTCTAATCGGAGGGCTTGACCTTATAAGCTAGCGCCTTCCTATAAGCTCGCTTATATAAACTTAGGAATTTTATTGCACGTCGACGGGAAAAGCGCGTTATATATTAGAATTTGCGAAATTGGTTTAGGATCCCGAATATATAGGTTTTATAAATAGCAGGGTTTCCTTGAAAAACATATAGCCATTTATGGGTTCGAAATCTGTCGAAACTGGGTGCCTAAGGATGTACGGGGCTAGTAATGCGCAGAAATGGTCTAATTAATAGGGGAAGTGTTTGTACCGTAGATATCGATGTAAATGGCCACCGGTCAACATCACATCAAACGATGCGCAACGACACTCAACCTAGGTCTAGAGGATGGGCCATATGTCAATGGCTAGCGGTTAATATCTTCAATGTGCATCTACCCCTGAAGTCTGCCTCTAAGCCTAAGTATGGACCGTTTATAGTCAGTATCATATAGGACAACGTCCAACGAAGTCCCATTAGAAATCAACGACAAGAATCCGCCCTCCCGGGGGCTCCCTTGACGGCTAACCGCCAACAGCGAGCATCGGGGACTTTGCGCTAACTCCGACCAGGCAGTTTGCGCCAATGGAGCGAGGTGAACTTGTCGACGCGCAACTAGGTACTTTCCAGTCTTGCTCATGCTTTATTGCACATCGACAACTTCACATTCCTCTTGGCCCTCGACTAGCTGGGGCTCGATAGTTCTTTTATAGCATATCGACAAGTCCATTTCCTATTTATTTCCTTTTCGCGAGGCTGGCACCCATAGCTAGTCTCCTTTTTATAGCACGTCGACAAGTTCACTTCCTCTTTATAAGCACCTGTGACTCGCTAGTCTGCTTCAATAGTACGTCGACATCTTCACCTTCAACCTCTTTTCCTGCTAGGCTTGCTGGTTTATATTATAGCACGTCGACAAGTTTACCTTCTCCTCCCCATAAGCAGTCTTAATTCGCTAGTCCTTATAGTATCTCAACAAGCTCAAGTTCGCCTCCTCTTTTCTTCCTTCCCGCAACCAAGCTTTGGCTACTTCGCTGAAGTGCCGCTCGCTATAAGCCTGCGAATGAATATTCCTTTACATACCTACCATAACCATTGCCCTTCGGCCGTCAGTCCACAAAAGCAGAGCGGCCGAGACAGCCACCGGTGGGAGCGCCTAGCGTGTCAGCTTGGTGAGAAACTAAAAAGGTCAAGAATCTGATCTGCCGGTTCTTTTACACTTTATTTTCTGACTGCTCGGCAGACACTAGTAGTCGCTACTCGCTTAACAAACTCATTTAGGAGTGCGTGCACGAATTGGTTACTGCCGAATTCTCTCGTACTGGGTGAAGCTGGCCTGCCTGGGTGGAAGCGCGTAAGTTTCTCTGCTCAAGATTACTATTGGCTTTTGGCCAGCAGTCCACGAAAGCAGCGCGGCCGCGACAGTGAACCGGAGCAGCTGGAACATTGTTTTGGAGAGAAGAAGTCGAGGTTGGATTTGGCATTGCTTTTATGGTTTAGTTTATTTTGTGATTGCTCGCTAGTCGCTAGTCCCTTAGCAAGCTCGGGTAGATGTTTTGCTGCCAGATTTGTTGTACTTGGTGAAGCTGGATTGGGGGTTTCCATAACGAGGTAGCAAAAAGCTAATTCAGGGCTGTAAACTATCTCTCTTCGACCAGACAGAGAAGTCACCGAACTCACAGAAACCCTTCGCTCACCTTTGATATTTCCGCACCTTAAATACTTAGGACTCTAGAATTCTTTGCCCAAAATTGGCCTTCGACCGCCAATCCACGAAAGCAAGGCTGCCGAGACAGTCCGCGGGAGCAACCGGAGCGTTGGTTCGACGAGAACAAGTCTAGATCTTGCATGAGCTTGCTTCTATGGTATTCTGGCTGCTTACTAGTTGCTAGTAGTCGCTTAACAAGCTCGGTTGAAGTACGGGTGCGTTATTTCCTGACTAGAGTTGTTGTACTGAGTGAAGTTGGAGGTGGATGAATGTGATTCTACCTACGCTACTCCTATGCATACACGCACGATAAACTCATAAAGAAGATAATTTCTTTCATTCAGCGCCATGCCTTTAATTCCCCGGGCCAACCCGCAGTCCAGCCCCCATCCTAGAGAAAGGAGACAAAAGAGAGGTTGGTGTCAAAAACGCCGCTATACCCAGGCCCCCGTAAACATATCTTCTTCCTCTGCCAATCTTTGAAGTCCTCAAAGATGAAACGAAAGACTGAGAGCGGAGAAACAGGGTGGAAACCAGTGTGATGGTGAAAGGTGGAGTGCGCCGGACGAGTTCCCTTCCTTCCCTCCACCCGTTCGCTGTTTCCGAACGCCGAAAGAAATGGATCCAAAAAAGTCGAGTCGAGGAAGGTGTATATAACGAGAGACGAAGAAAATGATGTTGTGCTGAAGGAGGTGCTGATACGAATATGAGAGACTCGCCCGCCCGCACTGATGATGCCTGCTAATAATCCAAACAAATCGCTCGCTCGCCAAAAGAATCAGGCTTTTCTTCTTTGTCAGGTGGCTCGCTCACTCCCTGGTAATTGCCCCGGAGACATGATGCTTCACTGCGTAACCTCACCCCTCTCACGATGCAAAACCTCTGTCTCCATCGTCCCCTCTACCCCCTTCGCATCCCTCGCCGGACTCACCGGCGTAACCGGCGTAACCATCACCTCCGGACCCATGTCCTGCTCCCTCTCCAGCTTCAACTCATCCTCTTCCTTCGGACTCGGACTCAGCCCCTTGTGCCCATCAACCCTCAGCGTCGCCACACTCTCCTGCAACTCGTCATTGCCCGTCAACCTTGGTGTTTCCATTTCTGGAGACTTCGTCGTTCCATTTCCACCCTGTTCATATTTTGCATTATGGTGGCTGGATTCTCCAAGATCAGATTGGGAGTGAGAGAGAAGAGGTTCGCGGTCTTGCATGTATTCGATATGGCGCTGTGCGTCTTCTTTCTCGTCGCTTGCTCCTTCTTCACTACCGATCATGGCTGCGAGGCTGCGGAAGTTGAACATGCTTTCGGTAGGGCTGGATCCGTCGTTATCCTGGTCGGGGGTTCCGCCCTGGCCGCTGCTGTTGTCAGCAGCCAGGTTCATACGAGAGGCATCGGGCGAATCGAGGGAGGACGAGGAGTCGGCACGCGGGTTGTGGGGTTCCATGAATGACGAGGCGGGGGAAGAGGCGTTGGACATCTGGCGGAGGTGAGATGGTTTCTCGGGTGCTGTTGCTGTTGTCGGTGAATGCGCGGACATGGGCTGGGAGAGAGCAGCGGGGCTTGAACTACTGCTGGGTGCATTGCGGCTGCTGCTACCAGGCCCGATGGCCATGGCGCTGGAGGTGGCGACGCTGAGGCCGCGGTCGACACTCTTGCCTTTGCCAATATCCGCACCATCTGGCGCGTGGGGTCCTTGCAGGAGACTGCTCCCGCTGTTACCTCTCCTCCGACCAATTACTGGTAGATGGAGACTCAGACTGCTTGCACCGGCTGAGCTACTTTGGCCGTATGGATTTTTCTTGGCAGCTTTCTCGGCCTTCTTTGCTTCTTTCTCCTTCTTCTTTTCCAGCTTCTTGTTCTCCTTTTCTTCTTTTCGTTTGCGCTCCTCTTCGGCTACAAGACTCAGTCGAATTGCTTCGGCCATCATCATGTCTTCCAGATCATCCATGCGGCTTCTTCTTCTGTGGGAAGAAGAACCACCTGATGCAACTCGTGCGTGCCCAGAACTAGATTCCTGCTGTGAGGGAGATCCACTTGCTCTTTCATTGGAGCCGGGACCAGAAGCACTATCTGGGCTGTCTCTTCGGTTCCGACCAAATCTACTTCGACCTCCAAACCCGAAACTCCTGCCTAACTCATTCCCATTTCCCATCAAGTACGCCGCAGTGTGCAAAGCAGTAGCGGCAGCAGATCTCCTCGCTGCGTGGTTCCTGGCATTTGCAAGTTTCGTAGCCCAGTCGGGTCTGATGCGATCAGTGGTTATGACACTACTATCATTTGCAGCCAATGATATTGCCCTGCGTCTGCTGCCGTTAGGCAAGATGCTGGGGTTCGTGGTGGAGTTGACGGAAGAAGACGAGGACATAGCAGATGACGGGCTAGCTGGTCCATTGCCTCCATTCGCGTATGCCAAGCCTCTCCTGAAAGGTGGAGGTTCATAAGTCACTCCGAATTCAGAAAGCTGACAGTAAGGACATTGAGAGGGTTCGGAAACTAGCATCTCGGCATCCTCGTCTTGGTCGGCTGGGGTAGGATTGGAAGGGTCATCGTGATGTTCAGGAGGATGAGGATCGGGTCGCTTGATTTGCACAAAACATTCGGAGCATATAGGTTGGTCGCAGCATCGGGTACGGTTAAGATATGGTGGATAGGAGAGCATACAAATAATGCACTCCGGAGCTTCTTTGTATAGGTATACTTCTATACGCTGGCCGTTGATATAGGGATCAACAGGGAGTTGTATCTCTCGAGGCACCATGTCACTCGATGTTTGATTTCGGGAAGAAGAGAGAGATGCCAAGGTTTTCGAGCGTGGCCTGAAAGGGGAAGAGGAAGTGGGCGGATTTGCAGATGATGCAGGAGAAGGGAGAGAGAAAGCCGGATGTGAGGGTGAGAGGTGGGAGGAGGCATCAGAGGCATTTGATTGTGATCGAGATGTGATGGGAACGGTCAGATTCTGCAGGTTCGAAGATCCAGGATTCGCGGCATTGTGATGGGGAATCTCGTCTGGTGGTATTGCGTCAGGGGCTGGAATAGGGAGCCCTCTTGCAGCAGCTATGAGTTGGGCTTCGGTCCAAGTATCTTTGTGATCGTCGAGGCCACGCCAGAACGGTGCCAACCGTCGCTCAATCTGCCATCATTAGTTCCCATACAGCAGCGATGTCAACGGGCCCATACCATCAGTTGCCGCACAATCGCCTTGTTGAAGTCTTCAGTACCGGTATAAACGCCCTGTGTAACCAAATAGCCTCCGTCAACATGTTCTTCCCTCATACTCCTCTCCCTCTCCTTCTCCCTAGCAATCCTTTCTTTCTCCAACTTCCTAGCCTCACGTTCCGCTTTGGTTTCTCTCCTCGGCCCTAATTCATCTGCGGTGGCACTCGAGCTACCAATCCCCAGGAAGGACAGGTCGTGTCGACTAGCACCCCGCCCCGATCTGGACGAGTACACCTGGCCCGGGTTTCTGTCCGACGGTTCTCCGTGGTTGTGTCGATGTCCACGCGCGCCCTCCGGATACATAGGAGAGGTTGGGCCAGAACCCCCCCTTTCCGGCTTCGTAGAGTTGTTGCCCATCTTGAATAGTCCGGCCGAGTCCGGCTCAGTCTCGCTTGGGTGTTGATGTTTGGGGAGAAGTCGGGCAGCGGCAGCCAACAGATAAATAGCGCTTTGCCGTGGGGATATAAGGAGGATTGGTGAAGTTGAGACAACGGTGAAAGTCAATGGAGGGCAGCGATAAGGGTTGGTCAGTCGACGGTTAGCGGAGTCAGCTCCTCTGATCACACGAGCGCGAGTGTTGGAGTCGCCTGGCCTGCTTCTTCTGCCGATGTCTCTTCGGGTCGAGGGTGGTCAATCAGCAACAGCTGTCTCCGCTGCAGGGGCTGCACATTGCACTGGTCAAAACAAACGACAGCTTGAGCAGCAGCAAGTTGGTATGGGCCGGCATGGGGTGGTGGGAGAGGATTGATGGTGGCGTCGGGTTGTATGTTGCAGTCGGGCATTTGACGGGGCGGTCAAGTTATGAGGTCAAGTCAGGCTTGGCCGCTGGTCACATCGGAAGCATGCCGAGAAAGTCCGGTTATATGTCGACCAGAAACGATGTTACGGCGATTAATAATGGGCAATTTGTATTTTGTTTATATCATTGTTTACATACTACAGGTTACGCGTGAGGTAGGCTATAATTCTCGTCCTACATGTATTGTCTTTCCATACATGTATTGCTCCAACATCAATAATCGCCAGCCGACATAGACTGGAGCGTGCTTTTTCCTATCACCAGCCCAGAACTTGCTTTTTGCGAAACAAACAGGCCGCGTCTCCACAAAGAATCAAGCAAGCACCAACCAGATTCCGCCTGCTCCATCCATGTCCCCGACCTCTCCAGTCCAGCCATATTGCAAACTGCTCCACCCGGCATCGTCACAAGCGGAAGCCCCGGCACGGCTCCCGTCGACTTTCATATGCATCCTTCGGTCTTCAACAATATCCAAGAAACGATTCCACATCCCGACTCTCTACGAAGTTGTACAAGAGCCAGCGAATACAAATATGTACCCAGTGCCGTACCACCCGCTCAACAAACAATTCTCCAGATCTGCTCGTCCCCAGCTACCCCTCATTCCTGGCCCCCCCACCCCGCAACGTCAAGTGTCTGTGAACTCCACAACGAATCCTATGATCTCCCATCATCGACATCATCCTTAAGAAACTGCCGGCTTTAATGCTTCTTCTCCCCTGAATTCAAATGAAGTTCTAAAGTCTACTGATGATCAATGGGGGGTTTCACGGTGGAAAATCAGTCGGCAGATTAACTTAATGTTATTCTCAGCCTAAGGCCAAAATCTGATCCCAGCCGTAAGAACCCCAGGATTTAGAGATAATCTAGATTTGGATATTTGAATAATTGGGCTGAATAATATATTGTAAAATAATAGAAATTGTTTAGTAAATCAAATACTTAATTAAAAAGCTTTTAAATAATTGTTTTGTTACTATTTTATTGAAAATAATGCGTATTGCGCGAGATTATTTTCAAAATAAATGTAAAACCTGCCATTTGGCCGATTTTACATTTTCTTTAAAAATCAGAGATTATTTTGTTTTTGCAGGGTGAAAATTATTTTTGTGGAGCAATTGCGGGGTCAAAGATCATTTTAAATCCCAAACCCGCTGGCTAATCTGCTACCGTGAAACCCCCTAATAATCATCTGATCCTAGGGAATAAACTCAGCGTAGGATTCTTCGCCTGCCCATCAACTAACTTTAGCATGATTCAAGACTTTTCCGCCTGGCCCGATGCCGTACATCAGCACCGTGCATGCAACCTCGCCGACCCCGGCCATAGCACGGGCATGCTACCTAAGCTATCTCCAAAAACGTGCCAGCTCTGCTGGAAGCCGATAACTGATCGGCAGCCTCAAGTCTTCAACCACCTAGGTACCTAGAGGCGAGTACCAGTATGGGGGTCGCTGATGAGCATTTGGTGGGCATTATTGCACATGCGACTTGTCTCCATCGTACCTGATTTGGTACTTTTGTTTCTCTTAAGCCCTCGGATTTCTCCCAATCACTTGGATTTCATACATGGTTCCATACAATGTAGATCGCAGATACAAGGAGACGGGACATATACATATCCTGTCTACGTCCTCCCCAAGAGTGCATCTCATGGAAGTGTCCTGAGACGATGGGACAACTTTGCTTTTTCTAAAGCTTCGTGCTCATAAGCAGTAGAGACCACCCTCGAAACGAGCTTCTAGGACTCTAGTATCTTCAATAAACGCCAAAGGCTTTCAGAAGTCGCTTACAAAAGAGAAGACTCATCGCCTCCTATCCGAAAAGGGGCACCCTATCCAATGCTCTGGTATCCTCAAAAACTCCCGACCATGACCCACGCGAAACATCAGAGCCTGCTACTCTTGCTCAAATCATCAACGCCATCCAACTGCGCCTCTTCAACCTGTCCACCCTTAGTCTCCTCAATGTGAGGAAATTCAGGGTTGCCCAGATTAACGAAGTCTGCCCCCGGACTCTCCCAAGCATAGTCCTTCCACTCCCCCAACGCCTCCCAAACCCCCCTGGCCAACTCCTCCACCTGCGCCCTCCTCTTCAAACTCCACTCTCTTTCCCCCTTCCTCTCCTCATCCACATCCTTCTCCCTCCCTCCCTCCATCCCATCAAGTATACTCCTCCAAACCCTCATCGTCTCATCCAACTCCCCCAAATTACTAACCCCCATAACACTAACCCCCAACCTCTCCCCACCCACCTCCTCAATACTCTCCCCTTTCCACTCCAACCCGCTCGCCGGATCGCCCTTACTCCCCACACACTTCCCTTCTCTTAGCCAAGTCTCAAAACCCCACCGCAACGCTACAACTTCGAGTTTTTCTCCTTTCCAATCACAATAGTCACTCGCCGCGCGACAAGCCTGTCTTAATCCCTCAGGCGCAGGGTGGAAATCTCCCTGCGCACCTACCGGCACACCTGATCTCCGCATAAGACCCATTCCAAGCACAGAAGCGTTGGTAACCACATCGACACCGGCTGCTTTGAATCGCGGCACCCCGAGGGAAGATAGAGTGGTGTTTTGTAATGTGAAGTTTGCATAGGATTGTACGATATCGAGCGGTTCGCCCGTTTCCCTCAGAATCATCTCAGCCAAATCCGCAAGCACATCAATAGGATATCCGGAGATTCCTATGTATTTGATTGTGCCTTCGGTATCGCGGATACGACGTAGTTCTGTGACTGCGGAAAGGACGTCGGAGGGAGAGACGAATTCGACGTCATGGCAGTAGACGACGTCGAGGTAAGAGGTTTGCAGATGGGTGAGGGAGCGCGAGATGCTGTGGCGGACCCAGGTGGGGGAGTAGTCGAAATTCGAGGAGGCGATGCGACCGACTTTGGTGAGGAGGTAGTAGGAGGAGCGGGGGAAGTTTTGGTGGACGACGGGGGTGTTGAGGGCTTTGCCTACAATCGATCAGCTATATTCAAGCTCTGATTTAAGTTGGCTGAGCGGTAGGATGGTTGGTCTCTTTCTTTGCTTTTCCTTTGCTTTTCTCTCTCTCTTGATAATTGTACTTAAAACGATAAACGAAGTGGAAAATCACCTAAGAGCTCTTCAGATGGACCATAGTATGGAGAGGTATCGAATGCGCGGACGCCCAAAGACAACGCTTTATGGACTATTTCGGTGGTGGGAACTTTGGATAGATCTTTGTTGTATTGCGAGTTGAATGTTGCGGTGCCGCAGATGAGGGGAGGTAGGAGGGAAAATAGTGACGGCTGGGTGGGAGGCATCTTGATCAGACCCGGAATATAAGAGCAGTGACTTGGTCAAGCCCTTGAAGACTTGCAGATAGTATGGAGAAGGCGTTTGCAAATAGAAGAAGTTTTTGAGCAGCCGATGAAATGTTCGCGGATCTCGCTTTTGCGCCGAGAAATCGACTTTGAGAGAGCTCAACAAAGAGCTGTGAGTCGAACAATGGTACACTCAAAAAGCAACATAAGAGGAGAAGTGCTATCAGGAGCTGCTGCAGATGGGCTCCGGGCAGGCACGAATAATTTTATATCTTAGCTCGGGGTCTGGGGAGGCGTGGCTCCGTGAGTACTAGGGGTCCAGCTTCTAGGTTTTGGGCCTGGCGGGGCGGCCGCTTTGCGAATCTTGGCGATTTCGACTACCTCCAATCACAGGGGCGCTCTTTGCCCATCCAGAAGCTTTGTGGTGGTGTGGTAAATCCCATCGGCGCTTGCTCCGACCACATGATGGACTCTGATCCGGCAAAAATTGCGTGATAGATGATGAAGGCTAGAAAACGTGTCAAATGGTCGTGATAGTATGCAAGGTCGTCGCAATCTTCGGGCCGCTCAGCCTCCTGTCCAGATGCATCTCGAGGAATGAGGGGCAGCGGTGCCATCTCCTGCGATAACGACCGTACTTATCTCCACTCCTTCGGTTCTTGTCAAGACTTCTAGATAAAGTACCTACAGTCGTCGATACAGTATTCATATTTCAGAGTCCTGGGTTCCGATTCTCGAAGTTAGGTTAATCGATGATCATCACGACCCAGCCTCATCGCAGCGAGCGGATCAAGTAACTGGGAAAATTCGAGTAATTAGAAAGACCCACGCACACAATAGAAAGAAATCAAAGAGCCCAATCAATATAAACATAAGAGAAACCCGAAGTCAAGAACATTGAAGCCGTCACAGGATTTCTTGGTGAAATTGAGCAGAGTCGAAGTAATGAACGGAGGTCCGTGGCCCGCGCTAGTCCAGATTTGCGCACACGCTGCACAACTGCACAACTGCACATCGATTTTGCTTCCTCTCAACCCCAAACCACGACACCCACGAACTCGACCGCGACATCGGCACCAGCGACCGCCACCATGTCGAGATCTACTGGCCTGCCGCCTGCCCGAGGCGGAACCCATTACCGCCCAGGCGGTGATCGAGGTCGCGCCCATCCCTACGAGCGCAACGATGAAGTGCGCTACATGGGACAACGTGAGCGCGACAGCAACCGCGAGCGCGAGAGCTACCGCGATGACTTTCGCTCCGGAGACAGCTACCGCGAAGACTATCGCCCTTTGGACAGCTACCGCCCCAATGGAGGACCCTCACACCAGGGCGCAGACAACTACCGCGGTGGCGACAACTATCGCCGCGACGGCTCGCTCTACCAGGAGTATCGTGACGACCAGTACCACACTCAGTACAAGCAACCACCGCCCCCACAAGGCCCGCCAGGCGACTTCAACCGCTCCAACCCTTCCTATCAGTCTGGAGGAGACGTTGCCCGTCCCCTGCCTATGGGACCTTCTGCTGCTGTGGACTCGTACCGTCCTCCAACCACTGATTTCAACTTCCGCTATGATGCTCCTCCTGGTGTCAATGTGAAGGACTTGACCAACACCTTCGAGCCCCCTCCTCCTGGACAGCGGGAGCGGCGCCCGCGCCCGCGTAAGAGTGGCCCCGGCGCTGGCAACCAGGGAAAGCCTGGTGGTGAAAGACGTTGGCAGCCGAAGCCCAAGATCGCGACAGCCGACCGCCCGTTCCTCAAGACGAACAGGGAGCCTACTCCCGAGGTCTTGCCCAACATGCTCGACAACGAAGGCCAGACTGCCAAGTTCATGCCAGTCGAAGACTTGTCTGACAGTGAGGAAGCCGACATGGACCTGGGTACTGATGACGAGGAACAAGCTGCCAACGAACCCAAGAAGAAGCAACCTCGCACTGAGTCCAGCAAGGCTACCGACGGCGACAGCGTTCCGAAATGGTCCAACCCCGATCCGTACTTTGTTCTTCCACCCGTGGACGATTCCATGCGCAAGCCGAAGGACATGGTGAAGCTTATCAGAAAAGCTCGTGTTCAGGCAGCCACGGAAGTTGTGGCCAAACCCGAAGAGAAGGCTGATGATTTTATCTCACTGTCCTTAGATGATGATGATGCGATCGTCATTGAGGACTCTGACGACGACAACACAAACAATGACAGTGCCGGCCATGGTGTTCCTGATGCTCCAACTGGACCTCGCCCTAATGCTGGCGGTGGCGGCAATGAGCCTAGGCCTCTTTCCGAGCGAGTTTCTCAGCCTGGTCCTCGACAGCTCGATACATCTTCCGACCCGGCGCTGGGTTCTCGAAAGAGGACTCACGACGATCAGCTCCAATACCTTGCTATGCCCAGCAGACCACCCCCTCAGCCAAAGAAGTATGGAAAGCAACCCAGGAATGGCAAGATTCTCTCAGAGTGGGCTCCTAAGGGCGACCCAACACCTTGGAACAATGGCAAGGAAAACTTGGACTCGGACCGCATGGGTGTTAGGTAAGTTTTCCAATACGCCGCTCTGAACCTGTTACTAACTATGGAATAGGCTTCATCGGGAGGTCATGGATTTCTACGAACACTTCAAGCCCAGACCCTTCGAGGAAGAGATGAGACACCAGCTTATTGGACGTCTGAGTCAAGAAATTCGCAGCCAATACGGTGATGCTGACGTCTATCCATTTGGTTCTTTTCCATCTGGCTTGTACCTGCCTACTGCCGATATGGATGTTGCCTTCAACTCTGACCGGTACATGAGGGACAGAAGAGTAGTAGCTTCATACACCAAGAGTAACCACATATGGAAACTTAGTAAGGCTATGGTGTGGGCTGATCTTGCCTCTGAGGAAACGACCGAAGTCATCACAAAGGCAAAAGTCCCGCTGCTCAAGTTTGTCGATCAACTCACTGGGCTCAAAGTCGACATATCCTTTGAGAACGACACTGGTATTGTGGCTGTCCATACATTCAAGAAGTGGAAGGACCAGTTCCCCGCAATGCCTATTCTCGTTACACTGATCAAGCAGTTTTTGGCAATGCGAGGTCTGAATGAGCCCCACAGTGGAGGAATCGGTGGCTTCACCGTGACCTGTCTCGTTGTCAGCATGCTTCAGATGATGCCGCAGGTACAAAGTGGCAACATGATTCCTCATCATCATCTGGGCGAGATGTTGATGGAGTTCTTTGATCTCTACGGCAATCGCTTCAACACGACTACTACTTCAATCTCACTCGACCCCCCAGGTTATGTGCCCAAGGTATGTGGTCTCTCAATTTTACATTCACATGTACTAACACAGGCGCAGCATAGGACCAATTTTGCCTACTCCAAACCCGGCAACGAACATCGTCTTTCCATCATTGACCCGAACAGGCCTGACAATGACATTTCCGGCGGTTCCAGCAACATCCAAGTCATCAAGGAGAGCTTCAGCAAGGCCTACAAAGCTTTGAGGGACCGTATGGTCGACATTGGCCGCGAGAAGTTGAAGAACGCCAGCATTCTTGAAGTCATCATCGGCGGCAACTACGAGACCTTCGAGTATCAACGTCAGCTGCTCTTCGCCATCCACGACTCGCAGCAACGCCAGCGCGCTTAGTAGGCCAGCATGTCATACGCATTGCCAGTATCTTTGTTTCGTGCTATCGCTACCGCGACGCCTTTCGGGAAAACATCAAGAATAGGAGGACTTGTTTCTTTTTTGTTATCAAGAAACCTAAACGGTAGAGATGAGACGTCGGTATCCTTTTGCCAGGTTCCTGGCGTTCGCTTCGGAGTTATCGGTTTGGAGTCTAACAGTCTTTCACGACTTTCCGGAGTACATGATGACTATAGGGTGGTACACTTCCCAGCATGGCATTACGATACCCCCGATATGGCTAAAACCCCCAGAAAAACTGGGCTTGTACAATAGCATGGCCTTCTGCGCTTTTTCACAGGGCTGGATGGACTACACTGTCTTCTTCTGAGGATGGGCTGTGGTTTGTCCTTCACAGCGGGCAGACAGAATTCTTTCTACCCCTTTTTCTTGTCTTTTTTTTTCCTTTTTCTTAGTCGAAAAGAGAAGAAGCGTATTTTTTGATTGTGATGACAGTGACTGACGGGCTCTAGGGATGGTCGAGAGGAGTATTGTTGAGAGATCCCGAGAGCCGGTCCTTTTGTTTTGACGATCCGAAGTGACTTTCTCCCAATTCGCCCATCCATTTGCCACTTTCTTCGGAAAACCTCTTGAGCGAGCACTGCGGTGATTGCTCCACGCTAATATGTCAATAGGTCAAAGTCGAGCCTTGAAAGCCTATGGCCTTGTCCAAGTCGGATTGCATTTAGTTTCCTCTACTTGCTTCTTCCGCTTGGTACTTGTTGGTTGGCGAATCGAGTTGAGTCTCCTCGACTCGATGACATTCGTTGACCTGTCAAATCGGCTGGCCCTCTTTCTCGTTGCAGTGGCGCCTGGTTGCGTAGCTGTGAAGAGGAAATTGAGGAGGGGCTCAGCGGGAGGTTACTTGCTCCTAGTACGGAGCATATCGAGTCACGCATACCTACGGTTGATGTATTAGGAGTCACATGAAGGTTAGGAGTCACATGGAGGAGGTTTGAAGTGAAGCAAGAGTTTGAAGCAAGAGCCACTAGCCAGTCATTATTGTCAACGCGGGACAAGACTGCATAACCGCCGATACATTCGTCATAAGCATATCCACCGATCAGCATTGGCAATCCCGACCCCATGGTGGCTGTGAAGCTTGGTTCAACGCACGCAAATTGGTTTCCATCTCATAATACATGTAATAATGACCTAATTCTCCACTCTTGCAGTTGACGTATAAGGTAGCTGTGGGGACCAATGCGGCCATGTGGTGATGTCCGCGATGATGTGCTGTGGGAAATCGGAGGCCGGTCACAGCGACTCTCGGACGCGTGATGATTGATGATTGATGACTGTGCCGGCTCCACAGTTAGGAGTTACATCAAACGTGTGAGTCGTGAGGACCAAGTTTTGGGGACCCTTCTCGGAGATATGGTGGAGGAGACGGTCTTGGTGACAGGTCTTGGAGTTGGGGTTTTCCTGGGGACTCCGGCTTGGTCCTTGGCCTTATCGTTCACGTCGTGATCGTCGGTGGCGACTTGAAGTTCTTGGGACTTGGGACTTTGGGAACATTGATGATAATATCTGCAGCCAAGTATATTAGATGCAATAGCAGTGAAAATGTGGCTGTGCCAAGAAAGGACAGTTTAGGCTGTTTCAGACTTTCGAGATACGATTCGGGAATGATAAAAGCCGATTGGTAAGAACGGGGGTTTGTTCGAGGGGTTTTCGGCAACTTGCTTTTTGAATCTTGAGAACAATCAGAGTTCGGGACTGCACTGAGGTACTTCTCATTGTATTCCCCGGTTTCAACATCGCAGTTGCATCTGCATTGTTTCGGCATGGCCTTATCCATTTGGACTTCAGTCGATTATGTGCTGACGGGACGAACCTCATTGGGGAAGGTCGGAGGTGTCCTTGTCGAAACTTCGAGACCTGCATGTGTGCTTTTTGTGGGCTCGTCGAATCGGCCGATAGATACTTTGTTCTTCGGTGCTTCTAGAGGCCGCACTGGAGGGTTCGGAGGGCGGGAATGCCGAGGAAAGGGTGTAGAATTATTCCAGAGTATAATTCACAATTATCAACAGCCGCTGATTGTGCGAATGAAACGGCAGGCTGCTGGTCCTTCCCACTTGGGCAAGCAGCAGTCGTGAGCCACAGGGCGCCGGTGGAGACGGGCAGGCGCAAGGAAACGACAGCACGTCCACGAACACTGAACGTGCAATTCTAGCGGGAGAAGAAGGAGCAGGGAGCCACTCGAGGCTCGAGAGCGACGAGAAAGCGCACATCGCGCAAATCCATGTCGTCCCTCCCAATCGCCGCAGCGAAGGGCCATGATCCATCCAGTCAGACTAACATCGATCCTGCACCGCGGCGAAAAGTCAATCTGCGTGCAGCACGTGACGGTGCACCCGCATCACACGGCGTGGAGGGCCCTTCCCTGCACAGAGTTTCGGCGTTGCAGGCGCTGGACGTTCTTTTTCCCGCGCGAGCCTGTCAGCGCGCGTCCAGGGCGGAGGGCTGGAGGGATTCACGGTGGGGCCTTCTACTCTAGTTCTAGAAGGCTGCTCCAGGCTAGATAGAAGCTTGCGAGGAGGCAGCAGCTGGGCTAAGGCGCACGCCAGCCGGCGATGGAGGGACGGACCTGCAGTCGTCTCAATGCTGCTGCCCGTTCTCACCACAGTGCCGTCGCCCATTGTTTCTCTCGCACCTGCAGACTCGCCCAGCTCTTTGTTGTGAAGCTGCTGTGTGACTTGGCCCCAAGTCGACTGCTGACTGCCCATTGCGCCCTTCTCCTATTCGCTTTAATCCGCTTCTTCGATTCGACCCTCAGTCTTTCGCAAGCTGGTGCACACTGCTGTCTCGGCACTTGGCCCTGCACTGCCAGGCCTATCTCACGCTCCCTACCCAGCCCATCCCTCACGCTACTGCCCGAGAAGACCACCTTACTCATCCCACAACTGCAAGTCTCCCTCTCCCGGCCTGATCTCATTCCCCGTCACCCACCAGTTCAACGCAAACGCCGCCTCGTGAACTTTGCACTGTCATCGCGGCCGGAATGCCCAGCGTCGTTGCAGCCAGCCGCTAATGCGCGACAAAGCCGACTCGAGAGGGCCTTCCTTAATCCACTGCCTCTATACCCTCACTTCCCGCCTCTCTGTCGCAGCCCTGGACGAGCACACCGCGAGCGCCGGCTCCTTAATGTTGCGACCTCCTGAGCCACGATCGCGCAATTGACAAAGACTCTCACCCCTCGCCCGTCGCCCATCCTCGTCTGATCCTGTCGAAGCACGGCACCCGAGTCGACCCTTGATCGGGCCATCAGTGCGAATCGACCTCCCCGAACTCTGCCTCGACTCGCACCAGTCACCACTGTTGCCGGACTGCTGTCGTTTCTGTCGAGAAAGCGAGGCACTGTCATCCCTTGGCGGATCTCTTATCAATTGTACTATCTCTCGCGCCTAGGCTCCGAAGCCATCCACTATATAGTCGCCCGTCGGCTGGCGTCTTACCACAACAGGACCCAGGGCAGAGTCCCGTCTTCGGTGTCGCAGACTTGTCTGCGTGCCGCTGGTGTAGCGCGTGATGGGGGATATCATGGACTACGCAGCGTGCAATGTCATCTATGTGGATCGCCATGCTGGGCCCGAGAGAGTCATCAAGAGAGAAGAGGACGTCTCAGGCACATCGTGGGCCAACGCGTGGGGCTACGAAATCGACCATTCCTCGCTGTTAGGTGATGGCGGAGAAGTAGACGAAAATATCAAGGCTCTGCTGGCAACTTTTAGAGAAGGTACGCTATCAGAAATATCGCAACTTCCCCTGCAATATCACTGACTTATGCAGTCTATGTCTGTTCTACTGGCAGGTCCTGTATAGAAAAGGTGGCAGAAGTGAACAGCAGTTCTCTTGTTGATCTCATTCCTTCTCTCGTACTGATAGACATTCCCTGTGACGATGATTACGATGAATCTGAACACAGCCCTGACAGTCCCACCTTTGCCGAGTTCAAGCAGTCCACGAAAGACTTTTCGGAGCACGACAGATATGGCATTGATTTGCTGCAGTGGATAGCTTCTGAGATACAATATCAAGGGCTATCGAAACTG
The DNA here is from genome assembly GCA_037179335.1 of Cyclaneusma minus. NCBI lineage: Eukaryota > Fungi > Ascomycota > Leotiomycetes > Marthamycetales > Marthamycetaceae > Cyclaneusma > Cyclaneusma minus. Next base: position 1,848,931 of record JAKZHN010000001.1, on the reverse strand, counting down.
ATCGTACCGATCGCCATCCTATCAAAGTCTTCCAACAAAAGCAGTCATGGCCATTCGATGATACAGAACGCTACCTCAAATCCCAACCAACACAAGAAACGTCCTTCAGGACCAAGCCGAACGCCGTCCACTCTCCAGTTCAATCAACGAAAATTTCTGCAGTACCTGGACATCGGAGCTGCAGATGTTCTAGCAAGTCCCTTATCGCCAATGCGGCTGCCAAGCTTGGCAAGTCATGCCTACCAAGCCCACAAGGAAGTCGCAAAGGAGCAAAAGGCCCTGATGGAGTTGAAGAGAGGGAGGAAACGGTCTTGGGTTGGCTTGGATGACCAGAAACCATATGCTTATCTGAGAGAAGCTATGGTTTCAAGCTTGATGGATGGTATCTGTCGGCTCGGAGCTCAGGAAGATGCGCCCACTGGTCACAAGTCCGTCTTCGTAGGCTTGCAACGTCGGGAAGCAATTTCTCAGGCAATAGGAAGCTGGGGATTTGCAGCACACGATTTCAGCGACGATGAGCTACTTCACGGAGGGCTTTTGATGTTGGAACATGCATTGGAGAGCCCAGAATTGGAGCATTGGAGGTTAAGCACAGGTAAGCATGGGCAAGCTCGGTGGCTTTTTGAGCTGCGTACGAGGCTTGATGCTAACCAAGTTCGCAGAAAACATAACGGCTTTCCTTGTCGCCTGCCGAGCCGCATACAATTCCTTTGTTCCATATCATAACTTTCGCCATGTTATCGATGTCCTGCAAGCCACTTTCCACTTTCTTATCCAGGTCGGCTGCCTTCCCCCCTACGCCCCTATAAATTCTCCAGTCTCCCCAACAGAGGAGAAGCCACGCCCGCCGATTGCTGCTTTACTCCGGCCTTTCGATGCGCTCGCGCTGCTCATTACCGCTATTGGACACGATGTTGGCCATCCTGGTGTGAACAATGCCTTTTTGGTCACATTGAACGCACCTTTGGCACAACTGTACAACGACCGCTCAGTACTCGAATCCTTCCATTGTGCAGCTTATTCCCAAATACTGAGGCGGCACTGGCCTGCTGCATTCCATTCTGTCGACATGAGGAAACTCATGATAAGTTCCATCTTGTCAACGGATATGGGCCTTCACTTCGACTACATGAAAAGGCTTGGCTTCCTCCAAGAGAAGCTTCACGAAGATGGAGGAACCGACGGCTGGAATGGAAGACTCATTGAGGAATACCGCGCTTTGATATGCGCCCTCCTCATCAAGTGCGCAGATATCAGCAACGTGGTAGGTAACTTGTCAATCCTATGAAGTATTCTGTTGACTAATCCACATAGGCTCGTAAATACGAAGTTGCTGCCAAGTGGACAATGATACTTACTGATGAATTCTCGCGGCAAGCGACAATGGAATCGGACCTCGGCATCCCATCTGCTCTGTTCGCGACACCCGTCAGAGAGATCATCGAACTGGGCAAGTCTCAAATTGGTTTCATGAACATGTTCGCCATTCCACTTTTCCAGGGGGTATCAGACATCTTGCCCTCGATGCAATTTGCTGTGGACGAGCTCCAGAACAATAAAAGCGTATGGGAGAAGAAGATTGCGTTGGAGCAGGAGAGACTTCATGAGAACGGGGATGAACCAGCCACTGATGGCATGTTTTCCCCCCGGAGCATGAGTATTGCAACAACTTCTGATAGGGATAGCCACTATCAGGTCGAAGGTGCTTCCTTGCCCGTTTTCCGCTCGGAAAATTTCTTAAAAGCCAGAGGCGGTGGTTTGGTCGATGGAGCAATGGGACAACACAGTGAAGATGACTCAAGGCCGGCTCTCCACGATGAAGAACAGTCTTGTGGTGCGTTTCCCAGCGACTCGTTGCCTGCGTCAGATTCCTCTTTGAACCTCAAACCACCCAAGCCGGTACCGGAACAGCTTCATCTTAGCTTCGCCACTAACAGTGCTCCCGGTCTGTTGCAGCATACCAACGAGTCAGATGAGCTGGTACCTGGATCATGCCACAAGGGTCCGATTGGTGTGCAGTATTCGTTAGTCACAGATGCAGTGGTGGCTGACGATGCAGCGCTCCAGATCCCCCGCCACCAGCGGAGTAGTGATACCACTGACGGCAGCAATTCCGTTCCGGGCTCCGGAGATTGGGTCAGCCAGGCCACCAGCGCAACGACCAGCAAGCTGCCTCTTTCTCCAACTACCCAGGGTACCAGTGTGACATCCCGGCCATCAACATCGCAAGAACGCTTGCCGCTACCGAGACAGCTGTGGCGTCCGGCTTCAACTTCGAGGCTGGAACATACCCCGCATAGCTCGACGGGCTCCACGGTCGATTCGACGATGAAGAATGAACCGGTCACAATTATGCAGACGGTCAAAGGCTTGAAGAAGAAGCCGAGTCGCTTCCGTTTGAACTTTTCTTCTCCCATGAACTTTTGGAAGAAGAAACCGACTGTTGAGGATCGAAGGCCGATGACTGCGCATCAGAGCTTGCACGAGAGCGTGTAGTTGAGTTGGAATCCAAAATGGATTAGGTTCGACGTATATTGTCGTTCGAGGTGCTCATCCATGAGCACATATACAGGGCGTTCCAGGGGGGCAGTCACTATTTTTTGTTATTCTGCGATATCAGCTCGCGCATGGGGTCGGCGGCGGAGAAGTTTTTTTTCCCTCAAAATGCTGGAAGCATCGCAGGCGGGAAGCCAATTATTCGGTGGGAAACCACCGCAGGCGGGACATTTGGTCGGAAGACTCGGCGTTTCTCGGCGTACAAATTTCTATTTGCGATGCTTTTGCGAAAGAGCATCATTCGACAAGGTGTTGCTTTGCTACATTACTTAGGGAACCAGGGGACAGGCGGACAAGGCGGCGACGTGTATATGAGGGTATATTCATTTTACGAAACTTGCTACGCTGGACGATCGGAGTCTCTTTTGTTTCTATTTCCTCTTTCCGACCAAGAGGGGGAGAGAGGGAAACCCACATGGGATTCGACGATCGACGAAAAGCGTTTCGGGAGTGTTTCTTTCAGACCTTTTTAGGGGAATCTCTTCAGCCTTTTAGGGACTTGAATTGAGTGTTCGGAGTGTTCTTCTTTCTGCCTTTTAGGGATTTGAATTGAGGGATTTTGCGTGCGGCGGGTGGATGAATTGGTTGGGTGGGAGGTTGTACAGAAATAGGACTTGCTCAAAGCCGGCTGAGATTGCAACGGGAAACTGGGGGGCAGGCAAAAAGCAACGAGCACAGCATCATGGTACGTTGGGAGGGAGGGAGCGCTTTCTCGACCTGCGCGGGTCTAGGTTGTTTGATATGCGGCGATTGGCTGTTTCTCTTTTTCCTGAAGCTGTAGCAACAGAAGCAGCCCACACCAGTGGCGCTAGGGAGGTAGATTTTATATATACAGGAAGGGGAAAGGGGGATTACTAAGCATTGTTGGGGGAGTATGGAAGGAGTATGAAAGAGAAAGATTATGGCTTCTTCTGGTTTTTGTGTTTCATGACTTTGTGTTCTGATGTGAGGTGTGAGGTGTGAGGTGTGAAGCTGATCTGTTGCTGGGTGTGGACTTATTTGCTGTTTTGATACCATGATAGGTCGTCATCAAGGCTTCCTGGCTTTTGGTGTTGTTTTTGAGGTAGTTGAAGAACCCATATATGCAGCTTCATCCTGATCCAAGCCAGCTTCACAGTCACCCACAAATTCTAACTTCACTCAGTACGACAAATTCGGCAGCATTGGCAAACACCCAACCGAGCTTGCTAAGCGACTAGCGTCTAACGAGCAGTCAGAAAGCTAAGCATAAGGAAATGTCGGGCGACTACTAGACTCCTTCTCCCCCAAACCCACCGGACCTACCGATTGGTAAACTGTCTCGGCTGCTCTGCTTTGGTGGACTGCTGGCCGAATGCCATATTACCAATGGCATGATTGGGCAAATTTCCACGGTCCCATCTAAGATACAACAATGTAAAAGGTAGGCGACAGGTTTCCTTGCATTCTCCATCGAAGAGATAGATGGTTCAGGAATGCGGGTTAGCTTTTCGCTATCTTATGAAGTCATGGTAAAAACCCGCTTTCGAGCTCTACTCAAGCCAGCTTCACCCCTCGCTCCTTTACTCATTCTGACAAACTCGGTAAAGAAACCATTCAACCGAGCTTGCTGAGGGCCTAGCGTCTAGCGAGCAGTCAGGCAATAAATTGAAGCATAAAGGCAAGGTCATGTCCGGTCCTGGACTTGTTCTCACCAAGCCAACGCTCCGGTTGCTGCTCCGGTTGACTGTCTCGGCCGCTCTGCTTTTGTGGACTGATGCCCGAACAGGGTGTGGGAAACTAAAAGGGAAAAACTAAAATTTAAGTTTAAAACTCAAGTTTCTAACGAACTAAGGGGATCCCAAATTTAGATTGAAAACTCAAGTTTTTAATTAGAAACTCAGGGGTAAAAGGGGTAAGTACTTTTACACTTATTTTTGTTGCAAAAGTACTTTAGGGAGCCCCGGGCCAAAGTCAGGGTGTGGGAAACTAAAAGGGAAAAACTAAAATTTAAGTTTGAAACTTAAGTTTCTAACGAACTACGGACCCCTCTAGTTTAATTGGAATTAAACTATATATCTCTAAGTTCCTAGTTTTTAAGTTTCCCACACCCTGTGCCCGAAAGTCAGTTTGAGTGAAGAAAATAGGTACGCAGTCATACTTAAGATATGAAGATGTAAACAGTTTGTGACATATTTCCTTGCGTTCGGTGTTTTTTTTTTCTCCCGAAGAGAGGGACGGTTCATAGATCCAGACGGTTTCCTCGCATTCGGATTTCTATATTTACATAGTACACAAGTTCATCACCTATCCTGTACTGCGTCTGTCCAGCCAGACCAGCTTCACACGCTCCGCCTTCATACCCTTTGATAAACTCGGCAGCAAACCAGCTAGGTACCCGAGCCTGCGAAGCGAGCTGGTTAAGCGAGCAGCCAGACACTGAACTGAACTACAAAAAGCAATACCATCAAGGCTCGTCGTGTCACCAGATATGTCCATCTTTTCTGTAATGTGAAAAGTTAGACAGCTCGTCAGGCGTCGTTTCTTTCGATTCCCTGGTTAGGCGTAAATATTGAAAGTGGTCAGCGTTTCCTAAGTCGAGATAAGAGTGTAGTTTCGCTTACCCTTTCTTCTTCACCCACGCCAGCTTCACCCTCGCCGATCCCCAGCTTCACCACATACAACAGGTTCGCTAGCAAACAATCTATCCGCTCTATATTCGCCTATCACAACAGTTCGTTAGGCGAACACCTAGAAAAATGTATAGGCAAAGTCGGCCGAACCCAAACTTGTTCTCTCCTAAACCAAGCCCGCTGGCGAGTCACGCTCCACGTGGCGCCCCTTCTGGAGCAGCTTCACACGCCTCCTCGGGACTTGCTTGCTACTTTTCATTTTGATCTTAGCTGGCGAGCTGGGGCAAAAAGAAGAGCTGAGTGCACCACTTAGATTCCTCCTCAGTCTGTTCAGACTTCAGATCAGCCATTACTGTCTTAAGGCAGCTTCAAACTTCTGCTTTCGTGCGGGGAAAGGTAACAAGAAAGAAGGGGCAGAGGCCGATCACCTATATAGCAGTTACAGGAACTGAATTCCCATATTCGAAGATAGAGATTAACACGAACTTTATAATTGACAACGATCTATCAAATCACAATTCCTTCTTCGCCACCGGCACAGAAGACTTTGCCTTGGCAGCCTTCTCCCTCCTGGCGATCATGGCCTCAGCTCCTACACCCCCAAACACTAGGCCTACGCCAAGCCACTGCATCCCGCTTAGGCGGTGTCCGAACCAGACAACGGAGAGGATCATCGTCAGCATCTTCCTCGTCACTGTGACCGTAACAAGAAGTAGCGAGGAGAACGCGGAGAGTGTGTAGACTATTTTCTTGTCAGCTTGCTTACTCCAAACATGAAAGACCAGATGGTTTCCATCTTCCCAGCTCAAAGAGTCGAATGGCCCAGATTTTGGCTCAGAACCATTGCAGGAGTCATAAAAAGGTGGGAGGGGGACCACGCAGTAGAAAAAGGGGGTAAAGGGAATCAAAATCAACTTACAGATAAACACCTGCCCCACAGCCCCACAAACCGCAAACCCCAAAACATCCCACCACACCCCCGGATGCCTCGCCATAAATGCCACCGCCTCCCCAAACTCCCCGCTACCCCCTTTTCCCAAGTCCATACCCAAATACTCACCAACTCCCGTAGCTGCCAAATAAGGACTCACAAAAAGCCACACAATCGTAATCAGCGAGCTCATCAGATTATTCGCACACATCATCTGCGGTCCCGTATACCCCTTAAAGCTCTGGAAAATATAGTCTTGTGTGGAATTCGTCAACCCATCAAACAACAAATTGATACCCAAGAGCGTTAAGCCCCAGATTCTGTTCGCGTCTGGGTTGATGGAAGAGGATTTCTTGTGCGATTTGCCAGACGAAGCGTGCAGTGTGAAGACGGCAACGCCAGCTGTGACGCAGAGCACGACGAGGTATTTGTACAGCGGATACTTTTTGCGGAATAGCGTGATGTGCAAAAACATGACAGGTAGCAGCTTGCAGGATTTGGCCAGGATGAAGGTTATGTAGTCGATGTGGGCGAGTGAGGCGTAGCCGAAGGGAGAGGCGAGGGAGGAGGTGAGGGCGACGAGGGAGAGGGGGAAGAGGATTCGATAGGATGGGAGGATGGGTGGGAGAGGGCGGCCGCGGGCGGTGGTGGAGTAGAGGTAGAGGAAGCCGGTGAGGGCGGCGAGGAGCGACTGGATTGTGTTGAGGAAGATGGGGAATTTGAAGAGTTCGGGGGAGGTGGGGGGGCCGTAGGGGGTGGTGGTGAGGCGTTCTTGGAGGAGGGCCCAGGTTAGGCTGGGAGACCAAAACGTCAGCGTGGTTCATTGGATCAAGTTCGTGGAAATGGGAAGGGAGAGAGGTAGACAGTTCCTGAGTGAATTGGCACAATGTGAACTTACAATGACATGTAGATGCCACCAACTGCGATTGCTAACTCCACCACACCAGCTTGCTTCTGGCTCGAGCCTGTCGCACTCGACTTCCCACCCTCCGCCTGTCCATTAGCCGTGAATTGCTTCTCCATATTCCGTGCCTCCTTCTCAATGCTCTTGCTGAAAGATTTCCGTCTCACGGGCGTAGCTTTGGTGCGTCCCATGGTAGCGATTCTTCGACTTTCTTTGCGACTTGCGAGCTTCGTGAGAAGGAAGTCTTTCGAGAAGTCGATGTATTTATGGGCGCATTTGTGCAGAGAACCCAAAAAAGGAGTGACGGAAGAGAGGAAGAATGACGAAGTCACTCGCCAATAAGAAAGGAAGTGAGATTGGTGGAGAATCCTCAAGATGGTGAAGGGAACTTTTGGTGACAGATGGCTTCAACGCGACGGGTACACTGAGTTAACTCCGAGCAGACCATGCCGCTTTCGACGAAGGGCGGTGAGCTGGGACCCCTGAGAACGCTGCTCGAGTTGTCACCACGAGCCCCTTTCTCTATAACAAAATGTCCTATTTTCATATCATTCTTTTGGCATATTGAATCATTTATAGTCTTTTACAATTATTCTACCAGGTTCTATGATGCTGCCAGCCGTGTAATGCAACCTTACAAAACGAATAGCGCCAGCCACCATCCCAAACACCACCCAAGTTATGATCCTTCGTCCACCATCACCAGTCCCTCTCTACCCCATTCTCCACCTTCCCACCTATGTCTCAAACACAAATTCCTGCGCTCCATTCTGCCTCTTCATCTCCTCCTTCACCTCCCCCGCCACCTCCTCCTTAGTCTCCCTCGCCGTCTCCACTGCCTTCCCAACATCAACCTCCCCATCAACCTCGCTATCAAGATCATGAAACTCCTCCTCCGCACTCGTACTGTCCGCCTCCGTGCCCGTCTCCTCCTCCGTGGCCAGCCCACTGCCCATCCCCATATTCAACAATCCCCTCATCTCTTCCTCACTCGCCAAACTATCCATACTATCCCTCCTCCCACGTCCCCCATCACCTCCCTGCGCAATCCGCATCCCCTCTCTCGCCTTCCGCCTCCCATTTTCCACCGCTCTCTCCATGCGCATTTTATTCCCCACAAAACGTAATTTCGGCCACGCCGCCAGCGTCCCACCTCTTATCATCTTCGCCAGTCTATGCGCATCCGGATCCGTCAGAATACGCCAGAAATCACTTATAGCAGCCTTGGGCCAAATGGTAATCGTCCCCGAAAACTGCTGCAGCCACACCTCCGACCAATCCTGGCCCATCGGACGTGGCAATAGCTCCAGATGCCTCAATACCTTGAGCCATTTGTTCAGGTCGAGTTTCAGGTATTGCTCGGTGGCAGAACCGACGAAGCCACCGCGCCAACCGCGGCCTTTTCGGTGTGTCACGGGCTGGCCGACGGATCCGCGGCTGCTGAAGAAAAACAGATTGATGTGCGGGTTGACCTGTGACACAATCGAGAAATTGACGTTGAAGTGCAAGTTCAGCGCCTTCAAAGGGATATCGGTGCGCAGCGAGCCGTCTTTCCATTTATGGCCAAACGAGTAGGGGATCAATTCTCCCGTGCTAGGAATCTTCATCATCAGCACAACCGGGTTCAAAATCCCCGGCACCGCAGCGCTCGCAAGCACCGCAGACCAAATAACACAGTCCGGCGAGGTCAGGTAATTTGTCAAGATGGTAGGCGAATGCGGGTCTGAGGGGACGCAAGAAACGTTCAGGATTCGGCCGGTGCGTTCGTAGGCTTCGCGGAAGGTCATGGAGCCCCGCGTGAACCAGGAACAGCGACGTGCCCAGTCGACACTGTCGAAGCGTGCACCGGTTTTCCAGAAGCGGGGGATCCAGGTTGACATGGGCTCGGAACAGGCGTTGATGCGGCCGGCGAGCGCGGGGACGATTAGTTGCTTGAGCTCTTCGTTGGTACGGGTGGCGACGAGAGCGGCGACCAGGGCGCCGCCGCTGGTGCCAGTGATGACTTCAGGGAGAAGGTCGGCATCGAGGAGGGCTTTGACGACGCCGAAGTGGTAGTAGGCAAAGGAAGCGCCGCCGGAGAGACATAGTGCTGTGCGTCCCATGTTCGTATGGATGCGCTTGAACAGCGTTCGTTTCTCTTCGAAAGAGATCTGAGAAGTTTGTGTCAGGAGAGCAATGTCTCTCTCAACTGTGAGGAACAGCATTAGCAAGACCATAAATATAGGGGCAGTTGACAACAAGCTTACCCTCATCAATAAACTCCTGCACCAAGTCCTTCGTCCCATAGTAACTCTGACTATACAGCCTCGCATTCTCAATCCCCACAAAATTATTCTTCACACACGCCTCCACCAAACTCTTCAACTCCTCCAGCGGCTGTTTCCCCGCCACAGCAACCACCTCCCCCTTTTCCATAGCCTCCACCTTCCGCCTCGCTTTCCTCAGATCATTCAACACCCTCCTCACAGTCTGACTATCATAGTACGCATACTCATCCTCCTTCTTCCACTTATCATTCCCCAAATAAGTATCCAGCTCCTTCGCCGCCTTCACCCACTCCTCATAATTGTCCGCCGCCAGCAATTTCTTCTTCAACTTCAATTTCTTGCCTCTCCAGGCTACGAGATGCTCATACAGCCAAATATACATTCTCGTAGCCAGATAACTCAGTCCGAGGCCAGTTACCCATGCACCAACAATAAACAGCAACGGCCATTTCAACAAGTTGTAAAATAGTCCTTCACGAGTCTCATCTTTGGTCCGCGACTTTTTCTTCTTGCTCGATCGATGCTTCTTCTTCCCTCCTTCTTTGCTCTTCCTTCGCAAACTCCCACCGCCCCCTACTCTTTTCGAGGGAATCGGCGCCCAGTCGTTCTGCGCTGAGATGAACAGACTATGCTGGCTATGATTGCGATGATAAGCACCAACCGAGCCCTCACGACTCAGTGTGCTAGGTCCATTGGTGCCATTTTGGCCACCGCCCCAGCTACCCCGCGGTCTATGGGTTTGCGTTGGGCTTCCTGGGATGCTGAGGCTAGAACCGCGGCGTAGTTTCTCCCATTGGGTGCGTGTTCCGGTAAAGGAGAGTGCGGGAGAGGAGGGGGAGAGCAAGTCTTCGGAGGAAGGAGAGGGGTCGGGGGCGGAGAGGGCAGACGCGAAGGCCGCAAGGTCGTCGTCGCTTATGAAGGTAGTGTGGTAGTCGGGGAGGAGAGATTCATCGTAGCCTTCGGCGGAGAGGGGCGAGGGACCGTCTGTTTTTGAGGAGATGTCGGCCATCTTGGGGACATGTCGGTGTAGTTATGCCGCGAGTCGAGTTGTTATGCGCGGTGCATGATTGGGATCGGAGCTTGGGACAAGCTTATGGGAAGAAAGGATTGTGAGGCTTGTGCAGAAGTGAGCTGGCCAAAGTGTAACAATTCGAGGGCCCAATGGACAGGTGTCTAGGAATTTGGTGTTGTAAGAGGGATGTGCGATGCTTGATGACGTCCTTGCTTTGACTTTCCACCTGCATGTGACGGCGGCTGCACTGTTCAGGCCCCCTTTTGCGCATGAGCAGCCCCTTCGAAATAAAAAAGGCTATCGAAACGCAACGGTGTTCAAGTCAATTCATTGTTGAAACTCATAGTCTCATGGCTACATCAATCGAGTTTGCTGCGTCTATTATTATGGCTGACAGCATGCATATGTGGCTGTAGGAATGAATCGTTTCACAGCATCACCAGCTCGGCAACTCCAGACACGATAGCTTTTCCATTTCATCAAGCTGCTATGCATGCGAAAAGTTCGACTAAACGACCTGTAGAGTGACGAAGATGTCCTCCATCAAGCATGCTACTGAACCGCAACCGGGATACCCTGTGTAGAACTCCGCAATGATTGACTATCGACTCCCATCTGAGCCTGCCAATCTCTCTTGCTGTAGTATCCGAAAAAGCACCATCTGACTTCTTGCTCCTCCCCAGAACTTCCAAGCACTTGTATTTCAAGTACCTAGACGTACTGCGACAACCACCTAATTCCCTCTCCGTAACCTGTTATTGTTCGTCAGCTTTGCTCTCTCTCGTCTCACTTTCATGTGACACGTAGACGTACCTTGGCGCATAACAACAGAGCACATGAACACCTCGATTGGTCGGATACCCTCAAGAGGAATCTTGCCCTTGCCCGTCGTCTGGTAAAGTCCCAACTGATGTCTCAACTCATCCTCGCTGATAGCATCGGGGTGGTCGATCTTGTTACCCAAGACCACGAAGGGGACCTTGGATAGTTCCTCCATGGCCAACAAGGCATCCAGCTCGGCTTTGGCTTCGGGGAGACGCTCGTGGTCCTTGGCGTCTACGAGATACACGATACCGGACACTTCGGGGAAGTAGTCTTTCCAGAGACGGCGGGCTGTAAGAAGTGAATGGATTAGCTACTTGAATGAAAAGGGAAATCGTGCATGTAGCGGGCCCGGGTTTATGTACCTTGCTGATGGCCACCGAGATCGAAAGTTGTGAATTTGACATTGCCAATGGCAAGCTCTTCAGATGCTACGAAGCTGTCAGTATTTCCGCACGTGCGCTGCTTCCAAGCCGTATTGTCGAAGCTTCACATACTTGGGTGGAGAGTAGGTTGGAGGATGGCGACTCGGTCATTCTGTGGCACACTCAGCATTAGCCATGTTCAACTGGCGTATGAATTCATGGACCCAGAAAGTCGCCGGCTCTAGTATTGGAGGGAGCTCAGGAGACCAGGCCACGGTGTCAGGCGCAACGAACCTTCAGCATATGTAACAGGGTAGTCTTTCCTGCATTGTCGAGACCCAGGAAGAGGAGCTTGGCGTGCTTGTTGAGGAGTCCCAAGGACGAGAGGACATCCCAGACTATCGGATTCCAGACATGTCAGTTGAAGCCGAAGATGGTATGCTGTCGCATAGGCGGACGAGGGAAGCACATACACCAGTTGATCATCCACATGATTGCGTCGGGGCCGGTAGGCTCTGATCAGTAATGAAGGTTGCAACGGATATGGAAGCGGTGGTCTTCGGGAGCAAGTTGTGAAGATCAAAGATTATGAGTGAGCGCAACAGTTGGGACCGGTTCCAGAGAGTGGCTTGATCATAGCTGCCTAAAGCGTAAGGCTGACATACTAGCCCCGCCCCCCCGGCCCCCCCACGCCGGGACCGTTGCACGGATTTCATGTGCTTGCTCACTTTAGAATTTGAAAATCGATATACATTTTTTCCTTTATACGCGACAAATACTTTTTGTAAAACGGTCTCACTCAAGCGGGTTCACAGATTTCCTTGTGCATCCAGACTTCGTTCCCGACGCCAGATACTTCGCCGCGTCCCCCAAAACAGCGATGGTCTCTCAGTTCTGAACATGCTTCTCGCTATAGATTTTGAGGCTACAGTCAAGAATGACTTGATTTTTCCATTGCTGACATTGATTTGAGAATGAGACATTGTCATCATACTTGTTTAGTTAGGGCAAGTCAAGCATACATAGAAAGCCAGTGATTGAGCAGACGAATCATCGTATCTCATTGTTCTTCGATCCTATGTACTTGCAGGCCATACATTCCACCTTCTAACCAATTGACTATGTCCGTATCTTGTCAAAACCCATCCCTCCATGCGTTCCATCCTCGTATGCATAGTAAACAAGTTTGCTCTTGAGCAGCTGAACGACAGTAACCGCGCCAGGATCCTTTCCGCGCTATGCTATGCTGATACTCCGAAAAAACAAAGAGAAACGAAAGGTCGCAAGTCAGGCGCGAGAGTTTGCCTTGGGGGAATAGTGCGAACAAAGGAGAACCTCCCCCGAGAACGATGGCCCGGAACTCCATGAATGAAGTGTGAGAAAAATAAGGCGTGTGCATCTATGTGCAACGCTCCGCCAGGTGAAAACCGATGTGGGTTTCGTCTAAGCGGGGAAAAATAGAGGTATCAGAATATGTACCCAAAGAATCGAAATATGTAAAGTCAGAATGATAGTAATAAGGTTGCGAAGCCGTTATTCTTTTGGACGCCGAAGACACCGTCATCTAAATGGACAGCACATACTCGGGCTTAGCCCTTGCGTCTGTCTTGATGTTGATGCCTGCCATCTGTAACCCAAGCTCTCGCATGCGTTGAGCACCTTTGCCGGGTTGAGGCCTTCGCTCGTGCTGTTGGCCTTTACGAGCTCTGTTGCAGTGCTTCTGCCAGAACTTCTCTTTGCGACGTTCACGCTTGCGCTCGAGGCCTTTGACGATGTCGATGGCACCGCGAGAATGCCCTTCGACTGCACTGGTCTCGTCGTCTTCTTGGGTAGCTGCGAGACGCGAGGCGCGATACGCTTGAGCGAAGGCATTAGGTGTTCGAGGAAGTGACTTGGTATGAGTAAGACCAGGACGTTGGCCCAGAGGAGCAAAAGGGATCGGTCCAGGGTGTGCCGCAGTGGGCGATGCAGCAGGCGATCTGTAAGCACGAGCTGGAGGAGGAGACCTGAGACGCTTTGGCGAGTGTGCACCGAATAGGCGTCGAGGTGGAGGTGACCTGAGACGCTGCTTTGGCGGTGGCGAACGCAGACGCTTGGGGGAATGAGCCGGCGATTTGCGGGACCTTGGACGGTGTTGATCATGCTCGTCATCGTTCGAGTCCTCGAATTTTCCGTGAAGCCAGACTTCTGAGCCGCTACCCCTTTCCGAAGCACGAACATCATCCTCGTCATCGTCGTCGTTTTCGGGATCTGAGGTGGGAAAGCTGGGATCAATGTCCTGAGGTATGATGTGCTGCTTCTCGCGCTTGCGTGCCTCCATGCAAGAGACGTAGGCTTCCTCCAGAGGACGATCTTCGTCGAGGGTTCCGCAAACGAAGTCGGTGCTGTCAGGAAGTTCAGGTGTACTAGGTCTAATCTTGATGCGACGGGCTTTAGATCCTTCCTTGCGTTTGGCTTTAGGGCTCATGTGCTTCAAAGAATCAATGGACGATTCCGATGCCTTGTGGGTCAATACGCGGTAGTGAGCATCGCCAGATTGTCTACTGGGAGTCCAAAACTGATCGCCAGTTGAGTCGTTTTCGTCATCGCTGTCCGCAAAGCCGGCTTCGTTGTCCGTCTCATTTCCGGAGTGATCGTCTTCATCTGCACCAGAGAACGCGGCTTCGTCGTCGTCGTCATCTTCGAGATCGTCCTCAAGCTCATCCTCGAGATAGTCAAGTTCATCCTCATACTCTTCCTCTTCCTCGGCTTCTTCTTCAGCCTCCTTTCCAATCTGTCGAATGGCATTTTCCTTCTTGAGCGTATCGTTGATAGTGATCTTTTCCTTGTCGGAGCAATCATCTCTCTTGACCCAGTCATCTTCTTCGACTTCTCCACTAGCAAATTCGTGAAAGCGAGTACTCTCCGAGTTCATACTGGACTCATCGACCTGGAGATAAGAAGGCTTGCGAACAGTCCTTGGAGGTTCGGGGCTTCGAGAAGCTGGTCTAATGGTCGACATAGAGTCCCGATGCGAGGTAGCGGCGAACGAAATAGATGGTCTGAGTTTACGGGTGGTAGAGGGCGATCTGCTATGGCGACGAGAAGTCTCTGGTGTCTTGGACGCCTCGGGCTTCTTCTGCTCAGGTGCTGGGAGGGCGTTGGCGCTCTCAGGCGATTCAGTTTTCTGAGGTGGACCGCAGGCAAATCTGATTGTGCAAGCACGTTTAGGCTGTTCAGATGGATTCGGAGTAGTTGTAGATGTTTGAGGTGGAGGCATAGGGGCAGGAGCAGGCTTGGGCTTCTGGCCAGCGCAGGCAAATGAAATGCATCGCTTCTTCACTAATGCTTCAACGGCCGCATCGGGTCGGGGCTTCAGCTTTTTCGGAGTTACTTGCTGATCTTCGGGAGAACTGAATCTGATATGAGGAGTAGCGGGTTTGGAAGGCTTTTCACCCAAGGAAAAGGATGTGAAGCTGGAATTAAAGGCTTCAGGAAGTGGTGGGCTAGGGGTGCTCGTTCGCGCAGGACTCGTAAGGTCATCGTCGCTTATAAGATCGGCGGTCGAAAGCGAGCTCGCCAATGACCGTACTGGTGGTTGGCGAGCCAAACCACTCGCAGGTTGGTGGCTAGGTCTAGCGACCTCCGACTCAGGACTTGAAGCCAAAGCTTTGGTAAGAAGAGACTCCTTTTGGAGAGGTTGCGGGCGGATGGCTAGGCGATGGAAATCCGACTTCTCCGCGATAGGAGCGATCAGTCGTTCAGGCGGCTCGTCGACGTCGGCGACAGCGTCTTCTTCTAATGCAAGAAGATCGGCCGTATGTGAACGCCATGCGGCGACATCAGGACCCCCCGTGACACGTTTGAAATCGCGTTGAGCCATTGCTAGCAAAACTTGGCTTTCCTAGTAATAGAGAAGTATCGAATTCGAATTCGTATGTTTATTCTCTCGCAGTAGTGGCGAGAGGATATTCAGGAAGTCGCGGCAGACAAACGTCTTTCGCGATGGCAGGACAATCCCAGGAACGGTTATGGCGGACTGGGGACTGCCGGTTATGGAGTTGCACAGAAGTGGCGATCTCGAAAGAGCCCACGAGAGGCAGATTCTCGGGTTCGATGTTGTCCCTAAGGACCGCTGTGCTATAATTGATTCGACATTGTGTGCGGAGAAAAGAGGTGTTCCAAGTGGATGGAGTTGAGAAGACGAGATCAAGCCGCGACTTGTAGGTTCTAGGATGCGGTTGCGTGGGAAAGTCGGTTCGGCGAGAGTGACGTTGGTGAGGCAAATCAGGATCGAGAGATTTCCAGGGTCCTGGCGGCAAGGGCGTTGTGTGGGTGGAAGCTGACTGCAACACGGGAGACCAGTGCGGCAGCGAGAGGGGAGCCTCGGGGCGACAGCAGGCGCGCGTAGTGGCGAGATGTTTCGCAGGTCGCGGAGTCTGGGGAGTTGGTGTTTTAAGCAGACGGGCGAGTTTGTTAAGAGGGCACCAGTCGGCTTTGGAATATGAGAGCGGGTCAGTGCGGAGCCCTTAGCCAGCGCAAAGCCCACTAACTGCTTTCTTGACCGCTCAGCGCGCTGTGACAGGAACAGCACTGAGCGCTACGACATCGGGGCCGCCTTGGAGACTTTGGGGAAGCGTGGCTGCGATGTTGCCCCCAGTTCATGTTACTGCAAATTGTTACTCTTAACGACATAGGCGACCTCAGCGACCAGCGACGATAATAACAACGAAAAGATCAAGTCAAAGCCCGCCCTGCTTATTGTTGGCCCTGCCGGTTCTTTGTTGCCATTCTTCCTTTTTCTTTCCACGCATTCTGGAACGTTGCACAGGAACAGGTGCGACAAAGTCCTTGCAGCCATGATGGAGGCCGAGACGGCTTAGCCAGCTCGAAGCCACCATTATTTGCACCAAGCCATCCGAATTTCCCTCGACTTCGCGTCCACCCGTCAACGCTCGTTCCAAGAGACGCTCCCTCTGGAAACTTGGAAGAGCCAACGGCCCAACACACCTTTCCCCGCTGTTTGGGGCATGTGAGAGAGCGAGGAGCACTGGAGAATTCCTCGGATGCATGCAGAACGGCTATCTCTGCGGAGCACAACCGATTCAAAGCACTACATTGGTCGGTCCCAGAGCCACGGGCAGGGCTGTCGGATGCTTGCAGGACCCCTTCTCTGCTTTCATGCATCCCATCCTCGATCTGCCGTCGGCGAATGGCCGTATCTTTTCTCTACGGCGTCACTGCGTTCGGCAGTGACTGCATGTGCACGGCAGCGGCTTTCTCGCGAGACATCATCTGGTCCGACTCCGCGATATCAGAGCATCCTCAACCCCCGGATCTTTGATCTCTGAGAACTTTTCTGCCAGGTTATTCCTTTGAAATCACTTTCATGTGATTGGCAGCTGCGCATGTCAAAAGAGCCGGTACCTCCCTAGTCGTACCTCGGCCAGGCCATAAACGGCTATACCGTTCCCCAGGACTGAGATTGTATGGCTTCAGGTCGGCCTCCCCTAGCTTGTTTCATCTGCTCCATGGCGTAACCTCGATGCCCTGGCTTGGTCTGTTGTACCTAAATATATGCCCCCTCGTGGTCATTCGCTACTCTTTCACCCGTGGGACCGGCTTTCCTTTGTCCAGATCATTCAGATGTCAATGATGGCCCCAAGGCTGGCCCGGCAGCGCCGTTGATCTGAAAACTCTGCCCAGGAACCTGAACCTCACTACATACTCTGATGCTGATATCATAGTTACCCTGCTGCCACAATCCAGGGTATAGTATACGTCACAAAGTCTTGACAAAGTTGTCAATGTTTCGTTGACTTCACTACTAAGCATGTTTACGGTCTTAGTAAGACCAACAGTTTTTTTTTACCACTCATCGAGGGCATATTATTCTTTCTTCCAAGTTCCCAACATCCAGAGCTCTTCCTAGGCTCTTCTAGATGATGTCCATCCGCGATGCTACACTACAGTGTGTACAGAGTCCATGTGAATTGGCTTTGGCGACTGGCCAACTGCTACATAGCTGAGTTTCTCTAAAACCTGCTGTTTAAAGCCGAGCCAACCGATGTCGCAGATCTCTTGCGGGCCAGTGGACAATCCGAGCCGGTCGTCTCTCGGAACTTCATTCTCCAAGGTTTTCACCCACATTAACTTTAAGGATTTGCACTAGTAGTACTGTCATCTAAAAGATCATCCTATCTAAAAATTTGGTGTTTCATCGACGATCAAAAATGCTTGAAAATGCTTGTTTTCTCTCCACACAGCCCCACGGTTGACAAAACGTTGTCTCACATCTCAACATCCCGCCGCCGTGCATGGTTGAGTCAAGACTCAAGAATATCAAAACCCCGCTTCCAGCGCCTTCTCAGCCCCTCACAATTCACGAATCACGATACAGGGACTCCTCGCCTCACCGTGTGATGGAGAGTCAGGCATCTTGGATGATCATACTGACCATATCCTCGTACTTTCATGTCAAATACTTTAAGAGAGGCTCTTCAGCTCCGAACTCGCCGCTCACCAGACAAAACTGACATCAGAAATCACGATATGTTCAGCCAGCTCCTTTACCTGAAATGTACATATCGCTTCGTACTCGTGATTCGCGGCTTTACGCACACACTCAGTGCAGCTTATCCTCGGCATTCAAAGCACCATTATGACTTGTAGGCTTGCAGCACGACACCCATCCAGCCAGCGATTCGAGCAGCCATCACACCAGCATGGACTTGCTCGAAGCGTCTAGCCCACGGTGAGCAGCTACGAGTAACGCTATCACGTGATTTCAAATCGGATGGTAGACCTCCACGTGACCTCCAATCCACCATCTATCTATTTAAGAGCAGACCGCAGCTTCTCTTTTCAAAACAAGATTTATACTAAACTCAGTGCTTTACTACTGTTGTGGACGACTGAGACCCAAGGCCGCGTTGCGCCCCGTTTGGCAGTTTCGAATTTTAAGAAAAGTTAATAAATCAATTTGGTAAATCGCATAAAATACATGCATAAATTTGTTTGGTATTTTGAAAAAACAGTCAAAACTAGAGCGGTGGGTCAACAGTAGCACAAATAGCTGACGGTGGGTTTTTGGGCTCAGTGGGAGATGAAGAGAAGCTACATGGAGCGGTGGGTCGACAGTAGCACAGATAGCTGACAGTAGGTTACTGAGCAGCACGACGTCAAACCCGCTCCTCCATCCACCCAAGCCCATCAGCAAGTTAAGTCCTACAGCAGCTGAGCAGATTGCGAAGCTCGGGCAGCGGGCTTCTACGAACATCCTTCGCAGCAGTACTAGACACCCCAGGCAGTTCTAAATTCTGGTTTGTTAAAGGAGGAGGTTGATGGTCCTTTTATAGAACGGTTGGATGTTGGCACATGTGACTGGCTTAACAAAGGCCACATGATTGGCCTGAGCGCCTTGATACTCACGTGCCTGATATTCACGTGCCTGGCATCCCAGCAGCCCGCAAACTTCGCAATCGGGACTTCCCAAGCGGACCTAAAACTCATCCTTCTCATGCCTACCAACTTTCCCCAAACTCTTCTCCTTCGCAAAAACCCCGTCGCACTCAAAACCCTAGGTCCTCCCAATCACCTGACCCTTCTTCAGCCTCGTCATCTGACCATAGCCTCGCGCATCACCTAAGCGAGCCTGCGGTTCCAGGCGCCAAGCATCCCGAACGACAGAGCTCTCCCTCTCGACCCTCACCAGCCCGAACCCAACCAATTGACACCGCCTACCATCATGAATTCCTTCCGCTTTGCCCGCGCGGCTCTGAGGGCTCGTCCTGCTGCTTTCAAATCTCCTCTGCAGCGAAGAGGATACGCTGATGCTGTCGCTGACAAGGTAGCTCTAGCTCCACCTTCCCGAGTCCCAGAACGAATGACGGAGTGGAGTGCTGATAGCTTTGTGATTGACAGATTAAGTTGAGCTTGGTTCTGCCGCACCAGGTACGTTGATGCGCCATTGCTACGAGGGGTCGGGGATGCGCGGGTGGAGGATGGAGCTGGACACGACTACATGAAAATAATATGCCGGAGAATGGGAACGGGGGGCACCTGCGCAATGAAGCCGAATCGACGACTGATGAGTATGATACGCAGGCCATCTACAAATCGCAAGATGTGGTGCAAGTCAACATCCCCGCCGAATCCGGAGAGATGGGTGTTCTCGCCAACCACGTTCCCTCGATCGAACAATTGAAGCCTGGTCTTGTCGAGGTTATTGAGGAGAGCGGAGGCACCAAGTCGTTTTTCCGTATGTCTTGTCCACCTGTCCCCCTATATCTATACCGAGCTATACAAACCAAGGAAGCACGAAAGGACCAGTGGGAGGGAGGCTAATTGAGGTACGACAGTGTCCGGCGGATTCGCCATCGTGCAGCCCGACTCGCAGCTCAGCATCAACGCCGTCGAGGGCTACCCAATTGAATCTTTCAGCGCCGAGGCTATCCGATCGCAGATTAGCGAAGCGCAGAAGATTGCTGGTGGAAGTGGTAGTGAGCAGGATATTGCTGAGGCTAAGATTGAGCTTGAGGTCAGTATTGAGTTATCTCTACAATTCTGTAGCAAGAATACTCGAGACAAGGAAATAGGTTGCTAATTTTCGTGGAATAGGTTCTGGAGAGTCTGCAGGCTGCTGTGAAATAAGGGGTTGGGGGAGAGATGTGTGTAAAAGGAGCACAGCTTTAGAAAATCCGCAATATGTACATCACCACATCTTCGTGGACGTGCGTGAACGAACAAAAAGGTGTGTGCCTTACGATGATGCAAGAGTAATGTGAGTTTTAGGCATGTTGCATGATAACATTGGTTCTGAATGCTAGATCACCACAGGTACATGTATGCTCAAATGAATTCTATCGACACCAACATTTGATACCGTGTAAAACTGGTCGAGTGTTCACCATTGCCAACGAGGGCAAGTAAATATCGAATTAGGTGTTATTTGCTTAATGCTTTCATTGGGATTTACGTGGCTTTGCTGGCGAGAGTGAATATTCGGCCTATTCTACACGGTATTACAAGCTGGCTTCAACTGGATGGTCGATGAAGACCATGGATAGGGTAGGTAAGCTATGTTTCCAGCTATCACCCTTTGCAATCCCTCTCTCTCCATGTCCTCCGTCTTTGGTCACCATTCTACAGACTTTCTACATCCTAAGTTGTTCTTCCACAATCCCGAGCCATCCTTGCCCGTCTTCATTGCCTCACAATCCCCACCCCCGCCCTCCTTTTCACAATCACCACCTTGATCAAAGTCAGGACCCCAAAACACACTGACAGAACTTTAGGCCAAAAAAAACTGTCTGTTGGTTTGTCTGGTTCTCCATTTCCTGCTCTGCTCTGCCTCTTTCTTCTTAGGAAACTTCTGTACTTACTTTTCGTTGTTTGTTTTCCTCGCCTCTGTGATCTTTTGGGGTGAAGAGTAGAAAGAGTGCCTTCGTGACGGTCTCAGATTGTGGCTTGCTGCACCCCCACCAGAATGGGCAAGTGAAAATGTCGTGAAAGTCTCCCAATCATCGCTCCTGAAAGGCTGACCCTGCAGATTGTTTTTGTGGATTCTGGAAAAGGCGTTAGCACGAAACAACCCTAGGACCTCGGCTGATTCTAAAGCAGAGAGATAGAGAAGAGACAGAAGCAGAGCACAGCGAACCGTCAGACCATGAGACTTGTGAGCACTTCCTCCCGGTGTTGATTTTTCTCACTGGAACTTGGGGTCTGGAAACTTGGAGTTTGGGATAATAGGCGTGCCGAGTCTCCTCAAGGAAAGTGGAGAGAGATACGAAGACGGAAGCAGGGCACAGCGCAGCAAATCGCTGAAGCAATAGACGCGTAAGTTCTTGGTGCTTTTGATGCTCGATGGTTCACGAATGGGAAGCCGGTGTCAAAGATACCTAGGGAGTAAAGAGACGTGCCACTAAGACACATTGTGTGGTCATCTACATTCGCTCTTGATTCTCAGTCCCAGAAATCTAGGTTCTGAAGTTCTTCACTCTGAACCACCGAAGCTCGATCACAAGTTTGCCAAATCTCCCCAAGGATCAGACAGTCTGCTCGGAAGTCCCGAGAGCACGGAATTGGGATTTCTCTGTGCTTGTGGAGCTGTGACAGGACAGGGCAGTAGTACTGCCATTGCAACTCGATCTAGACTCTCAGATCACTCCATTCAGATGGCCGTGCTGCCAGGTATCGATGTACCATGTACCACTTCGTCCGCTGGCACATTTCCTTTCGTTCTGATTTCTGGACAAAAATGATTGAACGAGTGATTGGAGCAGGTCTGGACTGATGAGTGTCGTGTTTTTGGGGAGTACTCGAATGCTCCGATCTCACTAGTCCATTCTGAAACTGTGGTGAATGCAATGTACCGACTTGTTTCTGTGCCATGCTACCGGTAGAGGTATGTAGTACGAGATCAGCACTTATTCCTCAACAGCACCGCCTTATCTCTCTGCTACAAGGTACTGCACCATTTCCCAACACGACGTTATCACTTGCTTAAGGTATTTGTCACTCATTCGGTAGGCTCGATTCGTTCTGTCGGCGCTTCGTGTAGTTCACGCGTAGGTAGTCCGTCACAAGTACGCAGAAGCGGCAAGAACACCGCACAAGTCACAACATCAGATGAATGCAAGGCATGGAGCAAATCTGTGTTGTCAAAATTCGGTGCCTCGCGACCCAAAGTTCTATTTCCAGATACATGAACAGGCTGTCTAACGAAGCAGTCCTCTAGCCCTGTATCCCATTAGACTTCCTATCCTCCTGTTATGCTAAAGTTGGGGATGTGCAGCCTCCGGCGCCTGTGTGGACACTGGACTCCAAGTGGACCGTGATATGCTTTCCCAAACGCCTGGCTCAGTGGGTGACCCAAGACTCCTGTTTTCAACCAATGTTCGAACAATGTCCCAAAGGTCTGCCATGTCTCCCTAAACCCACGCTGCCCATCAGCTACCTACGTGTGGATACCCGAATCCAAGCTCATGTCGATGTTGATGGCCCATCCGCTCTGCTCTTTCCTCTTTTCCGAACTCCCTTCTCTCCCGAATCTCAAGGCCCAAGTCTATCTTCATTCAAAGTATTTTGTCTTCTCCGACACCTAGCAATGTATGCATCAACCGACACAGAACCTCCAACGCCAGATAAATTTGGCGATCGTGGTGGGACCGGTGAAGCCCGTCTTCTCACAACATCACACCGCTACCACAGTGCCTCATGGTGTGCAAGATATGATCGAATGCATGTCGAGTATGGTCGAGTGCATGCCTCGTACCCCGGAGTGCAAGCTTTGCATTCTTTCGTGCAACAGCGTGTGATACAGACTGCGAGACCTTCGTATTTCGCTGTTTCGAGCTCCTCGTTGATGTCGAGAAAGAAGAGAGGCGTTTGAGGAGGGATGGCTTGGTTGCTTTGGATGGATGTTGTTTCTCTTCGTCTGCCGACGACACTGACATGGCATCTGCCGTCATGATTGCCGTCTTTCGTCTTGGTACGTCAAGCGTAGACAGTTGGTCTTCGAGAAGAAGTCCTCTCTGGCAACAGAAGAGTCTTTTCTGAGATCTCGCGGTAGGCTTTCCCTTGGGAGTTGTGAGACTTGGGGTAGGCGTGGTTTGCTTGGCTTTGAGCTAGTCTGGCGGGAGGGAGGATGGTTGAGGTTGTGGAGGAGCGGGAGGAGCGCTTGGAAAGATCACTCTCACTTGCGTCTTTCTCGCTGGTGCGGCGTGATGTGTTGTTGGAGGACTTGGATGAAGAGGACCGCTTCTTGGAGGACTTCTTGGTGGGCTCGGGACACAAAGAGCACGGAGCCAGCGAGGAGCCGAGGTGCAGGAAGATGTATTTGAGGGGCTTGATCAAGACGTCGACTTTAGACTTCTTCGAGCTTGAGTTGGCGGTTCGCGGCATGGTGCTCGCGACACTGGGAGAGGAGAGGTAGATGAGAGGGAGATGAAGAAAGATGTGAGCGATTGGATCGGAAGACTCGGGAGGGCGGCGAGGGAATGTCGACACGAAGAACCAATAGGCCAAAAGAAGAAAGACAGGTCGAAGTTCGGAAGAAAAGTTCGCACTCGACAGACACTTTCGAAATGGAAGGGCCGAGAGAGCATGGTTGTACTTATCTACCGCCATCCCGCCCAGGGCAGGAGCTCAGCACACACTCTCTTGGAGTGTTTGCTGAGCACGGCGTTTGGCACAATTTTGGATAATTCATACTTACCGGCGGTCTGGATTGGAATAGATCTTGATGGCACAAGGCACTGCAATTTCCTGGTGTTTGTTGTGCGGCTGGGGCCGTGTAACGAGGTCCAAATATGGCAGCCGGACCGGACATCCCTGAGTTTCTTGTGTCACTGTGCAGCATTTGGGTCGTGGGAGATCTCTTGATTGCACGGCTAGTCTGAAATTGGCGACGACGAGGTGTGATTAGCCTGGCAAATGTCCGTTCCCGTGGGCTTAGCACGAGGGTATTAATGGAGATCTTCCGTTGAATGTGATGGGATTAGACGGAATGGGATTCTTGCTTTTGATGCCATCCGAGTGAACCCTATGTTTATGCATGGAGAAAGCCTGGAGAAAGGCTGGAGAACCTTACGCCAGCTTTTCTACGACTGTCGAAACACTCAATCGCAACGTGCGACCTCAGGACTTCTTTCGAACCTGGACTTTCATGCCTTCATGCGTCTATGCGCAAAGACGGTAAACGACGGGTAACCCAGAGTTGGGGTCGTGGGTAGTAGCATGAACATTCAATCGATTCGGCGATCCCTCTATAAACATTTCTTGCAACTGAAGGATCTTTACCCAGGATGGCTTTTGGAGAATGAAATATCAGCATTGGGGTGGGCAGACCAAATGCCAATAGCTCAACAGAAAAGTAAAATCTTCTGAAGCCGGGCATCACCCACTGATGTTTAGATACATGTAGCCGAACGGGACCGAGTGTACGTTCCGACAACTTGCGGACTCTCGGAGAAGTTTCAACTTGAAACTTGAAATTCTCAAGTGCCGGCCATGCCAGAGCCTACGGTCACGAGACGGCACTTGTGACTTTCAAATGACTTTCAATTACTTGTGCACCTTTCAGTTACCTGTGGCTTGAAATGAGTTACGAGACTGTAGGTGAACAGACCGCTGAGGCGAAGCTCCCAGCCAGTGAACAAAATAAAAGGCGCTGCTCGAGTTACTTGCAATACACGTGGGTTTCACTTGTTACACTAGGGTAGTCACTCGAGGTACATGAAACATCCATTCCATGCTGTCGTCTCGAGTCGACTTACATCTAGATTTCCTGCTGAACACACAGGGCAAGATACAACACCTGATCGGCGCCCGTGTATTCAATCGGTATTAGTATTCGTTCATATAGCTCGTGCAATCGGGAAGATTGGTATGGCTGGTTAGGATGACTAACTTCTCAACTTGAGCTTCAGCCTCGAACATGAGATCAGACAAGCTGTTTCAAGCATGTCTCTGATCTCTAGAATCAAAATCTTTTGGTACCTGCAATATTCAAAAAGCTCCAGTCCGTGTCTTCACCTTGATGACCCACTAAGACGACATGATTTAGAACGTAGGGTTCTAATATACGAACAGAACCAGCGAGATACACTCAACAGTCGAGTCTAATTCTCTCCCATTTTGCCAAAGTCGGTTCATTGGTAGGTAGGTTTGACCCTTTGAGGAGGTCGAATGCGGAATAGGAGCCATCGAGGTTGGAACTTTCTTTTTTATTGAGATTTTTTATTCTTTGTACTGTGTACAATTCCCATTTCTCCTTTCCACAATTCAAAATCTTCGACCAAGTGTGTGAACAAAAGTCCCCCATCCTCGAATGCTCAACAAGTTATCATTTCGCTTTAGGTTAGTCATTCTCATCAGTTATCACAAACCCCTTTCCACCACTGCATCCCAACCACGGAAGCACTCCCCTCTCGTCTCCACAAAACCGCCCTTCCCCCCGGCAAAAAAAAGCAAGAGCAAAAGCAGGACGTCCGAGAACTCGAACCTCCAATTAAAAAAAACAAAAAAAAAACAAACGGACGCTGTCAATCAGAGGTTGACCTCGGCTAA
Source organism: Cyclaneusma minus (assembly GCA_037179335.1). Lineage (NCBI taxonomy): Eukaryota > Fungi > Ascomycota > Leotiomycetes > Marthamycetales > Marthamycetaceae > Cyclaneusma > Cyclaneusma minus. The sequence continues at coordinate 1,823,434 of JAKZHN010000001.1, read as the reverse complement.
GAACGACTTGACTTAGGATTTGCGCGACCCGGCCTGCTGAGACAAAAGCTGCCGGTGTTCACACCAAGTATGTTATATGTACCAAACCCTGACTGCAATTCTGCGCACGGCACGAGTAAGACAGCCTCGTGATAGATAATTGACCCGTGCTGCTAACAAGTTTGTCGCACAACAAATTCGACCAGGATTCATAGACGACTGAACTCAGGATCGATGGACAGTGCAGAATTCGGAGGAAACGTAGCATTTGTAGGCAGTGTGCCTATGACCATCTAAGAACAGAAAAGACCAAAGAACCAAACACCCCCCAGCCGACATAGGCATCTAATTCCCATTTGACTTCTCATCAATCCCCAAAATGACACCGAAATGAGGGGAAAAGACAAAATACAAAACATACTGTAGAGCCAGCCCGAGTATCTCTTCTAGCTCTCATCCGCACAACCCAATTACTCATCACACCACCTATTCCTCATCCATAGTCCTTGAACTCCGCGAATTCCGCCTGCTTCCCAGCTCAAAAGTAGTCCTGACCAAGATAGTCTTCGGACCCTTCCCATCACCCTCCTTCTCCTCACCATTCCCACTCTCCCTCAACCCCACCCCCAGATGCCCCAAACCCTGCGTCAACTGCCTCCGAATCTTTTCATTCTCCGCCTCATTCACTGGGCTCCCCGGCCCAATGCTCGTATGCACCTCTCGTCCCACGCGCATCTTCATCTCCGGCGTTGTATACACCGTTCTCGCCGGACTACCGCCCAATTCCGCAACAGTGCACTCGTTTAGCGGATCGCTGGTGTTGTGGGAGCCCGGAGAGGAGACGACCGAGTTGACATGGCAGTGGCACAGACCGCCAGGGTTTAGAGGGGAGACGGAGTGTGTGGGGGTCTCTTTGAGCTCGACGGCGTCGACGGCGTCGGACCAGCTAGCGCTGCCGTTGCGTTCGCCGAGGCGTTTGAATTGGCCGGAGGTGGGGCGGGGCTTGGTGGTTACTTTGGTTTCGCCACCGCTCCATTTGTTCTTGTAGCTGCGCACTGTTTGGCTTATGGAGGTGGTTGTGGTCATCTTGTCGGTTGGGGAGATGCGGCCGTCGCCGCCGGTCAACATCTCGGTGCCGTCGGGGTCTTCAGTGGTGACCGTGGTGCCGGTGCGGACGGAGCGGAGAGCAGAGCCTTTGGACTCGGAGGCGCGACGACGAGCAGCCAGAGATGGGTCGGAGGTGTAGGATGGAGGACGCATGGAGGACGTGGTGTTGTTGCCGCGTTTCAAGCTCGTGAAGAGCACTTTCAGCGCTGGTCCTGAGGCACAGATAATACCCAGGTTGATTTCAATAAAGCTCCACATGGTGATTGGGGCCGAGTCGTACACCGGATCGTGACTCGTTGTGTAAATCCTGATGGTATACAGTCTGATGCAAGAAGCGATAGTGCTAAGACCTCCGAGAAGGAAGACAGCAAAGAGAGCGACTTTTTGCGTCGGGCTGCGTTTGATCACGAAGAGGGTGGGGATGGGGAGGGCGAGAATGATGACGTCGGTGACGATGGTGAAGATGTTGGTGGAGTAGAAGAAGTCGGTAATGTTGATGCACTCGCCGTGGTAGTCGTGGTTCCAGTAGAAGGCGATGGGTCGGCATTGTACGAGGACGACGACGACTGTGCTGGCAAACTGGAGCACGACGATGGCAATGACGACGAGACTGGCGATCCAGAATTTGCCGCGAAGTCCCTCGGCTGGCGAGAAGGGTCAGCGATGAATTCGTGCGAAAGGGGGTGATTTGTGGGGGCCTTCTGGGTAAACTTACTGAAGCGGAGATAGAACATCATGAGGGACATCTTGATGAAGAAGATAGAGAGGTAATAGAAGATCTCCAGGTAGAAGGCATCCTTGGTCATGTTAGCATTGTGTGTAATTGACAGGAGGGGGAAATTGCCAGCTTACCTGGACCGATTTTTGTTTCCGTTGGAGAGGTACTTCAGATCCAAACATCCCCATACCATCCCTCAAGGCCAAACCAGCGCAGACCGAAAATCCAGCTGAGGCCAGCTGCATAGAGTGTGAGCACATATCCCTCGGCCGAGTCCCAGAACTTGGTTACATACCCATGCCAGACCCATCATCAGATCATCGTATCCAGGAACGCGTGCCACCCAAGCTCGAAGATACAGTCGGAGAAAAGCGACAAAGGCTGCAGATTTCCCTTGTCAGCGGCGATATACTTGAAAGAAAAGAGTGACCTACTTCCGAGCGGAATGAAGATAGCTGCAATCACGATCAGGGGCGTGCGATGCGTGTTTGTTTGAGAATGATCGGCCTCCATTGTGATGGAGTTGATTCTCAAAGCGTCGAATTCAGGAGGCGTTGTCTTAAAGAGAGTGTTCGTAGTCTACTCGACTTATAAGACGGGAAATCTTGAAGACATGTAGTCCCCATTGAACAGAGTGTCCGAGCATCTCTAGACTCAGAAAGTTTTCCACTCATCTAGCTACAGCCTTCGGACAAGAAAGGCTTGTCCACGGGCCTTGCTGGCGGGGAAGCTCTTCGATGGTTTCTTGTTTCAGGAACGGAGGGGTTGGCTCCTGCCCATGATCCCCGGAAGGAAGGAACAGCGGGATAAGAAAAGTGGCGTTGGCTCAAGATCACAGTTTGGGACGTCCCCTCTGCCAAAGTCTTGGTTCGTAATAGCTTAAACTTGCCTGTGATTGGAAGTCGAAACGGCTCAAACGGGAGGGGATGGAAGAGACTAGGCACCCAAGATGTCCATAATAATAGTGAAGCCGTTTGGACTCACCACTCACCATTGTGGCGGACATCCGGTCCTCAGCCCTGTTCAGCCCTATGGTATAATAACGCGCCGAGATAATGAGCCCATCGCCTACCCCCGAAAACTAGGGGCGTATACAGGCAGCCGCCACCGTGCCATCCAATAAAAATTGACTTTATCCAAGCCAGCCGTCCGAGCTTGTCAGGCACAAGAAGCTTTTGGCGAGATGGCTCTGCTAAGAAGAACAAGATGAACAGTCCGCGCTTATCTTCGAGGATCAACATGATGTGTTCCGGATTCGATGCTGCCCTGTCAACTGTCTTGCTTTTGCCAACTTTGCGGGAAGAAGTGCGTGATTCCTCGAGTCATTGTGGAGAAGCCTGTTTTCCTCGTCAGTTTGCCACAGCTTTGGAGTGAGCCGGAGGAGGAGTAGGATGCACAGGCAGAAGAACAGCGGAGTTGCGGGACTGGGATGGATCTGCGCACCCGGATCAACGGTACGTACCATGTGTCGAGCGCTCGGCCGCCGGCGGGATAACATGGTCTCTGACTCGGCCTCTTGGTTCTTCGAATAAGGTTCGTCAGGGAATGGCCTAGAACGGTTCCCCACGCTGAGTACACCAGGTACCAACACAAGAGTGTGGGGTCAACGGTGAACAGTTGCGGTAATTTGGAGCTTCGGCTGGTTTTCTCTGCCTACCATGGAGGCGTATTCTGAACTGCTCTCTCGACCGCGTGCTCTCAGCCTTACTGTGAAAGGCGAGCTAGACATCAAAGTAGTCTTATTCGTATTATGCAGCTCTATGTGAATACCGCCCTCGCTAACCTAGGTATGCAAAACACCGTGCTGCCTTGTATGTCCTGCCCTTCCCTACTAGCCTCCGAAGATCCCTGAGAAAGCACAAGTATTACACCCACCCCCGTTGCCCTCCCAAGTCCTGGCATTCGAGAATTGGTTCCATCCTGATATGAGCGAAAAGTATCAAATCATTTCCACCATCAGGCGAAGAAAACTTGATTTGCTTATGTCTGCGTGATTCGTTCAAGCACCCACGGTCTCAGCCTGCGCCATAAGTCTCGCTCTCCAGCCCTCACAGACCTCCTCAAACCCCCCCACAACACCCTTGCACACACCAGCCGCTTCCCTTCCCGCCAACCTATCACCCCAGTTCCCCTTGCTCAGCCACCTCTCTCCCTCTTCTCTCGCATCCTCATCTCTCTTCATTTCCGCAACCAGCTCTCTCGCGCTCTTCAGTCTGCGCGTTGCTGTAGTCGTTGTTTGCCGCGACATGTGCAGCGTATCGGACAAGTAGTTGAGCGTTTGCACCAAGTCCGCTGTGAGGCTGTGTAGCTGGGTTAGGGAGTTGAAGGCGGCGGTTGTGGGACGAGGCATGCTGTCGGAGATGGAGAGGAGGAGTGGGAGGAGGTCTTCGATTGTTTCGGTGTCGGGTGGCAGGGAGAGTGGCGAGAAGAGAGGGTGTGCCAGGGACTGGAGGAGGCGGGTTTGGTGCAGGAGGTGGGCTGAGAGGGCCGTGTGGGCTGTTATTAGTCTGTGTAGCATAGAGTCAGTATTTGGTCTTCGGAACAGGAGTGATGGGAATGATAGTTGGAAGGAAGCGAAAGTTGGGATGAAAGTGGCCACACGTACCTTGAAGCACCGCCTTCTACACCGGATTGGCTGCCCAACTCCTTTAATTCGTCGACCACGCGCTTCACAACTCCATCTCTCTCTGTACCGCTCTCTTCTGTTCCCCTCCTCGCAAGACTCTCCACCATATCCATCCGTGCTACCAGACCAGGCGGCATTCCCGGCGAGTCCATATCCGACTCGCTTCCGTACTCGCTGCCATCATAATCCGTATGTACACTCAGCTCGCGCTTGTGTTTTGGTTTCGGCAGCATCAAGCTTTCTGGTGTCCGTTGCACCGGACTCTCGTGCTCTGCCTCTGGAGCAGACTGGAAATTCATATCTGGCTCCTCGCCTTCGTCTTCGTCCTCTTCCCACGCCTGACCCAGTTCGTCGGCCAGGTTGCCGAGGCCGTTTGGTAGGGCACCGGGGCCGCCGCTGCTGAACATCATCTCGTCGGCGTTGTGGTCGGAGCTGTTGGTGCTGCGGCGGAAGGGCGTGTAAGGCGTGTTTATGGAGGCGCGCGACATACGGCGATCAGTCGTGCTGTCTTCGAAGGTGGTGTCGATTTCAGAGGGTCCTCGACTGTGTCCCGGAGTCACGGGTGAAGCCATGGTGTATGTAAGTAGTTGCGTAATAGTCGCTCAGGAGGGCTTGTGTCCCGCCGAGCAGCAGAGCGGTTGGGAGAGGCCGACAAAACTGTAGACACGGCTGGTTGTAACGGGCCAACGGCTAAGACTGCACGATCCGCTGGTAGGGCGATGCACGACTCAGGCGCCTTTGGTAAGGGAGTCTGCGGAGCGTAGGTTGGAGGCGTGTTTATTCTGAGCTGGCCAGTAAGTTGGGCGTACTTGGCGGTGACGGATGTGTGAAACTTGGTTGGCAATGGTCGCTGCCTGATTCTCCCACGGTAGAAGAAGGATGCTGCTGGTAGTCGATAAGAGTCGTCGGGCGAGTGCTCGTCGGCGGTATCTCACTCGTCGAAGTTCGTGTTGTTGTCGCACTCGTGCATTTGCTGGCGCGGAAACACAGCAGAACCCTGTTCCTGCACCGCGCTGACATAATCCACGAATGTCTCCGAGATCCCTGCTAGGGAAACCTTGAACTTCAGCCTTGCCAGCAAAAGCAATCAATTGTCCGCTCTACGCCAAAGAAGGAGGAGACGGTGTCAGACAGGCCGAAACCTTCGGAACGGCTCTACCGCCCTATACGACCCTGTCACCAGCTTCAAGAGCTACGGACCCTCAAAATGACGTCCATACGCCCCTTCTGCGCCCAAGACGTCTTCAACTTCAACACCACCAACCTCGACCCGCTCACCGAAACCTACGGCCTCGATTTCTACTTCTCCTACCTCGCGCGCTGGCCCTCCCTCTTCCAATGTTCCCTCTCCCCCACCGACGCCATCTCCGGTTACATAATGGGCAAAGTCGAAGAGTCCCCCGACCACCTACGCTTCACCGAGCACTACCTCCCCTGGCACGCCCACATCACCGCCCTCACCGTCTCCCCCTCCTCCCGCCGCCTCGGAATCGCCAAAGTACTTTCGCAGACCTTGGAAAATGGCGGAGAAGCGAGTAATGCCTGGTTTGCAGATTTGTTTGTCAGGAGGAGTAATAAGATTGCCCAGGGCATGTATAAGGGCATGGGCTATAGTGTGTACAGGACGATTAAGGAGTATTATGTGGATGATCCGAAGAAGGGGCTGAGTGCTGAGGATGGCTTTGATATGAGGAAGCCGCTGAGTAGGGACAAGAAGAGGGAACACATCAGGGAGAATGGGGAGCAGTATGAGGTGGATCCAAACTATACTTTTTGAAGGAGACGGCCGAGAAGGGCCAAAAGATAAAGGATATCTACGAGAGTAGGGTTTTTGGAAATGGCTGTGGCAACCATAGAAGCCTACTGGGACCACGGGTGGAGAGGCTCGAGGCCAAGCACAAGAGAACTTGGCTGTGGTACAATGGCCAGTTAACAGCTTGGGCAGTAGGCGTCAAAATCTCCACAACAATGGATGTGTCAACCGACATGATGATTACGAACTCATCGCCTGATTCACACGAAACAGAACCTGGAGCTGTGTTACCAATGGTCGCATTCTCAAAAAGCATCAGGCGACAGTCACTATGAGAAGTGCCTGGGGAAACAGGAGATGAAGCTATGGAAGCACAAGAGCAAGTCCAGAAAACCTGGCGAACGAAACGTAATGAAGACGAAATACCCTCATTGGCCAAGATGCATCTCATTCCATCTTATCAGTGAGCATTGTATCTGCCATGTGTCTAATAAGCGATTAACAGTCCACATCAAAGAGACAAAAAGCCCAAAAAGAAATGTCCTCTAAGGCCCGCTCAAGCTCTCCATACCGAACTGAAATGTTGACATACCTCTAATGCGTAGGTATTCACCGTATCAGCGGCCTCCCATCGTCCCCAATTCTCAGTCAAGTTATGACTGACTGACTGCAGAGTTTCAAAACTCCTCTGTTTGCTGCGTATTTCAATGCTCAACGCCTTTGCGGGAGGAATTAAGGTAGTATCACTATCTCAGGCTGCCAGCAGCACTGTTCTTTTTTGTAGCTTTTTGTGGTTTTTTATGTAGTACTCATACACTAAATAGTGGGCACCGTTAGCTTTCGAACTCGAGGATTACATGGTAACGAAGAGCTAGAATAGGCGAGTAGACTTGTTTGAGATTGGAATTTGGACAGCTGGGGGTTATGTGTGGATTGCGGAGGATGGTGAAAAGATACTAGAATGGTGAAAAGGGGGTGCACGGGCCAAAGCGGTGACAGGTGAACGCGGGGTGGCCATTCACCATTGGCAGCTAGTCTACGAACGCAGAGTCGTCCAGCGCTCATGTCTCTTCTGGCTGCTAGCTGAGTAGAAGCAGGCCGTGACTTGCTTTTCTAGTCAGACCAGTCTGTGCCGCCCGAAGCAGCTCTGCTCCATGGACCACCTTGCTGAAATCCGGGGCCGGCTTAGTGAGAAGAAGTCTAGGTTTGACCTGACCTTGCTTATATGGATTTTCTGGATGCTCGCCTAACGAGCTACGATGAACTGGGTTTTAGCAAGCGTATTGATTTTTAGCAAATTCGTCGGACGGGGTGATGCTGGGGGGTGCTGGGGGGTGAAGCAGGCCCCAGGTATAGGTGAACCAGGCTTGAGTAAAGGAAGTTGAACCTTTGCTGTCCCTGATTGGCCGTCCCTGCCCGCCTTATGTTTGAATCATGCCACGGTGAGAAGAAAGTAAAGAGACACCAACCTCAGACCCGAATATGGTCACCCACCGAAGTCTTGCATTCGAACATATCGCCGTTCAATTAAACTTTCCTACGTCCTCCCAACATCTCCCTCCTACTCCATCATCTTGAACCCGCTTTTGACACCGCACAACCCCCACACCCCCTCAAACCTTCCGTCTCAACAGCCCCCTAAAAAAGTCAAAACTATTACTATCCCCCTGCAACTCCCAAACCTTCCCTGTCCCTCTATCCTCCCACCCCACCTCCTCCGCCCTCAACAACCCCCAATCCCTACTAACCCCCACAATCCTCGCCCTAGCACCTCCATGTTGCTCCAGCGTCACTATTTGATCCGTATGCAACCAATACTTGTAATATCTCTCTTCAATATTACGATCCCAGCCTTTTCGACAGAAAGTCTTGTAGATATCTTCGAATTTTGTGAGGACGCGAGCTAGGAGCTTTTCGAGTGCGAAGGATGGGTAGGAGGTGGGAAGGAGGGCGTTGAGGGAGAGTGAGGGGGCGGCGTTTAGGGTGTTGATGCCGATTCCGACACAGAGGTTGTAGTTGCCGCTGGTATAGGTACTATTCACCAGAATCCCACCGATCTTCAAATACTCCCCCGGTTTATTCGGATCTTCTGCATCTATATAACACATCAGCTTTCATCTTCAATTTTGTACTATACAATGCCTTACAGATTGCAATTGGTAGCAGGGACAAGCGTCGGGAATACCGAGAGGAGAGACTTACAAATGTCGTTAGGCCACTTTAAGCGCACGGGTAGGTTCTCGTAGCCTTTGTCGTACGATTTGATTCCCTCAACCATGGCGATGCCGGCGAGGTATTGGATGAACGTGACGGGAGCGGAGTTCATCAGGTGTGCGGGGTGTTTGATAATGGTTGTGAAGCACATAGAGCCATTTGGCGTGACCCAGACATTATTACCCCGTCCGCGGCCGCTTACTTGGATCGTTGCGCATGCCGTAAATCCTGTAGGAAGATTGGCCAGGAGTTGAGAATTTCTGTGATCATGAGTATGCGAGTATCAAGGATCTTCGAATAGTAGTTGGGTTAGGTGGTAGCTAGTACTTACTTCTCGAGGATAGTATTGGTGCTAGTCACTACCTCTCCATACATGAGAATTTTACCAAATTCCTCAACGTCGTCGGAAGATTGTGACTGGTAGTGCTGTAGGTTGGCGAAGAAGGCGCTGTGGTTGAAATAGGGGGTTGCTCGAAGAGCAGGCCATTCCGACTCGTGCGGGACGATTCGTTTGACTATTTTGTCATAGTCGAGAATTCTATCCTCAGAAGCATCAACATTTGCTATTGTCTCGATTTCTAACGCAGCTTTGTCTTTAGAATTGCTGGGAAGAGACTTGGCCAGGGAGTTGAACGACCACCGAGAGCTAGACTTCTCGATATGGAAGATATCGTTCTCTCCTTTGATGTACTCTTCGCGATCTTCGGTTGTAATGATGTCTTGCAACGATTCTAAGAGCTCGGAAACTTCGATTTTGTTCAGGGATGATAAGTGGAGACGGGAGAGGGATGGTACCGAGTTTGTCTCTTGGGTGACTTGAAGTCCCAGTTTGGCGAGACATGCTTTCATGAACTCTGTTCGCGGACCGTCGTATTCTGCCAAAGCATCTATAATCTTCGAGTAGCCAGAGACTTTTGCGTCGCGATTGAGGTTGACTGCCGCGAATCTGGTATCGGTCAGCCCAGAGACTCGGCATGCAGCTTTGGAAGGGAAAAACTCCATACTCAGGGTGTGGACCAGTCAAAACAGCTCCTCCCTCGCCGACTTTGCAGTAAACCACAGACGCTTCGCCATCTCCGCCATCAACTGACAGGGGCTCCGCATAAGTCGCCAGAACCTCAACACCCTCATCCTTATACTTCCCCGCATCCACAAACACCCCACCCCCATTGTAATAACTCTTAAAAACTCCCTCTGCAGACTTCAATTCCACAGCTTTTGCTCCCTTCTCACTATGATAGACAAATCCCTTAAATGCACACCCACGGCACGTGCCTGGATAGAATGCCAATTCTCTTTTTCCCACAACTTCCATCTTGGGATCTCCAACTTCGAATTCGCATCTACTGCTGCCGTAGTAGCCGCCTGCACAGAGACCAAGATATGCTCCTCCGCGACGCACGTACTGGGAGATGCGAAGATTGCCTTCGCCGTTTAGCGATTGGGCGTAGCCGAGATCGGCACCGCCGGGGAAGACTAGGAGTGCACAGGAGGCGGTCCAGGGCTCTTTCGAGATGACGGATTCGTTGATGGGCATTACGGCGTAGTTTGGAGATAGTAAACGGCGAAGGGTGTAGAGACAGTGCTTTACTGAATCAACGGTACTTCCGTGGCCTGCGTTGGTGTCAATAACTTCCTATTCAAAAGATGTTGGTTTTGTAAAATATGCTCACCCGAGTACACGAGTACGTTCATCCTCTTTGTTTTCGACGCCATTTTGAGGTTTGGGATAATTTGTCTTGAAGCAATGCTCCCTAAGCTTCTGTTCTCTCTGTTCTCAACCGAGGCCGACTCAACCCGCACGTCTTCTGTGACTCGACCTTGCCAAAGCACAAATCATCCACGTCGAAGCACAAGCCTCAAATATGTCGAAAGAAGAGGCCGAGTCCAAGCAGTTGCAAGACGACGACGAGCCAGATGACTGGTGAGTGGGCCTTCTACCCAATGTTGTTGAAGGTCAACAATCACTAATCTTCCCCACCAGGGACAAACGGATCTTCAGCACGGGCTGCGCGAGTGCGTCAATTGACTCAGACTTGAAATGTTGGGAATCTTCTCGTTGACGATCGATAGCCGAAAACACTCGGATGAATGACTGCTACTACGACAAGAAAGACTGGAGGTTGTGTCGACGAGAGGTGAGAGGGAAACCCCAAGCTTCTGGTTCTAGCCCGCCTTAGCGATATCGGGACTTTGTGCTTCGTGCATCACGTGGAGTCAGAATTATGAGATTGTTACAGTCACAAGTGGATGCTAATGATTGCATGATAGTTGGAGCAGTTCAGGAAGTGCTGGAAGCAGCATGAGAATGACAAGAGGACGAGTATGAAGGATGCTTGAGAGTTGCAGCATGGTGGTGAAGACTGGATGTCCGAGGAGCACAGAAGACGAGCCAAGCTCTGTATTGATAGCGTTGCAAAACGCAATAAATACTCTTCTTCCATCGACTGATAGCTTATAACTCATGTATAAAGATCGCCTGTTCCGTTGAATCAGTAATTTAGGGACTAGGGCTATCACAAAGTTTAGATAATTTTCCAATGCAGATTGGTACACTAAGGTGCGTCAACGCGCGTGCAGTGACCTCGCGAAGTGATCTCTCGCGACAGCTCCAAAAAAGTTACCGACATCCCAACACCATCCGCAGAAATGGCATCAACAGCCAGCGCAGCCCGGGCGACGCGCTCTTTGACGTCGAATGCCCTCTCTTCGTCTGCATTGATAAGGTCTCGGTCTTCGTTATGTCTGAGAAGCTCTGCTTTCACCGCAACCTCTGTATCTCGCCACTCCGTTTCCACCACGGCACGAAAACCAGCAGCCCAGACCTCACAATGGGTTCGTCGCGCACCGGCCAATTCGGAAGCTGCTTCGTCGACGCCGCCAGCGAAACCCGCCCCTAAACCTGCTTCCTCACCGTCCAGCTCAGGTGCTGCTAAACCTGCCTCCACATACCAATCCAGATCTTCACCTTCTGCCACACGACCACCCACCTACCCATCCTCCCAAACCTCATCCGCCACCCCTCAACAATATCAAGCAGCCTCTCAAAAAGCCGCCGAAGAGCTGGAACTCCCAATAACCGACCTCCAATCCGAAGGTCTCAACGACTCCCCCATCCCCGTTCCCGATAGCGTCCCCGAAGGCGTTCCTGGAATCCCCCAAACTCCTCTGCCCACCGCCCCGCCTCCTCCCGCATCCGGTCACGACTGGGCCTCTTCCTACCATGGCCTCTCATCTGAGCCCTTTTCAAAAGAAGCAGCCGAAATCCTGACCGCGCCGATTCCGTTTGATGATGTGGAAGTAAAGCCAGACGGAATCATCTATCTGCCAGAAATCAAATATCGTCGTATATTGAATCGCGCTTTTGGACCGGGAGGATGGGGATTGGCGCCTAGGGGTGAAACGATTGTTACGGGGAAGGGCGTCACTAGGGAGTATGCTTTGGTGGTGCATGGACGGTATGTCCTTTTTGTTCCCTTCAACACCACCTGCCACTCTCTCGTTATGATCACTCAGTGAAGGAAAATCAGAAATTACAATATGCTAACACGCGAAATACTAGACTCGTCAGCATCGCCAGAGGTGAACAACAATACTTCGATGCCTCCGGCATCCCAACCGCCACCGAAGGCTGCAAATCCAACGCGCTGATGCGCTGCTGCAAAGACTTGGGTGTCGCGTCCGAGCTTTGGGACCCACGATATATCAGAAAGTTCATGAAAGAAAAAGCGAAGCAGGTGTGGTGCGAAAATGTTCTGACGAAGAAGAGGAAGCAGCTTTGGTATAGGAAGGATGATGAAGTTAGATATCCTTGGAAGGAGACCAAATGAGCTCTTGGTTGCCTCGTGCGAGCCGTCGGAACAGACGCTAGAGCACTAAAATGGTATGAAATGGGGTTTGTTGCAGCACAAGCCGCTAACTGGAGAATTATCTACATGGTTGACTGCACACAGAGAGTGTACATATACCCCGAGGCTCTCTTCACTGTAACAGAGCTATTGTACAAATATATTTCAGTTTCTTCATGCCATCTGATTTCGAGACCGAATGTTTTTTTTTCTTTTTTTCTTACAGATGATGAATTTCGCAAGAATTCCGGCCGGAGGTAACAAAAACAAGAACGGCAGAGATGTTGAGACGAGGTGATTGATGTGCAGCTTGGGAGGTTGAGGACACGAAGACCAGATCCCGCCGAGGGAGACCGAAAAGGTGCATTCGTGTATGGCGGAGAAGAACAAGTGGGGGTTGAGTGACTGACGAAGACACAAATCCTCGGTAGGTTTTCTTTCATCCGAACAAAGCTGTCTGATCCCTGAACAATGCGCCTGTTTGTTTCTCCAGCATACCCAATTCGACAATATCTGCTTGCAGCGCAACTCATCAAAGAAAAACATCTCTCTAACCCTCCTCTTTGTCTCTCTAGCCCGCTTCTTTTTCTCAATCGTACCAAGAGGCACCATACCCAACACTTTTTCCCGTCTTACCACTTAACAACATCCTCCAGGTCGTTCGTTTCAGGATCCCAAAACTAAATTTCATCCACCCGCAACCTACTAGTTTGGGTTCAATAAACACAAGATGCCGCCATACCAACACCTCCTGGAGGGCCAAGAGCCCCTGGCATGGCCCCACCCCTTCGGCGTCCCCTACACCCCCATCGCACCCCCCACAACCAAATTCTCCCCACCCGACGCTCTCCCCTCCTACCCCAACCCCCAACCCAACACGCGCAAACAACGCGCCCTCCTCCGCCACCTAATAGAGCACCCCTTCCTCGACGCCCGCAGCGTCCCCTACCTCCTCTCCCTCTCACACCTTCTCCCCCACCCCAACAAGCCCCCCTCCCTCACCGCCGCCTTCACCGACCCCATCGCCGACGAAACAAAAACTTACAGCTTCATGCTCCCTTCCGCTATCAAATCCGCCACCTCTGCCATGAACTTAGAATTTTTCGGTTTGCTCAAATGGGAACAAGTCAAGATTATCAAAGACATGCTGCTGAAATTGATGTGGGATGGGAAATTCGAGGGTGCGGATTGGGTCATTGAGCAGATTAAGATGGCGTGGAGGTTTGTGGATAGTCCGGCGAAGAAACACACTTTTTGTAGGTGGTTGGAGGATATTTGGCCACGGAAGAAGTATGTGAAGACGCCGCATCCGAAAACGCTAGGACGGGAGGATCTGGATACCACCAAGAAAGATTTGAACGAGCAGGAAGGAAGAGGGAAATTGCTGCGGGGAGCTACTTATGAGGATTTTGCGGTTGTTTGGGAAAGGGCGCAGAAGTTGGAGAAGGAGGATAAGAGGATTGAGAAGGATTATGTAGCGAGGGGGGAGATAATGGAGAAGAAGAGGAAGAGGGAGGAAGTGGAGATGGAGGCGGCGACTACGAGGCAGTCGCATAATACTAAGAGGGCGAAGAGGGTGGCGGAGGAGTTGAAGAGGAAGAGGGAGGGGAGGAAGAAGGAGGTTCCTTATCATGTGCAGGCGGCAGTGGATGGCGGGTACGCTGGACCTGGGTACTTGAAGTATCGGAAGGGGGGTATTATTAGAGTTGTTCAAGACGGAGAGCATCAGCTCTGGTTGGGTGAGATGGATGGGATGGATGAGGGGAAGCCGTTGTATTTTGGTGTGGGTGAGATGCTCAGGACTAATGATGGGAAGCTATATGACCCGGGGCCATGGACGGATGAGTGGTAAGGCTGAGGTGAGAAGAAGGGGGGAAGGAAAGAATCATTGTTTGCTAGGAGCATCTTGTATGAATTGTTATTTAATTATAAACCACCCAGATGCTTATATCTGAGGGCCTTGTTCAACAAGAGAGAAGCTGCGGATAATTGGAATTTGTGATGCCTTTTAAGTCGAGCTTTTTTTTTTAAAAAAGAAGGAGCTCGGCCAGGACATGAAATTCGATGGCGACCTTTAACAAAAAGTGTTTTTCTCGATCGGGGTTAATTTGTTAAACTTTAAAGCGAGTTCATTTCCAACTTCCAAGACGCTTTCGAGGTTAACATGTTTGGCGACTAAAAGCCGAAAGAGGTTGCAAAAAACCAACGCTCCCCACTGTGGACATGTGAAGGTAATAATCCAGGTCAGCTATTTGCATTTCAACCGACAGATGAAAACAACCAGGCACTATCACGGAACATTGTTAGAGCTGTTATTCTTGCAGGACGAGGACATGCTAGTGGTACGGATGACGGAAGTAGCTTAACGATCCTGAATTCGAGTTTCGAAGTCGTTATTTGGAGTATTCAGATAAACTTGAGACAGCCCAAATGACTTGTCTAAGAACTAGCACTGATGTATTCACTCTTGTTGTGGGTCCCCTAGCAAGACCCGACCCAAGCAAAAAAGCCCGCCATACGATCACCTCGAATTTAAAGGACCAAACGCCCCAAAACCAAAGATCAGAGCTCCACACCAGAGCTCTTCCCCTCCATCATATCCACATCCCCCTCGCCATCCTTCCCACCTTCCTTCTCCTTCTCCAACCCCTTAACCGTCACCGTACTCGCCGAACTCCCCCACGCCCATGGCAACCAGCTCCCGCTACTGCCCCTCTTCTCTCCCACTGCGTAATCACTCAGCACCTTCTCACTCTCGTCAACCTTCTCAAAATCCACATCACTCCTGCTCTTACTCAGTCCACTCATCGCACTCTTAGGTCTGCTACCCGGCGTCCCCGGCGTAGCTTGGAAATCACTGTCATTATCTGTCATCTGCTCGGCTTCAGATAGGTTTCCGTCACCGCCGAGCGAACTGGACGAGACATTGCGTGCGGAGAATTGTCTAGGATGCAAAGGACGATCGGTTGCGTGCGCATGGGAAGTAGCGTGTGCACCCGAATTGCTGGATCCGTGGCGCGAGTGGCTGGGGCGCTGGATACTGTCTGCTTCTTTGTTGAGAGCAGACAGTAAGATGGAGAGACGCTCGCGTTGGGCTTCGATGAAGGACATACGGTCTTCCCTCGACGTGACATTGGGCGGGATCAAAGTGCCTGAATTACTCAGGTTTTCCCTGGCAGCACCGGTACTTGGCTGAGCAGATGGAAGGGAAGATGTAGCGGCCGAAACCGCTGATGCGAGGAGACTGTAGAAGTCGTTTGCTGTGCTGCCGGCAGCTCCTGCGGCAGAGCCAAAAGTAGATGCTGCCGGACGGGCACTGGGGATATTGAAACGCTCGATAAGTGACTGAGTGTAAGAGCGTGGAGGTGGGGTGGGAGGAGGAGTCTCTTGCTTAGGTGGCATGCCAAGTAGCTGTTGCTTGAGCCATTCGGCCGCTTGACGGAGGTATTCGTAGCCGGCTGCTTTGACGCGGTCGTGGGCGGAGGAGATAAAGTCGTCGATGGCGAGCTCGTGCTCGTAGAGGAAGGGGTGGACATATTGTTGGTAGAGGAATTTGGCGCCCTGGGTCTGAGGGAGGATGAGGTAGAGGAGGAAGAAAAGGCGGATCCAAGGATAGAAAGGAAGCCTAGGCAATCAGGTATCAGCCCATGCGACCGACGATGTCTACCTCGATATCGTACCAGACGAGAATCCCGTCAAACCACGACTCAAATAGCAGGGCGCCGGCGAGGACGACCCAGTACATGAGCCATGGCTGCAGCAGAGCCGGGTCCGAAGTCTTGAGGGCTTTGTAGGACGCAAAGACAGGGAAAAGGTACGTCGCCACCGATCTAGTTGGCGTATCTTCTGTCAGTCCCCATCGTGAATAAGGTGGAGACAAGCTTACGACAGCAGCTTCGCAAAGATGTCAAACATGGCCGAGTATTGTACTGTCAGTTAGGGAGGGTTGAGTGAAGGAGGCGTTTCTCGTAGGAATAGTAGTGAAGGGTGTCGATGCAGGAAGGGTCCTGGGGGTAGGCTACGGGAGCCTATCTCGTGGCGGACTTTCTTCTGCGTGCAAGATCTGATAGCCTGTCCTCTAACCATTTGAATCTCCCCCAGTTCTAGGCTTCCAGCGTTTCTCAAAATTGCCTGCATTTCTCTCGATCACTGGGATGTCTTTCAAACACTTGCATTTAGAGCGATTACTTGCATTTCTCTCCATTACTTGCATTTCTTAAAATCACTTGCATTTCTTGAAATCACCTGAAGCTATCGGGCGAGTCTTATCGGAAGCAGCGGGGCGCGGGGAAGCTCAAGTCGCACAAGCTGCGAGCTGTAACCCAGCGCGACGTCTCCCGTGTTCATGTCACCATTATCATCACCGCTGAACAGACACATCTCCACAACATTTCCAAGATCATCGCTTGCTTTTTGGACCCAACATACAACAACCGCCCACCACCCTCTACTACAACCCTGCGGAGCTGTGTTCTCTTCAAGTCACTCAAATACACCCTCACCCCCCAATTGAATCCTTGTCAAGCAACATCCCGAGCAAGAGACTATTAGGGAGGAAGCTCCTCTGCAAGAGCCTTCTCTGCCAGACATTCCTCTACCCGAGTCGCCTTTGCAAGACGCTCCCGTGGAAGAGGTCACTTCGCCCGTTGTTCCTTTGCAAGAGTTCCATTCGAAAGAGTCTTTTTTGCCAACTATCCCGCTGCCTGAGTCGCCTTTGAAAGAGGCTGCTAAGGAAAAGGTTACCTCGCCCGTTGTTCCTTGGCAAAGAAGACTCTTACGAATGGAACTTTTGCAAAGTATCCCGCTGCCTAAATCGCCTTTGCAAGACGCTCCCGTGGAAGAGGTCACTTCGCCCGTTGTTCCTTTGCAAAAATTCCATTCAAAAGAGTCTTTTTTGCCAACTATCCCGCTGCCTGAGTCGCCTTTGAAAGAGGCTGCTGAGGAAAAGGCTTCACACCAGGTTCCACCGACGACTCTACCGGAGCTGGCAACACCTGCGACACCGAGGACGACACCGAAGGCTGCATCTTCACGCAAAACCTCCTCGTCGAAGACGCCACCGCCGCCGAGATCTCCGCCGCCGCCGCCGACATCTCCTCGTCCAGCAACGTGACCCGCCGCGCCGCTCTCGACTTCGGCTTCTGTACCAATCCTTCTATCGTCTTCGGCGCCGGCTTCAACGGCCGCACCAAAGAATCCTTCGAGCCCGCTGATACCACTACTTTCAACCAAGGTTCTGCTGACGGCGTCGGTATCATCGCCGGCTTCATCTGCGCCCCCCAATCCATCGAATTCCAGCACCAGCACGTTTTCTTTCGGAAACCCCAGCTCCCCTTACAGAAGCAATTCGTCCACCGACTGACTCTTGACACCTCTCACCTCTCACCTCTCACAACCCACTCAACACCTCCATCCATCCCCATGTCTTCGTTCGAGGTGCATGATCCGGCAATATGCCAGACTTGCAACAACCCCTGTTCTGCGGCACAAGCAGCCGCGCACCATGAAGCCGTTGCTGCCATGGCCTCCCCCTTGCCCCTACGACGGGTCCGGAGTAGCGGCGAGATCAGCGGCACATTGACCGGCCCTCGCTCTCGCCCTCGACGAGTTTCCTTTGCCGAATATGTATGTCATTCCCCTCCCGCTCAAGCGCGTCGGTGCCATACTGACTATCGTCTCCACAGCCGGTATTACAACGTGAAGATTGGATAGAAACCGTAAGCGAGCAGCCTGGACTACAGCAGGCAATGGTATATCCCAAGGGTGGTGTAAGTGATTTCCGTCCGCATCCCCTTCCCACCCATGATGTTGTTCCGGCAAATATGAGCCGCACTGACACACACCTTCATAGGTTACCCAGTACCCTGACTGGGTCGTCGGCGTAAGTCCCTTCCTTGGCATATATGTACTGAAGCGCTCTTCCGCTAACAATGATATGCAGTTGTCGGAGGGTGCTGGCTCCCACCGACTGACCGCTGTCAACCTTCGCCGGATGCGCGCCTCGCTGCGCAGGGACAATCCCCGCCGTCGCCACAGGAGGAATGGGAGTCAGGGTACCTCCCTGGCATCGTCATGTCGGGGACGCCCATCCTCGACCACCTGCGCCCGTGATGAGGCTGATGGTCTTTCAGATTCGGATGAGGGTCTGGAGTGGCATGAGAGCTGGGCCGAATACAGCGACAGAATACGCCGCGAGGGTGTTTCGTGGGGAAGAGCTGTAGACACGATGTGGACTAACATGCTCTACTTTTCACCTTTCAACAATTCGCCGATCGCGTTCGCAGGCCCAGTCTACTTCGATGGTTGCTGCGAAGGCTGTGGCCAGATCCAAGATTGCGCGGAGTGCATCGAGTGGATGTTCTCGCCGGCTGCAGAACACCCTTTCGGTAACCAGTATTGAATCGGAGATGATGGCGCATTGGGACGGATCGGTGGATTGAGCGGTGGTTGATGATCAGACGCTGGTGGCTTTTTTTTTGCGCTTTATTGCATTGGTAGACCGCGGACATGATGATGGCAGTCCGCTGGGTATGGGCACGCTCTGGAATCAGACGCCGGTGGCCTTTTTTTTTGCGCTTTGTTGTATCGTTAGACGGCGGACACGGTTGATGGGCGTTCACTGGGTTTAGGCAGGCTCTGGAGACCAGACGGGAATGTGACTCGAGTCTTGCATGTTGCCTGATGTCTTCTTGCATTGTCGTGACACTGTTGTTTGAGTGATAAGTGGCACTGGGACGGATCGGCGGCTTGAGCGGTGGTTTATGGTCATACCCATCATGGAATACCTAGCACAGCCGA
The DNA here is from genome assembly GCA_037179335.1 of Cyclaneusma minus. Taxonomy (NCBI): domain Eukaryota; kingdom Fungi; phylum Ascomycota; class Leotiomycetes; order Marthamycetales; family Marthamycetaceae; genus Cyclaneusma; species Cyclaneusma minus. The sequence continues at coordinate 1,804,391 of JAKZHN010000001.1, read as the reverse complement.
ATCAAAAGGCCATTGCTCTCACTTTGCTGTCTTGTTGGACGTGCTTCTGCTGCATGTGAGATGTGATGTGCAAACAGTGATGCTCGCGATAGAGGGGCTTGGACAAGAGAGGCTCCCTAAGGCCTGGTGGAAGAGAATCGACTGCACGGACTACGGTCGATAGCTGCTGTACATGTATGATGCGGGGTTATTGCTCGGCGTTTCGGCATAGTACATGTACCTTGTAGAGTACGGTACCCAACTCACCACATTGCATGGAAGGGGTATGCGTGAAACGCAAGTTCCAGGCTTATCTTTGTCCATCAACTCACTCCAGTCACTGAATGTCTCTTGAGTCTCGTCGTGACCAGATTCGTTAATGTACTCCCTCCAACAACAATCCAATACTCGGTCGGGTTTTTTATGATGGCGGTCACGGACCAGTTTGCGATCTTTTACAAGAGATATGTATAGACCACGTGCCGCCATTATAAAAAACCCAACATAAACCGAGTATAGCCGCGACGCGTCAACGCCAAGAGATGTCCAGAGATGCGATGCACCGGACCGCTCTACAGCCCGCGCTTCTTTTGCCTTGTGGGTCGTCCTTCGCACCAGACGTTTCATCCTCATCAGCAAGGCGGAGTATTCGTTTTTATTCCCGGGGTTTACCCGAAGGGTAAGCCCGGCTGGAGTACGTACTGGCCGCTCTCCAGTATTTCATAAGTTATCAAACAGTAAGGCTGAACTTGGCTTTATACAAGCTCAGCTCCAACTGTCCATCTGTTTTGCGGTTATAACAGTATAAAATGGATAAGGGTAAAGGAGAACCCTTCAGCCAAGGTCTGCTAGAAGGGCCTCAGTATCTGGGCTTGGAGAGGGGTCTCTCGCAGCCATTTCTAGAGCGTCAGGTGGGGTCTGGTTATCATCAGGTGTCTCAATGAGACACCTGGGGCCTTTCAGCACCTTAATGTCCCCAGGCCTTTCCCCCCACATCTTCTCAAAGTCCTTTTGGACGGTTTGTCCATGAGGTATCCTGAATTTTCGGAACATACTTGCAGACGTTTCATCCTCATGTGATTGCTTGCGATCGGACCCCTTCCCGCGACCCGCATTTTCTTCAATTCTCGAGCCTCTCCTTTCTGGGCACATATATCTACGCGACGAGGTCAGAGGCCCTTGGCCTAAGCTTGGTTCAGACCGTTCATATGCGTTTAATATGGCAAAGACCGAAATGTCTGGACATGGAGGAGCTGGGAATGATCCATTTTTCTGGAAGGCCGAGGGTTCTGGGGAGATGGAGTGGTGGAAAAGGATGGAAGACCCATCCCCGGCCACATACCGCCAAGTTGACTATGGGGTTACCCAGGGGACTGCTGGAAAGTTGGGGTTTGAAGACAACAGGAAAACATCCAACGTTGAGCCTCCGTCGTTGAGGAGACGCGCACTCTATCCGAGAGCGCCAAGATGCTGGGGAAGATGGCCTCTCATGCGGCCCTGGCGGCGGCAACATGACCTCAATCAGCTGCCGGCACGAAACGTCGGTAACAGAGCTTTACAAGCCGGATCTGCGCAGTGTTCCTCGGTCGATATGTCGAGTGACGATTAGGAAAAGCTCGAGGTCGACAATCATAGTGCTCGTATGGCGAAATCAAACCCCACCAATGTAAAGAGCCATGTCGCGGTCCAGAACACTTCACCGTTCACGATTCCCATGTCGTGCCCGGATAGTGCCGGCAGGACAAGATGGGATGATGGCTCCCAGGACCGTGGATGAGCGGCAGCTGCCCCACTACACTCTATTCTTCCATGTCACCAACAGCCCCAGGCACGCATGCTGGTCAACTGCAGAAACAAGTCAGGAGACGGTAAGTGAGATTAGCAAGTACCTATTCTTCAGCTGCAAAACTACAAAAGGGAATACTACTCCCCATCTTATACCTTCCATCCCAACCATCACATTCTTTCAGCCCCTTCCCTTCCTTTAATTCTCTGGCTTTCGTTCATTATGAAGTCGTCCGCTCTTTTCAGCGTAACTCTTGCTTGCGCCAGCAATGTTCTTGCTCAGTCTGTCTACGGCACTCCTGAGGGTTTTGCTGCTTCCGTCACTGGAGGTGGTGATGCCACTGCTGTTTACCCTACCACGACCGATGAGCTGGTCTCATACCTTGGAGACGATGAGGCTAGAGTCATTGTTCTCTCGACTACCTTTGACTTCACTGGCACTGAGGGTACCACTACCACGACTGGTTGTGCTCCTTGGGGTACTGCGAGCGGTTGTCAGTTGGCTATCAACCAGAATGACTGGTGCACCAACTATGAGCCTGATGCGCCCACAACTTCTGTGACCTAGTAAGTTGAACGGAACATATATTGGATGGAAAACCTCATGAGTAAGATGCTAACTTGGAGACAGTGACAATGCTGGTACTCTTGGTATCACTGTTGCCTCTGACAAGACCATCCTTGGTGAGGGATCCTCTGGTATCATCAAGGGCAAGGGTCTCCGTATCGTCTCCGGAGCCAGCAACATCATCATCCAGTAAGCCCCTGAACCCCCTGAACCCCCCTTCAGTCCGCTACATTTTGCTGACATACAACTAGAAACATCCAAATCACCGACATCAACCCGAAGTACGTCTGGGGAGGTGACGCCATCACCATCGACGACGCCGACCTCATCTGGGTCGACCACGTAACCACCTCCCAAATCGGCCGCCAACACTACGTCCTCGGTACCTCTGCCTCCAACCGCGTTTCCCTGACCAACAACTACATCAACGGCATGTCCGACTACTCCGCCACCTGCGACACCTACCACTACTGGGGCATCTACCTCGACGGCAGCAACGACCTGGTCACCATGAAAGGAAACTACATCTACCACACTTCCGGCCGCTCGCCCAAGATCCAAGGCAACACCGTCCTGCACGCTGTCAACAACTACTGGTACGACAACACCGGCCACGCTTTCGAGATCGGTGAGGGCGGCTATGTGCTTGCCGAGGGCAACGTGTTCCAAAACATTGCTGCTGTTACCGAGTCCGAGATGGATGGTGAAGTCTATGTTACGCCTTCGACTACTGCTGGCGGGTCTTGCAAGACTTACCTCGGACACGACTGTGTTCTCAACGGCTTTGGCGACTCGGGTTCTTTCAGCGGTAGCACTACTAGCTTCTTCAGCGACTTTGAGGGCGAGAGTGTTGCGAGTGCTGATGAGTACAGCACTGTTGTAGAGAGCGTCACTTCCAACGCTGGAGCAGGCATTGAGAGTTACAAGATGAAGATGTAATGGAGTGTAACTTACCTTACTATCTATTGCGTGGATGAATGAGGGGACGAGAGGACATGGCGGCCTTGTTCTTTGTATATAGTTGTGTTTTGCTTGGATCTTGATTAGGTTCAGCTAGTAATCCTCCCAATTCCAAAGATCTTATCTATCGCCATAGACAGTACCACAAAAACAAAGACAAAGCCTTGTTTTCGTGTTTCTCAAACTCCTAAACGCAGCCTAGCATCAGATAGTAGCCCGTCTAATCAAATCAGCCTATTTGACAATAGCGGCATTAGCAGCACTCAAACCCGCCGCCACATTCGTAACATTCCCCACCCCCGTAGTAACACTCTGATAATCCGTATCACTAGTAAAATAAGCTCCCTGCACCAGATTCGCGGCCAAGGTCCCCAACAAGCTCTTCAAGTTGGGCGCCGTCCCCGTATAACTATGCACAAGAATGCTGCTCTTCGAACCGTAGCCCGCCGGAATCTTGCCGATAGTGGTCTGGTTTTGGTATGATGAGCCCGCCAACTCGGCAGTGATGATGTTGGTGGCGAGGCCATAATGGTTCGTGTTCTGCGGCGTAGCGCCCATGTTGAAAATCACGGCACTGCTGGAACCGATTTCTTGGTAAACGTAGTTGGACAGTGTTTGCATGTACGTGTAGTTGGCTGCATCCGCGGTATTGCTAGTTTCGTCGAAGAAAATTCCCTTGACGGCGACGTTGGGACTTGAGGGGGTGGACCAGCCGGCGTAGAAGGCGATGTCTTTTTTGAGGTCGGAGATGGCTCGGTTGCCGTAGCTGGTGTGGACATAGCCGATTGTCTGGACATTGGAATAGCCGTTCAACTTGGCCAGGTTGGGTGCGAAGTCGGAGTTGGGAGTTGCCATGTTGTCGGGACCGCTGTTGGGGTTGATGACGATTTGGAAGTTGAGCTTGGGATTTGCGGTGATGGCGTTGAATACGGGGGTCCAGACACTACTGGGATAGGGATAGATGTAAAGTGGCAGTAGGACGTTTGTAGCAGATGTAAGGCCGGCGAGGGTCGTGAGGAGGGAAAAGGTCTTCATGATGACTTGGCAAATCAACAGTACGAGTGCAAAAGATGTGACTTGAGAAAATTTACTGATGTGCTTGACTTTTGGTCAAAGTCCTGACCATTCGTGGATGGTACTTAAATACCTTGAATGTCAGCGGTTTATAATGTGTACCGTGGATTTGTTTTGATGGTTTGACGAGTTTGTGCTACGAGGCGCAGTTCCAGCTTCACGAGGCGGTGGCTAGAGCAGACTAGATGCTCCCTAAATCCATACTCTTGTGCGACGGTGCTGTAGAGCTGAACTGAACCCTCGAACCATCAAAAGCAGGTTCATCCCAGAAGAACTCGGGAAGTTTACTGTGGCAAAGTCAGGGCGACTGGAGAACTGGGCCGGCTTGGGCCAGGACTATTCCTCTGAGCAGAGAAATAGATCATGCTTGCGAATAGTCCAACTCGAATATTCGAATGAACTCGGGGGGTTCCTCAAAACTTGAGATATCCCAAAGGACACGGGAGGTTCTAAAGGACCCGAGATAAATTCCACAGGACTTGTGAGGTTCCCATGGACTCGGGAAGAGTCTGTGAAGCAGGTGCCTCACTGGGGCCCGGTATGATTCAAGCTCATAGCCACGACCTCGAGTCCTAATTTGCAGCCATAACAATACAAGTCTTTCCCCTCCCAAAACCCTCTTCTGCCAACTTTTCTTTCTTCTTCCAACCCTTTCAACTTCTTGTCCACCTCCTGACTCAAAATTTCCCCTTCTGACACTCTCTTCTGCTCCCCGGCTCCCTCTTCTCCCTTCTAACTCCCCTCCTTCGCCCCAAACTCTTTCCCTTCCCCCTAGATACCCGCGGTACCCCAACACCTCATCCTCACCTCTCGAAACTCATCAAAAGTCCACCAAGCACTTCCGTGCTTCGACACATTGTCTGCACCATTCGAGATATCCTCACAATGTCCATATCCCGAGCTTTTTGCGATATTATTTTGACATTCTTTGGTGAGTCGTGGTTCTATAACGCTATGCACCAGCTCCACCATCCAGACCTCAGTCCTTCAAACGCCAGGCTTTTCTGCTCTTATCACTCACTCATACATAGTCCATACACATCCATGATATACATCCAAGCATTCCTTCACAACCAGCCGGGCTTATCAGCCACACCAAAGAATCATCAAACACCCTTAGCACCCACTTTCGCGAGCGTACCGCTGCCCCGACTCGAGAAGATTCCCATGATGCCAAAGCCGACATAGAACAGCGCCAAGGGATAGGCTACCAAGCCACGCATCCCCCTCATTCTTCCCACAGCACAAAACATTCCAGAACTGCTGTACGTGCACCATGCGATCGCACAGCTAGTCAGGAAATATCCCACCACAGTATCCATCGGCAGCACAATACCGACCAAGCTCGTAAGCACCAGCGGCAACAAACAGTAGCCCAGCACACTCGCACTTCTCGGGAATGTCAATGTGCTGGACAGATGTGCGCCTCCTACGCCGGGGTTTTCGTGATTAGCGGCGGCGTAGGGATCGGGGTTGTGGCTGCCGGGAGGAGGCAGGGGAGGAGACATTAGGGAGAGGATGAGATGGAGGGAGGTGGAGCCGAGGAGTGCGAGGCCGTAGATGTAGCCGAAATGCACTTTGCCGGAGAAGAGAAGAAAGGTGCCGAAGAGGAGGAAGAAGAGGATGGGGCCAGCGAGGTCGGAGTCGTCCATAATGTGTTGGTCGATGCGGGCTAGGGGGTTGAGGACGGCTAGTGTCTGTGTGAACACATTGAGTCAGCATTGCTCCTCCAAACTCCATAGAAACAATCATGCAGTGTTTCCGTTGCAGCCCGTGCTCTGAGAGCGCAGGAGACAGGGGAGCCGTACCTTTGTCTGTATGTGTCCAAAATTGACCCCCAGCTCCTCCAACAGAGGCGGTTCGCCATCATATCCCTCAGTCCCGAAAGCCGCCAGCCAGCCCGTCCGTAGTCCTCCCTGCTCGCCCATCCGTCCGCTCACACCTGCTCCTCCAGCCGGTCCGCCAAAGCCTCCGAAGCCAGGAGTCGCGCCATAGCCGTAGGACGCCTGTGCCGGAGTGCCATGACCGGAGACTGGAGCGGGAGAATATGTCGAGGGGTAGAATTGGAGGTTTTGTGCGGGGTTGGCGTAGTTTCCCCCTTGCGGAGGTTGATTGTAGTATTGCGCCATGGGAGCTGCGCGAGCTCTGGGGAGAGCGATTTGGGGTCGTGGCTCAGTGGGCAGAGTAGGTGAGGCTGGGCTACGTTTGGCAGAGGTTATGTAGCGATTAGGGCACGGCAGCTGGGGAGATGTTGTGTTTGTGAGAAGGCATGGAAAGACAGATATGCTGCTTTGGAGCTCTAGCGGTCGTGAAGGTCGAGCTGGGACCATGATCCCGGTTGGCGCGAGGCTGCTGACATAATCAGCCGACCTGACGTCTCGCGCGAGGCTGGAAACTGTGACTATTTTTCCTTCCCGCCTACCATCCATGCACGCTCATCCATCGCCCATCGCTCAAAACAATCTGGAAATCCCACGAGACTGAACTCATATACCTGTAACTCTCTTCCTTCCCTACCAATCGACAGGCTAACAAACACAGCCGAAAAAGCAACCCAAGCCAAACACCCCCTTTCCCTCCTCACCCCTCCATCTCCACATCCCTCCCCCCTAAACTCCGCAACCTAACCCCACTCCCCCTCCTCACAAACCCCGGCCTCAGCGCCCCCCCATCACTCTTATCAAACATCTCACTCCTCTCCCTAATCTCCCTCTGATCCAAGTGCATCGTCCCACCCCCCCTCAACAACTCTTCAAAAACATGGCGTCGCATGACCGCCATATGCTCACCACAGTTTTTCAACAACTCACTTACCAGCACCAGTGCATTCTCCCTATCAATCCTAGCCATCTTCTCGGTATCCTCGGGAGACATGCCACTAGGTTCTGGGTTGGTGTTGGGAGGCGAAGGCATGGAGGGGTGAGATGGTAAAGGCGGTGGCGGCATGGAAGCTGAGGCCGCGCTGAGTATGCGTGTATGCTGCGGACTCGATGTGGAAGCAGTACTGGGGCTCGGACTAGCACCATTATTGTTGCCGAAATGCCCACCACTTGCACTCGGCGATGTCGCAGTATTAATCGGCGGCGGCGGCATCATAGCGCTCGGCGAACTTCCCGAATAAGTCGGACTCGTAGCCGGACTCAAAGTATAGCTATTTCCTCCCGGACTCTGTCCCACATTCGCACTCCCATTGTTGTAAGGATAGTTTGCAGAACTCCTCGACGAGGGCCTGGCACTGTTATGATTCATGGCGTTGTAGTATGCAGTCATCGGGCTCATAGCTTCGTTTTTCGAACTGACGTCTGTGATAGACTTCCCAGTCAGCAGTTCCACAAGCGGTTGGAAGACTGCAAAATCATGCATGAGGTCTTCGACGCAGCGTGCGCCTTCGGGCGTGCGTGCCATGATTGCAAACACGAACCAGCCTTCGGAGCGCACGACTGGCCATTTCTTCTGCGCCACCATGTAGCTCAGCGGCCGGCCGATATCCGGATGTCTTTCGAAGAATGACATGCGCGTGCTCTCCGGACTTGGAAGTTGCGTTTCGGGAGAACAGTAGACACGGCAGATGGCGGTGAGGAGACGTGCGATTTCCATTTTGATGGGCTCAGCGTCCGACTTGACAAAGATGGATGTGAGGACGGAGATTTGGGAGCGGGCGTAGGCGGGGCTGTCGGGGTCTTCGGAGAGGCGGGAGCAGAGGCGGCGGACGTTGGGGTAGCTGCCGATTATGAGTTGGCGGGCGAGGGAGATGCTATTGTATTGGATTTGGGGGAGGGTTTCCAGTTTCCAGAGACGGGGGAGGATGGCTACGAGACCGGCGTCGCCTAGGGGTTGCTTGTTTCGCGCTGGTAAGGCTAGGTTCTTTAGGAAGCCTAGAGCGGCGTGGAGGAGTTGCGAATCGTCGGTGTTGGAGAGTACGCTGATTAGGGGGCGGTGGACGGCAGAGCTGTGGACAAACTCTTCGCATACCCGGTCTGATCGAGCCAGGTTTCCTAGCATGATGCATGCACACACTTGCAGTTGCTTCTGCGGACTCGAGATCCAGCGTCGCAATGAAGCGGCTATAGGACTGTTGATGGGGTATGCTGCCGCAAATTCCGACAGAGCAGACACATCAGAGAGTACCACGTTGACAGTATCCCGCATCTGGGAAAGTAAGCGTGCCTCATCTTGATCGACAGGGGGGCGACCACCAGATGGATATGCAATTGCGGCAGAAGACTCGTCAAAGCGGGTATATGAGTCCATCAGAGTGAGTATAACGTCCAATGAGGAATGTTTGACCAGCGCCTTTTGGAAGCGTTCGTGTTCGAGGTAGAGAATGGCACTACCGATTAGAGCCAGGAAATCATCCAAGTCGAGAGCTTCTCTTTCCACTGCGAGGTTGAACAGAACAGTTGCTATGTTTTCAGGGGCTCGCTCCAGCTCTCCGGCTATTTATGTGTCAGTGATGAGATTGACGAAGATAGGTGAGGAAGTAGAGCTCACGTTGGACGACCATGAGATCTAACAGTCTGCATATATAACCCAAGAAGGCTCTACTTTCGCCAAATCTAGGACTTGAAGCTAGCTCGATCAGTTCTTTGCTGAGGCCAGCCTCAGATGCTTGCTTTTGTGCAGGTTCTACGGAAGATCAGTAACTTGTTCTTCATCTCGCCCGGACATAGTCACCTACCATAGTCGACACAGATGTTGTGGATTACGGGAATGACAAAGGGCAGAAATGGCGTTTCTTTCAATTGACGAATGATACCAGGGAGATGGTTATGAGACACAACACGTTCTCTATTAGAATCTGGGAATAGTCAGCAGAGGTGTCCAGTATGTATGTCGTGTTGGAGCAGAGACGACAGACCTGTATCGGCACAAGAATTGCCTATTATTCGAAGGACATGGACTTTCAGGGTTTTGTCGAGACCCTGCAAATTCACAATGCTGAGAAAGAAATCTACGATGCCGGCTTCTCCGAGAGGTACACGCCATTTTGCTGGATGTCTGTGTTAGCCTAGTCACGTGACCATGAAAATGCATAAGAGACGAGAGGAAACGGTCAGGCAGTATGATGACACGAATTGGAGGGCGGCTGGTTGACTGTGTGGACTTGTTCCCCTGCTTTGATGTCCAGTGATGTTCTTGATCGTGTTTCGAGAAGCGTATGGAAGGGTAGAGCAGGGCTATGATATGTGAAGCAAGCGACGAGCAAAAAGAACAATGGCAGGACTCCCGATCCCACTTACGGTCTCGACTCCCATCAGCCAGCTTCTCCGCAGCAGCAGCCATATAATTTGAATTGGACCACCACAGCTGCTCCAGCGTCGGCTTCAGCGTCTTCAAGCGATCAAGCCGCTTCTTCCGATCCTCGACATCAACCACCTCTCCCTCCCCCTCTCCCTCCTCCTCGCTCTTCTCCTCCTCCAACACGAAAATGCTCGTCACGCTCTCCATCATCGGATCCGGCTCGTCGTCGTCTCTGTCTTCTGGCGTGGTAGCGGGCTTCGGCGGGGCATCGCGGGGTATTCGGTGGTGAATGTTGGTGTCGTGCTCATTTTTATCTTCGGATGGCAGCATGGCCGTCTTGCCACGGGAGCTGCTAAGCTCGCATGCAAACAGGTACGAAGCTATGTATCAAGATCCCCAGCTACGTATGTAGTCTCTCTTCGCAAGCTCCCAACAAATTGTCCCGACTTAGGATTTTTCGCAAAGGTTACTGTTCGGGGGAAGAAGACCAGAGATCGGAAAAGTGAGTATTCTTGGACGCCGAAAAAACGGGACTGAGATTGGGAATTGGATGATGCGCGTTCAATGGCAGTAGTAGTGTTGTTTGGTTGTTGGACAAATTACGCAGCGGCTGGAATCCCTGCAGGTCCTGTTGCTCCCCAAAAAAGCTCAAACGGACTTCGTCGATGGTGGGGTGATCAGTGCGGGCTCAGCCACACCCGCCACGACTTACGAGGCTACTATGAATGTGTAGCCTCGCTTCTGCCGATAGGCGAAAGAACGACTATTGAGAAAGGCTTTCTAAATCCGAGATGCTGGCCATGGAAGCACCGCCTGGGTGAAAATGGCTGGGGGATAAGTAGATGTGCTGTGGAAATTACGGCCTGCAAGGGAGATGACGCTGTGGAAAGGGGCTTGCGTGTTCGAGGATGACAAATCCCTATCGAAGAACACAATCATATACAACGAGGATTTTTGGACAAGCCAACAAATACCATCGCAACTTGAACATAGCCTTGAATTATGGACATTTCATAAGCCTGGGACGTCAGAACTGCGCTGGCTAGTGTATGGTACCGACCAACTAACTCCAGTCCACTTCCATCCGTACTTCACCGAATCAAGACTCCGGACCCTTGGACATAGTGGGCGCATCCCTGGCCTTCTTGCCCCCAATGATATACCGATACTGATTCAGGTAGTAAACATTGTTATCCGCCGAACCCATCGGCTCTAGAAATGGACACAGCGACTTCCACTTGTTTTCCTCCCCCTTTCACAAACCTCGACCCCATACCCTTCAAAATCGCCGTCTCCTGCTCCAGCTCCCGTTTATTGTACGTTGTGAACAACGTCGGAAATTCCGCCTTGTTCACAAGCCACTCCAGCGTCGGCTTCCACTGCTCCTGAGCTTCCTGCGAAAAGCCGCTGTGGAAGGCGACTGCTAGGTCCGGCTTTTCATAATCATCTGTTTCCACCACATACTCATGATACGTGCCGCGGAAAATAATCATTGTGTGTGTGCGGCCCTGAGAGGTGCAGCTAGCACAGCACCTCATCTTGAATAATTGCTCCTTCTCCAGGGGGCTGTTCGGAGGAGCGACTTCGGGGCCGATGAGCGATACGTGGAGATGCCTTGAAGCGGGCAGGAGATGCATCAGTTGTTCGAAGATTCCGAGAATTTCCATTTCAAATATGCTGGCGCCTACGAGGTGCAGGTTGAGGATTATGCGGTTGCTGAGGTCTGGGAAGAGCGTTTCGAGGGCAGCGAGAATGGTTGTCGTGAATGTGGCGGTTTGCGTTCCGACACGAAGGTGGCCTGCGCCCACCCAGTCGGAAAGTATCTGGGGGGTTACTGGCTGGAGGTCGGACGTGACACCAAAGGGATAACCGCGCGGAGCTTGGGCGGATATGCGAATGTAGTAATCGAACCAGCTGGAGGCGGAAGAGAGGGGGATATAGGTGTCCCGGGGGATTGGGGGCAGTGCTATGATGGATTTGCTGAGAGGCTTGTTGTAGGCCTTTTCTTCCTCATTATACTTAATTCGCCATAGCTCGTCATTGGCGAGGATGTGGAAGTCGTAGCATTCGGAGGTGTGGTGGGTTTGGGGACATTCGCGGCAGAAGGAGGCGATTCGGCACCTTTGGCAGTTGTTCAGACTAGAGGGACTGTGAAGTTGAGATTGTCGTCGGTAACAGTGAGAGCAGAAAGGTTCGTAGCTGGCGTTTGTTAGTGTTTATGTCGAGGATATTGGGAGGATGTCTGCCGGCAGTATGTTTGGACTTACAGGATGAGTCGTTTCTGATTCTCGTCAAAGGTTGGGTTCCTAAATGTATGAGCCTGGAATTCGCTGAGCTGTTCAATGATGTAGGTAGTATTAGCAAAATTGCCAGCGAATCGATCGCCACTGGGTATTACCTTTTCTTTGAAGAGAATTTCCCAATTCCTTCCAACAGACGACGTCGGCGTCTTCAGTTCATTGGATACTTTGAGAAATTTACACGTCTTCTTGTGGCTATTGTTCCAGTCCTTCTTTTGGCATTCTGGCGAACAGTAGGAGACGCGTTTGCACGCGCTGCACCTTCTCAATTCTTGAGTGGGGGACTTTTCGACGTGTTGCCAGCACGAGAAACAGGCGCCTTGTTTGAGGGCGAGCACTGGGGTGAGTACTTCATCCATTTTCTGGGGACTGGGGTTTTGGATGGATCCAGGGACTGGTGGCAGACGGGAGAGGTTGAGTCTTGAGATATGAATCTGATTGTGAGTCCTTTCGTTTTTCTCACCACTGCGTGGTAGGCGACGCGACTAGGCTCCCGCAAGCGACTTGTCTCCTCTGGCTTGCGCACGAGAATTGAGTGCTAAATCTTCTTTGGCTTGGAAACTTGATTTTCCAGACGTACTAAGCCTCGCTGCCTCAAGCAGGCAAGTCGCTCGTGAGAAGCAAGTAGCTGTCGCCAACCACGCGTAGGAAGAAATCCCAGAAACTCTGTGTAGAATTGTAAATGGAGGTTGAAGGTGAGCATCAAGTGTCAAGGGTCCAGTCAGGAATGTAGGAATTGATCTAGATTCCAAATGGAGCTGAATGTCCTATTTATAATAGGGCAGCCAATTGTCTAAGCTAAGGATAAAGACCTAAGATAAAGACTAGCTTCAAAGCGCTTAGATTCAAGGATTTTCATAACGAGCTAAGACAAGGAGCTTAGAGCTCTTCAAACAAGGAGCTTCGAGCTGTCAAACTGACAAGGAGCAACATGGCGGTGTTTCAAACAGCTCAACATTGGGTACATATCCAATTCCAGTGGCCAGTCTGTACTGATGTCGTGCTGTCCATCTAGACCCACATTGTTTTTTTTTTTTTGGTTTTTTTTTTGTTTTTTTGGCAGAGGTTGAGATTGAGGGACTTGGCTAATTGAGGGTTAAAAACTGCCTCTCCTACCCCTTCTCAGGAGAGAGGGCAACAGCGACTAGAGTATTTTATCGCAACGCTAGAGGGGTGGCACGGGCTAGAATTTTTCTAGGAAAGGGTGTAGAAAGGTGGTGTTCAACCCTCAATTATAACTTTGCTTCCGACATAAGCCTTGATCCTCCAAGGGAATGCCGAATCGAAGTCTATGATTCGAAACTGCACGCACAAACACTGAATTTGCTGAACGGATACCCAAGAGAGCATAACTTCCTCATGCCATTGCAAAACCCACCTCTGCAAAACAAAATCGTTCTGTGCCTATGTACAAAATTTTCAACCTCACCAAGTAAACATCCACCTGACCAGAAAGCGCCTCTTCCAACTTTTCCATCATACTTTTCCCATCCCCGAGTCCGAATAACGCCAGGAAAAACGCCTGGGTATCGAAACGTAATGCCTATCTCATGGAGCTAGTGTCAAAAGAGAACTGCGTAGGAAAGTGCATGCTAGCAGACAACCCAAATGGGTCCATATCCAGCATCGGGTCATACGGGTTCATAAGATCAGTCATCGATGTGAAGCCTGGGCCGTTATCTGTGCTAGTCGGCGTCTGCGCCTGCGCGCCTTGCTGCTGTTGCTGCATAGCGCGGTTCATCTCGTAGGGTCGCTGGTAGGAGGGGCCGTGGTTCACACCATCGTGGGTTGGGGTTTCTTGTTCATCGACAACTTCGTGTTGGGCATCGTATTCCTGCTCTGTACGCACGAAAATCAATCTAGGACGAACATAGCTCTATGAAGGAAATTAGGGGGAGGAGGGGGCGGGTCAGCTTGCCGAGTTGCTCAATGTGGTTTGAGAAGGGCGATGGGTAGTAGCCCTGGTGACCACCCATGCTACTTGGTGCTCCACTACCTTGTGTCTTCATTGGAGGCATCATCCGAACGTTTCCTCCTGGCATACCTCTGGACATTGGTGGCTTCATGGGTTGTTGCAAGCGAGGGACTTGGGTCTCCGAGGCCGGTGGCGTCATGACACCTTGGAAACCTGGTGAGTGAGCTGTTGGAGATGAAGCGTGGGACGGCGGCGAAGGTCCGGATTGGTGTGATCGAGGAGATTGGAGGCTATGGATGGAGGCGCTGGGGTTTGTCTGCATTCCAGGCTCGAGTTTGGGTGCAATGTTGGAGACAGAGCGGCGTGCTTGGTGGTGTCTGTTCATAATAGCACGCTGAGCAGTAGGCGGTTGAGCCATGTTGGGTGCCACATGGGTTGGGCCCAGAGCAGGGCTTCCCGTCTTTGCCCGCAATTCAGCTTGAACGTCGATACCTGTTTACCTGTTAGAAGGTGTGCAGAGCTGAGGACATACTTGAAGCTTGCCTTTCTCTAGCAAGATGCGTTCAAGAAGAGAGTTCTTGTATCTTAGCATGAGACATTCATCAGCAGCACTTCGGTGAGCGGTCTGCAAGTTGTGAAGATTGGTCTCATGGACCCGGATGGTTTCTTCCAACTGCTTGATATACTCAGTCCGACGCTCTCTGAAGGCAGCTTGAGCTTGACGGTTGCGCTGCTTGCGTTCTTCTGAAGTAGCATAGATCTGACACATCTGTTAGGTAAAGTCATGCGATTCTGAGTGTCAATAACGTACGGGCTTTCGACCTCCTTTACGCTTCTGCTGGCTAGGCTCCTGGGGAGTGGCGGCGCTGGGCTCAGCATCTGGCGTTGAGGTCATGGACTCGCCTGAGCCCTCACGAATAGGCTCTTTCTTGTCGATAGACATTTCGTCTGCCATTGCTTTCAGAGAGGGTTTCTTGGGACTTTGATGGTAAAATCGGACTTGCTCCACAGTACACCCTGACAGGGCCTTCCCCCGATCGTAATAGCCCGCGTCTGTTAAGATACAGGCAGCTTCGTCCGCTGGAGATGCACTGAAGTCTGGCACTTCAGTGGAGACTTGAAGCCTGTGAATACTTTACGGAAGTGCTACTCCAGGGAAGTGATGACCACTCCGCGAACCTATGCAAGTAATGGGAAGGACTGGACTAGAGGCTGATGGACGCAGGGCTTGTGTAACGAAAAGGGATAAGCAGAGAGTAGCATCAGATTCTTGGGATGGCCGTTGGGTAATGGAAATGGTAAAAGTTGTATGTAAGAGAGAAGAAAAGAGCAAGCGCAAAAGATTTTGTATTTGACCAGGCCACTACTTGGCTTCCGAGGAGAATGGGCTTTCCACGCTGGACCACAGGCCTCTTGCGAGAACGGAGGCTTGGCTGCAAGCTCTCCACCTGGCCGGATCCCTGGCCTTTCTTTAGCCTAGACTTTATTTTGCGGGCACGTCACCGGTCGCTGGCCTCTGGTAGGTCACGGCGGCGATGTCGTAGCTGGGAAGACCCTGGCCGGGGCTAGAAGACGTCTAGAAGCCTGTCTACCACGGCCTAGCAGGCCACGAAGGTTCGCCCAGCACTGTGACTCCGCCCTCCATGATCTCTTGTTCCACGATCACATTGAAAGTTGCCCCTCCGAAGATGCGAACTTGAAAACACGGACACTGTCCTCAGCAAACTTCGTTGAGCTTCGACATCGGTCGGTACTCGTCGGCATTGTGGATTGCCAGGACCAGCCCTCAGACTTGTGGGGAGGCGGAGAGTCATGAATCGCTGATCGATACTCCAAGTAGTCCCCATCTGCAGCGCGTATAAATTCTCTCCGCGCGGGCCCCTGGGGCAACCGCGTGAGCAAAGCAGCCAATGCTGTGCTCGTGCTCAAGCCCGGCGGAGCTGAATCCACGGCCACCATTGGCTGATCTGGCATGAACGGCCGGGACATAGATTTGATGGATCATTGATGGCCTAGTAGCACGCTATTACCCCGGCAGCAGGCTTTTGCCAACCTACATGTACTAACTCCCGGTAATGATGTATGTTCGTAGAACCCCACATAGCCCCAAAAACCCCTCAACGTGGGTCTTCACAGTCGAAACGGGCAAAACATGCCAACAACATTGAGACCGGTCGAAAAGAGACTAGCACTTACTCAGATTTGCAATTCGGTCCTTCATAACAAGCGCGTTGCATCAACATACGTGCGTCAAGATCTGGCGTGTAAGCGTGTCTGCCTATCTGGACGAAACATATATGACGAGAAGAAGGTGTTCGACGGCTGGGCGGCAGCAGCCACATAGCTAGTATGGCGGCATAGAAAGTTGATGCCATGCACACCTAGCCGGCAGCGCTTCATGTTCTGCAAGCCAAAAGCGGGGGGTCTGCCGGCAGCGGCGGCCTCCGTCACAACTCACGCATTGACGCTGGGCTCTCCTTTCGACAACGCTTCCACCCTCCCGCGTTTCGAGTCGTCGAATTTGAGATCCTCAATCCAGTCCCCTCCACATATCGCAGTCTTGTCACCTGCTGCATTCGTCGCCCTCCCAGCAAGTTGACCAGGTCTTCCATTGGTGCTGCCCATAGGGCGCCATGCACGGCGTCACACGCGGTAACAACAGTGTGGCACGTTCCCGCCTATGATATAAGGACGATGATGATGCTCTCAGAGGCTGTCCTTCGACTGCCGTACAAGGCTCTTGCATCTGTCCGGACGGCCCGTACCCAATTCATGATGTACCTATATATATAGGGGCTGGCTAAATCGCTCCTGGGATTTTAAAATCGCGGAAAAAAATTCCCGGATTGGGAATAGCGCAGCCGCGAAGCGGTGGCCCGTGCACCGCCCCGTAATAAAATTGATACTTTCGAATCTTTTGCCACAATAAAATATATATAATTTATATTGGCCTCCATACTAATAAATTCCAAAGAACTGGCTTTTTAACAAAGTTTTTTTTATTAAAAAAGCTTAAATATAGCCCGAAATGTAATTGTTTTGGTAAAATTGCTTGAAAAATGCATTTTATTTTATTTGAAAGCCAATTTATTGGTTTACTAAAGGTAAACGGGTGAGATAAAATGCACGTGCGATTTGGGGTTATTAGTATACTTGTTAATTATAGTTAAAAAAAAAGGCTGGCTTATTGCCAGCACTTTTTTTAAAGCCATTTCCGGCTTTTGGCGCTAGCAATAGCGCTGCGCCAGCTGCGTGAGCACGGGCTATTATGGCCATTTATAAGTGCTTAAGGCTTTTGCTATAATTGGTTAAATATTGGGAGTTTTTTATTTTATAATAAAAGCTGGCCAATTGCTAATATTGGTATTTAATTAAATAATGGCTTTAAAATCTTTTTCTATTATAATTTCCTAAAAGTTCGGCTTTTTTAAAGCTTTTTTTTTACTTAGTTTTTTTTTTTACTTAGTTTTTTATTTTAATAATGGTTTTATTTGTATTTAACAATTTTTCCAAGGCTTTATTAAAAGCAGCTTTGGTAAAAGCATTTATTGAATTATTTTTGCTATTAATTTACCTGATTTTTTGGATTTTTTTTTATAGCTTTGCTTTAAATGCAAAATATTTATTATTAAATGCTTTTTTATAGTTGTTTTTAGCTTAATTAAAGATTTATAAAAATTATAATTATTTATATAAATAATAATAAATATATTAAATATATTTAGCTAAAGGGTAATTAAATTAAAAACAGAGCTAATTAAAATTGCTATATTAGTATTTAATATTATAGCTAAGATTTTAAAAATTAAAATGCTTTTCGTAATATTGGTTTACTAAGGGTAAAGGGGTGAGATAAATTGCACGTGCGATTTAGGGTTTATTAATATACTATTAATTATATTTAAAAAATGAAGGCTGGCTTGTCGCCGTTCTTTTTGAAGCCATTTTCAAATTTTGGCATTAATAGCAGCTATATAGGCATGGGCTATTTTGGCTGCTATTTTAATGCCTAAGGTTTTTACTGCAGCTGATTAAATATTTGGAGCTTTTTATTTTATAATAAAAAAAGCTAATCAATTGCTAGAATTGGTGTTTAATTAAATAATGGCTTTAAATTTCTTTTTTATTATAATTTACCAAAAATTAGGCTTTTTTTAAAGCTTTTGGGGTTTTTTTTAATAATGGTCTTATTTGTATTTATTGATTTCTCCAAAATTTTATTAAGGGCAGTTTTAATAAATGCATTTATTGAATTATTCTTGCTATTAATTTATCTGATTTTTTGAAATTATTTTTTTATAATTTTATTTTAAATGCAGAATATTTATTATTAAGCGCTTTTTTATTATGGTTTTTAGCTTAATTAAATATTTGTGAAAACTATAGCTGTTTATATAAATAATAATGGGTATATTGGATATATTTAGCTGGTTGAGAATTAAATTAAAAATGAAATTGATTAAAATTGCTATATTAGTGCCTAGTATTATAGCTAAAATTTCGGAAGCTAGAATAATTTTAATAATTGTTTTTAATTCAATGCTATTTTAATAGAAAATATTGCTTTTGAATTTAAATATAGTCGTTAAAATATTTAGAAATTTATTTGCTAAAATAATTAAATAATTTGATTGGGAGAACAAATTTTTATTATTAGCAAATAATTCATTTATAAAAATAAATAGCTTGGCTATAAAAAGATCCAAAGGAATATAAATAAATTTCCGGTTAAAATTATTTATTATAATTATTTATTTAATTGTTTTTGCATTTTATTTAATAGAATTTTAATATTAAATTGCAATTAAAAAATTAAATGCTAATTTTGGCTGATATATTAATAATGAATGAATTGCTTTAGCTTTTTTTTTCAAATATAATAGGCTTTTATATTAAAAGCTATAAAATTTATAAAATTAATTTTGTTATTTTGGGTTTTTTATTTAAACATTATAGTTTTTTTTAAAAAATTTAAAATGCAGCTACTAAATATTTAAAAAATGCTTTTTATTAGTTTAGTTTTGAATTTGGCTTTGAATTTGGCATTTTAAAGCTTTTGTTTTTTAAAATTTAATTATTTTTAAATAGCTAAAATAAGAGTATTATTTATTTAAAATGCCATTATTGCTTGCAGGTCCGGATTTTCAAAATTTGGATTGGAAATTATTAGACAAAGGTTAAATATAGATATTTTTCTATAGAGTTTTTTAATATAATGCTTTAAATAAATAATAAATTGATAAGAACCGATTTTAGCTAAGCTATAAAATGGTTTTAAAAAACAAATAATAATGCCAAAAGGAAATCTGTTTCTTATTTTTTTAAGCAAATGGTAATAGATTTTTTTATATAATTTATTTTGGAAATATAAATATATTTATATAATATTTTTTAAAAATAATAGTTATTTATATTTGAAAGTAAAAATAAATGCTAAGCAAATAAGGATTTTCTGAATATAGTATTAAATTATTGGAAATTGAGTTAAAATAAAGTATTTGCTAGTATTATTATATTCTTGTATTATTAATTTGGATTTTTTATATAATATAAATATAGCTTTGCTTTTGATTTTTTTAACTATTTTTATTTTGAATATTTATTTTCGGCTATAAATTTAAAAATATTTATAGCAATAAAGCCGTTTATTTTTGGTTTTTTTTAGCTATAAATATAGCTGTATATTAAAATAAAAAATAAAAAAAGGAAATACTATCAAAGTCTAAAATTATTTTTTGCAATATATATATATATATATATTTAAACCTGATTTTAATTTTGAATTATATTTTGAATTTTTAATTAGAAATTCTTGGGCATTTAACTTATTATTTATTGGTTTTGGAATTTTTGATTTTTTTGATAGTTTTTTTAATTTTTAAATATTTTTGAATTTGATGGACCGGTTTTTTTTAGAAATTGGAGAATTTGAATTTAATTTTAATTTTAATTTTAATTGGAAATTTAATTAAATTTGAAAATAATTTAGCTATATAATTAGTGATTTAGATTATGATTTAAATAGTGCTTTTAATTATAGTATAACTGGTGGAATAAATAATGGAATATTTGCAGCTATTTATTTTGAGGCATTTGGCATTGCAGCTAATGGATTAGAAATTGGCCTATTTGGCGCTATAAGCGCAGGCTAATTTGAAAATGGATTATAAAAAGCATTTCAATTTATATGCTATGGCTTAATATAAGTAAATTTAAAATTTATATCCCGTTTATTAATTTTTATTATTACAATTTGATTTTTATTTTTTTAACTTGGTAAAGGCCATTTTTTTATATTAAAATTATTAATTCAATTTTCAAACTTATAATATTTAGAATATTTAAAGTGTTTTTTATTGCTAGAGCATTGGCTATTGTTTTTAAAAAATATATTTTTTTAATTTTAATTATAGCCTTTTTAATAGTTTTTGCTTTTTTAATTATTAAAAGGGATAATGCTAATTTATAAATAAATTTAAAATAAGCATTAAATATTAAAAAAATGGAAATAAAGCCATTTAATCCAGCTATATTATTTACAATTTT
The DNA here is from genome assembly GCA_037179335.1 of Cyclaneusma minus. NCBI lineage: Eukaryota > Fungi > Ascomycota > Leotiomycetes > Marthamycetales > Marthamycetaceae > Cyclaneusma > Cyclaneusma minus. The sequence continues at coordinate 1,784,023 of JAKZHN010000001.1, read as the reverse complement.
AATTGCTATTTGCAAAATAATTTTAATTGGGGTGTTTAGCAGGTTATTTGAAATGGTTTTAATGGTTTTTTTAAAGAATGGCATAGTAGTGCTTATTCCGTTTAATGCTTTAATAGGTTTTTATTGATATAATTTTTATTTGAATTTTTTTAAAAGCAATTTGAATTTGAAAATTAAATGGTTTTAAATATATATTAATTTAACATAATTTAATAGCCTATTAAATTATTTTTGCATATTGGGATAATATAATTTTTGCTGCTCGAAATTTAATAATTGTATTTATAATATAAACAGTATAATGGTTTTTTTATTAAAAAATATTTATTAAAATTTCAATATTAAATTTAAATTTTTTACCGGTGTTGAATTTAAATTGTATTGGAGGTTTGCTATAAATTTAATATTAATAACAATATTTAACAATTTATTCCAAAGTTTTTATTTTAAAAAATTTATTTGCATTGTATAAGAAATCTTGCATTCTTTTGCAATGGCATGGCTTTAGTTTTTTTTATTGTTTTTTAATTTCTATTAAATATTTAATAGGTTTTTTTTATTATTAAATTTGGCTGAAATAAATAAAAATTACAAATGGCTCTATTTAATAAATATAGCTATTTTAAGATTTTTTTAAATTATAATATTTTTTAAATTATTATAATAAATATTTATTTATTTTACATTATATAAAAAAAAGCATAAAAATATTATTATTTGTTATAATAAAACAAACTATTTCAAATAGTATTTAAATATTAAATATGCCTAATAATTTGCTAGAGCTATTATTTTTGAAGCAAATGCCAAAAATGCCTTTAAAATTAAATTTGAATTTCAAATCAAATATAATTGCTTAAATTTTTTTAAATTAACTAATACTATTAAATAATATCTTAATAATATTGCTATTTGGAAATATACTTTGAATCTTTTTTAATATAGCGGCTATAAATAGTAAAAATTTCTATTATAAAAATAGGATTTTTTAAATAAAATAAAATAAATAGTAATATTTTAATAAATAAATAAGCTATTTGCATATTTGCAATTTTTTTATAATAGCTTAATTTTTTAAAATATTAATGCTAATTATAAATAAATATAATAAATAAAAATTTGAATTCGAATTAAAATTAAAATTTAAATAAGGGTTTTTCTTATTTTTCAAATTGGATAATTATCACACGGGGCCGGCCGAGGAGGGCGCCCTGCGGGCACCCCACAAGGCACGTGTGCTAGAGGTGTGTAGGAGATAAGTATTGCTTACTAAGGAAGCTAAGCGAGGCTTTTAGTATATTATACTTAGGTGCTGCCATTTTTATTTAAGAAAGGTAATGGCTATTTTTTATAATTAAAGAATATATATAATATATTTATATTTATTAATATATTTATAATTATTATAATAAAATAGCCGCTTTTATTTTGAAAAACAATAATTTAATAAAATAATAATTATTTAATTTATTAATTATAAACCCGGTAATAACCTTATTTATAAACTTTTTATAAAAAGCCTTAAAAACCAATTTCGCTTAATTCTAAAAGAGCTTAATATTAATAATAATATTAGTAAATTTTGTATATTAATTTAAAAACCCGTATTTAATAAAAACAATAATGCATTTATTAATATTATTAATAAAAGCGCTATTATTATTAATAATTAAGGCATTTTAATTAAAAATATAAAGGCGAAATTAATTAAGCTCCTGTTTTTAATTTAATTTAAAATTAAGCAAATTTAAATTTTAATAATTTTATTGCTATTTAATAAATTACTTAAAAACTGGAAACCAAAGAAAACCCAAATATATATAAAATTGCATGCTAAAATTATAACCTTTATTTATAAATATAGCGTATCTAATTTGAATTCTAATAATAAATAATAAATTATTAAAAGGTTTTATATATTTAAAAAGTTTTATATATTAAATATTAAAATATATTATATATATATATATATATATATATATATATATTATAAATAATTTCATTGCTTATAAAATTATTTTAATATATAATCTTTTTTAAAAAAATGTAATTTATATTTATTATGCTTTAATTATATTTAAAAGCCGTATATATATTATATAATAATATTATTAAATAAATCATAAATTGGAAAAGATTTTATTAAAAAAAAGCTTAATATTAGATATAATAAACATAAAATAATTATATATATTATATATATTAAACCAATCTATTAAAAAGGCTTAAAAACAAGTAAAACGTTTTATCATAAAATAAATATTTTAATTTTTTATATAAAAAATGTATTTTATATATTTTTTAATAACCAATTTATTTCCAAGCTTTATAATAATATTAAATAGGATTTTATTTTCCAATAAAGCAATTAATTATAAATTAATATATAATATATATTTAATATAGCTAAAAAATAAACCTAATTTCCGATTTAAAATAAAAAATATACTTAATATAAATAATATAAAAAATATTATAATAATTATAATAGATTATAAAATCTATAAAATATTCTAAATAATAATATAGCAATTTAATATTAACCAAATTATAAAATAAAAAAAAACAGCTATTATGAAAATACAAATTAGCAATATAGCTAAGGTTAATATTGGTTGTTTTTATGTTTTAATTATAGTAATAATAATTATAATTTATTTAATTATATTTATAAAAAAATATTAAAATTAATAAAAACTTACATATAAAACCTATAAATATAAATAGCCTAATAATAAAGCATATGTTTTAAATAGTAATGGCTTTAATAGCTATTAAAAAAACGCCAATTATATAAAACTGGTTTTAATTGTGGCTAAAATTATAATAGTTATAATTAAAATAAATAAAATTAAGGTTTTTTTAAAAAAGCTATAAATAAAACCCTTAATTTGATAAATTATAAATATAAATATAATAATTATTTTTTTAGTAATTATTTAATTTAACGATTGTTTTATAAAATAAAAGCATACAATAATCGATTATTTAATTGCGATTAATATTTAGAATATGGTTTCTGCTTTTATTTTTATTAATAATGGATTAAATAGAAACTTTGTATTATCAAAATTTATAAAAAAATAAAAATGGGTTAATATATATCTATAATAATTATAAATTTATTTTTTAAATAAAACCTAAATAAAAATTAAATAAAAATTAAATAAAAATTAAATAAAAATTAAATAAAAATTAAATAAAAATTAAATAAAAATTAAATAAAAATTAAATAAAAATTAAATAATATTATAAAATCTTTATCAAAACCCTTAATAATAAAGGTAATGTAAAAAACCAAAGCATTAAAATATATAAAATACCTATATATTTATATATATTTTTTTTATTTTTTTTATTTTTTTTATTTTTTTTAGCTTAAATAAGCAAATAATAAATATTATAATTAGGCTAAAACCAATTTCATTTACAAACGCCAAATTAAATATAAAATTATTGCTTAAAATAAGCTAAAAAAATAAAAGAGCTAAATATAGTAGTGTATACTTTAGATATAATAAATAAAAAATTGTTATATATAAAATATTTTATATATAAAAGCTGGAAATATAATATTAAATTATATAAAATAATACTTAGCAAGACAAATAAAAAGCTATTTTTTATAAGAAATACCGCAAACAAAAATAAAACTGGACTCTAGTATACTCTTAAAGCGGTAAATTGTTAAATATTAAAAATACCTATAAAAGGCGTATAATAAAACTAAGATTAAAGTTAAAATAAAAAATTAAAATATAAAAGACCAGAGTTTTAGCAAAATAAAATTGGACTCCAATATACTCCTAAAGCCGTAAATTGCCAAATATTAAAGATATTTATAAAAAATATATAGTAAAACTAAAATTAAGGTTAGAGTAAAGGATTAAAATATAAGAGACTAAAGAAACTAATCTATTTTAATAATATTTTTAATATAATAAAAGCTAGTATATTATCTGTATATTTTAATTAAAATTATATTATAAAAACCAAAATAAATTTATTTTATTAATTTATTTATAAGCTATTTAAGAAATAGCTAATTATATTAAAGAAATATCTTAATAATATATAAATAAAAATTGAATTTGTAAATTAAAAAACCTAATAAAAGTTTTTATATTATTTATATTTTAAAAAAATAAAGAATTAAATAATATAATTATTAAAAATTATTGCCTATTTTTCTTAATTAATAAATTTCTAATTAAATTAAAAAAAGCCAAAATCTTTATTAAACTGGATTTTAAAAATTTATAATATAAAATTTATATATATAAAAAAAATAAAAAATAGCATTTTATATAAAATATAGCTATTTTGAATATTTAATAATATTATTTAAATTAATAAATATATTAGCTATATTTCAAATTTATATAAATATAGTATTTAGGGAATTTTTAAATATTATTATAATAATTTATTTTAATAATATTTTAATTTATTTGAAAAGTTTTAATAAGTATAATAAATATATAAAAGCCGTATCTAAAAAGCTATAAAAACATTTGTTTTTTATAAAAAAAGGCCAATAGAAATTTAAAGTAAATAAGGGTTTATTTTTAAGCTTTATAATAGGAAAAAATGGTATATATATAAAATTAGAAAAACTATATATTATTTAAAAATGGCCTATACCAATTCTATATATAAAATTGCAATTATTTTTAAAATATAATAAATTTATATTATTTATAATTAACTTATTTATTAATAATATAAATATTAATAAAAAATGCTTATTGAAATAGTTTTTAAAAATATAAAAGGCCTTTTAATATATTAAAAATATATTTATAAATAAGTTAATATTATAATACTTTAATTTTATAAAGCATTTATAAATTGTATATAATACTTTTAAATTTATAATATTGGGAATTTTGAAATAATTTAAAAACTTGGATAATTTAATATAATATAATTAATATTTAATAGCTTTTTAATTCTATAAATTAATAAATAGAAAATTAATGTATTAAAGATATAATACTAAATTGTTTATAATTGTGGAATTTTTTAATATTAGAAATAATATATTAAAAATATATATTATAAAATGTAAATATTTTCAGATTATAATAATTTATATTATTCTATAAGTATAAAAAAACTTAATAAATATTAAATAAAATAAGCTATAAAATTAAAACCTTATAACTTTAATATTAAATATATTATAGAAATTAAAAACCCCGCTAATTCCTTATTTTATAAATTAGATTATAAAAAAATAATAAAAAATACTTTTTTATATATATTATAATAAAAGCTCCGCCATTTATTTAACTATATTTTAAATATATATATTTTAAAAAATATAGCTATTTTTATAAATATGGCAATTATATTTTAATTAAAACTATTAAATTAAAAAATTAATATTATATATTTTATTTATATATTATAAATACAGATTTTTAAGTAAAAAGCTATATTTTATTTAAGCTATAAAAATCTAGAAGCCAAAATAATTCAAACATGCTTTATAATTATTTTTAAAATTTAAAAAAATAATAAATATATATAAAAATACAAAGCTAATTTATATTATATAAAAATAAATAATAGAAATTTAAAGACGGTATATTATATTAAAAACATTACAATAAATATATTATATAAAGAAGTTTTATATATTTATTATAATAATAAATTAGTAGGCTATTTTAAAATAAACCAAATATTGATTTGAATTTATTATAAATATTATTAATTGAATATAAAAATAAAAATATAAAAATATATATATAATTGCTATATTTATTAATAGAATAAAACGCGTTAATATATATTTTATAATTAATTACAGTTTTTATTTTTAATTAATAAGCTATAAATATATTTATTATAAAATTTTATTATAAATTTGTTTAAATTATAATATATAAGTAAAACATATAATACTATTTTAATAATAATAAATTGCTATATTAAAACTATATAATTTATATATATATAATTAAAAATATTAATATATAACTTTTAATAAAATTATTTTTTAATAAAATTATTTATTTTATAGAAATCTTTAAAACTATTATATTTAATTATAACTCTATACTTATTAATATATTATAAAAAGCCTTTTATTATAAATTTTATATAATATATAAATATAATACAGCATTTATTTTAAACGGATAAATAAATAAAGCAAGTAAACCAAATCCTAAAAACCTATATATAATGCTATTATAATAACAAAAAAATAAATTAAATAACCCAATTAGCTATAATAGAATTTGTTTATAATAATAGAATTGTTTTATATAATATATAAATATTATTTATAAATTAGTATTAATTTTTTCATATAATTTATAAAAATTAAAATATTTAATATAAAAAAGCGAAAAAACAATATAATATAATAAATATATATTATTATAAAAACTGGGAAAATATCATTAATAAATATAAAAAGCAATATATAAAAAAAGTATAAAATTATAGATTTCGATAAAAAAAACTAGGTCTTTTTATTTATTAAAAATAAATATTTTAAGGTTGGAAAGCTAGTAAAAAAGTATATAGGCTTTTTTTATTATTATTAAAAAAATAGGAGTCTAAATTTATTATTTAAAGCTTTTATTTAAATTTTAATTAAAAAGACTATAAAATACTTTTTATATTAGTTTTTTAAAATCCGCTAAAATACCCCAAAATAATATATATAAATTATATTTTGCAAATTTTATAATTTTTAAAAAAAACTTGAAAAAAATCGTAAAAAAGAAATTTAAAAATATTAGCTTATATTTTACATATATTGAAAAAATTAAAATTGAAATTAAAATTAAATATTAACCAGAAAAAAACTTTAAGAAAACTTTAATAATTTTAAATAAAGTTATTAAAAAAACATTAAAACTAAATTATAATAATAGCGGAAAAATTATAAAAAAAGCTCAGACTTTGAAAAACAAATATTGCAAGGCCAATTTTAATTTTATATTTAAATATAAAATGCCTAGTTATATGCAATAGCAAATAAAGGTAAAAATCAATATATAAGTTTTTTTAAAAAAATAATATTATATTAAATTATATTTTTAAAAAATTAAATTGAAAAATTGAAAAATTAAATAAAAAATGTAATTTCTTTAAAAATTATAAAATAAATAATTAAAAATTAAAATTTTTATATATATTATATATATTAAATAATTTAATTAAGAAATAAATATTATATAAAAATAAATTCAATTAGCAAAATTAAAAAACCCGCAATATTTTTAAATAAAACCAGCTATTTATTTCAATTCGCATATATTAAGCTTATAATTTTTATATATTATATTATATTGCTAAAAGCCCGATTCTCTTTTCTATATTAAATAATATATTTTCAAAAAAAAACAATTAAAATTAAAATTTATTTATATTTTAATTAAATATATATAAAACAAGCAAAACCTAAATTTATTAAATAATATTAAATATTAATTGCTATATATATTAAAATATAAATTGCAAAAGAAATTTCAATTAAAGCTATTATTATTATTTTTAATTTTTTAAAAGCATTATATATTATATATTTTAAAAAGGTATGTATTTTAAAATACAAAAAAGCCTTGGCAATTTTTATATTATTTATTAATTGAGTTAATGTTTTATTATAATTAGCGTGTTAATTTTAAAAAAAAGCTTGAATTTTAATATAGCAATAGCGGTAAAATACAAAAGCATTGTAAATTGCATTAAATCAAAAAAATTAGATAATAGAAATTTGTAAAATAATAAATTAATTAAAAAAAAAGAAAAGAAAATTTAAATTTATTATATAATAAAATAAATTATAATTATTGCAATAATAATTGCATTTGAAGTTATTTGAAATTTAATTATAAATATTAAAAATATTGCAAAAAAAGTTTATAAAAAAACTATATATATATTAAATAGAAATTTAAATTTAAAATGCCAAAAAAAAACTTAATAGAAATGCAATTTAAATTTCGCGGCGAAATTGCAAATTTAGCATTATTATTATAATTATATGTAAAATTTCTATTATATTAAGCTTAAAATAAATTATTAGCGAAATTTTGTATTTTGCAATTAAAAATATTAAAAACTATAATATTAAAAAAAAACGATAATTTTCGCTAAAAAAGCGTATATTAAAAAACCTAAAAAAACCCCCCCCCAATAAAAGCAGCAAAATTTATTTTATATAAATAATTTTTTTAATAAAATCCAATATAATCGCTATAAAAAAAGAATTAAAAAAACACTTGAAAATTTTCTAAAAAAAACCCCCCAAGAAATATAATTAAAAGTTAATATACTATTATTGCAAAAAGCGTATAATACGTATAAAAAAATGAAATAAAAAAATAGAAAAGTTTTAATATTAATTATTTAAAATAGCATATATAAATTGATAAAAATAATAAAATCCCAATAAATTTTGATATAAAAAACTAAAAATTTGAAATAATAAAAACAATTAAATAAAAATTTAAAATTAATTTAATAATAAATAGCGCAATTTATATATTAAGATTAAGATTTTCAAAATTAAGCAATAATAAATTTAAAAATAATTATTAATAATAGCAAATTAATAAAAGCCTATTAATTTACGCAATTAAAATAAAAAATCAAAATTAGTAATTAAAGCCAGATATTAAATTATCAAAAAGCGAAGGTTTATATTTAAAAGCTCCAAGGCCTAAAGCTATAAAACACGAAATAATTATCATATAGGGCCAAAAAAAGCGCTTTATAAATATTTTATAAAATATATATTGCCTATTAAAAAGGCTAAGAAACTTTTTAGCGCATAATATTTAAACGCTGCTATTTTTTATAGCTAAGAAATATATACAACGCACCCCTATTTGCTAATTTATTTTTGATTATTATAATAGTAATAGGACGCGGCGTTTAAATAAAGCAAATAAAAATTGGCTTTGCATTTTTAATTATTTATTATTAAAATCTAAGGGATTTTAAAGCTTCGCGCTTTTTAAAAAAGCCAATTAGCATATTGCGCAATTAAGAAAAATATTTCTTTTTAATAATTTTGCAAATTTGCTGCTTTTAATAAAAACAAAACGCTAATTAGTATTAATTTACTAAAGGTAAATAAATAAGACAAATTGCATAAACGATTTGGGATTTATTAATATGCTATTAATTGTATTTAAAAAAGGAAGCCTGCTTTATTGCCGCTTTTTTTAAAGCCATTCCCAAGTCTTGGCGCTAGTGGCAGCCATATGGGCACAGGCCACCCTGGCCGCCACCTTGGTGCCTAAGGCTTTTGCTGCAATCGGTCAAACAAGTAAATCTTTTTTTAATTTAATGCTGCTTTAATAGAAAATATTGCTTTTGAATTTAAATATAACTGCTAAAATATTTAAAAATTTATTTGCTAAAATAATTAAATAGCCCAATTGGAAAAATAAATTTTTATTATTAGCAAATAATCCGTTTATAAAAATACATAGCTTGACTATAGAAACATTCGGGGAAATGTAAATAAGTTCCCAATTAAAATTATCCATTATTTATTATAATTATTTATTTAGAATTTTTGCTTTTTATTTAATACAATTTTAATATTAAATTGCAATTGAAAAACTAAATGCTAATTTTGGCTAATATATTAAAAACGGGTAAATTGCCTTGGCTTGTTCTTAAATATAATAAGCTTTTATATTAGGAGCTATGGAATTTATAAAATTGATTTTATTATTTTGGCCTTTTTATATGAAAATTATAGCTTTTTTAAAATTTTTAAAATGCATTTATTAAATATTAGAAAAATGGTTTTTATTAATTCCGTTTTTGGCTTGGCTTTAAATTTGGTATTTTAAAGCTTTTGTTTTTTTAAATTTGATTATTTTTAAATAGTTAAAATTAATGTATTATTTATTTAAAATGCTATTATAGTTTATAAATTTGGAGTTTTAAAATTTGGATTGGAAATTATAAAATAGAAATTAAATATGGATATTTTTATATAGAGCTTTTTAATATAATGCCTTAAATAAATAATAAACCAATAAAAACCGGCTTTTGCTAAGCTATAAAATGGCTTTAAAAAACAAATAATAATATTAAAAAAGATTTTTTTTAAATAGGTAATAATAAATCTTTTTGTATAATTTGTTTTGAAAATGCGAATACATTTGCATAATGTTTTTTAAAAGTAATAGCTATCCATATTTAAAAATAAAAATAAATGCTAAGCAAATAAGGATTTCTTAAGCATAGCATTGAATTATTGGAAATTGAATTAAAATAAATTGCTTGCTAAAATTATTGTATTTTTGCATTATTAGTTTTGATTTTTATAAAGTATAAATATAGCTTTTTTTTTGTTTTCTTGATTTTGAATATTTATTTTTTATTATAAATTTAAAAATTAAATTAAATAAATTTAAAAATATTTATAGCAATAAGGCCATTTATTTTCGCTTGGTTTAAAAGCTTAAATAGCTTGCTTTTTATAGTAATTTTGCCTTTTTTTTAATTATAAATATAATTGCATATTAAGCTTTTTTAAAGAAAGGAAATGCTATTGAAATTTAAAATTATTTTTTATAATATATAGGTATATATTAATTTTTTCAAATTTGATTTTAAATTATTTAATTTTAAATTATAGCCAAAAAAAAATAGCTACATAATTTTAGGCATTTAATTTATTATTTATTAATTTTAAAATCCTTGGTTATTTTATAGCTTTTTTGGTTTTTAAATGCCTTTGGGATTGGCTTTTCTTTTTAAAGGCCGTTTTTTAGCGCTGGAAAATTTGGTTTAAATTTAAATTTTGATTTTAATTAGGGATTTAATTGAATTTAAAAATGATTTGGCTATATAATTAATAGTTTTGATTTTGGTTTAAATAATGCTTTAAATTATAATATAAATAATAGAATAGGTAATGAAATATTTAATGAAATAAATAATACTGTGACAATTGCCCTATTTGGCGTTATAAATGCTGGCCTATTTAGTATTATAAATACTGGCTAGTTTAAAAATGGATTATAGGATGCATTTTAATTTATATACTATAGTTTAATATATATGAATTTGAAAAAATGAGTTTTATTATTATAATTTGATTTTTTTTTAAATTTTATAGGGCCTATTTTTTTATTTTTTTTTATATAAAAGCCATTGATTGAACTTTTAAATTTATGATTTTCAAAATGTTTAAAGTATTTTTTATAGCTAGGGCATTAGCTATTATTTTTTTAAAGTATATTTTTTTAATTTTAATTATAGCCTTTTTAATGGTTTTTTCCTTTTTAATTATTAAAAGGAATAATGCTAATTTGTAAATAAGCTTTGGATAAATATTAAATACCAAAAAAATAAAAATAAAGCTATTTGGTCCAATTGTATTATTAATAGTCTTAATTGCTATTTGCAATACCATTTTAATTGGGGTATTTAGCAAATTATTAAAAATGGTTTTAATAGTTTTTTTTAAAAATGATATAATAGCGCTTATTCCGTTTGATATTTTAATATATTTTAATTGAAATAATTTTTATTTGAATCTTTTTAAAGGCTATTTAGGCTTGAAATTTCTTGCTAATAAATTTTATTCCAGTATTTATAATTAGGAGATTAAATGGGTTTAGATAAATATTAATCCAGCATAGCTTAATAGCTTGCTAAATTAGTTTTATATATTGGAATAATATAGTTTTTATTGCTTGGAATCTAATAGCTATATTTATAATACATATAATATAATGGCCCTTTTACTGGAAAATATCCATTAAAATTTTAATATTAAATTTAAATCTTTTGCTAATATTAATTTTAAAGCGTATTAAAAATTTGCTATAAAATTAATATTAATAGCAGTATTTAATAATGTATTTCAGGGCTTTTATTTTAATTTTTTTATTTGCATTAAATAAAACATCTTGCATTTTTTTTCAATAATATAGCCCTAGTTTTTATAAAAAAAATTAAATATTTAACAGTTTGTTTTTATTATTAAATTTGGCTGGAGTAAATAAGAATTACGAATGGCGTTATTTAATAAATATAGCCATTTTGAAATTTATTTAAATTATAGTGTTTTTTATATTATTGTAATAGATATTTATTTATTTTATATTATAAAAAAGATTACTATAATAAAAGGGATTATTTTAAATAGTATTTAAATATTAGCTATATCTAGTGGTTTGCTAGGGCTATTATTTTTAAAGCAAATGCTAAAGATTTCTTTAAAAATAATTTTAACCTTTAGGCCAGGAGTAATTGCTTGGAGAGCTTTGAATTAATCAATATTACTAAATGATATTTTGGCCGCACCGCTGTTTGGAAAAATGCTTTAAAAAATGCCTTTGGTATAGCGGTTATAAATGTTAAAAATCTTTGCTGTAAAAATAGGATTTTTTAAATAAAATAGATTGAATAGGAATATGTTAGTAAATAAATGGGCTATTTATATATTTGCAAGAATTTTTATAATGGCTTAACCTTTCAGAATACCGATTTCAATTATAAATAAATATAGTGTTTTAGAATATAATTTAAATTTAATTAAAGGCTTTTTTTGTTTTTAAAAATGGATAATTAAATGGCTTAAAAAAGCTGTGTAGTTTTAGTAAAATATATAGTATTTTTTATTAATTGTTAATCATTAGGATTATGTTTTTTATAATTTTGCTTTTTTAATTTTATATAAAAAGATATAATAATGCTTTTTATTAAAAGGCGTTTTTTTTATTTTTTGACTTTTTTTATTTTTTCCATTTTTCCATTTTTTTATTTTTGGGATATTTGATAAAGAAATGATTTGGTTTGCTATAAATATAATATAGCTTTTGCTTGAAATTTCTTTTAAATTTCCTATTAAATTTCCTATTATATATGTTTTTATTAATATAATAAATGTAGAATTGGTTAGCTAGAATTTGGTTTAAATAACTTGGTTTTTTATTAGTTTTTTTATTTTGGGAGTATTAAAATTAAAATAATGGGGCTGCCTGGTAAAAGGAGTGGCTGGAGAGAGCTGCTTGGTAGAATAAGTAATTGGATTTTGGATTATGGTTGCAGGATTCGAAATGGGTGTGGAATTAAATGGTGCTGGTATTGATTTTTATTTTATTGGAAATGGCGGAATGGATTTAAATTGCCAGGCTTTTATAATTTGGCTATGGATTTGAAAGTATTTATTTATAATTTGGAATGTTTTAAATGCTTTAATAAAGCTAATTTTTAATAGTTTTATTTAATTGATATTTTAAATTAAAATTTAGCTGGATTTTTTAAAAATTATTAAATATTAAATTTAAGCATTTTATTTTCAATTTGCTTAAATTGTTAATAATAGCTTTGCAAAGGCTAATATTAATTTTTAGATTTTAATATTTTATTCTATTGGCTTTAATTTTAAATTTGAGTTTTGTAAAATTAATTATTTTATTAAAAAAGAATTTTTAACGGGCTATAAATCGGTTATAGTATTTTCGGGCTTTGCCAATTAATATATAAAAATAAATTATAGTATATATTATTAAGGAAACGCTAATTTTATCATATATATTATAGAATTTTTAAAATTTGGTATTTAAAATATTAAATATTTTACCGCTATAGCAGTTTCTTTTCTAATATACCTTGCTAAAAAAAACATGATTTTATAATTTTTTTTTCTATATCCGAGTATGCAGGGTTTCTTATTTTATAAAAAAGTTGATAAGCAAATAAAAAAAAGTTAATAGAAAAAGAAAGAAAGCGAAAAAATATATAATATTTTTGAAAATAGTATTTTGATTTTGGAAGCAAATAGCGGGATATTTTTAAATTTGGTGGAATTTTATAATTAGATGTTAACTTAGATTTTATAGGGATTTTAAAACATCCTAGTGTGGTTTTTTTAAATAAGGCATTTTTTAAAAATGATTCAATTAATAGTAGTTTAATTAAAAATGATTTAACATAATTTTAAAATCGTTTTTAAAATGTTTGTTTATTTTTTATTAATTTTTAATTTATTTAGCTTTTTTAATATTTTGCTTTATATTTTGGCTAAAAGGAATTTGGCAATTTTTGGAGTATTAGTTTTAGTTTTTGGAGTTTGATTTTCTTTTTTTTTTGGAAAAAAGCTTTGCAGGCTTTTTATAAATGCTTTTAAAAATTGCATTTAAAATGGGATATTTAATATTTATTTGTTTTTTGGCTAATTTAATTGCTGGCTAATTCTGTAATGAATTGTTTTTTATTGCTAAATTAAATAAAAAAGTAATTAATTTTTTGTTTTTTTAAATTGTTTATAAAAATGCCATTTCGATAGAGAAATAACTTGATTGTTTTGTGTATTTTTAAATATACTAGTTTAAATATATCAAAGTTTTAGTTTTTAAATTTATTTTAATATAATATTATAATGCTATATTAATTTTTTTATATTAATTTAAAAATACTGCATTTGATATAAAAGTAATATAAGTTTTTGGTTTTTTATATTAAAATTTATTGAATTGTATTTTTAAATATAATTTAGCTTTATATTAGAAATATAAAATTGGGAATATATATATATATATATGTATATATAGATTGGATGGCAATATAATTATAAAGTTTCATTGCGCAGATTAAACGAATAGGGTATTGTAGAATAATTTGTTTTAAAAGAAAATAAATAAAGTAATTAAGGGTATATTAAGCAATTGCGCAGCTGCCAAATTATATTAGTTGGGTATAAGACTTTTTAAATGCTAAATGGGGGCGCTAGGCTTGTTTTAAGCTTTTGCTTAATGGAAGTTTAAAGCTAGGGCAAATTTGGGGAATATAAATTTAAATAAAAAATATGAATTTAAATAAATTAAATTTAGGTATAATTTAATTTAAATTGTGTCACAATGGTCAAAAATAGATTGGCAAATGGGGTGCGTTATACGTATTCCTTAGCTATAAAAAATAGCCGCTGCCTTTCTTAAGTAAGAATAGCAACGCCTAAATACAATGTGCTAAAAGCCTTATTTAGCTTTTTTAGTAAACAACGCTTATTCCCTATATACCTTTAATATATATGCTTTATAAGGTGCCTGCAAGGTGTCCTTTTTGGTCCTATATAATAATTATTCCCCCCTTTATAATTTTAGGCTCCGGAGCTCCCAAGTGCGGACTCTCGCTTTTTGGTGGTCCGATATTTGGCTTTGGTTATTAATTTCGGCTTTTTATTTTGGCCGCGTAAATTGGTAGGCTTTTATTAGTTCGCTATTATTAATAACCACTTTTAAATTTATTATTGCCTAATTTTTAAAGCCTCAATTTTTAATATATAGCTTGCATTATTTATTATTAAATCGATTTTAAACTCTTATTTAATTGTTTTTATTATTTCAAATTTTTATTTTCTTATATTAAAATTTATTACGATTTTATTATTTTTATTGGCTTTATATACATTATATTAGCTTTTATATATACTTTTTTTATAAATGCCAAAAGATTAATATAGCGGCAGCTTATTTTAAATAATTGGTTTTAGGGTTTTTTTTTATTTTTTTGTTTCTTTTTTATATATTATATATTTATTGAAATAATGGTATATCAACCTTTAATTGCATTTTTAATATAGATCTTTTTTGGCTTTCTTGGCAAATTTTAGGGTTTTTCCTTTTTTTTAATATCTTTTTTTTATAGCAATTATATTTAATTTTACCGTGACTTTATTTATATAAAGCAGGCCTTTTTATTTTTATTAAACTTTTTATTATTGCTTTTATAAGGATTTTTTAATATATGCGCTTTTAATATAAATTAGGCCATTTTTTTTAAATATTATAGCCCCTAATATTTCTAATTATAAAATATAAAATTTTAATGGTAGTTTATTTTAAATTCTATATAATAAAGGTTTTATTTATAATAATAATAATAATACTAAGTTTGCGATTCTGTTATAAAATTTAAATTACGCTTTTATTAAGCCTCTATTTATATTTTAAATTCGCATTTATATTTATTATATATAAAGCTTTTATTTAAACCTTTTTTATAAAACCTTTAATATTTATAGCTGGGTTATAAATAATTTTGAATACGGCTATTATTATAATAGTTATAAACCCTTTTATTATATAATAAATTTATAACTGGCTTTTTCTTTTTTTTACCAATTAATTTATTATTTTATAAATCCCCGTTATTTAAATTCCCTTATTTAATATAGCTTATAATGCCCTTATGCTTTATTGCGGTTATTATACCAAAGTCCAGGTTTTTTTTTAAAAACCAATATACCAATTATAATAAAAGATTAACCCGATTAAAGAATAATATAAAGGCGGCTAAAAAAATTGCTCTAAAATTTGTGTTTTTTAAAAATATAAAATATATATTATATTCAAAAATATTATAGCTGCGGTAATAGCCTTGATTAAAATTATGTTTATAATTTATATTTTAATATATATAATATATAATATATAATATTATTTAATAAATCTATTTTCCATTTTTTATATATATTTAATTAAAATATAAATAAATTATAATTTTAACCATTTTTTTAATAATATTTTATTTAATATAAAAAAAGAACCGGGTTTCTAATAATATAGTATAAAATATAGGAGCTATAAATTTAGTATATATAAATTGGGGTTTGGAAATATTATAAATTTTTTGATTTTGCTAATTGGGTTTATTTTTATATAATATTTGTTTTGGTTGGGTTATTTAATATACGGGATTTATAATTTTATTTGCATATTATATAATCTTTAATTAAATTAAGCTTTTGCCTAATTTCCGACTTTTTAACTTATTTTTTTTATAAAATATAACTCGAATTAGCTTAATTTAAAATATAACAAAGTAATTAAATTTATATTCTTATATTTTAAATATTTTTGTTTTTATTTTTGCTTAATATTATATATAGTTAAATATTTTTTATTTAAATATAAGGCTAGAATTGGCCTTTTGGTATTTTTTTAAAGCCTGCGTCTTTTTTATAATTTTATTATTATTATTATAATCTAGTTTTAATGTTTTTTTAATGAATTTGCTTAAAATTATTGGGGTGTTTTTAAGGTTTTTTTAAATTAATATTTGGTCCTAATTCTAATTTGAGCCTTTTTAATATATATAAAATATACGCTAACCGTCTTTATTTTTTTATATACCACGAGTTTTTCGACTTTCCATTTTTGGTTATTTTTAGGGTTTTTAAAATTTATAAAATACGGTTTATATATACCATTTTGGGGTATTTTAGCTAATTTTAAAAGGCTGATATAAAAAACGTTATATAATTTTTTCATTTAAAATCTGGATAAAAATTTTAAATAATAAGCTTAGGCTTTTATTTTCTTAATAATAAAAAAAGGGTTTATATATTTCTTTATTATCTTTTTAGCCTCAAAGCGTATATTTTTAATAAATAGAAAAACCCAGTCCTTTTTATTAAAGTTTATAATTTTATGCTTTTTTATATATTATTTTATATATTTGTTAATGGCATTTTCGCAGTTTTTATAATAGCGTATATTTATTATATTATATTTATTTTTTTGCTTTTTTATATTAGGCACCTTTATTTTTATAAATTATATAAAGGGATTAATGCTAATTTATAAATAATATTTATATATTATAAAAAAAGAAATTTCTTTTAATATTTTTTATTTTATACTATTATAAGCAAACTCTATTATAGCTAATTAAATTGCCAAATTGACTTTTTTATTATTATAGCAATATTATATATAGGTTTTTAGAATTTGGTTTATTTGCTTTATTTATTTATCCGTTTAAAAATCAAATATTATATTATATTTATATATCATATAAAATTTGTGGCAAAATGCTTTTTATAATATATTAATAAATATAAAGCTATAATTAAATATAATAGTTTTAAAAATTTCTATAAAACGGACAATTTTATCAAAAAATAATTTTATTAGAAATTGCGTATTAATATTTTAAATTATATATATAAATTATATAGCCTTAATATAGCGATTTATTATTACCAAAATGATATTGTATATTTTATTTATATATTATAATTTAAATAATTTTATAATAAAATTTTATAATAAATAAATTTATAGCTTATTGGCTAAAAGTAAAACTTATAATTAATTATAAAATATTTATTAACGGGTTTTGTTTTATTTGCAAATATAGCAATTATATATATAATTCTATATTTTGATTTTTATATTTGGTTAATAATATTTGCAATAAATTAAAATTAATATTTAGTTTATTTTAAAATGGTTTATTAATTTGCTATTATAATAAATATATAGGAATTTATTATATAATATATTTATTACGGGAATATATAATTTGCCTTTTTTATATAATATATTGTTTTTAAATTATTATTATTTATTTTTATATAATATAAATTGTTTTTATATTTCTATTATATATTTATCATTTTCTTAAAATTTAAAAATAATTATAAAGCTTATTTGAATTATTCCGGCTTTTAGGTTTTTATAGCTTAAATAAAATATAGCTTTTTATTTAAAAATTTGTATTTATAATATATAAATAAAGCGTATAATATTAAGTTTCTGGTTTGATAGTTTTAATTAAAATGCAATTGCTATATTTATAAAAGCAGCTATATTTTTTAAAAACTGTATATTTAAAGCATAATTAAATAAGTGGCGGAGCTTTTGCTATAATATAGGTAAAAGCGTTTTTAATATTTTTAATTAAGCATCTTTTATTGCTTTTTTATAATTTGGCTTATAAAATAGGGAATTAGCGGGATTTTTAATTTTTGTAATATATTTAATATTAAAATTGTAAGGCTTTAATTTTATAGCCTATTTTATTTAATATATATCAAGCTTTTTTATATTTATAAAATAATATAATTTATTATAATTTAAAAATATCTAAATTTTATAATATATATTTTTAATATATTGCCTTTAATATTAAAAGAATTTCATAATTGCAAGCAATTTAGTATTATATATTTGGTATATTAATTTTATATTGATTAGCTTGTAAAACCAAAAGGCTATTAAATACTAATAATATTATATTGGGTTATCCAAGGTTTTAAATTGCTTTAAAATCCCTAATACTATAAATTTAAAAGCATTATATATAATTTATAAATGCTTTATAAAATTAAAATATTATAATACTAACTTATTTGCAAATATATTTTTAATGCATTAAAAAGCCTTTTATATTTTTAAAGGCTATTTAAATAGGCCTTTTTATTTATATATATTCTTAATAAGCAAATTAATTATAAATAGCACAATTTTGCTATATTTTAAAATTAGTCGCTTATAGAAATTAGCTTATTTTAAAAACAATTGCAATTTTATATATATAATTGGTATATGCTATTTTTAAATACTACATATTTTTTTAAATTTTATATATATACCATTTTGTTTTAATTATAAGGTCTAAAAATAAAACCTTATTTACTCCGAATTTATATTTACTCTTTTTTATAAAGAAAAAGTATTTTTATAGCTTTTTAAATACGGTTTTTATATATTCATTATATTTATTAGGGTTTTTTAAATAAATTAAAATATTATTATAATAAACTATTATAATAATATTTAGAACCTCTTTAAATACTATATTTATATAAATTTAAAATATAATTGGTATATTTACCAATTTAAATGGCATTACCAAATATTTAAAATAGCTATATTTTATATAAAATGCTGGCTTTTATTTATTTTTATTTTATATATAAACTTTGTAGTATATATTTTTAAACTCTAGCTTAATAAAAATTTTAGCTTTTTCTAATTTAGTTAAAAACTTATTAATTAAGAAAAGTAAATAGCGATTTTTAATAATTAATATATAAATATAAGCTATTATTTTTTAAAAAGTATAAATAATATAGGGGCTTTTATTAGGCTCTTCAATTTATAAATCCAGCCTTTTATTAGCATATTATTAAGATATTTCTTTAATATAATTAGCTATTTTTTAAATAGCTTATAAATAAGCTAATAAAATAAATTTGTTTTAGTTTTTATAATATAATTCTAATTAAAATATACGGATAATATACCAGCTTTTATTATATTAAAAATATTATTAAAATAGCCTAGTTTTTTTAATTTCTTATATTCTATTTTTTCGTTTTTATTTTTATTTTTATTTTAATGCATATTTTTATAGGTATTTTTAATGCTTAATAATTTACAGCTTTAAAAGTATATTAGAGTCCAGTTTTATTTTGCCAAAATTTTGGTATTTTGCCTAATATATATATAATAGGGGTTTTATTTAGGTTTATAGCATTTTTTATAAAAATCAGCTTTTCATTTGTTTTATTAAATGCTATCTTATATAATTTAATATTATATTTCCAGCTTTTATATATAATAATTTTTATATATAATAATTTTTTATATTTTATATTTAAAGTATAAACTACTATATTTTTCTCTTTTAGTTTTTTTTTAGCTTATTTTAAGCAATAATTTTATATTTGATTTGGCGTTTATAAATAAAATTGGTTTTAGCCTAATTATAATATTTATTATTTGCTTATTTAAGCTAAAATAAATTGAAAAATAAATTATATAGGTATTTTATATATTTTAATGCTTTGGTTTTTTATATTACCTTTATTATTAAGGATTTTAATAAAAAAATTATAATTTTATTTAATTTTTATTTAATTTTTATTAAAAAAAATTATAAAAATTATATATATATGTTAACCCATTTTTATTTTTTTATAAATATTAATAATACAAAGTCTTTATTTAATCCATTGTTAATAAAGGCACAAGCGGAAACTATATTTTAAATATTAGTTGCAATTAAATAATTAATTACTATACGCTTTTATTTTATAAGGAAATTGTTAAATTGGATAATTATTAGCAACTTTTTTTTCTTGGTTATTATATTTATATTTATAGCTTATAAAATTAAGGGTTTTATTTATAATTTTTATAAATGGATTTTAATTATATTTATTTTAATTATAACTATTTTAATTTTAGCTATAATTAAAACCATTTTTATATAATTGGCCTTTTTTTTACGGCCGTTAAAGCTATTACCATTTGGAATATATACTCTATTACCAGGCTGTTTATATTTATAGGCTATATGTTCAAATTTTTGGCAATTCTAATACACCTCTTTTTTATAAATGCAATTAAATAAATTATAATTATTAAAACCGCAATTAAGGTATAAAAAAGCTAGCATTAATTTTGGCTATATTATTAATATTTATTTTAATAGTAATTTTTTTTTGCTTTTATAATTAAGCTGGTATTAAATTGCTATATTATTATTTAAAATATTATATAGATTTTATAATCTATTATAGTTATTGCAATGCTTTTTTAAATCCTTTATATCAAATATATTCCGGGTTTCAAATTAAAAATTGGGCTTATTTTTATATTTAATATTCCCGGCTATATTAAATATATATTATATATTAATTTATAATTGGTTGTTTTATTAAAAAATAAAATCCTATTTGATATTATTATAAAGCTTAAAAATAAATTAATTATTAAAAAATATAAAAAATATATTTTTTATATAAAAAAATAAAATCTCCATTTTATAATAAAAAAGATTAATTTTTTAAGCCTTTTTAGCAAATTGGTTTAATATATATAATATATATTATTGTTCTATATTTATTATTTCTAATATTAAATTTTCAAATTCTTTTTATAAAACCTTTTTTAATTTATAATTTATTTAATAATACTATTATATAATATATATGCGGCTTTTAAATATAATTAAAATATAATAAATATAAATTATATTATTCTTTAAGAAAATAAAATAAAATTGTATATTAAAATAATTGTATAGGCAATTAAATTATTTATAATATTTATATAATTTATATATATAATCTAATTTAATATTTAATATATAATGATTTTTACATATATAATTTTTTTGGCAAACGATTATTTATTATTAGAATTTAAGCTAGGCGGATTATATTTATAAATAAGGGTTATAATTTTAATTTGCAATTTTGCAATTGTTTTTAGCTTTAAATCTTTAAATAATTTAGTAAATAATTGCAAAATTATTAAAATTTAAATTTGCTTAGCCTTAAATTAAGATAGAAATAAAAGCTTAATTAATTTTGCTTTTATACGGCATATTTATATCTTGGATTAAGGCGCCTTAATTATTAATAATAATAGCATTTTTATTAGCACCATTAATAAATGCATTATTGCCTTTATTGAATATAATTTTTTAAATTGGTATATAGGTTTTGCCGGCGCCGTTACCAATATTAAGCTTTTTTAAAATTAAGCAAAATTGGTTTTTAAGGCTTTTAATAAAAAATTTATAAATAAGATTGTTATTAAATTTGCGGCTAATAAATTAAATAATTATTATTTTGCCAAATTATTGCTTTTTAAAATAAAAGCGGCTATTTTATTATAATGGTTAAAAATAAATTGGTAAATAAAATATATTATATATATTTTTTAATTATAAAAAATAGCCGCTGCCTTTTTTAAAAAGCAATAATTTGGCAAAATACTAAAAGCCTCGCTTAGCTTCCTTAATAAGCAACGCTCGTCTCTTGCGCACATCTAACGCACGTGCCTTGTGGGGTGCCCGCAGGGCGTCTTTCTCGGCCCCGTGTGACAAATTGAGCTGGAGTTTTTAAAATAAAGCTGGGAATAAAAAATGCAATTTATTATTATTACGGGGCTGAAAGATATAAAATAAAAGCTAGGCGTGCAGGGGTTTCTTAACGGTATATTTAAAAGCAATAAATAGCCGTGGTAGAACGCGGCTTTTAAATAAAGCAAATAAAAACTGGTATTGTATTTTAATTATTTATTATTAAAATCTGCGGAATTTTAAAATCTTGCGCTTTTTTAAAAGAATTAATTAGTGTAATTGCGTTTGCGCGTTTTTTTTAAAAAATAATTTTGCGAATTTGCTATTTTTAATAAAGAAAACGCTAACTAATATTAATTTATTAAAAGTAAATAAATAAAATAAAATGCATATATAATTTAGGATTATTAGTATATTTATTAATTGTATTTAAAAAAGAAAGGCTAGCTTATTACCGGCGCTTTTCTTAAAGCCATTCCCGGCTTTTAGCGCTAGCGACAGCGCTGCGCTAGCTGCGTGGGCACGGGCCACCATGGCTATCCATGGGTGCCTAAGGCTTTTTCTGCAGCTGGTCAAACACAATGTTTTAAATAATTATATAAATTTTATATATTTATAATTATAAAATTCTTAGTTTTATAAAAACTAAAAATCCGATTTAAAAACGCTAATTTACAGATTTTTATTAATTAAATTGTAAATTTTATTCCGGGGCGGCGCACGGGCCACTGCTTTGCGGCTGCGCTATTCCCAATCCGGGAATTTTTTTCCGCGATTTTAAAATCCCAGGAGCGATTTAGCCATTCCCTATATATATTTCAAATGGGATTAAATTTCTCCCGCGGGTCAAAAGCACAGAGCTTCCAGTTTGAAGTCATGGACGTCTGGTGGTAGCGATACTCGTGCCTGGATAATAAGGCACACAAGGCGTGGGAGCTTGGGCCAAGTCGTCATACTGTAAACAAAGGGTCTCAGGGAGCCGCACACTCAACACCAGCACCAGAGAGGCTCAGCTCAACCTCCATACCCCACACTTTTTAAAATCACCACTACCTCCCTCCCAATTGACCACCATCGCTCATTCCACCCTGCGCATCAACCAACATGTCGTCGACTCCTCGTCGTCGCTCAGCTCGTCTGCGAGGCAGCGCGCAAACCCCCGGCCAAAAGGTAAACAGACACGTTCCCTCGAAACACGCCTTTCAGCTGCGCAGAGCCTAACATTCCCTGCCATCTAGCCGAGCACCGACGCCTTCCGAACCCTCTCCTCCGTTGCTGAGCGCGATGAAAGCCCCGCTCAAGTTATGCAATCGATGAATGCCATTGTGTCTTCCCCCATGGTTCCACGAACTCCGGCGACTGCTGGTCGTCCCAAGCCAGCTCGCGAGGCGATGCACCCTAGCCATGCCCACAAGAGCACCACCGAGAAACCCGATGATGGATTGCAGCTGGGCTTCACCGATATCAAGCCCACCAAGGGCCAGCCGTCGGGTCTCAGCCAGACCACGCCCTCGAAACTACCAACGAGCGATACCTTCGATTTCAAGTTCGCCCATCCAGCTCCTCAGCTTGGCCCTGAAGCTCAGCGAATGATGGACGAGATCCGTGAAGAGGCTCTCCGTATCAAGGCAAAGATGGCTGCTGAGAAGGAAGAAAGTCAAAGAACTGGCGTGGTTGACTCCATTCACATGAGTGGCCGAAAGATTGCTCGGCCCAAGGGCAGGGCTGGCAGATTCAGCGATGTCCACATGGCCGAGTTCAATAAGATGGACTCGATTGCCAACCATCCCTCTTCGTTCAGAGCTCAGCCTGCTCGCCAACATCCGCCCGAAGCTAAGTCGCTGAAGCGATCTGGATCCAATGCCAAGCTGGACGAACGTCCAAGTAGCAAGGGCAGTGCTGATGGCTCAGCCACATCTGGAAGACTTGAGAACACTGCACCAGCTAAGCGTGCTCGGCAACGTGTGGAGGATGATACATCTTCGAGAAGGCCTGTGTCTCGACATGAAGAGACTGAGGCAACGGCTGCTACTCCGAGCCGCCCCAGATCTGGCCTTCCAACTTCCGTCACCACTCCTACAGTCTCATCTCGTGCCAAGGCGACCATTGTCAGAAAGCAGACCACTCAGATCCCAACTTTCGCCAAATCTGCTTCGAAGCCCAACCTGCTTAGCACTCCTCGAACATTGACGAAGTCGGCCACAACCAACAATCTTTCCAAATTGACCAAGTCCGAATCCTCGCACAAGTTCCTACCGCCTCCCGAAAAGCTTGATAGTATCAAATCCATCTTGCCTCGTCCTCTTGATGCCTCTGCCAAGCCTTCATCCATCCCCGCTTTGGCCAGAAGCCCAAGCAAGCCCAACCTTGGCAAGGAGCTTCCTTCTGTGCCTGCTACTCCTCGACATGCTGAGAATCTTAAGGCTAAGCATGTTAACTTTACACCGGATGTCACGGCCAAAGATGCGGCCAAAGATGTTCCGTCACAGAACTCACCATCGCCTATGAAGCCTCATGGTATTCTGAAGTCGGGTATTCCTCGTGCCAAGTCAAGCATGCAGCTCGGCGCCGGTCACCACCGTGGCAAATCTACCACGACCACTAAGAGCTCTGCAATGGAGGTTGACTACCCTACACTCCCTGTTGCTCGTCCTTTGCCTCAGCCTCCTCAGCAAGCCAAGGCAGAGGCTCGCAAGCCCTCCATCCCGGGTGAGTTCACGTTCAGGAGTGAGAAGACCATCGATTTCGGTGCTTCTCCCACCGGCTTCGGCTCCTCTCCAGGACAAGCGAGCATCCGCGCAGTTCGACAGAGTGTTGCTCCTCAGTCGATGCCTGGCAGCTTTCCAGAGGGCAACAAGGAGAATGTCAAGCTTCTGCCTTCAGTACCACACGGCATGCCAAACAAGAAGCGCCGCCGTGTTGATTCTGACGATGAGGGAGAGTCCGAGATGCCCACTCCGTCCCCCAAGAAGCAGAAGCCCAGTGTGCCGGAAGGCGAGATGCTCATGGCTCCCAACCTCGTCAACAAGTCATCGATCAAGTCCCCGAGCAAGAGTCCAACCAAGAACCCTTCCAAAGTTCGAAACTTTTTGAGCATGACCCGTCTCAACATGCTCGCTCAGCCTAAGAACAGGAAGTAAACTTTGTCATATCTGCACATTCGGCTTTGTCACAGCATATACTGTTGCTGCTAAGGAATATGGTGTTTCAAGGAAGGAATTACAGTACAGATTGTCGAGTCGCGTTTGCCTTGCTTAGAGGTCTGAAAATACGAGGGGCTGACGTTTGGAAGTCTCGTTCTGGGTCTGCTTGTTGCGATGAAGGATATTGCACTGAAGGATATTGTATGGGTTGTTTCTCTATTACGTGCCCAAGAACTACGATCGCCAAAATTAGGCTCACGATGTTAATGATGGCTTGCTTGCTTTCGTACGTCTGTTGCCTGGATATCAGTCCCCGCCCTTGGGCATCAATTGCTGAATTTCCTTGGCGCGCTCCCGTGTCGCTTTCCTTTAGGGTTGGCATTTCGGGGTTCTCTTTCCCAGGATTGTTAGTGTACTTATGATCAATATGTAATAAAAGCTCTGAACTCAGTTGGCCCTCGAGCCTTCCTCTGCATACTTTTGTGACGTATCCCGATGGCTGCCTTCGATACAGCCTGACCTCATGGTATTGCTAACATCTCCATTCGCACACCTAGGAACGAATCATTCTCTACCAATAGGACCAGAAGCACGCTTCAACATCCTACGACATGCTTTATTGCCGCTAGGCCTAATTACAATCATCGTTAGATTCCCGATCCGATTACAACCCATTCGCTCAACTCCCATCGACGAGATCGACGAGCTATTAGGTCTCAGCATCTGGTCGTCTATCTCGATCATCGTTGTCCCAAACCTCGCCCTCACCCAAACCGCCTCTCCAACTTACGGTAGAGCCACGCAACAATGGCTCCCTCGCTCTCCACGGCCCCCGCAAGCTTCCTCTGCACCTTCTGTTGGGTCCCCCAACACCCTCCTGCACAACCGCACGCTATCGGCCGCAGCGCCCGCCTGGCCTGCACACGCTGCTGGACACACATTCTCAATATAAGCATCTGCTGGGTCTGCGGCGAGCAAGTCGTGCGCGGCGACGAAGTAGTTTCTCTCGGTTGGTGTTTTTGGCATAGAGCTTGTTTTGGCTGTTTGCTTTGTGGGTATAGTCTGGAGGTGCCTAGGAGTGCTTGTTGTCGGGATGGTCCTGCTACTGAGGATGGTGGGGAGGTGATGGGTGGGTGGAAGCATGATGAGGCTGGTGGGAGACAAAGCCAGAGCAGGCAAAGTGCAGTGGAGCTTACACATGTGCCGTTGTGTGGAAATTGTGAGGCGGAGGTGGACGGGGAGAGTGGGCAGGGTGTGCTAGAAAAGGGGCTGGACAATGTGACGAGACGCGATGGTGGGTTGAGTCGTGATAGGTTGAATAGACAGGTTGAGCAGGCTGAGCAGACGGATGTGGCGAGAAGGGGGGGTGATGCGAGGGCGGGTAGGGTGAGTGAGAGTGTTGGGACGCCTACGAAGCGGTATGAGCTTGAGGTACCGGTGAAGAAACGTTTGACTTCTTACGAAAGGGTGGGTAAAATCATTTTGTGGTTACCTGTAACATGTTAATTCCCAAGTTCTCCAACGCTGACGCTTCTAAACAGGAGCAGCAAAAAGAGCTCGAGTCATCCCTCGTCGCAAATAGCAAAAGCATCCGCCACGCCGACTCCCCCTATTCCTCTCCCGTCGATGGCAGCGATGACGATCGTCCCCCTCCCACGCCAAATTCTACACCCCTCCGCTCCCCCGAAATGCAAATCTATCTCTCCGTCACCGACCCCCTCAACGAGCCCGCCTTCCGCCCTTCCCCTACTAAACCCATCCCCTCCTGGATGTCAGCCCTTCCCAGCGCCCGCGAGCGCCAACACCTCCACTCCTCGCAACCAGCTCACGACCGCTCCGCCCCCGAACAACCCCCCATGAGCTACCTCGACCCCATGCCCATCCCCGACGACGAAGACGCCACCATGCCCTACCCCACCGCCGCCGAATGGGCCAAATCCCACCCGTCCTCCAATCTATACAACAATTCTCTCGGCTTCCCCGCAGGCCTTCCTCCTTCCAAGAAAGTAAAGCGAAACGATCCCAAGCTGAAATTGTCAAATCGCGCAGCTTTTTTGCAGAATAGACCGCAGGATCATACTGTGAAGGATAAGATTGAGATGCTGAATGCTAAGAAGGAAGAGAAGGAGAAAACTGAGACGGTGGTGGGGAGGAGTGTGGGGAAGGTAACGGGGAAGCTGAGTACGATGGGGAAGGTGAGGAGTCCGATGGCGCTGATTGATTCGAGTGCGAGGGATTGTCCCGATGCGCAGAAGGTGCCGCTCAAGGCGTATTTCTCAAATAAGGCGGAGGCGGAGGAGGCGGAGAGGTTTCGGAAGAGGCATAGATTGCATGAGGGGCATGAAGAGAGGGAGTGTGGTGGTGAAGGGTCGGATGAGGGGGGCCATGGGAGTATGGATAAGGGCGAAGTGGGAGACAAATTGAAGGGTAAGGGGAAGGAGAGGGATGATGAGTTGGTGAAGATCAAACAGTCGGAGAGTCAGGTTGGCTTGCCTAGGACGCCAGCTTCGACAGCTCAGACAGCGCGGACTCCGCAAATGGCACTGGCGCCACAGAAGAGCGAGGAGGCAGGAAAGGTCTCACCAAGAAGAGAAGGCTCCAGCGCGTCGGCTAATATGGCGATGGCACTTGCGAGACGCCACGGCTCATCGGATGAAATCTCGGCGGGACTGCTGGTAGCAGGTTTCCTGGTCAGTGAGCAGGGACAGACGCCTAAGAGACCGCAGATGGAACCGATGCAGTCGAGCGAGTATTTGGACCGGTACCAGGTGAGGACGCTGGATAAGAATAAGTATGGCATGTTTATGGGGAATCAGAGAACGTTTGGGAGAGAGAAGGAGAGAGAGGGGTCCAAGGATGGGAATGCGGTGGACGAGGAGAGCTTGGAAGGGAGGGAGGGGAGGAAAACTTATTTTATGGGAGAGAGGAGAGAGGGGGGTGGTGAGAGAAGTGGTGGGGAGAAGGGGAAGGGGGGTGATAGGGGTGGCGATGAGAAAGGAAAGGTTGAGGATAAGAAGATTGGAAATGAGAAGGAGGAGCTGGAATTTGACGATGAGCTGAAGAGGGCCTTGGAGGGGAGAAGAGCCAGGGAGAGGAGCAGTAAAAAAATGTTTTAGATTGCAAGGTGTGGAAATCAAGTAGAAACAGACCAACAGTTGATTGCTGGTATCAATTCAACCGTTAAGGACTCTAATGATTCCTATCTTAACGCATGCTTCCGATATCTTTTTGTTTTACTTTTGGTTTTGCATCTATCGTTCTCGGAAACAAGAACCTAGCGACACATTCACATCACATTCAGGGATCTCAAATAGCGTCCTGAGTCGGGAAGTATTATATACCCGCCTCCCGATTCACCATCCACAATTGAGTCTTCATAATCCGTTTATTATTCTTCTCCAAGTTCAGTTATTCCCGCCCAAGGCCAGCCCTGGACCGCCTAATCTCTATTCCTATTCTGTAGATCCCAAAGAAAAACAAAAACCCTGCCAGATCGTAATTCATAATATAGCCATACAATTCCAATCGATATGAAAAACTTAGCTTCACAGATTCATCTGCCCAGAATTGAGGATTTTTCCCATCTTCAAGTCGACCTTGGAGTACCACTTGGTACTCTAGTTAGCGTAGAGGCCAAGCTCAAGAGGGTTCTGCCGCGCAGGGTAAGTAGAGCTCAAGGCTCTGCCTCTACCGCTCCACTATGCTAAGCCACCTGCCACCGCGTGAGCAAATGCCACCGCGTGAGCACGTCCCACAATAGCTTCTTCGAAACGAGCGGTGGATTTGACTGGTTGCTCCGGACCGTCTTGGGGCGGCGGAAGTTTGGAAACAGGCAGCCAAAAGTAGGGCTTTAAGAGCTCTTTCCCTTGGAAGTCTTCAAATGACTGCAACCAGTCCTTCAGATCGCCCTGCGTGTCAGTAGACCTAAAGCTAGTGTAGAGCGGCAAGCCGGGCGGCTTCGTCCACCTCAGGTCATTCTCTTCCTCAACCAGGTTCGGCAAATCCGCGCTATTCATCCTTCTCTCAAATTCACCTCTGAATTTGAGCAGGATGTTGCGGGCCATGTAGATCTTTGTCTGATGTGACCCGTAATAATATAAATTTTCCAGCTCTACTGTTGCATCCAGAGCGGCCTTTTCCTTAGTGAGAAGGTTTCGGTAAGCCTGGATCGGGTAGGGGGATGGCCGGATTTCTTGGGGCATTCGCCCGTAAACGTACCTTTCTATTTCGTGGCACTGGGCTTCCAGCTCTCTGTACTCTTCTCTGCGGCTCTGGGCTATCGTCTTGCCTTCCGCGGTGCTTGAGTGGCCCCAGTCTCCCAAGTAGAGGCTTGGCAGCAGGTCATCAGGTGATTTCCAGTGAAAGAACCAGTTTCCAGGGTTCATATCTTCGTGGAAGAGAGCTGTCCAGGGACCGCGATATGTTGGATCAGATACTATCGGTCCCTGGTGCATACGCGCTATTGTTTCAAGCATGTGGTCGATCATGGTCCAAAGAAACAACTCTGGGATCTGTCTGTTGGCATTTTCGTGCTTTTTGAGTAGTTGAAAGAGATTACCGCCATTGCAGAGAGGCTGGTAGATTGTGCTATGGCTGATGTTGTGGACAGTGTGACTGACCATGCGCGGGGCCATGTGATGAGGCATGCGACCGAGGATTTCAACTTCCTTGTGATTGAATCGATGTTCTCTATCTGAGCGGAATCTCTTGCGTACATAGAGTTCACCGTCTGTGATAGAACGTACTGCAAACACGTCTGCTTCTACTCCGACTCCGAGTGGCTCAACCAGGACGTACTTGTCGTGTTTTGGTCCTTCGTCGAAAATGATTGCATAGGCATCACCTTGACTCGATCCCTCTGATGAACTATCGTCCACGAAAGGACTGTTGTTCCATCGAGTAGCCGAACCAGTACTGATAACACGCTGCTGGGGCCTATTAAAAGGTGAAGACATGATGCTAGCTTGACTGTGGGTCGGTACTTGATTGGAAAATTCGCAACTGCTATGAGCTTGGTCCTGCCAAGTCTTTTGGTGGTTTATCTTTGAGGAAAGTAGGTGGTTAAGGAAAGTCGGAAACCTCGCAGAGATTTGGAATGAGAAAAGAAGACTGGAAAAGAGCAGATAGGCTGAAGAAAAGGGGAGAATAGAAACTGAGAATAGCTGACAAAATAAAAACAACGAGGTGAGCCAATGGCTTTATACTTCTGGGCTCATAGTATAATACTGCAAGCCAGCACGAGTAAGTATATTGTTAGTTCCTGGGCAAGGAGTATATCTGTGTTGCTTATAATAGCAATCCTTTGAGCTGCGAGAAGCATTATCAAGCTGTCTTTGTGAAATTCCAAGACTTCAAACAAAGAACCTCAAACGGACTTAGAAAAGAGCCTTGTCCTGGACCAGAACAATAGCATTGATGAATTTGCTGTGAACCTTGACCGAAGAACTCGGAAAGAAATGTTGAACAAGGAGCCATTTAGGATTCAAAGAGAAATTTTAACAATGGAGCAACAATGACTTGACATAAGTGAGACATGAAAAGTACCAAATACCAATCAGCGAGTACCTAATGGTGTATATTTCCTGCGCCTTCTAGATTCGCATGTTTGTGAATTATGTCTCATCGTAATCAGCTCCTACTCCTGCTATTTAAAGGGACCGCAGTTTCAGACTCCTGGAAACACCACTCGACCTATATCCATGACACGTCCAGGGTGTAGGAATCTTAAAATCTCAAATCCCAAAAACCTCTGGATAAGATATATCTAAACTTGAGACGCCCGAGATCAGTTAAAATCTCAGTTCAAAACTCAAAATGTTTTAGAGTATTTCAAAATGTTTTGAACATCTCAAACAATTCGAACTCAGGAGCCTTCGAGACAGATTTTAAATCATTTTATTTCGGTATTTGTATCTTAAGATTGAGATTTTTCCTTTGAGATTCCCATACCCTGAGTCACACGTCATGCTTGTATAATACAGTGCGTTTAAAAGCAGCGACCCCTTCTACGGAAGTCCGAGAAGCATTTTTAAAGATGTTGTGCAAAATGTTAAGCTCAGCTTCTGAAGGTTCGCCTAAGCTAGTGCCTGCTTGTTCGTCTCACAGTATATCATAGTCTCCCAATATATCATCGTCTCTTGATATATCATTTCGTGAAACGGGCTTCCCGATTATCTGACAAAACGGCCTGATTTTTCCCACACACAAGACTAAATAAATTTGGAGTTAGACAAGCAACGACTCCCTAGAAGAAAGTCCCTCGAAAGATGATGATACTCTTTAGCTTGCCATATTCGATGAATATTTGGGCTCACCACTGAAAGGCGGTTTTTGCACCTGGGATTTCGCATATGGGACTTATGCATTTCCCAGCTCGGTGCTCGGGGTATGGCTATTGTATGCACAGGGACATTGTGATTTTGATCTTGGGTTGCAATGTTATACGCCATGCCGTTGTTGGGATTGTATTATTGTTGTATCCGTTTTCAATCATGAATCTTTTAGCAGTGACCAATGATTTGCAGGGCTGCTGCGATGTCGCCGGCCGACCAGCCGAACGTCATTTTTAGTGTTAATGGAGGCCGGATATGGTCAAGGACGATGAATAGAAAGACATAATGAGACGTTTGACGGAAGGAGAAAACCGCACATGCCAGACAGAGGGAGATGGAGAGAAATGGCGAAGAAAGGGCCAAGCAGGCCGCAGGCAGTGGCTTAGACTTTGCGCAAGGCTGTGTACATGGGCGCTTCATGTTCTCCGGTATATGTGCTGTCGCTGCGTGATCACGGGTTCAAAGCTGCATTGAGGCTGCGGGGGGCGTGGGGGCTGCATGGGGCTGATCTTGGCCGTACAAGTCGGACATAAAATAAATATGTTAGCATGTGACGGTGATAACCTCAAATTTGATACAAGTGTGAAAAAAGTCCATAGCTCCAATTCAAATATGCCATAGCAAAGCAGCCCTTTGTCTAGACGCCCGAGACGCTGTACCTCCTCTATGTACATGGAAGCAAGACTAACGCCATCACTCCTTTCCAACCCGGGGCAAGACCTATTCCGTCAGTCGAAGAGAGATCCTGCAGTAGGACTGGGTATCTCGAGGGTATCCTCCTGCTTCACCTCCTGCTTCACCTCTTGCTTCACCTCTTGCTTCACCATTTGCTTCAGCGGTAGAATTGACGTGGTCGAAGGGATCGGAGCGTTCGGCGATGGAGATTCAAGGCTCTTCTTCAGTGTACCAGCATCGGCAGATTCCTTGTCCACCTCCATGAGACGAGCGATCAACAGCGGCTTGTTGCCAGAGATTGGCAAGCCGTGCTCCTTCAGAAGGTCCTTCAACTTGGGTATCGTGAGAGAGTTGAAGTAGGTGTACTTCGGATCCAGGCTTTCCCATTTGGTGCTGTTGTAGAAATCGACCACATCCTTGTCCATGGACATTTGTTCAATCGAAGTACCAGTGACTGTGAGTCCTTGGAGGGTGGTTGCTCGGGAGAAGGCAACATACATCTGTCCTGGTTCAAAGATGTGCTGGGCTGATGCCTCGACATGCTCTAGGGTCATACCTTGGCTCTTGTGGATTGTCAAAGCCCAGGCTAGTGCCAAAGGGATCTGGGTTCTGCACACTTCGTATCGATCCTCAATGGTTCCTCCTCTCAAAGAATCCTGGGGGAATGGCATGATAAGCCTGACTTTGCCGTTGGTGAAATGTACGATCGGGCACCAAGTCCCTTGCCTTTCCTGGAACCCTTTGATTCTCTCCGCTTGACGTTCTGCTCTTTTAGACGTTCCCGAAATTTGTAGTGCCGAAAAATCCTTCGTGTCCTTAAAACCAACGACCTCGCCCTGAGAACCGTTTACAAGGCCGGCGTCTGGATCCACATTTGCCAGTAGAACGACCTTCGCTCCCCTTTTCAAGGTCAATTCGGTTGGGAAGGAATGGTCGTCATTGAGCTTTGATATCCACTCTGCGCACTGTCTGCGAACCGCCTGCTCACCAGCTAATGTCCGGTCCTCAGGCGTGAGGTACAACTTAAAACACGAGTCGTCGGATCGCCAGGACTTGGCCTCCAAGTTGATCTTGCTCAGTTCGTTGTTATTGAAGTATTTTACCGAGTCACGCGTAGACATCAGCCGGGTAGCGAAAGCCCATCTTGGGACAGGCTTTGGAGTCTTGAGCAAGACCCATTCCTCCTCGGTCAGCTTGATGCCATGCCGGATCTTGTTGAGTATATCCTGGAATCCAATATCTTTCTGGCGATGAATTTGCTCGAGCTTGATATGTCTCAACTTCAGTCGACCCCAGACTTCAGCCCTGAAGGCCCACTTGTCTCCTAGTGAAAGAACCTTGCCATTTGCGGGGCAGGTCAGTTTCTTCTTGCAAACAGGCGCAACTTCTTCATTCTCCATCTCCGACCCACATTGCATGCAAAACCTGAAGGGCTTGACAGGAGGGAGCTGATGAAAATCGCCTACAAGGATGACTTGCTTGCCTCCCATAGGAATTTTCTTGTTCGTGACGCTTTGCAGCCGCAAATCCAGTCGGTCAAGGAATTGGCCTGAACACATGGAGACTTCCTCGATGATGAGAACTCTGAGTCTCTCCATCTCTTCTCTGAATTGTTTCGATCTCACCTTCAGAGAATCCTCTAGCGGTCCACATAGAAGTTTCGCATTCCTACAGAAAGTTTGTTAGCCGACCAAAGGGCACATCAAGGTGTCTCGTGACACCCATCCAACACGTACCACCTTGCGAACGAATGTATGGTTCGTCCGCCGAGCGGCAAAGCAGCGATTCCCGTAGGGGCGACAACCTGTACGCTAGAGTACTTGCTACCGCTCTTGCTATCCGCCCTGTCATATTTGACCCTGAGTCGCCGAAGGATTTCCCTCAGAGTCGCTGATTTCCCAGAACCTGCTGCACCGGTAAGGAACATGTTCTGCTGCTTTTCGACTGCTAGCTCAACAACAGCCTGTTGAGCTTGAGTGAGCGTGATGTTGAGTTCCTTGGTGACCGGCTCTTCCTCATCCCGATCCAAGCCACCTTGGTACATGTTGGTGTTGCTTGTGGACTGGTTAGCAGATGGAGCGACTGAATTTCGAGACTCCATTCCGCCAGAAACACGTGAAGCTTGATAGCGCTGGTTCTCCGAGAAGCTTCCGGGCGATGATCGGGGCATATGAGCGTATTGAGATGGAGCAGCATATGGAGCTGTAGAACTGGAATAGTCCTGAATGCGAGGATCCGAAAATCCTGGTGATTCAATCTTTGGTTTCTTGAAGTCGGGCTCCTGCGCAGTATCAGCGACGTCAAGCCCAGCATAAGGCCTCAGTCTCTTGATATTCGGGCTCAGCGGGGTCAAGGGAGCTCGGTTTGGGGTTATGGTGAATTGCTGTTGTAGATTGCGATCCAGGGATTCTTTCTCTTTCTCCTGGCGCACCTTATTCTCGCGCTCCTCCATCTCTTCCCGCTTCAATCGGATTGATTCGGTCCATTTCTCCCAGTCGCGATTGGCTTCAGCGAGCGTTGCGTATCCTTGAAATTTGCCCTTGGGATAGCCGTTGACTAAGGGTTCGCACTCGTCCCAGGATCTGAACACGCCCGTTTGGTGGCCTCGAAAGACGACATAGGCTGCCTTTCTTGACTTCCCCATCTTTTCTCGAATTGGCGCAAGTACAGGGGCTCCTCTGATGGCGAATTTGGTCGCTGGAGTGGGAGTGTGCAAGCGCGGAAGATGAACGCGCCGTATTCGTGTTGGCGCGCTTCCGAAGGATCGGAGTCGTAAAAAGAATCTTAAGAGAATGTCAATGGTCCGAACATAGACCTGGTGCGAATGCAAAAAACCAGTATTTCAAGGTATTCGAGGTCGCGGCGCCATTGCTGCCAAAGTATGTTTTGGCTGACTCGCTAACGAGGCCAAGTTGCGGTTGTGAAGCTGGAAGGGACGCGCCTCAAGTCGCGAGAGACGCGACGAGGGGTACAGGGCACCACGGGAGCGGGACGCTTACGCGGAATGCCTTAGATCTCGGCTATTGAAGGTTTCGAACATACATGGCACCTTCGTCCTCTCTGACGTTGACCCGGGTTCTGTATTTTTACCAACATTTGAATTTCTTTCTGCTTTCTTCTGATTCTTTGTTTCTTTCAGTTATCCGGACTCTTCTTCAAAATTGTGTCAGGGATTCTCATTTCTCCTTCGCCAGCAAATCAAGAAACCCAAGAGGAAGGGGGAGAGGACCTACTATGTTTCAACTCTCAACTTTCAAGCCGTTTCCCATGTACTCGTGAAGCAAGGGAGAGCAGAAGCCTGAGGGATGGCTGATCCCATCTTGCATCTCATCATCCCAAGTCTTTTCATTCTCGCTCCACATCATATTCCCATCGGACCCCCACTACGCCCCGCAAGGAATCGGACGGAGTTAGACATAAGAGCGTTCCGGAATATGCTAAGGGTTGCGAATGAGCTGCAAGAAGCAACCGGCGTCCTCGATGGAGCGACTGGGAGAGCGAAGGCACTTGATATATGCATGGCACCTGGCGGCTTCACCATGGCCGTCTTGAAACACAACACCAAAGAATCCAATACCCTAGTCGATGTCTACGGCGTTACGATCCATCCAGATGAAGGAGGCCAAGACTTTGTCATGAACAGGTCATCGTTCCTGCGTCGAACCACCATCACGCGACGAGACATTACAATGCTACCTGAAGAATATAGGATCTCGAATGGAAAGTTCAAATCCGGACGGCTGTTTTCAAGTCATCGACCCGAGCTTGTGATCTGTGACGGACAGTTGATACCCAACCCCCCGAAATATGTGTATCGAGAGAGAATGGAGGCGCTGCGGCTGCAATTATCTCAGTTAATACTCGCTATGCAGCGGGTTCAAAACGGTGGCACAATCTTAGTGCGTATGACTGGTTTCGAGCAATGGAGCATTTTGAAGTTATTATACGAGATGAGCCAGTTTTCTGTTCTCCGAACTTGGAAATCAGCTAGGTTATCTTGTTTTGAGCCGTGGTTTTATGTTTTGATGGAGAATGTGAAGCCCCAGTCCGAGGCGGCAAAGGAGACAGTGGCGACTTGGAAGCAAATATCGCAGTGGGCAACTTTGGGTGATGATACTGAGCCTGACCATGGGATCCCGGTCGAAAGATCCGATGTCCATGATGTCTTAGCAGATTTCGGGGATTATTATCGAGATCTTGGAAGACCGATCTGGAGGATTCAAAGAGATGCACTGGCCAGAAAGGAACTAGTACTTTCAAGGACCAAGGAGCTGGCCGAGAAGAAGAAGCTGGGCCGAGAAGAAGGAGCTGGCCGAGAAAAGAGAGTTGAAAGAGAAGTGAGAAGCGACGCATCAACCAAAGCTGCTACACCGATCAAGGAGCTAAATGGGAAGTCGAGCTTAGGATATCCGCATTCCGCAGCAGACAGGTCTCCCGGAAGCGGATCAAGATTCGATCCAACCGGTAGGCTAGTATGGACTTCCCGTCCGGTGAGACGGACCACGCCTTGGTGACTTGACAGTAGAAGCCGTAAAGGAGACCAAGAGCGGGAGGCTTTCAGCACCCAAGCGCAATAGCCGCGGCTAAGCGCTTTAGACGCAACCTTCTCCTTCTCCAAGCTATGTCCACAAGTACATCACATAAATGTACATTCTCATGCCGCCATGACAGTTCCCAGCATGCGTCTCATGCCTAAGCGCCGCGTTGATTCCAAAAGGGCTGCATCGAATGTCTCAGAGCAACACCACTTCGTCGTCACATGACCGACAGAGGAACCGCCGATCAGATCCTGGAGGATGAGGGGATTCTGGGGACAGCAAATGAGAGAGCATACAACCCTGCTCTTCAAAGCATTATTGAATCAAGCCCCAGCGTCGCCAACAGCTAAAGCACCAAGCTTCTTTGGGTTTGACATCCCGAACGGGCACCCACTTTGGATCGCCGGCTCCACAGGCCGCCCGGAGCAGAAATCCTGGTAACGATCCTTCGTTCAGCGCTTCGCCCGCGGGGCAGACGGCACAGAAAACGCCGTGCTTCAGCGTCTCTCATCCTCAACACCACAGTCTTGGAGATGTGTGGAAAGATGTCGATATCCGCCAGCCACGTTGACGCATCGAGCTCTTGACCAACACGGCCAGACCTCCACTGTGCGGCGCTGCGTCACTCGGCTTTCGCGATAGTACACATATGTAGCTTCGCCACTGCCAACACACCAAAGTCGCCGCCGTCATCCATGTCGAGCTGAATTATTGCAGTAGCGCAACTTTGCCAATTCGCGGAGGCCAATCAAGGAATACGGCTGTGCAGTATTTTCTCGCCTAGAATCCGTCTTCTTCCGCTTCTTTCGCAAACGCAAACCGCTGCCTCCAGACGGTAAGTAGCCACAAACAGACGATCAATGTTAACCCCTTTGACTCAGACCTAACCAACACTCCAGCTCCGTGATGCGGCCATGGCGTCCCTTTCTCGACGGCAAGGGCCAGTCCAATCATCCCGCGAACCCGGCCTGCGATCCTCGGATTCGTCACTTCACGAAACACGGATTCCGGGCTGGCCCTGAGGATGCTCTTTTGGGATCCTGCGGCCGATCGCGACGACACCCCATTGTTGGAAAATCGATTGCGCGTTTTCTTTCCCACCCGATCCACAATTCGCATTTCGCAAGCAAGGCGAGCCTGGGTGGGTTATGCGAGACAGAATGAAGCATTTAATTCTTTGATCTCCTTCTTAACATCGCTCACTTATGCAGCGCTAGGTGGTGGTCATTGGCCGACAGGGCTACCAGCACGACCAATTGCTGTTGAGAAGATGGCTCTGCCCCAGGATTGCCCAAAAGATTCGACCACCCATCAAAAAATCATCACTTTTGGCTTTGTGAGAGATCTCGCGTCAAACGGAAGAGGCAGCCATCACCGTTTTTGTGCTATCTTGGATGCCGACTCACACAAGTGGCGGACCAGGTATTGGTTATCGAGCACCGTCGAAGTTCAAGGCAAAACTCCCTGTGGCTCTGTGTTTGTGCGGGTACCTGCTTGCAGAGTTCTACATGCGAGACTTGAATACAGCATGTTGGTGTGAGCCAGAGGGCGCTGGGAATGGAGCTGAAAGACAGACTCGTGCTCTGCACTCCAGTCACCCACATTGACGGGACAGTATGCGAGTCTGACAGGCAGTCGTTGTATTGAACTTGAAGGCATTGAAGGCAGATCAGGTCTGTTCAACGGCTGCCTTCGCGCCCCCCGACCCCACGAGCCGCATCACGAGAACACTCGGAACAGCGGGGGAAGCATGATCTTATATGCAGGCGGCATATTGCAAATCCAACCCGGGCTTTCATCCCAAGGGTTGGTTTGTATGTGATGGTGTTGCAACGAAAATAGACGCCTGTCTAGCCCACATATATGTAGGCTAACATAGTGGGTAAGTGGGGTCGCAAGCGCCCGCGACGCAGGGTTCAGGTCAACTTTCTGACAACTTGTTCGCTCCAGTCATGAGAGACTGGTGGCGCCCATCATGGAACAGCGAGTGACGGCACCAACGGTAAGTCTACTTACTGGATGCATCCCATCCAACATTTTCCCTTTGAATCTTCATGCCCCCTTGCAAGGCCTGTTCCTACCCCGAGGTTCAAGTGGCTCGGCACAGACAACGGCCTTTCGCGAATATGCCGGCCCCGCCCATTGTCACAGGCATCATCAAATCACCTCCAGTTCTCCTGCAGTTGCTTCTTCGCCTTGACGAATGGCAGTCACTCCGGCCCTCCGTTGCTTGTCATAGGCTTCAGTGATGCCCCATAGACGCATATGCCCCAAGTGCAGCGGCGCAGCACCTGTACGTCGCTCCGCATCAATTAGTCCTGTGTTCTCCAGTCTGCAGTGTTGCCCTGCTTTGTCCTTTGCGCTGAGCCTCGCTACCGTCTCGGGTAGTCTGTACCCAGCCAGCCTTGGTCTTATTCCTACTGTTATACTTCTTCGTTTGCGCTGCTTGTTGCCTGCCAGTTGCCATCGAGAGGTTCTCGGCGAGTCCACCAAATCGGAGCCAGCAAGAGGCTTGGGTGACCTGAAGTCTCGTTCTCCACCCTTACAAACAGAGACCTGGTACCCGGGCTCAGCCGCCACCAGGCCCAAAGGTATTATGTATATACATCCTGAGAGCCTACAGGTCAGTTTTCTACCTTTCCTCGTCGACTATCAACTACAAACGAGGACCACGGCCCGACACTCTCGAATTACAGTGCTGGACACCGCGGGCGGCTATCCGGTTCCGACGTCCCCTTCACGCTCACACGCCACCCGCTCGACTTCTCCGAATCAGAACAAACCGACTTTATTTGGGGAACCCCGGCGGCTCGAGGCTCACGACCCTTTGGCTAAAGCTGTAGCCCGCGTGTCTACCGCGGTTGGCATCCACACTAGCACTAGACCCCGGCCGATTCAGCACACCACCACAACGTCTATCTGCAAAATAAAGCTGTCGGCATAAAACAACCTTAATTTCTTCGACCGTCAAAAATTTCCTTCTCCCCGAATTTCATACCGATATCTATTTTGCCATCTGTTTATCTCTGACTGGACCTTGCGATCAACTTGCATTCAATAATCGGCACGTTGGAGGGGATCTCATTTGCTGGATATTGAGCGGCCTTTAATTGGATCCCCCACGCATACGACGCTGCAACGGAGGGTTTAGCCATTGGAGAAAACTGCTGTTGCCCTGCAGCTGCATGATCTCGGCGCGGTCGAGGTCGCATCGCCGTCAACCGAAGGCCTCAACTGGCAACTGCAAGTTTATTCAACTCGGGAACAGCATTCAAGCAATTGCTTCGCTGTCAGTCGTCCTTTCCAATGCGCTCAGACTTTTGCATCGCTGATATCTGCAGAAACTAGGAGCTCTTTTGATGGATGTCCTTCAACGATTCTTCCCCGGAATGTCGATATTTTCGAAGGACGAACCTTTTTAGTACAGGATCAGAAGCCGTTCCAAATACGTGGTGATGATATGGCGTCTTATCCAGTGCGAGCACCGCCACCAAATCGGCCAGATGAGATGCCTCGAGTTCAAAGACAAGCGCCCAGAATACTAGTCCCAACGAGCGGGCTCCAGAGGAATCCTTCGAATAAGGCTGTCCGCCGAGAGACGGACATTGCACACCTGTCGGGAGAGATGGATGCTCGGAATGTTGGACCAGGTGTACACCGTGCCCGAGCTATACCGACGGCAGCTGGCTCACGGCGAGCCCCTTCACTTGGGGCTGTCACTTCCCCAGTGGAACGACCGAGAGGCATGCGTTCTACAAGCTTTGGCTTTGTTCAGTCGTCCGCGTTGCCTACAGCAAGCACTCCCGAAATACCGAACCGCCAGCAATCTCGGAATGTTCTTAGGAGGAAGGAATCGTCAATTGGCAAAGATGCCAGCACTCGCAACTCTCCCCGAGAAATTTCGACATCTCCAAACGCATATTCTGCCCCGTCATCTGCAGAAAAATTCCCGAATCTTGCCCTATTTTCCAAGTCAGTCTCTACTGTCGATTCATCCGTTCGGACCGGCTCCCCTCAAATCATTCCGGAACTGGACAGATATCGAATTCGCACACCACAGGCTCAGTATAAAGCCCTCAAGCTGCCCGCTGAAGTCCCCAAGCTAGCAACACAAGATCTGCCTCCGCCTACCCCACTTTCATCTAATCATAATCGACTCAGCAGCTACAGTGGCTACAGTGCAGGTTCTTCTGCGCGGTTCACAGACTCGCCGGGACCTAGTGCATTTAGCAGAGATACTACGCCAACCTCGATGTCTTCAGTATCACCTGGCGTTTTGCAGATACCCAAAGGTACCCCTCGGCTGCGACAGCCTAGTCCCATAAACAGCAGACCTCCTGTGACAAGACGGCGAGCAGGCAGCACTCCTCTTGAGGCAGAGCCGATTTCTATAGATCCTCAAGGGTTGCCTTCTTTGCGAGAGTCTGTGACATCTTCATCTTCAGGCTCGACCGTCAAAGCCAATAACGAGAAGACTGAGATATCTTCCAATGGAAAGAAGAAGAAGAA
Source organism: Cyclaneusma minus (assembly GCA_037179335.1). Lineage (NCBI taxonomy): Eukaryota > Fungi > Ascomycota > Leotiomycetes > Marthamycetales > Marthamycetaceae > Cyclaneusma > Cyclaneusma minus. The sequence goes on along the minus strand of JAKZHN010000001.1, from coordinate 1,742,218 downwards.
GAGGCTGTCCCCCCTACCTCCAAGCCCCCCTCCGCGCAAGTCATCACAGAAGTTCAAGAGATCTCAAGACTCTACATCTTCTGCCAAGTCGGCTGATAGCTCTGCTGGTCTGTCAATGACGTCTCCGACTTCGTCCAGGCCGCCTTCGTCCTATACTCCACAGCCGCTGTTATCAAGACCGACTCCACCCCCTCGGCCGAGCAGAGAAGGTGCTCCCAGTCTGCCAGCTGATTTTGGAGTCTCTCCTACCATCATACAGAGTAACCTCTCGAGCTTGAGCATATCCTCGGACAAGCGAAGAAGCTTTCAGAGCAATCGAAAAAAGTCGATTGAGTCTCCATCTTCACAACTACATGTGACTATTCCGACACAACCTCCATTTCGTGGTGTCTCGCGTAGTCCAGCCCAAGTACAGTCAGGGATACTGGCGACCAACGCGCTTGGAGTTGTGCCAGACTTGCGCCCACGAGAAGCGTCCCTTACCCGCTCCAGCCCCACAACACGCACACCAAGTCCGGGCACATCGAAGTCGCGGTTCGGATTCTTTGCAAGACGGACAAAAACGGCTCCTGAAGTGCCAAAAATTGACACGACAGCCAAGGGACAGAGAAAGGGGCCGGCTGCGGGTACAGGCCATGAAGGATACGGTCGTTATGCTATGAGAGGAAGGAGTAGCAGCGCAACTAATCTTGCATCGACACACGATCGAAATGCCAGCGTAGCCAGCACGTCTCATGAAAGCTTTGGTACTTCACCAACAGCCCATGATCCGTTCTACTTGGAAAGAATGAGCCCGGTTGTGATCGCTGGAGGAGGTGGCATTGTTGAGAATCGCAATCCAGGCTCGACTCTCTTGCGAACGGAGAGCAACCAAAGCTTGGCACAGACTAGGCCTGTGCTGGCCTCTCAAGCAAGCTACCTGTCACGTCTGCCATCGGAAGAGGTATCACGATCGAGGTTGTGGCCATCGGCGCTACCAAAGCAAGAAGTCACGCCTCAGCCAATAGACCTCCGAGTGACTGAGACCTTCGGCTTGTACGAAACAAACGAAGATGCCGCTCGCCAGAAGCCTTCACTCGCATTCCGGCGATCGATGCATCGCCTAAAACTGTCAGAAACAGAAACTCCTAAACTGCCGCAGCCCATCAATATTCCTACTCGTGGTATGTCGCCTTCAATTACGAGTCACGATACGACCATCTTTTCCGATGATTCTCGAGCAGAGAGCTCCACTACCGTTGAACCTCAAAGGGCGAAATCTAGGCCCAGAAAATTATCAAAGACTCCGAAGTCGCCAAGAACCTGGAATCCTTTCAGTCGCTCGCAGACTAGACTGGATCAGGGTGCTTCTGATGAATCAACTGTGCCTGTTGTATTATGTGTCGGCCGGCCAGAATCTCCCCCGCCTATTGCTCATTATGCTCTTATGGATTGGCCAGACGAGGAGAAGGTCGAGCTGGCGGATATTGAGAATATTCTGCAGGAAGCTGCCCTTGATAGTCCTGTCGAAGCGAAGCGGCCCGATCTGGCGCAGCAAGATCCGTTTCCGAGGCCTACGGAAAACGCCTACAATTCCATATCGCCTGATCCGCTGAAAATCATGATGCCGCCTGTTGCTTCGGAGAACAGAGGACCTGCTGAGCCTACGAAAAATCCCGACGCACCGAAGTCTCCTCCTGATCCGATACCTGCTCGACCAAGTAGACTTGCACATGTTGGAAGAATTCCTCGGGTCGTTCCTGCCAGACCAAGTCAGACCTCTCCAAAATCCTTCTCCCGACCATTTGCGCGTGTTGCTCCTACTCACCCGATACCACAGCTGCCGCCAATCGTGGACCGCCGATCAATTGCACTTGGAGCTAGTCCACCAAGGTCTTTGAACTCCGTCGAATATGCTAACGAGTCACCACAAGCTACGTTAGCAGAGAATTCAGAACCGGGACAAGGCGAGTTCTTTCGCATGGCCCCACGGCAAGGCTCCCAAGCGACTACATCTACCAGCTCTACGAGGACAAGCTTCCAGGGTACTATAGCAGTGATTCCAGAGCGAGGCGCAGCATTGTGCGAGGACGAAGTGTGGATTGAGTACGACGATTTGATTGGTGATGAACACGTAAAAGTTCCTCCGTCCGCCACTTCTTCTCAAGGCCATCCCTTTCAATACGAAAACTACGAGAGCAAAGCGCAGTCACGCAGACAATTTATGGTCAAACAATCTCCAACCATTCCTGAACATCCCAGCTCCCACGACCGGAATGAGCAGATTATATCTATGCGGCAAGCTCTGGCTACGTCTAGTCTCTACAGTCCAGAGTTGAGTGCCAGGTTCAAGGAGGCACTTAATTCGACCGCCACTCCCACCACACCAGGCTCATTCACGGAGTTTATTGCCGGCTTCCAGGACCGGTCCAGCGAAGCTGCCAACAATTCCAACAGCGACCAACGCAGGTCGTCGTCTAGCTCAAAGTCAAATTCGAACAGTGATCGGTCTCGGAAATCTCTGTCTGCCACCGCGGAACAATTTGCCATGTCGCCCATGTCTCAAGTCAACCTGCGAGTTGGCTCCATGAACATCGCAAAATGGCTCACCTTTTCAAATGCCCTTTTCAGCCCCGCCAAAGATGATATCGTGCAAGTAGGAGGTCCGGCCAAACAACATTCGATACTTGTCATCGATGGTCTCGGCAATGGTAAATCATTTACTCTCACGTCCCAAACACCCCCAAGCTGAAGAAAAAAAGATTGCTAACAATCAGTCATTGTTCTGAAGACGACTGGTCCTTCTACCTGGCCGAAACCTACCCTTCAGCCACATTCTACAACCTCTCTCCCACGCCCACTCCCGTCCCACCCAGCCCCACCACCAACACCCCCACCCACCTCACCGCACCCCCCAACCACCGCCAAACCCAACACATTTTCGGCTCCGCCTCTGCATTCCCCGCCTTCCCCTTCCCATCCAACCACTTCACCGTAGTAGTGCTCCGCTTCCCCTCCGCCAGTTCCTCAGACCTCTATGCACACCTCGTGTCCGAAAGCAAACGCGTACTCAAACCTTCCGGATATCTCGAACTCTCGATACTGGATTTGGATATGATGAATATGGGGAATCGCACTAGGAGAGCGGTGAGGGGATTGAAGGTGAAGATTGCAATGTCGGGGAAGGAAGTGAGTTTGGCGCCTGCCAGTGATTTGATACTGAGGGAGGTGGGAAGGGGGGGTTTTGAGGGCGTGAAGAGTTGTCGGGTTGGGGTGCCTGTTGCTAGTGCTGTGGCGTCGTCGAGGAAATCTTCGAACGCGGGGAATAGCAGCAGTGATGGAAGTGGCAAGAAAGAAGCAAAGAATGAGAAAAGCAAGAATGAGCGAAATGAGAAAAGTCTGGCGGAGATGATGAAAGATGAGAGCGCAGCTAGCGATGGCGCGATCACGAATATGGTGGCGCGGGTGGGGAGGTGGTGGTATACAAGGTGTTATGAGAGGGAGGTGGTGAGCGGGAGTGTCTGGGATGATGAGAGGGTGTTGGAGGAGTGTGAGAGGTGGGGGACGAGCTTTAAGTTGCTGGTTTGCTACGCGCAGAAACCGGAGACGACCTCGGTGTGACGAATGAGGTGACACCAATCGGCCATACGACAGCGACTTTGCATGACGGAAAACCAGTCCCAGGTCCAAGACGATAACACTACGGAACCAGTCCGGTACGGAGTTTTGAAAATTCTCAGATTCAGCGACTTCAGCGATTTCAGCGAGCGAGTCGAGCGAGTTTTTGGATACCATCGCGCATTTTCCGGTCGTTCTAAAACGATTGTACAGTACCTATAATGGCACTCCGAAAGGATGCCCGGACACAGCATATGACACATCTTTTTGCTTGTTGAATCTGCATCTGAGACTAGATGGCGCAAGCTATACAAAAGCCAGCCTATTCGCAACCTTCCGCTTCTGGGATATATTTCCAGGAGCTAATCATACGCCATATCTTCTCTTCACACCTGTTCGTATCTTTCGGCACGAAGTCACTGGTTGGCAACGAGAATGGTCTGGAACCTACTTCCGAGGACTGGCTCCAGACGGGTTTTAATCTATTGGTATTTGGGACTGGAGCTGTTGAAGGGGATACAGGATGAGGCGGGCAGAAATATCTTTATGTGGAATGACGGATGAAAACATGCTTAGGTATACGAACTGGTTGCTGCTGGGGAATAGGGGTTGTAGCTAGGTTTTGGGGCATGGTCTCTGCGGTGCGACAGCTAGATATACCCCCTCTATTTCAGCGAATCTGAGCATTTCTGCATCAACAATACATCATACGGCCCACGTGAATCTTAAAAGTCATGCAGACCATGTGTCAGTCATATATGGTCACGAGATATGATTCACTCCCCAACAGGACAATAACAGAGTGATCGGGTTGGTCATAGTACGTAACTTAGGAGGATGATTCTCATACTTCGAAATTACAAGCCCTATACGATTTTTTCGTCCCGCTGTATATCCACCATGTCAGGCATCGGCACCCATCCTCGACCAAGACGCCCTACCTTTATATTAAAGTCAAGCCTCATTCCATCATAAAATGACTCCCAGGGCTTTGTGCCGTGTCGGAAGAAAGAAACGTTTCGCAGACTCCACATCTGCAAATGAAGTAACGGCGCAAAGTCAGGCAATTAACACCTCACCTCAAGCCCGCACTCATAGCACTCTCGCCAACTCTAACCTCCCTCACATCTTCACCCTCAGAAGCAAGTGGTGCCACACCACTGCCTCTTCCAGCATTTCCACTAATACTGACTCCACCACCAGCCATACCTCCCTCTCTAATACTAGCCGTCGTGCTCACACTCTCGCTTCTGGTTCGGCTGGCATCACTAGCTCTCCTAGCCCTCAGAGTACGTTCCAACTCCCTGATTTTCCTCTTCAAAGCCTCATTCTCGCGCTTCACAGCCTCCAACTCATGTCTATGATACGCAGTCTCCTCGTATCGTCCAGTAGGTTGCACGGTCGTAGTCGCGTGCGGCGGTTGCACAGCACTTTCTTCACTGTGAACGGCAGAACTGATATGTCCGCTAGTAGACGCCCCAGAGGGCTCGCGGTGCGGCAGGTTGGGTCGTTGCTGGTGGTACAGATAGGGGAAGTGATCGGCATGCTGGTAGCTGTTGTGGGCACTACTAGGGGCCGGACTGGAGGCGCCAGAGCGTCGTGAACTGGTAATGCTGTTCTGGCGACTGATGGGAATTGGCATGGGCATAGATTCCATGGCCGCGCGGCCATAGTTGCGGGAAATGCGGTCGGGAGGGGCAATGCCGGAAGCTGTGCTGCCGACGAGAGAGGTATTGGTCCAGCCAGCGGTGCTGCTAGATGCGGTGGTCGCTGCTGTGTTGGAACGGGTGGATGTGGATGAGGAGGAACGTTGGTGGCGGCGTTGAGAGGGGACGGGGTGGTTGGGGCCGGAGAGCAGGTGGTTGGAATTATGATCGGTGGAATCTGGGAATCCTGTGGATGTAGAGGAAGTGTTGGAAACTACTGAGGCGTTTTGGGCGGCGCGTAGCAAGGAAAGTTCTCTTGTAAGGCGATTGACCTACATTGAATAATATAGTCAGTGAAGGTGTGCTTATGGTAGATAATGACAGCAAAGTAGTATTTCCATAGGGCTCGGGATACCCACAACAGCCTCTTGCTCCTTTTCCAATTGCAAATGCAAGTCAGCAGCGGTCAGCGGCCTGGGATGTCTCAGAGGACCAGGACCCTGACCAACACCGGTGTTATCGCCTGGCATTGTAGCAGTGGTAGAGGTTCCGGTCGAGGCTAAAGGTCGGGTGGAAGAGAGCGAGGGAGAGCCAGCAGCGACTGCAGCTTGGTTCGAAGGCAAGATGTTCAAGTCGGACGAGGAAGAAGGTCGCCGCGAGGCAGTTGTCGAGGTGGGGCGAGAGGCAGCAGAGGCAGGCATAGGCCGCGGGGACGGCGGAACAGAGTTGAGATCCGGCGCCATTTGTAGTATCTGTTGTGGAACACGTGTTCGTCTTGCTGGGGTTGGAGCTAGATGGTGACCCGGGCGAAGGTTAAGAAAGTCGAGCTGAGCTGGCGTCGGGATGAGCAACACGCGGCTGGTGATCTCTGCACGAGCTGCTCCAATGATTTGGGAGCTGGGCCGCGACAACTAGACGCCTGGTTTCGGCAAGATCAATAAGACGGAGATGAGAGACGGCTTTCGAAGCATTTCTTCGTGCCTTTTGAGGCGCTTGTCGTTTGTTCAATCTCGTCGCGGTCGCGTCACGGCACCTGAGAGGCTGACTTCAGACTTCGTGAAGCCAGAACAGCACAATATCTCGCTGCCATTCTTCTCAGGCATTAATCCAATTATACCTAATCTAATACGGCAGGTGGGGTGGAGCATAAGGTATGACGTAGATGCGCTTGCAGCAGGACTGCGTGAGTAGTGGGGTCAAAGGCATGTCATTTCACCATCACCTCCCTTAAATACCGCAGAACTCACTTCTCCTGCTCCTCGATCCTTCGGCCTCTTCCAATCCCACTCCATCTTCCGCAGCTTCGAAAAACTCAAGGTACGTCCTCTACTCACTCCTTCGAACCCTGAATCTTCCTTGTCATCCTAGCTAACAGGAATCCTCTCAACACAGCTCCACCAAATCCCAAGCCTCCACATCTCAAACCCAAACCCAAAACCAACAATGTCTTCCACCAACCCAGGCCGTCAATCCCCCGACCCCGAGGACCAGACCAGCAAGCAAGTCAACGCTCCCTCGGACGGCCAGGGCGTCAACGACTCCTCCAACACCGAGGCCAACAAGGACCAAAGCAAGAAAGACCTCGAGGCATGTCCAAAACCCCAATCCACTTCATCTCCATGCTATTCACCTCATCCCTATTCCCCACCTCGAAATTTACAATTCAACTAACAAATGTCTTACAAACAGGGCCTCTCCTCCAACCCCAAGGGTCCCCTCGACGACCACGTCAAAGACACGGCCAAGAAGACAATCGATAACAATGCTTGAAGCTTGCTCATGGCATTCTTGAACAATTTTGATGATGACTTAATGGGCATGCGGGGAATTCCATGACACATTCTGCTGGATGGCATCGGGATCAGCGGGGCTGGATTTGAGGCTGGTGCATGGAATTACGAATCCACTACGACAGACCAGTAGTTTGCTGGACATAGAATTCATACTGTGCGAAACGTCCTGCTGCTGTGTTCTCGTGCCTAGCTTGTGTTCTCGTACCTTAGTTGTTTTCTCATGTGTAGATTCAAGCTTGTGTTCTCGTACCCTGCATTGGGTTCGTTGACGCAATGGTTCATGACAATTAGGTATATCATATCAATATGACCGTCAGAGAGCTTTTTCCTAGCAGGAAATAATCTTCATATTCCAAAGTTGGCGAAAAATAAAGGGAATCGCTAAATCGCATCTGGAGTTTCGGAATCGCATACAGACTAAGCCTGTTTTCCAGGTAAGCCTCTAATATGTCTAGAAATTAAAGCGATAGCGGAAATATTCATAAATATGCCCAAGTTGTATGCGATTCCGAAACTCCAGATGCGATTTGCGATTCCCATAATAAACACACAAAAAAGTGCAAAAAGAAAGCCAGTTCTTGGTTTGGTCACTTTGGTGCTTCGGGTGCTTCGAACCATGATCACCGATGTCGAGAGTGATGGGAGAAAGGGCCCCCGATTACTACCACTCGCGTCGACAAACCTCAGGCTGTTAACCGGTGGTGTTACGCCCCGATCACCAAACCAAGTCTTCCATGCTAATTCGTGCTGGAAATTGGAATATGTACCAGATCGCGCAGGATGTACCACTCGGGACTTGCAGACTGGCCCATCCACGTCTCCCACTCTACATGATGATCTCTGTCTACTACAGTAAGTCGTGCTTTGCGGTTGCCTCTGTCCCTCGTTCCTACAAGGTATCTTTATCAGCAGTTCAGGGGATCTATTAGTTCAGATATCCATTTATCACTAGGGTGGGAGAAGAAAATTCACTCGTCACATAAACACCAGCACTGAAGAGCAGGATGTGGCGGCATTCATGGATTTGAAGGGCTACTCAGTGATAGCGAAGCCATCCATGTGCGACAGCGCTTGGATCTCACGCTCTCAAGAAGCCCATCCGTCCGTCACCGAGCAAAGCTCACTCCCAGTCCATAATTTGCTTTTCGTCATCATCATATCTCGCATATTGCGCCCAACCATTCCCTCATCAAAACAGGCGTGTCGAGTCGCAGTAAAAGACGCGCGTGTGCAAAGGCAGAACCGAATAACTGAATATCAACGCAATAGCCCATTAGGTGGAGGGCTCCAGGGGTGCGACCTTCGCCTCTTCAACCGCCTTGGTACCTTCTGTAGCTTTGTCGTGGGTCGAAGTACCAGCTGAAATAGCAAAAAAAGAAAAACGTCAGCAAAACAGCCACCCGAGCCGGAAGGAAGGAGTCTGTGAAGACGGTATCTTTTGAAATCCGAGCCCCAACCCCCTTTTGAAAACCGTTCGACTCCGGTTGAAAGAAGAAAAGCACGCCGAATAGAAAGGGACAGGAGAGCTAGCTAGCTATCTAGTGCTTAGGGCAGCCGCTGCAAGCGCACTTCCCTGACTCGCAGGGGCAGTCCTTGGCATCTCCACCACAGCTGCAAGTGGTCTTTCCATTTCCTGCGTCTTTGACGTCGCTCTTGGGGCAGCTGGAGCATGCACATTTGCCAGCATCGCAAGGGCAGTTCTCCGTACTGCCACCGCAGTTGCAGGTGGTCTTTCCATTTCCAGCGTCTTTGACGTCCTTCTTGGGGCAGTCGGAGCAAGCACACTTGCCAGCTTCGCAGGGGCAGTTGTCTGTGCTTCCACCACAGTTGCAGGTGGTCTTTCCGTTTCCAGCGTCTTTGACGTCCTTCTTGGGACAGTCGGAGCAAGCACACTTGCCAGCTTCGCAAGGGCAATTCTCCGTGCTTCCACCACAGTTGCAGGTGGTCTTTCCATTTCCAGCGTCCTTGACCTCATTCTTGCCACACTTCGAGCATCCATCGCTTCCAGGGGCACAGGAACAATCTTCTGAACTGGAACCGCACTTACAGGTAGTCTTCTCTCCACTCTCCTGCTTCTTGAGGTCGGCAAGACGACGAGCCTCGTTGTGGATGTCGACAACTTGGCGAGACGATTGGGTGTAGAAGTCAACGAGCTTCTTGCCAGTAGGGGTGCTGGCAGCCTTCTCGTAGTAGGAAGTCAGACCGGTGAGCAGAGAGTTTGCGCGGGCAGTGACACCGTAGCTCTGGTCAACAGCCTTGGCCTTGTCGGTGGCGTGGTACTTCTGGTCCAGGTTCTGGAGGGTGGTGAGGAAGCGGCTGGAAATGCCGTGCTTGCTGTCGAGGTCGATGGCACGCTGGGCGGCCTGGTCACCAATGCCGTAGCCGTGAGCGAGGTACTCAGCAATGATGCGGGAGCGGGGCTTCTCCTCCTGGGTGAGCTCGTCGCTGTCGCGCTCGGTCTGGCTCTCCTCGTGGCTGGCATCCTCATCGGTAGATCCGCTGGCGCTCGAGACCTTGACGTGTGCGCCACCGAGCTCAGTGTTGTCGAGGAGAAGGGCGGTCTTGGCAGCAGTCTCCTTCTGGAAGGTGACGGTGGCCTCCTTGGAGTCGCCGGACTCCTTGATCTCGAGGTTGGCGATCTTGCCGCTGTTGGAGCTGTTAGTAGTGAAGATAGACACCGGCTTGCAGGTTGGCACAGCAGTGGGAGGAGGGTGGCAAGTTACCAGAAGCTGAAGAACTCCTTGACCTGCTGCTCAGTGGTAGAGGCAGAGATGTTCTTGACGTAAACGGCGTTCGCAGACATGATGAAGGTTGTGGAGTGTTTGTGTTGTGTGAAGTGGGTTTGGCTGATCAAAGTAGAGTGAATTGTGAGTTCGAGAGAAGATTGAGGAGTGTTGATGGTGTGCAGGGCGAAGGAGGAGGCGAGCTTCTTTTATGCTGGCAGGTCTGCGGGATCTTTGCGTGCTTTAGCGCGTACCGTGGCGGAGGCAACAGCGATTGAGGGGCAGCTAATGTGGCGGCTGCGTTTTAGCGTCTCGTCATCGGCAGGTCCCTCAAGTACATGTACGTCACCGCCTGTGGCTGAAGCTTTCCGGATTTTCACATGCTCCGCCTCCCAAGAGTCCACAGAATCAGCCAGAGCTTTCTCACTACATGTAATTTTCCCAATTGGATACCTGTGTTTTGCCATTGGTATAGACATGAAGAGTGAAGAATCACGATACAATGTGGTCTCATCCATCATTCGCCCAGTTCCAACGGGGAGGTGCCTGCCAGGAAAAGCTTGGCAGAGGCGTTCCTTGAACCTCCTTCCCAGCTTGCAGTCGTGCCCTTGATGCTTTCTCTTCCTTCCAAGTTCCATCATGCTACATCGCTTCTCTCCAACACCAGCAGGTGCATTCCAGTTCTCTAAACAGTCTGCATTGCTTCCCGCCAGCAGTGAGATCCATCCAAGGTAAAGTCGGAAGATGTACTTACAGTGCTATTTGCATAAAATACAAAGCCCGCCAATCCATGGCAAGCTTTTCTTGGCACTGAACTCGTCGTTACACAGGCATATCCTCGAGCCTACATGTACCTCCCAGTCTCCCACTAGGTACTCACCTACCTTGTAATTCACTAAGTTAGTAATCCCTTGGTCTCACTGCTTCACGACTCACGGTTTCCCAATCCTCTACCAGGTAATCGGCTCAGTCGGTTCATATGCCGAAATCTCCTCTACAACCCTTTCTGATAACTACATGTAACGAGATGGGGTTCATCAATATGAGTCGGAGAGTGTTATACGCCAATCTCAAAATCCCACCGGTCTGGCTTTACCCAAGCAGCGCTTTATGCCCCAGGGACCAGAGATCGCACGGGTGTTCTTACCTGCTCGCGTGGAGCTACACTTCATGAAGCAAAGTAGATATAAGGCAAGCTAACCGGTGAGAATTATTTAGTGACAGCAAAAAAGCTTAAAGACAGCAGCATTGTTTCTTAACAAATCGTTTTGCATAGGCAATTTGGCATTCCCAGCTAGAAGTATTCCAGTCCCATAATCCGTATTGAGACAGCAGAAACTTCCAGGTTATTGCCAGCCCCCAAGCGTCGAACGCACGTCGGTTTTGAACCACATACAACCAGTGCAATTGTGGACCATTTCTTGGAAAAGAGAAAGAGAGTGGGGGGAGCTGGTGGTATTTATAGCCATCTCCCCCATGTCACAATCCTGAGCCCCAACATGAAGTGGCTACTTGACATGGATGATACCTCAAAGTCCAGGATTCACCCTCGCACTTGATATAATGGAACCACATTTGTGTAACTTTGGGGACTGGAACAAGTGCCAGACCTTGTGCTTTGTCAAGTTAGAAAACAACTTGAGGTCTCGAGATCATATCACCCGGGAAGCTTGGTGTTCTCACACTTCCTTTCAAACCTGGAATTCCCTATGTTTTGCCATCGGTTTGCCTACGTTGAGTCCATATGCTTATCTCGAGATTTTGACGGAGATGGCTATAAATACCACCACGTGCATAATGGTCCAAAACTAACGTTGCTCGTTTTACGCAGTCGGGTCAATTGTTGGAGGTTCTGATGCGTGCGTTGACTTTCGAGGAAGAGTCTGCTGGCGATGGCAAAGTCTGCTGTTGATGGTAGAATTTCCTGTCGACGACAGTGTCTGCTATCCGTGAACGTCTCACCTCTCAACGAAATGCGACGGCAGACTCTCCTAGCGACGGTAGAGTCTCCTAACGGTCGGATCTGACTCCGGTTCTCAGCGCCTGCTTGTTTCCCTTCTTCGCATGGGACTCGACCGCACTCCACTCACATTGGGCGAAATAACGTTTGCTCCTTCTGCTCTTTCCGTGCCCCAGGCAAGCAGGAGCGATGTCCATGCCTAGTTCCTCCTCCCCCAACCGCCCAGTGCTCGGCCAACTGCACAACATGCAGGCTTCTCCTTCCTTCCCGGCCTGGCAGCAACCAGCTCCCCAGTTCAGGTACCACCCAAACATCAACCCCGACACCGGCTCCATCATCCCCGCCCGTCCACTGCCACAACGCAACCCAACGGTCCCATTCCTTCTACATCGCCAACCCGCGCTTTCCAACATCGCCGTCCGCCTCCGAGCCCTCACTCTCTCCGAGCGCGCCTCCTATCACCCCAGTCCGCGCCTCCTCAACTTCCGTCAACCCAACCCGCGCCTCCTCAACCCCAGCTATGGCCACGACGACCGCGTAGCTTACACCCTCGCTCTCCAAGCAGCCGGCATGCGCGGCAACAGGTCCTCGGGCTTCTGTATCGAAATGGAGAATATCCGCGATCAGGTTAGCAAGAAGCATTGGAAGGGTATGAGAATTAGGGGAAGGAGCTATGGTGATGATGGAACGAGGAAGAGGAAGCGTCAAGAGTCGGTCACCACCATTTCGGATGATCCGTTCGATCACCGCGAGGCTGAGGCGATGGGATACACCGAGGAGGTGGAGAGGCTGAAGCGGTTGAAGGCTGCGTCTGAGGAGGAGTCGCTGCTGGCTGAGCTGTTCGATGATAGGAGTCTGAAGGCGATGGAGGTTGCGGCTGGAGAGACTGAGGAGACGGAAGAAGACGATGAGTTATTCGCCGTCGAGGACAAAGTGACGGTGGACAGGACGAATTTTTGCAGGAAGGTGCTGCTGCACGAATAAAGGGGGGTTCAGGTTTCATGGTTGCAAGCTGTCGAGGCAGCTCTGGTCACGTCAAAGAGATACCGTCATCACCAGCACGCTTACGCAACTATCTCGACGTCGCTGCTATGAGGAATACTTGAACGACTGGGGGTGGTCTTACTGTCTTAAACACAGCACACAGTGCAAACACTGTCTTGCAAGCAAGCACAATTACAAAACCATTTCTAGTATCTGATGTGAGCAGTGAGACGTGAAAACGATCCTGCCGACACAGCCGAGTAGAATTGGTGACGTTGTGCTTTAACGTGAACACCTTGACTAAATGTTGCCTCTACCCAGGATCGGTAGCAGAGCTGCACATCACACATAAAGAATACAACTCAAAGAGAGAGGCATATCGAAATTATCGCCGTGAAGAATGACTCAAATGGCTAGGAGAATTCCAAGTAGTCAGGATTATTCCAGGTGATTAGGAGAAATTCAAGTGACTAGGAGAATTCTGAAAGTCGGACGTAAAGAGTGACTACTGCTGCTAAGGCTAAAAATAAGCTGCATCCGGGGCCGGTTACTGGTAGTATGACATACATCACGAGGAATAGCAATATCAATGCGAAAAGCATATGGCGCCTTGCCACCTGCATCTGATGGCACTGTGATCCCGAAAAGGGGGTTGGTACCGCAAAATTTAGAGCAGTCATAGTACTGTAAATTTGACGCGAGTTTCAGAGTTCAGACCTGCGAAAAGATGTCATCTGAAATGTTCGCTGCTGCGAAGATGCTGTTCCTGAAAATGACGCGGGTATCCAACTCCGGTAATGCTTGCCAGTTGCAGTCCGCAAAATGAGGGATGCCCCCAAAAAACGCCATAGTGAGATGGAAGAGCATGGTACCGTGAGCCGCTTCCCTGCCGCATTCCGCTAATTTGCCTGAAGCGGAGGTTTTGTATCGACTTCTGCTGTCGTTGGCGGTGTGCCCGTCTCCGCTGTAGACCTTAGTGTCTACTCAATCCGCTCTGTCATGCGTCTTCGGGCACGATGTATAGACTCAATGCTGTCTTCTATGCTCTGGTTTTCCAGTCGTACGCATGCCAGCGCAGACTCGAAATCGGAACACCGTTGCTTCAGTCGCTGGACCTCGCTCCTCAGTTCCTGAACAATCTCTGCTTCGCTACTCTGTGAGAATGTTAGCAACCGAGTGTAGCGTGGCAGATCCGCCGCTACTGATATACAAAACTGACCTTATTCACCCAGGGGACTGCTTGGAAATCTGGACCTTGGTGCTGGGAACTGGTGATTCCTCGACTGCTACTAGACTGCTGCCCAGACTCCAAGGCCCGTATCCTCTCTTCCATCTGCACCTTCTGGTCCGTCCAACTCTTTCTTTCGTGCATAGCAAGTTCCTCCAACTTGCTCGCCATCTTGACAATCTTAACATACTGCGCGCCTTCTTGGACCGCGGATTGCCTAGCCTCATTCCGACTTTTTGAAACCTCTTCTATACTCTGCTCGAGATCCGAGATTCTTGCTTGCAACTGATTTCGTTCCTCGGTCAGCGTACTGATTTCAAGGTCGGTGATGTTATTCTTCCGCTCAAGAGCGCCGGCCCGGGTTTGCGAGCGGGAAAAGGCTGCAAGCAGGTTGTTATGCTCTGATTGGAGACTCTGAAGAGCCAGAGTTCGCACGGAAATCTCATGCTGTAAGGCGGCCGAATGAGCCTGGGCTGCAGTCTCGGAGGAGGAGGATGGCGAGAGTGGTTGGAGTAGATTGGGGATAGAAGCTTGACGAAGACCTGCAGGCGGTGGTAACGAGACGGGTGTCGTCACTTGCCCGTAAGAAGTAGAAGGCGAGGCAATGTTGTAGGATGATGGTGACTGGTGAGTGCGGGGTGCAGGAGGTGATGCAAGCGGCTGGCCTGGCACGGGAGGATGGTTCATGTTGGAAGTGGAGATACGGGGTCCAAAAACGTTGCTCATCATGCCGGACTGAAATGAGGATCTCGTACTGATGGAAGGCAGTTCATCGCCTGCCGCTGAACTTGCGGGTGAGGAGCGATGACGACCAGCACTATCAAAGTCTGCATGTTGTCTCTTGTAGGACTCATCAGCGTTGGCAGGAAAGCGACGCTTCATATTATCATGGTGATATGAGGCGACAGGACTACCGTCTCTCGGATCATGGCCGTAGGATATAGAACTGCGTTCCACGACAGACTGATCCACGAAGGCTTTCGTTTTCTCCAACAAGTCTACCATCCAGTGCAGGGTATTGAGCAGACCAGACTCGACCACGTCAGGGCGTTCCTCCCAATCGAGGGGGCCCCGCTATAAGAAAGTGTTAGCAAACTGTTTACTGCTGACCGGCACATGACCTGGACAGTGGAGTGCAGGAACACAAGGGGGGGGGGGGGGGGGTGTCAATAAAGATTCGACACTCACCCGCTCGAGCTTACCCCCAACCCGTAAGCCGGGCCGGAGTGAGGCTGCCAGTCTAGTGAGACCCTCAACCGCAAGACCCATGAGAGGCTCGAGTGCCGAACACCTGCTGCAAGCCATGCTCGTGCTCGACGAAAAGTAGTCGTCACCGTGAGCCCAATACGGTGGATCTCCATTGCTGCCGGCGTGGAGCATGGCCTGCGTGGCACTCTGAGAATCGACGTTCGATGGGTTGCGGAAAGCTGTCTTTGGTCAGTAAGGGGTCCTTTCTCTCAACAAAGCAGTCAGCATCTGGGGCGGCCACTCACCTTGTGCCGATGCTTTCCCTGCTGCAGAATGTCGCTGAGAAGTGTTACCTTCTTCATCATCTCCACCCACACCATCACTTCTCCGTCGCTTGCGTGACGGGGTAAGCGCATAGTCGATCTGTTTCAAAGAGCTTGAAAAGCTCTCCTGGCGCTCCACGTCCCGCGGATACTCGAGCTTACGTCTAAGCCTGTCGATTGGCGGCAGGATATCCCTTGCTGCAAGTGAGCTTCCCCACGCGAAGCGTGACGACGGCAGCCTTTCGTTCCAGGCTCTGGCCTCAAATGGTTTCTGTAGCTCCAGAGAGCCTCCCGATAGAGTGCCTTGCATACCCGACGTCCTCGAACTTCGGTCTGCCTGAGAGTGGTCTTGGTCACGTGAGTCGGAAGAAAGGCGCAGGTGGTCGATGTCCTCCTTCCGTTGCTTATCCATCCAGCCTTCCTAGGTCGTGAGAGACATCCCTTCGGCGAGAAAATTTGAGAAGGGAGAAGGCGGCTCGAGGCTCAAGAGGAACAGGGAAGCTTTTGAAAAGCACAGTTCAAGACGACGTCTCAATGGCAAATGAGCAAAGCTGGAGCTCTCGAGACTGGCAGCGGGCTTTCTCGGCGGCTTACTACTGTCCCGCCATTCAAACATTGGCAGATGCCAGGAAGGGCAGATGCAATGCCAGCGCAGGGGGAGCTCGAAGAGACTGTTCAAATCAGTGACGACGGGGCGGTGTCAAGGGTACAAAGCTTGGGACGGCTTACTTGAGCAGCGATGCGGCGTAGGCATGATCAGCGTCATGAGGGCTTCCATCCCCCGGGCACTCTGGATGTGGTTGGCCAAAAGGTCATGCGAGTTGGCATTATCAATGACTGACAGTTTGCAGTTTTCTCAGATCGATGTTGGAAGTTGAAGCACTGACCACTCCGCAGTTCCAATGGAGAATGAGAGACACATATGCTGGATACCCTACTCGGGTATGATCAGCTAACATCTCCTCAACTCCACATCTGCCCTGCGGAGAGCCGTTACTACTGGGCATTACTTATCCTCTGGCCAGTCGCTGGGAGGTAACACTTGCCCGGGCCGCTTGTGGAGACCGAGGCGCACGACATTACCAGATCCTACCCGGAAGCATACATGTAGCCTGATTCCACCACCGTGACAGTGTCAGAAGTTTTTGAACGACTTCGGGGCTTGAATATGTTGGCGACGAGACCATGGTCTTGGTGACTTGAAGGAGATGCACGGAAAACCGTGGACTAGATATGTGTCGATGATGCTGCTCTGTGGAGACGACGGATCTTTTCCGGACCTCTTGGCAACCTGATTCCGTGCCCATCACTTGCCTTCAAGTTACATGTACTCCATACAGTACCCTTGGATAGGTTCAACTGGCCTGAGGAAACCGGTAAGATGGCTGATTATTGCCAGATATGTATCAAAATACCTCGTCCCGAAGGAGTGGGACACAAGGTCATCCTCGGTGAGTTGACCGTGCCCTGCCGTAGTGGAGGCTGACTAACCCGGTTACTAATGGGATCTATTCCGGGATCCATAATCAAGGCGAAAGAAAGCATTGAAGATTCAAAGGGGACCCTCGATTGCGACATGATCATGAAGCTTGTACACCGCTTCCCCAGTCTCCATCTTCCAACGTTGTCTTGTTGAGGTGTGACTTGCCCAATTCGCTCAAGTAAGGTAATCAATCCGCCGACACCACCGAGTGCCCCAACGAACACCACGGATTCCTCCCAACTTCCAAAGACTTAGGGAACCGTGTTCGCGCATGGAGAAATCCCTGGCATTTGAATAGGAGCCCGGCTATCCTTGAAGATATCCAAGCAACAGGTAACTAGAAATAAAGAAACCTAACCATTTAACCATTTAACCAACCGATGAATACTGGTGGAAAGCCAGATAACCAAGAGAAAATAGAAATCGACATCGATGATCGAGAGAATACTTACTATGACTTGCTAGTTGCTGTCATTATCATTTCACAATCCTACGAGCAACTCCGTGCCCGTCCGCCTAGTCTTGGCTTCATTGCACAGCCGCCGCAAATCAAACGTGAAGAATCTTGGGGCACCGATGGGAAAAAGCAAAGAAATGGTCATCGCCGTTGAAGATGAGAAATCCTTAGTGTTCGTTAGATGTCAGAATGATCCGCTTTGGCCCGCTTCAATATGAAGAATCGGCGTCGGAGCCGTGAGGTCCGTCTGCAGACTAAGGTGCTTATATTGTGGCTCAAAGATGGCCTTGGATGATTGGGACTGGCTCATGGCTGTACTATGAAGAGTCCTACAGTTATGGCAAATCGATGAGAAGTAATGCCTAGTCTTTCTGGAAGGCTGGAAGCCCATGATACCAAATAGACATGAAGATCTCATCGGGGTGGTTGCATCTGCAGGTAGGTCTCTCATCAATGGTCCTCTGGAACGAGGAACCATACGAAGCTGGTCGATCGTCAGCCCGACAGGGAGTCCGGATAATAACAAATGCACTTCAGTAATGAGAACCGGGCTTGAGCCGGCACTATAGAGATCCACATGGTTCAAAGATTGCGTATTGCGGAGAGCATAGCCATTGACCGCTCGATGGTGGTATCACAGCGTCACAATATCGGTTGAAACAGGCGTTTTTCAGTCCATGTATTGCTATGTCGTGATATGAGCCGCCTTGAGCGCCATCTGTAACCACGACAGCTAATTAGATAGGGCATGCCATAAGACACAGCCTCTCTCGAGCTGCCATCGGCATGTCATGATTTCTCGGTCCGCCTATCCCCCATATTAATCCTATACAGCACACGACCAGCCACGAACTCGTGGCCTAGCATTTTCCGCTGGCAACCATCTCAAAGTCCTCGGGCTTCAGATACATAGCAGTGCCTTCAAATGCTATGGCATAATCCTCCCCGCTGCTGCTAAGTATAACGTCTGCCCCGCTTAGTCGGTGGCGATCTCGAATAGCTGTAATCTCGCCGCCTCTTACTGGGCGGCGTCACCGATACCGATCGGTCCCTACCAGCACCCCGCTTGGGAGTAGGAGAGCGGGAGTAGCTGTATCCACGACGCGTGCCACGGGGGCGGCTCGCGGCAGAGCTGCCGCGGCGAGCACCCCGGTTTGGTGGCGGGGATCTTGAAACACTGACATCTCTTCGTCTCCTCGGAGCTGCGCTAACTGATGAAGTATTCCGACGTCTCCTTGGCGCTGCACTGACTGACGAAGTATTACGACGTCGGGTTGGTGGCGGCGATTTCGAAAGACTGGCATCTCTACGACCCCGTGGTCCCGCACTGATCGATGAACTGCTCCGGCGCCTAACCTGCCTTGGTGGCGGCGATCTTGAGACGCTGTGGCCACGCGTGCGTCTGGGAGGCGTGACGGATCGACTGAGACTGCGGGCTTTGCCTCGTGGCGGAGATCTCGAATCGCTGCTGTATCTCCTACCTCTTCGTGGGGGTGGGGATGGTGAAGCAAGCGAGTCGCGACGAGCCCCACGCTTCGGAGGTGTCACCGATCTTGTGCCGCTCCGGCCACGACTGGGCGAACGGCTGCTGTGGGATCGCCGGGCTGGTGATCGCGAATATGACCTGCCTCGACCTCTGGCTGGGGTATAAGATCGAGACCGAGATCTAGAGCGCGAGTAGGACGACCCCGTGTACGAGGAATAGCTCGAAACAGAGCTTGACCTGTCTGATCTCGAGTCCTCCGCCGCTACCGGAGCAGGCAAAGCAGGCTTCGGCATATTTTGGAGATATTCACGGGACTCTTCCGTGACCGCTCCCATACCAATACTCGTGAAGTAGTTGATAGAGAATCTGATGTTTCTCGGGTTGTCCCGAGGGAACAACCCTTCGAAGCTGGGTCGCAAAATATCATCTTTGAGTCTTGCCTGAAGCTTAGGCATTCCCAGAGCCTCGGAAAGATCTTGGAAGAGAATCTTGATGAAGATACGGCTGCTAGATGTCGTCTCCTCTTCATTCAAGTGGATTGCCGACAGGACATGCCAGCCAATTGCGTCTGAGCTGAGGAGATGCCCAAAGAACCGGGCAATGTTGCGGAGCCTGTTCGTTTCGTATCGGTGGATGGTATCGTAATATCTGACGAACGACTGTTCAAAGAGATCCGTCCAAAGACGATTGATCTTTGCGAATCTCTCGCCAATGAGTCCGTAGAACTTCGAGAAGGTGCGTTCCTGTGAGCAGCACTCCACGATCATGGATGGGAGTTCTGGTTCTTGTCCCGCCGGTAAGGCGACTTTCATAAGCTTGTGACAGCATTCTTCGGGATCTATACTCGACATTATTGTCAAATATATTGTCCGCCTCAGATTTACCAAATCCGTGTTGCTCTGGTCCTGTATCTCCAAAGCCTTCTCTTTCTGAGCCTCGCCATCATCTTCACTATCGTCCTCATCATCCTCATCGTCGTCGTCTTCGTCATCTTCGCTGCCCTCCCCGAGGATCTCGGCCTTCAACTTGCGGTACGCATTCTCGTGCTCCTCCCACTCAGGATCGTACTTGAAAATATTGAGTCCATCCTGCACGTCAATCTCATCCTCGAGGCCAGTACGATGAGTGATTTGGTCCTCCTCCTCGACAAGGTCAAGCTCCTCCTTAATGGCTGGATTGTCCTTGTACTTGTCTTTGCGGACTTGAAAGAGTACCTCGATCATGTACTGGACTCTCTTATCGATATCGGCTTCATGGAGGATGCTTCTAAACTGGTCGAAGACCGCAAGAGCAATGGGACCGCTCATTTCCTCAAGATGCTGCCCAACTTCTCGAGTCAGTCCTACCGCAATCTCCACGCTGTCGTCGGTAGGTTTGTGGAGGAGCAATAACAAAATCTGAGCGGCAACCATCTCGTGTGCGACCTGCTGATTGCAAAGATGAGCAATGAACGTAGTGGACGACAGGCAGACAGCCTTGTCATTTCGTTTGAAGGCCTTTCGGAATTGTATGATGAGTCGGCCCAGCAGTAGCTCCCCGACCTGAGGTAATTTGGTGTTGACGATAGCAGCCATAGCAGCATAGATAGGTGTGAACGGCAAGCTTGCAGCTTGTGCTTTCATAATGCTTCGGCAAAATAGCCCGCGACCGCGTACCAGGTTTTCGCCAAAAAGCTCCGGCACAATGTATTTGATATTCGAGACGTTGACTTTGTTGATCAAACCATTGATGGATTTCTTCAGGGCCTCCCAAGCCATTCGCTGGTACTCTTTGCTGTTTTTGTCCGTGATCTGAGACTGTAGTGCTCGAAGCCGGGCCGGAGGGATATAAGTGCCACCGGATCGCATGGTAAGGAGCTTCTCATATTCAGCTTTGGCGGCGGCTTGTTTGTCCTCTTCCGAACGCTCCTTATTCGCCATGTCGGCGTCTGTCCTTGAAGTTCTCGGTTTGTCAGACGCACCATTGCCGTTGCGCTCGCGACGAGGAGGTGTCGACCTACTGTGCGCTGAAGTCTCGTTGAGATGCGCCTTCGGCGATGCGGCAATGGAGTCCCCCATGTTGCGCGTGACGAGGCGAAGGGGCGACGAGGTGGACTTTCGTTCGGTAAAAGCTGGAACGGCTCGCTTTTGTCAAGGCCCAGCTCTAGGCTGCTGGAACCGGCGTGGCTAAGCCGTCAGTGTCTGCTCCAGCCTTGGTCGCGAGCGAGGCCAAGTGTAGAGTCAAGAGAGGCTGGAGATAGCTCGACGCGCGTTCAAAGCGGAGAATAGTCGGCGAGTATGTGTGAAGACAGGGAGAGACGCCGGGTCAGACTCTGGATGTTGTCGGGATGGCATGAAGCCGCACGGTGTAGAAAACGTGAGGTTGGTGATCGCGCAGGCATCAATTGATTCAATGTGACAACTTTATTTTTAGCGCCGGCGGCGGCCGCGTCTTAGCCGCGATTATTAAGCGAGTCAAGCTGTCGTGAACCGCCAGGGGTCAGTACTCTAGCCCAGTGTCTCTCAAGGTAGAAGCAACATCCACTACTAGTACTCTACCGGCCACCTGTCTGTCTACCCAGCTGCCACCGGCTCTTCTCCAATTCAGCTCGTTCTTTTACAGGCCGTTGCAAAAATGGTGCGCCTATTACCAGCAACCCCCCCCCCCCCCCCCACCCAAGCGCTTTCTTGCTAACCTTGGCGCAGTTTGACAAGCTGGTCGGCTTTGCGATGCTTGTTGCAGCCACGGCCGTCTTCGTTTACTACTCAGTCTGGACGCTGCTCATGGTACGTGGCAGTCATTGTATGTGACCTTGAAGGTCCTTTAATAACTTTACGCTGCAGCCATTCGTCGACCCCGATCAACCTCTCCAAAACTTCTTCCCTCCCCGAGTGTGGGCCATTCGCATCCCTGTCATCTTGATTCTCCTGGGCTCGACCGTGGTTGGTTCATTCCTGAGCGTCGTGATGATTCGCAGCAACCGAAAGAGGGCGGCAAAGGCAAAGGCTGCCGGAAAGAAGAAGGCATGAACTACATCGAGTTGGGTGTTTAGAAAGCGTCGTTCTACCAAAAGAGACTTGCCAAATGAAACAGGTCGACATCATGCGTTCGCTGGGCTCTAGGGTGACGGGTGTATGAATGATACCAGGACGATCTGCGAGCACCATCTGCATCTTCTCAAGGCGTTACCAGGGATATTCGCTGCGTGTAGTAAGGTACTGCTGGCAAAATGCTAATGGAAAAAAAGATGGATGGTTTCTTGTAGAAGGGCGCTGCGCCCCAAGAATTTTACAGCTGCGACAGCTGCCGGTTTTGAGGACCGGCCCAATAATAATGAATGCGGAGCCTCGAACAGCGTGACTGTGTCAGCTGGTCCCTCATGTGGCTGCTTGCGAATGATGCGTTCCCGCAACGAACCAGGGCGAAATGCGAGACAAGGTCTTCAAGCACGGTACGAAGGAACCTGCAACTGACTTGCTCATCTTTCAAGCCTCGCCCTTTTACCTCCTACCTACCAAATGCTCGAAAAGGACTAAGCATGTGTTCTCGACCAGTATCGCATCACATGTGTGGCGTTGCACTACTCCAAGGAAAGACAACATAGTCCCTCGGGGCCATTCTTCATCATCTGTACCTGCAGGCTGCACCCGCGGCCCTTACATATAAAGGAGTGAAGATGAGATGTACAGTGGGACGAAAAAAGTCTGGGTACCGTTTTACGGTCAGTGCAGGAAGCTTGGAGATCTAGGTACCTAAGAAACGTCTGTTATTCGAATAAACCATCTCTGGCTATGTCTGTTCGCGCCTGCCATACCCCAAGAATGCTAGGTAGTATTCAGGCTGGAGGTTAGAGTGTCCACGAGACCCATTTGGAGGCTTTTTACCAGCAGGTAGCAACACACCGCCATCATTTGGGTTTTAGCTATGCCTTTTATTTCGTAGTAAGTGGACTTCGTGCACCTCAGACTCCTAAAGCAGTCTGACATTCCGGATGGATGTGGAAAGATAAGACAGACAAAGCGTCTGGCATGATGCATTCCTCACGAACACTCCTCCACTAGTATTGTGTACACATGTGTAGGAGGTAGAGTAGTGGTGCCTTGGTTGTGAGTGGCTGTGGTCACATGAAGCAGGGGATGGAGCTGAATGCGGTGGGCACCGACCGTTCTAGTGACTGCGATGCGATATCCAGGCTGGACAGGTCAAATATCCAAGGATAGCCATAAGTCGACATCTTGAAGATTCAAGGAATGAGCAACGTCCGAATAATTGCAAACCTTCTAAATAATCGGGGACAGCTCAAATAAAACAAGAAAAAGCGAGAGCCAAGACCGTAAGTGGTGTCTCATGGTGGTGGCCGGGGATTACCATAGCATGATCCCGGACGGGCGCTTTGCAGCCGTGCCCCTCATTCGTACCTTGCGCATCAGACCGAGCTTTGTCGTCACCAGCGCTTCAGGACTGTAAGTCATCCGCAACATAAGAGTCAACAAGAGACTCCGGCCTCTTGCCAACTCGCGTCTGCCATCTGCTTGCCCTTCTCTGACTGTTCTGGTAGATCAAGCAACAACGCGAGCAAGACTCTCTTCTACCTCCATCTCTCCACCATCGCCGAGAACTTAGAACCCCGCAGCTCTCCTCTCAAGAACCCCGCGAAGGACGGCATTGGAAGAGCTTCCTTCGAGCCATCTGCCATATCAAACTTGCCCCCCTTTGTCGCTTGAATGCCCGCGTCCTCCGACCAGAACTCGCACTCTCCTATAAACGCTGGAAACACTTCCCAGTCCGATCACCAGAAGAACTCTGCTGCTGGCGGCCCTCCTATCTCGAAGAAGAAGGCGAAGAAAAATGCCGTACAATCAACAGACAGTACGTCTGCGTCTGCGCCGAAGATGACGAAGCCGGTCGACAAGTCTGCGTACGTGGAAACTCGGTCGACGTGATTGTAGAAGATGCGCCCACTAACAATCCACAGGAACAAGTCTTCCCAGGCCGACCAGGCGTCTCCTCGCTCGCCAGAAGTCAAGCCAAGCCGCTCTGGTCCAAATGGCAACCCAGTTCCTTCGCCCCTGCTTGATGCAGTTTCCTCGGCGGCTTTCACATCTAAGCCGCAGAATGCGAGCGAATGGACGAAGAACACACCGGCGTATTCCACTTCTCCAGGGAATCTGATAAACTTAGGGGAATCGCCTCCGCTTATAAATTCATCGTTCGCAGGAAGGGCGGTAGCAACAGAAATCCCTAGAAATATCCCTTCTTCCTCCCCGCCAGCTCCTCGGCAACGGCCTTTGAGCGTCCAGCTTGATAACTTTCCGAACTACGAAGAGCAGCAACCTTACTCCAGATCTAACCCCTATCGTCGAACCTCAATGTACTCGCAGCAGGCCCAAAGATTTGCAAATGGGGGTAGTCCACCGCTCCCTCATCAACCGCAACCTCACTTTTATGGCGCTCCAAACCTCGACTTCCTAGCTCCCGCGCAGGCGGCTGGACTAAAAGCAGGAGAAAAGGGATATTTCTGCGGCTTTGATAGCGTTGCATCCGCAACGTCCGATTCCCTCGAAGATACAAGTGTCGTCATCACAGGCTATATGGGCGGTTTGGATGTTTTCGAAGTGAGTAGGCGTGGTCCGCAGAGATTGGCATCTCTGTCAACGCTGCGAGGTGCTGTCCATAACGCAAAGTTGTTGCCAAAGTCGCTATCTGGTTCGGACGAACATCCTGTGGTTGCCGTTGTATTGCATGGGCCGGTTTGGCCATCGCGAAATGCAGCTGATTATGAGGCGGACGATATCGATTCAATGCTGGAGGACGACGCTTCGCAAGGTTTTCCCACTGGCTCACCCCCTCAGTTTGGTCAGTCCAATCCCGAGTCGATTACACACTATCAAACATCGGTCGAGTTGTATTCTCTACAGACGAAGAAGCATCTGGAAACCCTCCTTGCCCTGCCAAAGACGAGGCTTACGACCCCTATGAATGCCCGGATGTTCGAACCACCATCTCCGGGTGGCGCTCTATCGATACATGCCAGCAACAAGACCATTGTTGTCGCATCAGGTATTTCCGGAGAAATATGGACTTTTGGGCGCAATATCCATGGAGAGGCAGCATCCCGATTTCATTGCCTAGGGAAGGTTTGGACGGTGGTACCAAATGATATCAGCAGTCCTTCTGCGCCGGTTGAACTTGATATTGCTAGAGAGAACCTTCCTAAGCAGTCCAAAAAACCTCTTTTTGCGATGAGCGAGCGTTGGCTAGCATACAGCCCCCCGGTTGCATCGTCACAGCTATCACTAGGAGCTATCGTACCAGGCCTCGCCCCTTCTGCAAAAGTGCCCGGACTATCAACTCGGGCTCCGCCGCATCCTCATCCCATTACATGCGCTGCCGACGTTCCTGATCCTGAAAGCTGGGTGAATCGGTATGCTAGGGAAGGAGTCCAGGAGGCGATCAAGGGTGCGAAGTGGCTAGGGGACCAAAGTTACCAGGCGTTCAGAAACTATTGGAACAAACCAGCCAATGCGCAGCAACCAAATGGTAACGCGCGGGTGCCCTTGGGCTTTGGCATAGAGCAATTTCCCCCAACCCATGCCTCTGGAACAAAGTCGAATGGGACCACGGAATCTCCAACGCTTATATCGATCGTCGACATGCACCGGCTTCCCCATCCTCTCGTCCCTCTCGCTACGTTCAAGGTTCCAGGTGGCTGCAGTTTCATCTCATTCGCGCCAAATGGGCTGATGATATACACCGCAAGTAGTAAAGGCGATGTACAGTTCGTATGGGATCTGATGCGTCTGCAAAAGACTTCGTCCTCTCTAGCGCAAGGCTCTATACTTCGAGGGCCTCAAGTGAGACAGATCCACAAGTTCACCCGAGTGACCGTTGCAAAGATCGTTGATGTGGTCTGGAAACAGCCGCACGGAGAACGTTTAGCGATTCTCACGGAGCGTGGTACAGTGCACATTGCTGATCTTCCGGCAAGTTGCTTGACTTGGCCGCCCCCGCGCCGCCAGCTGAGGATTACGCCGTCGCCAGTGAAGCCGAGCAACAATGAAGAGCCACTGTCTGCTGCTGGCACAATGCGGGGTTTCGCTAGGGGAATGCTGAGGAATGTGCCAGTCGGACGACCTCGTCGGTCAAGCAGCAGTGGGCCGGGACTTTCCCAAATTACCGCTGCCAGTATAGCTGCTCACATTGGGCAGGGCCTAGGCGCAGGTGTAAGCAGGTCCTTTGGGGCTGCGAGCGGAACTCTAGATCATATGCGCAAGGCGGGCGAAATACGCCTGCATATCCCTCAGGCGTCTTCGCTCCCTGAGCGAGGCTCCGTCAAATGGCTCAGTTGCCGGCACAAAGAAGATATTGCTGTCGTGGGCGGAGGAGTTGTGAGGCTGTATACTTTTAAGCGCCAGCAATCTTTCAAAAACCCCGAAAAGCCCCGAGAAAAGGTAACTCGCCGACACGTCGATCTTCAGCTCCCTGACCTGGTTGATCGTGATGGCGCAGAGCTATTGGGTCTTGGAGACGACGTTGACTTCACAGAGAAGGAAGCCCCTGACCAGAAGTGGAGTACTGTCTACGCCATGGACAGTCGGTCGGGCTATGGTGACGGGACTGATATGCAAATCCCCAATTATGAGATCGAAAGCTCGGCGCCCTTCCAACCATTTCATACCGACCGTCGTGTCGGACTGTACATATACAATACCGCAGAGTCGCAATCCGCGTCACCATCAGTTTCTGCTCTCTTTGGCTCCGGAGGTACCGATAAGAAGGACGCTTCAGCCGAAGAAGCTCCCATAAACACACCATGGGCATTTGGCCTGCCAATATCCGGGACGAAGCTCAACCTAGGCTCGACGGGCTCCGAGGACAACGAATCAGCCGACGGGCACCGCGCACTGCCATCCTCAGCCATGGAACGAGTAATGAGTCGAGTAGCCGAAAGCGATGGCGAGGAGCAAATCGTCGTGACAACGCGGCGACGAAAGCACTCTCAATATCGCAGCAGCGATGATGCGGGCGCCGAGGATGACGAAGGCTTCTTCGAGGACGATTGCGAGGTGCTTGATTTTGCTACTCAGCGGGTCTAGAGAGATTCGTTCAGGCTACACAGCCTCTTTTGTTATCTATCGGGGTCGTTGTTTTGCATCGTTTAGACATGGGACTGGGCTGGCGAGGGATCGTGTGGGATTGGTTTTGCATTGGGGCATAGACGCGGTGTTTGTGGATGGCTGCGACTGGAGGCTGCACATGTGGGCGGGTAGGATACGATTCATAGGGATGGTGCATTGTTGGCATGGTGCTGGCTGGCGTCGAGTAATAGGATCTGCCAATACCAATCAATATTCTTGTTAAAATCGACACATCCTGTCGTTGTCAGGCTTTGCTGGCGTGTGAATGTTACAGTGGCAGGTCATAAATGTGATTCCGAACGTGCGTTTCTCTGTTGGACTAGTGTAGTACCCCGTCTTGATTTTCCGGATTACATGTAATTGAGGACTCCGTAAACTGCGCCGCTCTCGTAGTTCACGAAGTCCTCAATTACCTGGAATATTCCAATTATCTAGAGTGTGGCTTGACACTAGTTTTAGCGCCGGTCGGAGTCAACCACCTAAGGTAATGAGGTACATACATGTACGTCCATGGTCCACATGTTGATGGCCACACAACCAAAATGCCATGACAACAGCGGACCATGATGCAGATGCATGCAGAAGCGAGCAACACAAGGGTCGAGAGGATTTCTGCGCCTTCAACACCGCCTCGACGGTACCTAACTTGCCTTCTATGTTTGCATGAAGCCTCCGACATCGCTGTCTCAAATTTTCTTGATTTCTGAAATCTCCTGACTGAAGAGTCTTGGGATCAGAACATCTGCTTTTCGGAATTGACTCTTGGGAACACCTGCATTTTCCTTCCGAGAACCTGAAGCTTCACTCTGTGACTCTACTCCAATACAAATTTCCACCATGTGCATCGTCCTCGCCACAACCGCCCATCCCTCCTATCCCTTCATCCTCCTCGACAACCGTGACGAATTTATCCTCCGCCCCACCTCCCGTCCTCACTGGTGGACCCCAACCTCCCCTCCCACTTGCAACGCCTCTCCAAATCCCTCCCCAGATGGGACCCCATCACCGCCCCCAGAAATCCTCTCCTCCCGCGACCTCTACAAGCCAGAACGCGGAACCTGGATGGGCATAACCCGCACCGGCAACCTCGCAATCCTGACCAACTACCGCGAAGCCACAGACATATTCCTCTCTTCCGGCCAAAAGTCCCGCGGCGCCATGGTCAACGCCTGGCTAACCGCATCGCCCGAAGAAACAACCCAGGATTTTGTGGAAAGGCTGTTGAGCGGAGATGGCGTCAAGGGTGTTGGTGGTTTCACTTTGATTTGCGGAAAGCTTCGAAAACGTTCAGGCCCACGGGCAGCCGGCTTAAATGGGCTGGATGGAATGAATGGACATTTCAAGGAAAACGGAAGTGAGAACAGGATGGAAACTGAGCCATTGGCAATTATCAGCAACCGCGCCGATTCAGCCGCAGATATTCCCTGGATCGGCGGCACGAAGGGGGAAGTTTACGGCTTGAGCAACACAGTCTACAACGATCCCGTCGAGTGGCCGAAAATATCCCTCGGCAAACGTCTTCTTCTCGACACAATTCGGGAGTCCTCGGAAAAGAACTTGAGCGAAGATGAGCTGCTGACTAGGTTATTTGGGATCTTAGATACTAATACGATGCCAGAGAGACAGGAAGGACAGAGTACGAAGGAATATACTGATCAGATGCGGAATACAGTTTTCGTGCCGCCAGTTGGTGGGGAAGATGAAGAGAACGGTGAGGTGAATGGGAATGAGGTGAAGGATGCGGATCCGGCAAGGACGTCCGGGTTTGGACATAAGGCGCCGAAGGGTGATGCGACGAGTGGCTTGTATGGGACACAGAGGCAGACGGTGGTGTTGGTGGATTGGGACGGGAATGTTACGTGGGTGGAGAGGGCGTTGTGGGATGAGAAGGGGGAGCCGATAGATAGGGGGAATGCGGATGTGAAGTTTGGGTTCAAGGTCAGGGGGTGGGATGATGAGCGAGAGAGGGATTGCAGGGGTAAGACTAATGGGGTGGATAGGTATCCGCACCTAGTTGAGAACTGAGTTAGTGGTAAGAGAGGGGAGGGGGTAAAGGGATGGGACTAGAGTCAAAAGAGCTTCTTCTCAGGCTTGGCTCTGAGTTTCATCTTGAGGCTCGATGGGCGAGAGAGAATACGAGTGGCACATTAGGTACCTGAATAAAGTCGACGACGTTTTGTAGGTATAAGCTTGGAATTCGAGTTTGTTCAGACTTCGTTCTTGGGATTTGCTGCAGAGGTAGAAAGAAGAGGACCTGGCGGAGAAGCGATTCGTGAGGGTCAGGAGGAAAGCAGGATACAAGGCCGGATATTGTTGAGTCTTGGTAGTTGGAATGTTTGCCTGGGAGTGGTAAACAAGGGGCCGAGAAGAGGCGAAGCACCGAGGTGCTAAGGTGGTGGAGGCTTTGGAACCCAATGGAGTATACAATGAGTGAGGTGAAAAGGGGCTGTGAACTTTAACCACTGCAAACATACTGAGTCACCACCGTATCTAAGACATTCTTCAAGTGATCAGCGGGCAAGCTGGCTTCTACAAGTATAAAATGTTTTATGTGGCTTTCAGTTTCCCCTACCGTCGACGGTCAAGTCGTCGATCATCCAGAACACTTTGAAGTAACGTACCTAAGTACCTAGTGCTTTCAAAAGTCGACAGCCTATCCTTCAGAGATATCTATCAAAGCCAAACTTGCATTTTGACTGGGGCTTTGTACCAGGAGCCAAAGACGAACGGGTGGTAGAGGGTGGTCACTAGACTCGAGTAAGCCACATGGCAATGACTGACGACGGGAGCAAATGGCAGTAGTATACTCGGCGTGATCTAGCCTTACAATGTGTTAAGATAGACTGCCGACAAGAACGTCTTTCTATGTGAGATAGAATGGGTCTCGGCTTGGCGGTCTTCCAGGTGCCCTTAATAGTTGACTTTCGAGGGCACGTTGCTATGATGCTGAACGGGAGTATGTGATAGTTCTGGGCGAGGGATGTGTTGGTGGAGGAAGATTTAGGAGCGTGGTAATATCAGCTTACAATCGTTGTTTGATTGTTCTGGAGGTCCAAAGACAAGGCCCTGTCGCGGTTTTCTATTCCATCCCGGCTCCCTTGGCCCCCCCAGTTTCGTAGTCGATCATATCACACAAGGTCCATCAACTGATCTTAAGCACCACATTCACAGCAAGATAGCTTCTCTTCCATGCATTTGAAAATCGATTCCTGTGTAAACCTGACGCCCAAGTCGATCCCGGTTTGACGAGTCATTTCACATGCAGATAGCCTCGACTCCGTGAGAGAGAATCATGCATTGATCTGTTTAACCAGCCTTGATTTCGACCATGGTATGTGGACGTAGGCTCCACCCGGCCCCAGAAGCCAGTATTAGCATACACGCATGAAAACTCCCTCTACCACGCTCAAGCCCAAAGTCAAGTCATACTGCCTAAGCAGCAGTGATTGCCCGGTGGGCACGAGCGCCACGCTGCCTCGAGGACAGGTGAAGGGACTGACGCTCAGCAACCTGCTCCGACTTCTGCACAACCTCCTCGCCCTCGGTCAGGATCAATTCGATGTGGCAGGGGTTCGACATGTAAGGGTTGATCTAGGGATCGTCAGTGTCGGAAAAGAATGCTCAGGGTTGTCGGTATATGCTTACGCGACCGTGGGCACGGTATGTACGTCTGCGTTGCTTCGGTGCCTGGTTGACTTGGATGTGCTTGACGATCAGGTTACCAGTGTCGAGACCCTTGGTGTCGGCGTTGGCCTCGGCGTTCTTCAACAAGCCGAGCAAGAACTCAGCAGACTTGACGGGCCAGCGGGCTCGGGAGACACCGAATTGCTTTCCTGCAAAGCAGCATTATTAGCCATCGTCCTCGTCGCCTTCCACGTCTGAGAATATCTCCATACCCTGAGCGGCACGACCAGTTCCTCCAGCGTAACGTCTCATGGGAACGGCCTCCTTGTGCTCCTGGACGTTCTCGAGGAACTTCACGGCGCGCTGGAGCTTCCAGCCATTGATGGCCTGGGCGGTCTCGCGGGTGTTCTTGAAGGAGACTCGGAGGTAGGCACCGCGGGCGCGGGCCGACTTGGTCGGGTGGATCTCGGTCGCGGCGTATCGAACCTGTAGACGTAGAGCGTCAGCATTGCGCGAGACGCCTGGGGAGCTGTCGAATTCGGAGCATGGCTGGGTCGCAGGCAGACGCAGCCCGTCAACACGCCGTACCAGGCGTGGAAGGCGGCAAATGGCGGCTCGAATTGAGGATCGCGAATCGCAAGCGCAGGGCGGGAGATTCTTACCATCGTGAAGTCGTCCTGGGGATTGTTGAGGGACGAGGGGCGGCGATGGGCGTGGATGTCGAGGTCTGAAAGTTGCAAATCGCTCTCAAAATTTGGCGCCATTCAGTTGTGTGCGGGCCTCGTAAGCGAGAAGCTGGCTGGTGCCTGAGGCCACGACGCAAGCAGCACCGACGTCCATTCAATCAAATGTGGGCTTTAGGGACTACTTTTGTATATGTTTACGAACAGCCTCCAATAATTTCCGATGTCTACATGATCTCCCAGTCGGTCGAGACAGATAGTTTGATCCAGGTGAATTATTCAAGACGAGCCAAGCAAGCACGAGCAAAGGGAGACTGCCCGGGTGCTTTGAAAAGATCAACTGGCACCTACATGTACCAGCATTGCCCAGTGCACGGGCCACCTACCCAGCGGCCGCCTTATCGATCCGCACGCCTGAGATTTCGGGCGTCCAGGCAGCGCACAGTGCCGATTCTGGGGCTAAGAAGTTTTTCCCGTCCCAAGCAAAATAATTATTTGCGACGAGGCCTATTTCTTCAATCTTCAAGAGCCTCGACCTTCCCCCACCACACACGAAAGGCTCAGCACCTGCTACTCGACAAGCCCCCAGCGCACTCTCGATCAAGTGTGTGCAAGAACAATGGCCTTTACTCCAAGAGGTGGACGCGGCGGCGCCAGAGGCGGTTTCGGTGACCGCGGTGGTCGTGGTGGAGGACGTGGTGGAGCTCGAGGTAAATGCGCAAATGGAGTTCTGCTCGCAGTTTGTGCTGATGACTAGCTAGGTGGCTTCGGTGACCGCGGTGGCAGAGGTGGTGCTCGCGGAGGAAGAGGCGGAGGAGACCGCGGACGTGGTGCTCCTCGCGGTGGTGCTCGTGGCCGAGGCGCTCCCCGTGGAGGCCGTGGTGGAGGAGCACAGGGAGGAGCCAAGACCATCATTGTGAGTTCGCATCCTCTTTTTCGTGCCTGGCATCCGCTGACAGCTGGCTCAGGAGCCCCATCGTCACGCCGGTATCTTCGTTGCTCGCGGCAAGGAAGACATGTTGGTCACCAAGAACTTGAGCCCCGGCGAGTCAGTCTACGGAGAGAAGCGCATTTCGGTCGAGAACGCAGGAGCCCCGAATGACGATGGAACACCAAGCACCACCAAGGTCGAGTACCGAGTATGGAACCCTTTCCGATCTAAGTTGGCCGCTGGTGTTCTGGGTGGATTGGACGAGATCTTCATCAAGCCGGGCGCAAAGGTGCTCTATCTGGGTTCTGCGTCTGGTACTTCCGTCTCTCATGTTGCCGATATTGTGGGCCCTACTGGTACTGTCTTCGCCGTCGAATTCTCCCACCGATCCGGCCGCGACTTGATCAACATGGCCACCAAGCGAACCAACGTTATCCCCATCATCGAAGACGCCCGTCACCCTCTTCGTTACCGAATGCTCGTTTCCATGGTCGATGTCATCTTCGCCGATGTTGCCCAGCCTGATCAGGCCCGTATCGTCGGTATCAACGCCCACCAGTTCTTGAAGGTTGGCGGAGGAGTTGTGGTTTCGATCAAGGCCAACTGTATCGACTCGACAGCAGCCCCCGAGGCCGTGTTCGCGCGAGAAGTCCAGAAGATGAGAGAAGAGAGGATTAAGCCCCTTGAGCAGTTGACCCTGGGTAAATATCCCTAGAGCACCGTTTTGACGATCTTATGCTAATACGTCGACAGAACCTTTCGAGAGAGATCACTGCATCGTTGCAGGACGATACGTGCGTACCATGAATTAGACTGAATGGAGAGGCCGGAGCCAGCGCTTGATTTGTTGGAGCAGGGCTTGTCTATACAGCTGATCTCTCACAATTCTCTGCAATAGCTTTGTAACTGTCTGGGCATGGAGGGTTTCACGGTGTACTTGTTTGATAAAGGTTCAGGCGTACGGACTCATGGACCACTTGGAGTTAAAAACTACTACTTGCAATAATTTTTCTTGCATGCACCAACGTTCTTCCTTGCATCATGTTTGAAGTTTGGTTTTCATTGTACAACACGGGCGCTAATCTATCACAACGCCTAGGCCAATCACTGCTGCCTCAATGCCTGGTATCCCTTTCTAATGCTTCCCACCCTGACCCGCTCCATCGCCATGAAGAGAAATGCGCAAAAATCAAGAACTCCCTCCGAAGCAACCTACACTGTCTACAGCAAAGAAATTGTAATGCAAGCGTCTTATGTCTAGCGGCCTCCGCCACCCACAAGTGCAAAAATCCATCGTGTATCGGCCTGACTGCGGCAATGAAACATGTACGTCCGAGTCTTTCCACTCACGCCTCCCACCGCGCCAGCCATACCAACCTCTCCATTCGGACCCACGATATCCTGCCAGACATTGACCGCGATACCCACGGCACCAGTACGTGAGAAACAGCCCCCTCCGAGTACGGTATCTAAGAGCACGCCAGCGCCTTGGAAGTCTTCATTGGTTGGATCAGATACAGGAGCGTACTTGCTGGTGACGATGATACGGCGCTCGATGCCATGGTAGAGCGACGAAGCTTGTCGCATGCCTGGCAGGGGTTGCGTGACCGTAAGTCTCGCTTCGCCCAGGTCGGCCCAATCTCGTGAGGTCTTTTGGAGGTAAAGTCGGATCTTGAG
Organism: Cyclaneusma minus; assembly: GCA_037179335.1. Lineage (NCBI taxonomy): Eukaryota > Fungi > Ascomycota > Leotiomycetes > Marthamycetales > Marthamycetaceae > Cyclaneusma > Cyclaneusma minus. Next base: position 1,708,318 of record JAKZHN010000001.1, on the reverse strand, counting down.
GTTGCTAGAGCCGAGGGGCTCGGCATTGGAAGTTGAGGTGCCGGTTCCGGTGAAACTTGAAGCGCGTGGCGGTGTATTTCCAGTGCTTGCGGAGCCGCTTGAGCTGGTGTAGAGACTGCCGTTTGATGTATCCAGCGACGACTTCGCAATGTTGAATGATCCACCGCTCATTCGTTTGAGAGCCGAGAAAGCCGAAGCGATGGAATTGGAGCTGTTCTCGGAAGGGTTGTTAGAGCCAGTCGTGGATGGAGCTCGCGTGGATCCACGGTAGCTGTTGCGCCGTCCGAACCAGCTCCTTCGTTTCCTGTTCGTAGCCGCTTCATATGGTTGATCGCCGTAACCCGCAAGAGTTCGGTCTTGTTCGAGTTTCTTCCACAAAGGATTCTCCATACGAGCCCGGTGGACGGCGGCATACAGAGTAATACAATCCACAGGGGAGCGAGAACGAAACCTGATCGGCGCGGTACATTTGAGCTTAGAATATGGCAATGTGGGGGAGCGAACTTCAATGTCCACGGCGTTACTCTGTCGAAGTGGTACTAGTGGTGTAAGGCCGAGGGCCACCAGGGGTTTATCAGCTCCTGAGTCTCCATTGATCAAGGCATCAGTTATCTCGAGAGAGGGCGAAGCATCCAGAGTGTAAGCTTCAATAATGCCGGGCTTTATGACGAGGGTACACTGTTCATGGTGCAGATCTTCCCACAGCCCTTTGCTCTCCGTCCATGAAGAAATGGATCCCACTAACTTGACCGCGTCTGTCTTGGGTTGACGCGAGACCGACCGGCGAGGAGCTAAGAATGGCTCATTCGCTGGTCGCAAGTTCTCAGGTATTTGAGTCTCTACCGATGCCGAAGTATTCTTCTCCTTATCACGACCCAAGGTCTCCTCAACATCGAGATCACTATCGTCTTCTGAGGTATGCGAACCCGTAGAATCGCTGAAATATGATTCTTCGGACTCGGAAGATGTAGTCGATCCATCAGACGACGGTTGGTATTCGTGTTTGAGAGGTGATGATAATCGTCGGGTTACTGGTTTCAATACCGGCACTTCTAGCAATGGCCCCTTGCCCAAGCTGCTCACCGGGCGTTTGTGGACTGGTGGGGGTGGGGGTGTATCGTCCTGGGCAGTTTGCTCCTGATGCTGGTCCAAGCTGAGAGAACTGGTGTCGCTGCCAGCAAATGAGGTTACGGTTGCTTGGAACTTCGGTGTATCGTCTAAAATGGAGGGCGCTGGAGATCCTAGTTCAGCCTGTCGTCTAAGTCGTTCACCAATTGGCACTTCAATGGCCCTGGTGTGAATTGATTTCGGACTTTCCTGATCTTGTTCGGCCTTTTTGCCTTTTGCAGGACTCGCGGCAGGGGGTTCAGGTTTCATCGTAGGGGTAGGTAAAGAAGACCGGTTGTCGTCACCCAAAGCCTCCGTCTTTCGAGATGCGGATCGTAGGAGCTCGACCCACTCAGAAGCAATTTCGTCGTCGTCGGATGTCAATACCAGGGTCTCCCGCCACTCCTGAGAACCAGATAAACCTTTGATATCGAGGTAAAGTTCTCCTTGGGTGTTGCCTTGCCGGGCTACCACTTGAGAGCAGTTTAGGGGAGGGAATAACAACCAGCATCCGGTCGAATCTATCTCGCATATTAGGAGATCTCCAGGGTCTCTCTGATCAGATGGTTTGTCCCGGAGGAGAGCCTCGACGCGGCAAGTAATCCTCTGACCACTAGAATGACTAAGGTCTAGAGAAAAGTAGTCCTTTGCACTGACTTGACGTGTTTTGTCAATCGAGGTACTATCGAGGGGTGCCAGAGTACGGACGTCCCGCGCACGTGTAGAGTCTGTGTTGTTTGCACACTGATCGACCAGTCTAGCGGCTTCCTCTTTCGACCTGCGACGGGTGTTGCCAAGCAGCTCTTCAAATTGGCAAAGAAGCTTCTCTGTTGTTGCGGATGGATTCAGTTGACGAATTCCCTATATCTGTTAGCAACGTTGCTCCAGTGGGACTAGGCTTCTCGTACCTTGAGGGCCTTTGTCAGGTACTTGATGCGAACAAGGGGTCTCTTGAGGAGGAACGCGACGTCGACGCGTGCTCCACCGGCGTAGCGCATATCGTCCTCTTGATTAGAAGAGGGATGTTCTGGCAGAGTACCAAGCAAAGGCGATGGAGTTCGAGTAGCAGGCTCCAAGTTGACCACGACGTCTTCGAAGCCCATGCGCCAAGAAGCAAGATAGCTGACGTAGATGCTATACACGTCCTCGAGCCAAGTCACTAGAGACACGTGGTGGTGTATGGGAATCCTTTTGTGCGCGCTCTTGAGTCTCTCTAGCGCGACGCCCATATCTACAATGGGCCGCGTATTTGACGATTCACCCGTTGACGGGTCGAAGAGTCCGGCAGCGATAGCCGACGCACTCTTCGACAAAACACAGCTCAAGAGAACGGGGATTACACCATCTACTAGAGTCTCTAGCTCTCGCATATACTTGACCTCATCCTCGGCCACCTCTCGCAGCAAGTCCGAAATAGTAGCCGTATCAAGGCGATTTCTGGAGGTGCGAATCGAGCGTGCAGAAACTATACTCCTTGTCCTCTTTACATCAGCCGTAACAGGGAGAGAGAGTACGGAGACAAGGTCAGAGTCTTTAACCATTCTCCTTGAACTGGGTCGTCGACCAACTTGGCTACGCAGGTTTGACCGTGTAAGTCCAGAGGGTGGTGTAACGGTCGACTTTGATAGTTTAGAATCTGTCTCAGATCCGGATGCAGATTCTGAGTCGAACGTCTCCACAGATGCGATTGTTGACAAACGGTGGGAACCTTTGATACGTCCAGATGAGTTCTTTAGCGGGGGCCCAGACAGATCCGGGTACCTGACTGCAGGAATAGGTTTGTCTGAACCAGATATGGTGCGTTGACGTGCGTTATCATAGTCTTCTGAACCCTTTCTTGATTGTCTCCAAGCCTGATATGGTTCCACATATGCGGGATCATTGGCCAGCAGGCTTCCAGGGGTTGTGACTTCGTGCTCAGAGCGGCCACGAAATGCTTCCGCAACAGCTTCGACGAAAGGGAATTTCCTGGTGGATTTCAGTGGAGAACAAGCGGCTCTTTTGGCAGGGGACCTCTTGAGGCTTGGAGAATCTGGTTCGGGCGAAGAGCACTCCGTGTCTGTCTTCGCTTTCTCAGTATGCCTTCTAGACTCGATGGAGGTCCCCTTCCTGGCGCTGCGTCGTCCTACATTTTCCGATTCCACCAGCCGGTCTGCCACGGCCCTTTTCTGCTCATCTACAGATGCTTCATTCGCAACGTCTGGCTTGCGCCTTTCGTGGTTTGGCTGCTTGTCAAGAGGTCGCAAACCAGAGTCGGAAGATTCAGTAACGACAGGTTGTTCGATGAAGAGGTCACTGGTTTGTTTCAACCAAGACTCAATACTAGGGGGCTGATTGATCCCTCGCGCTGGTGGAGGAGGCTCGTGCGAAGACTTGACCCCGTCGATTACCTTCTTGAAGACTTTGGGCATCGCCGAGAGACTGGTATTGCGTTGCGGTTTCGAGCGCCTCAAGTTGCCAGCTTCTGCTCCTAGCGGCAGATCCGAAATGCTGAAGGCCGAAGAACCAACAGGCAAAGGCAGATCCGAACCGCTGAAAGCCGGAGTATCAACAGCCACGTCATTGTTTGGTCCAGTTGCACCGTTTGAAGTCTTTCGTTGCGATCGTTTCTTCTTCAAACTACGTGTCGGCTTTCCCATTGATTTGCTCTCCTCGTCGCCAGATTGACGGTATGAATCGTTGTCACCGGAAATGGAGGGTGGAGGTGTCTTTCTTGTCTTTTGGTTACTCGTCCCTCCATTGCTGCTCGGCGCCTCTTCCGTGCGTTTTGGTGATTTCCTGCGATTTGGACGTTTGGGAGGGCCAGGAGTCACCCTGATACCATCATCTGCATCTGTCTGAGCTGTCGTCTCTTTTTTCTGAGCAGCCGCCTCGTTTTTCTGAGCATTCGTCTCCTTTTGCTGAGCACTGGGACCCCTTTTCTTATTCGGCGGGCCGTTTGGAATGCCTTCCGCCCAACCAGCTATCTTCTCTTGCCATGACTGGTTCGGGGTCCCCTTTTGCAAAAAGTCATTTGGCAACCCGGCACTAGTAGCCCCATCCGGTCCAGGGCTGGCTTTCCTCCTGGGAGAACCGCTGTTCTTGTTCTTCATCCAATGCTCGTCGGAGACCACACGCTTCTTGGGCGTAGCCTTGGTAGCCGGGGTCGTCTTGACCGGGCTCTGCTTGGGTCTGCTTGGCGCATCGTCGTTGGAAGTGCTCGCCGCCGCTTCTTGGTGATCGAGCTTTTCCTTCTTAGCCCTTACTTTTCCCTTGTTCGCTTTTGGGGCCTCGTCGTCCACTGAAGGAGCGGCAGGGTCGGGAATGATAGCGGCAGCACTGGTTTTCTGCCATTGCGCCACGCGATTCGTGACTTTCTCGTTTTGGATTCTACCGACATTGCCCGCCTTCATTTCGGCCTTTACAGCCTCCAAGCTTCTCCTCCGCTTTGTGCGATTGGGCGAGGGCCGTCCGAGGAGGAAATCGCTCAAAAGAGTGGGCTCGGGCGGCTTCTTGGAGCGCATTCTCGCTGGCGCACTGTCTGGGGTTGCGGCTTTGGCAGCCGCCGCTCTCGCCATCGGGGTCGCATTGTTGCGTTTGGTTGCCGGCGTGCGACAGGGAGCTGCGCTGGGCTTGGGTGTCTCTGGAGCGGCGGCGTCGTCCTCGTCGGCCTCTGTTGATGACATGGCCTACGACAGTCGATGGGGCCCACCACAGCTCATGACCTCTTCATTCAGCGTGGACGTTTCCCCGCTGCCTCCAGCGCCAGGCTCTGGAATGTTCGGGCTTTGGATGTGAAGCTATGCGCAGTTGCGCACTTGTCTCGCTCGAAGATCGGCTCCCAGCTGCAGGACGGATGATCCAGAAGATATGCAGAAGTGGTTGCGGACGCTGATTGGGCTGGGGAGCTTGGAAAGAGCTATGTTGTTGACCTAGCAACGGCCCGGCGCACCTGCTAAAGCCAAGCCCATATAGCTATATCACCGCAGCCTTATCACTCTCGAATCCGGATTTTTCTGTCTGCCCGTCCTGCTTGCCCTGATGTCTTGCAGCCTTTTCCATCATCTGACATTTGACGGCTGCAATGTACATGTACATCGGTCGTGTCGTCGTACCCGATAGACAGGTGATACTGAAGTACACCAAGTTTGACCCGAAGGCTTTCTATTCATAGGAACTGCATACTGCTTGACTGATGCAACGAATATCGGGGCCAACATCTATTCGTACCTTGCTATCCATGGGAGATCGCTATAGCTATCCCTTTCACAGGTCAATATAATCTTCTCTTGCTCGTATCCAAACGAGGTTACACAGGCCAAGGCGGATCGCCTAGATCTCCACTTCAGCGAAGCACCAGAAGCCTCAAGTTATGGGAGGTCTGAGAGACTGAGACTCGGAGACAATCTCGCGAACCGAGAAATTCCTGACACACATGTAGTTCACGCCGCGTTGCTAACACATCCAAGCCACTACTTTGACGAGGTATTATTATCTGGTAGTCCTTGATCAATGCCTATGGATCTCTGCCAGACTCTTTACCGAGTACTCAATCCAGAACACCTTTACGAGCATCTTGGATCTATCCACTCGTGTTTGGACTGTTACCGTTGATCTTCCTGACCCATTCCCCTTGTAAAAAACAGCCAATCGCGGGCTTCGCCCCTGAAGGCAAGCCCAAATCCAAATGTACCTCACAGGGTAACCATTCGCTTGGCAGCAAGTCACAGCCTTTACTTTGCTATTGCCATAATCATTACGGGACACGGCACCAAGGGACATCGGCAATAAGTTTTTGTTTGCAGACTTAATCATTGAATTCTTCCATAGCAAGCTCTTTTATGTCCCTTAGAGCATATAAAGACCAAAGCAAGCTGCATAGACTCATTGAAAGCATCGCCTTACCCCATGCCGCTCGCCTGAACGCCCCGGATATCCACCTATTCCGAAGTCCTCAAAGTAGGGTACAAACCGTCATTGCCGCCCGACTGGGCAGCAGCAGACTCCTTCGAATCATGGTCCTCCTGATCTTCTTCATACTGGTGGTTGTCCAGGCGCTCTTTCACATACTTGCGTAACGATTCGATCATGCGGATATTCTCGACCCATTCCTCCTCAGCCTTATCCTTAGCCGAATCAGTCTCCGATTGTTGGCTGGGCGAGCTTACACCCGAAAGAGCTGGATCGATTGCGGACGATGGGGTTTCTTTGGCCTTGGGTGTCGGGCACTCCGCCTCCGGTGTAGGACAGTCCTTGGAAGGTACAGCCGTGTCATCCGAGAGATCCATGGCATCCCGGTGTCGCGGCGTGGCACTCTTCTGAAGCATTCCGCCAGAGTAACGACGGCGCGAATCGTTATCTAAGTTGGTACCCAGAGTCGAGGAAGGAGCTGCGCTCGTGTGAGGTGAGTAGCTGGAAGGAACTGCTGGAAGAGTTGGATAGCTTGCAGAGGAAGCGGAACTGTGACGCGATGTAGGTGACAAGCCAGGAACAGAAACAGGAGACTGGCCGGAAGTGTACGACATTGCACTTGAGGGCGGGGTCAACGCAGGCGTACCCGAATGGGTAGACTGAGAAGAGCTGGAGGACATGACAGGAGCTGTAAGGCCGGAGCTGCTCGTCGAAGATACTGCGTGGTTACCATAGTACTGGCTCGGGACGTGGGGTGGAGACTGGCTGTAGCGGAAGTTGAGGCCGGTGTGAGTGGAGTGCACGCCAGGCTGCTGGATGCCAGCCGCGGCGGCAGCATTCGAATTCTCGTAGACGGTTCCCTGCATCTGTTCGAGGAACTGGTCAATGGTGACTAGATCGGCCTTCGTTCTCAGGTTTGGCATCGGAAGAGAATACTGATGCTGAGGAACGGGTCCTCCATGGCCTCCGTGGCTTCCGACGGACACGGCAGCGGGGCCTGCGGTCATGTATTCGGCAATGGTTCCTGCTCCTTGCAGTGGGCCGTGGAGGGACATCAAGCGTTGTCCTACTTGGTTGTAGGAGGTTGGGTCAATCTGACGCCGCTTCACATCGCCAAAAAAGTCATTAAGAGCTTCGTATTGTCGCTTGCGGGTATCATACGAGGCATGATGGCCGATATCGGCTCCATGGTTACCGACGCCATAGTACACCTGGCTATAGGAAGCTGGATGCTGCTGCTGAGGAGCGTAGTATCCAGGGTGAGCATGTCCTGGACCGTATCCAGCAGGGGGTCCAGGGTGCATCTGAGAGCCGTGGTCATAGAAGGGTCCTGGGGCTGTAGCAGCAGGATAATGTAGGTTAGCTACGACTGCATCTCGGGCAGGTGAGAATGAGGTTGAGAAAGCAACGTACGCTTTCCATTGTGACCGGGACGGTAGCCGTGCTGGTCGGCAGACGTCCGGACGAGGACGGAGTCATCGGCGTGAGTCTACAGGGGCGTGTCAGCGGGGACTCGATCAACGAGGAGGCGTCCTCGGAGCGGGGAGCTACCTTCACATGCTTCTTCAAGTCCTGGGGACGCTTGAAGGCCTTGCCACAGAAGTCGCATTTGTGTGGCTTCAGGGGCACATGGACGCGAATATGCGAGGTGATGTGGTCGCGCTTGACGGTGGTAGTACGGCAAGTGTTCCATCCACAGGTGAGGTTCAAGTTGTTTGTGCTCTTGCGACCAACATGTTTTTCGCAGATATGGTCCTGAGAGCAGATTAGCTAGCCATCGACTCGGCGCGCGGGCCGCAGAAGGACATACATAAAGAGCCTCGGCAGACGTGCACCTTTCGCCACACTTATCCCACTGACAAACGAGGTTGTCGTCGGCAGCCGCATTGCTGGACGACTGGTTTTCTGTCGTCGCGGCTGCTGGAGCAGGCTTCACGTCAGTTTCCTGGGGTTGGGGTGCTGACATGATTGGTGGCAGTTGCAAGCGCGGTGGCTCGTGCTTGAGGGAGGCTTCTGCCGTGTCTGTTTTGACGGCCTGGATCAGAGATAATCCGAGACGGCGCTTTCTTCTCAAGACTCGGAAGGATGCCGGTGAAGAAGAACGATTGTGTTTGCTCAGCGTCAAACTGAAGGGTCCGAGGAAAAAGAGAAGCTGCGGGAGGAGTGTCTACTTGAACAAGAGCGGGACGCCGGGACCTTGGCGCCAAGATTGTGGGTAAAAAGGCTCTAGCCTAGTCCAGCTTAGACCTTAAGCAGCCAAGCAACAGGGAAGAAGGAACATGAACGGATCAACAGACGTGCACCGCGGGTGTCAGAGCAATTGAAGCGCCCAGAGCCTTTTTCCCGTTTTTAATAATTACAAAAATTATCGTTGATTGCTTTGGTCGGGCATTTCTTTCACAATTTAAACATAAGAGAGGTTATCACCCAAAAAGGGTGCTTCGTATAGCTGGGCTGACACCTAGAGTAGTGTCTATGTATCAACTACATGTACATAGGCTAAGACAATGCCAAGAAGCTCCGCCACCTTCGGCTTTTGGGCTCCACCAACTCTGATGATGAACGGGCATTCCATTCCGTGAACCGCGGCCAAGAAGGGGGGCGGTACATGTAGCACGGAGACCTTGGCTTTGGTTACGGAGTGCGGAGAGATGGAGGAGACTCTGGGCACTTGGCCCGCGGAACAGTCTTGTGTCCTTCCTTGATGATCTTTTAATTGCGAGGAATACGTCGGATGACTAGAAATACTTCTGAATGTCTATGTTTCAGAGTTCTCAGGGGACTCGGACAGACAACGGCGGTACATCATGTAGGTAGACAATTTGGCAGTTTCTCGATATATTCTGCGCGGTAAGGGCCCAGTCGCACGTCGGGTCTCCGATCTGGGTTTGAGTACATGTAAATAGGCGTCCGCGAGTAAGGAAGTAATTTGGTGCACATGTGGCAGCATATCGTGCTATCTCCAAACCCTCTGTCAGGACCCGATGGCCCGAGCATGCTGACGAGCGGCCGATTGTTGCTGCTGTTCCTTCTTTCATACTGTTGCGTTCTTACCCATGGCATCACTACTGCTCGTTTCTTTCTTTCGCTTCCACGTGAAGTTAGTTCTGGATTGAAGTTCTGGGTGCTGCTGGCAGCTGGCGATTTAGGACACATACACATCGACATCGTCGGCAGATTGAAGACATTGAGGTCAAAACGTGCTCACGGCTGACGTGCTCACCCTATATCAACGGCCTGCCAAGAGGTCGGGACTCATGTTCATGTCAAGCTTTATTTGAGTTTCTCGGCAGCTGGCTCCGTAGACGTCCGAACATGCTGGATACATGTAACATGAAGGTTTCTTGGCCGGGGTATGTGGGGCACCTGTATCACCACGGCGTGCCCCGCGTAGCGGATGCGAGGTGTGCTAATTCGTCCAGCTTGATCCGGTGTCTAGAGTAACTGCAACCTTAATTGAGGACTTCGTAAACTACGCCCTCTTTCTTCCCGACATAAATACACTAGTTGAAATCGCCCTCTCTCCTGAGAAGGGGTGGGAAAGAGCGGCGCGGTTCACGGAGTCCTCAATTAAATATTCCAAGTAATTGGGAATATCCCCAGTGGTCAAAGATATCCCAAGTAAGCAGAAATATTCCAAGTTGTAACTTGTCCGAAATATCTCAAGTGATTCAAAGTATCCCAAGTATTGAAGTAATCAGGAATACCCCAAATGGTTTGAATGGCTCAACTAGGAATCTCCCAAGTAATTGGAGGTGTTGATCTCACTCGGGTTGGTCATGGCCTTGGACCTGTCATAGTAGACTTGGCAGTATGTTTTTTGTCTTCATGGCTTAGGGCGATTGCCTTTGGCAGGACGGCACTCTAGCAAATCAAGTCAGCTAGAGAGAGATGACGTGGGTTCGATTCCCGATCTCAGCGCGTAACAGACGTCTGGTTTAGGGCATTCGACAAATGGGATCCACGTGCTCCATAGAGTCAGTCGAGCATGTCAAGGTTGAACTTGATATCGTAGTCCTTTTAGCCAGACGGCAAGAGGTGAGCTTCTAGACAAACTTGACAGCTAGAGGTCCGGGATTCGAAGCCGGGGAGCCTAGGGCTCTCCCGTTGCAACAAACGCTTGTTGACTTGTTCCAGGGAAATGGCTGCCTAGAAAACTAGAGAGCTTGTTCTTGCTATTAAGAGCCTCGGGGCACAGTACGTAGTTTGAGGAAATGTTCTTCGATTTGGAGTGAAGACCGTGCAGGAATCGAAGGTTGGTATAGAAATCTTCTTCTTATTGTAGCCGGGCGGGGATGCTGCGCAAGGCGCAGAATCGCAGGGTGAGCTTGTTGACCGGAGATGGTGTTTGCAGCGTTGGTTCTCGAAATCGCAAGTGAAGTTGTTGCTTGTTGACAAGGTCAGCTTCACAGCAACATCGTGATAGGAAGCCTAAGTCTTCGAGGACCAACCGAATTGGTTGAAAGAGGGCGCCGTAATTGAGGAAACCGTGCGAGGTCGGTCGGGTGCTCTGAAGCCACCAAAGCTTCAAGTCCGGCGGAGCCGTAGAGCTTGTTCTTGCGTGATGGACGGGGTAAGGTCGATTTGAGGTTGTCGATAAGCTCCAGTCAGCTTCAATTGACACAAGTCTTCATCACCTAGCTGCTGCAACTTGCTGGCAGTTGACTGGCCGGGTCGGTCGGGTAGCGCGCAAAGAGCCCTTAGCACGCCCGAGGATGCTGCTTCAAGCTTGGTTGCGTGAAGCTCCGCGAGGCAGGTCTGAATGTCACTTCAGATGGTGAACCTAGTTGCTCTATGTGACTGTGAGATCACATTGATTAATGTTGGTCTCACTCGGGTTGGGCGAATCTGTTTCAGGTGGTTCGATGTATGCTTGGGAATGGAACTCGTAGGATTCCGATTTGCAGGCGCTGGAAGATTGTAGACCACAGGCAATGGATGTTGAATGAAGAAGGGAAGAGGAGCTCGAGGAGCGTGACTGGAGAGCTCTTGTAGTGCACAGCAGCCTCAGGCTTCTGGCGCTAGCAATTAGGCGGCACATTCTTCAATGTTGGGTCCATGCCTGCCTATGCTTCAGCTCCGTGACTTAGCCTCGTGACCGGACGCGGCTGTCGCAGTAGGAGCTCCAATTCCCTTAAGAAGCAATTTCCAGCTGCGCGTGGCTATGTAGGTTTCTTCAGCTAAGCAGCCAGTCAGTAATATCTCAATAATGATCCCAAATAGTCCGCCGAGATGCCTTTCCGAGAGGAGGGACAGGGAGTTTTTATTTGATAACCAACGGGCAATATTGTATGCCTTGAACTCGTTAAAGGAGGACGGTTAGAAGAAGTCGTGCTTAATCAGATTATTATTAAGGTTTGGCTTGGCTGGAGGCGATTTCAAGACTTGGGAGGCGATTTAGGACGCCCCTATGTTCACTGCAAGATCTCAGAGTGAATGTTCTCGACCGGAGGAGGATGACTTTATGAAAGCTAAAGAGGCAAACAAGAAGCATCTCATACGTGTTTTGATGATAGCAACATTTTCCTGCCTTGTCTTGAACCTATGCCGAAGTCTTGCCGCGGTGAGCAAGTTCGCTCTTCATCGAATAAAACTAAATTGCCACATTAGCACACTGCCACACCGAGAGCGGAACCCAACTCACCTCTGTAGCCTGGTCCTCCGTCACATCGGAGACCTCGCACTCGTGCTGACTGATCAGTCCAAGCTTATTCTTTCTGATCTCCCACAGCAAGTCTCTCCTGTCACCACCAAGCTCGCCACCGAGGAGATCGGTCTTCAGCTTGTCAACGAATGTGTTGTACAAGCCGGGTTCTTCTAACTGCGTCAATTCTTCCCGCATCACACGCAGATTCTCGGTCGCCTGTCCATAGAATTTGCCGCCCCTGCTATCAGTGATCAGAGTCCTTATGACCTCTGACATTTGCTTCGTTGCTTCTTCAATCACGCTTGTATTATCAGCGGTTGCCAGCATTTGCTTGAACTCAGGGACAGCATTGTCGTCGGATATCTTGAGACGTTTCTGGCGCTTGAGCAATCCTTCCACGTCCAGGCCGGACACAGGCTGCCCAATGTTCCTGGTACGCTTGCCTTTGGCTTTAGGGGGAACTGATCAAATATTAGCACAGAAATATAAGATCTCAAGCTCAAACAACCTTTTGTGACTCCTGCGGCCGCTACCAGACGCTCAAGCTGCTTCTGCGTTCTCTCCACCAACTCGGTGGGGGGCTTCGAGTATTTTATGAGAACTTCAGGAGGCGGACCGATCGGCTCATCTGGTTCGATGGCACGTCGACGGATAGCCTGGTTGATACGGTGGAGGGCAGGCGAGTAAGTGTCTTCAATTCTCATGTATTCGGTAGGCTGTCTTTTCGAACGTCAGTAACGGAGACAGGTTTTGGAATCGGACTTTCATACCCTTCATCATCCCGACCAAGAGTCGATAAATCCATAGAATCGACATAGTCGCTCATCGCGGACAGCAAGTCTTCCTCTGGGAGATACCTATGCTTCGTTCGGGTCGCTCCTGATACCGTGTTGACCACATCAAGCGGTGGAAACTTGAAAGCACGGACGTCCTCTGCAAAAGGTATGGGAACATCTATCAGAGCATTCAAATTCACATCTATGAGTGGCGCGAGAAGGACGAGTCGGGGATCGTTGCTGTCTTTGGTAACAATGCGTGCTATGGCATATGATTCCCGCTCAAAAAGGGCGTGAGCGAAAGACGCAAGAGCCATTCGAGCTTTGTCATTTGTCTTCTGCGCAATGGTGATGCATGTCTCCCCCATATTCAGATGTTTTTGGTACTAGGAGAACCAATTAGCATGTTGGTCAGAATCTGTGGTAGGGGAACTCACCCCCTCCCATGGGATGAACCCTATGATGGAAAATTCTTTCGTTGTTTCGAGCTTCGTAACGTTCTCGTCGGACTCGCTGATATGTACCGCTGTCCTGCCGTACATGTAGCCTTTTGCCAGCTCCTCTCGATCAACATCTTTCTTTCCGCCAGGGGCATTCTCGTCTTTGACTTTGTACGTCCGAGCCTGCCTCACAGCAGACACGATTCCATTGTCCCCAGCTTCTTCGTCGCCTCGCATGGTGTTTGAGGAGGAAGAGGGATCACCATTACCACCAGGGACCACGAATGTGCTTGCAGAGACAGGCCTTGCGACTTTCGTCTTGGTGTATCGCTCGACATCTATGCACATTGCCGTTTCGTATTCCTTCGGATCTCCCAGTACAAGTTGGCCTTCATAGGACTTGAATGGCCTGGTGACTTTCGTAGTCGGATTTGCCAATGAGGCAACGGCTTCTTCGGCAGTGCCTATGACTCCATTTTGACACTGCTCGACTAAGCTATTCAGAATGCCCTCGTTCTTGGCCTGGGGCGCCGTTAGAATCTCCCTTTTCGGTGGCGTCATGTGTTATATACCTTAACAAAGCTCTTGTCTTCTTCCTTGACTCCGAACTCTGGGTCGTCAAAATCCACGCCGCTATCGCTTGGTCAGAAGATTCCCGATATTTTGATATGATGCTAACATACATGACAACAAGTTCTATTCCATCATGGTTCAGCTTCTTTGCTACTTCAGCAATCTGCTCCTCGTCATCGTCCATAGTACCTCGGCCGTTTGTGACAAGGACAATCTTGCGATCGTATTTGAGCTTCCTCGTGAAAGTGCATATGAGCTGGTTTGCAACGACGATGGCCGATATGGCGTCGCCGTTTTCCGTCTTGTTGGGTCTGATCTTGTCCTGCAGTTCTCGGAGCTGGGGCACCTCCATTTTTGCCAGATGCATCATAACGGAGATGTTCTCATAGCCATCTTGTCCTGAGAGAGGGTTGTCCGTCTCATCATCGGTTCTCAAGCCCACAACGCATATGGCTTCCGTCTTGCGGTTGAAGGACATGGCAGTAGCCACCTTGTCCCAGACATAGCGCATTCCAAATTCCAGGTCGCTTTCGTCTCGGCCACGACGCTTCTGGCCCATAGAGGCACCCTGGTCAATGATGTAGACGGTGGCCGATTTGTTTGCCATGGTGTCAGTTGGTCAGGCCGATACCTGCGAAAAGACAGCGCTTCTCACATTGACGGTCCTACGGATCCTTGGTGGCGAGTTATGTACTCTTCCGAGTGTAGTCGAAGTCTGCGTGTAGTGGTTGAAGTTCACGAAGCTTGGAGTTGGTGCTCCAGGCACATAGAAGCGCGTCGTCGCGTAGAGTGCTCAACACGAAAATCATGTGACCGAGGTGGTCAAAGCGCTTGCAGGGATTATGTGATGCGGAACTTATGCACTCGTCATTCCACCCCCTCAGGTCGAAACACATATCGAACCATACTCGAGACATACTCGATATATAAATTCTCCTCCCTGCTACCAAATTCCAACCTGCTTGAACCTGGACACAAGTTATCTGCATCAGTCCATCGCTGTGCTTTTTTTCGGAAATTCACATACACAGCTTCCAATATGTCTGGCTCGTCCATCCTCTGGCAACCTGCGCCCTACCATATTCTGGCGTCAGTTACTCGCCTTCCTTCCGTGTTTCGGCTTTGGTATTGACTCTCTTCAAGATATGGCAGTCTTCTAGGCACCGAGCTTTTCCAAGTCAGCGACAACTCATTCGGCTTTCTCTGAGAATCTTCACACTAATCGTTGTTGCAGTCATTCATCGGTGGCGTGGTAGCCTACCAGGCTCTTCCCCGGCCTCAATTCGCAACCCTCCAGTCCAAACTCTTCCCCATCTACTTCTCCATGCAAACAGCACTTCCCGCTGTCCTCGCTCTGACCTACCCTGGCGTTTTGGGGAGTGCATCTGGAATCTCGGGAGTTCTTGGCGAGAATAACCGATGGACCGTATTGGCCCCCTTAGCAACCATCTTGGTGAGCAGTGCAGCAAATCTGCTTGTTATCGGACCCGCCACTACCAATTGTATGAAAGAGAGAAAGCACCAGGGCAAGTTCTTGGAGTCTTTGTATATCCTTACGCTTGCTAACCAACTCAGAAACTCGGGATGGAAAGAAGAGTTACGATCCGGCTCCTCACTCGAAGGAAATGCAGGAGCTGAACGCCAAATTTGGCAAGCTACATGGCATTTCTACCTTGTTCAATCTAGGTGGCTTTTTAGCCACTATTGCTTATGGCTTCACGATCGCCTCTAGGATTGTCTAGAGTTTGAAGAGATCGCAATATGTACACCAGTGATCCAGTCCAAGATCTTCCCTTGCTGCGCCTTGACAGTGTTGTGTGCACTTTGCAAGCTGGGTGCAATGGATCTTGGTTGATCTAGCTAGAGTGGGACAGAAAGAGGTCTATGTACCATGTCCGGATGGGCTGTGGTATCAGTTTCTTCTGAGCGATTTGAGCTGCCGAAAGTAATGCGAGGAGACAGAACTCGATCGGGCTATTTCCAGTGGACAGCTTGTAAGACTTGAAATTAGTGGAAGTGCCTCACGTTCATATGAGCAAACCAAGTCATCGACAACGGACTAAGCCGTTAAAAGTGAGTCAAGTCTTTAAAAATACCCCAGCAACTCATGTAAATACTAGATTACCGACCACATTATGCCATTGAAACATAGGTACCAAGCTGGATAATGAACCCGGCCCGGCCAGCCGTTGAGTATAGCCCAACTCATCGAGATTCGAGAGTAAGCCGAGTTCCAACTACGACGTCAAGAGGGTATATCAGTGATGCATACAGTCACACTTCAAGCCAAATGACAGCATGGAAAACGTCTAAAAAACTCGAAGCTCAAGCACAATTCCCAACAACAATACGCCCCTTCATCTCCTCCCTCATCCGCCTCAACTCCGCTTTCTCCTTCTCAAACGCCTCGCTCCTCCCCCTCTCTTTCGCTTCCTCAAAAGCCACATTCCTAGGCCTCGGCGGCGCACGCAACACATAGCCAAACGTGCCCGGTAGCGGTTCTCTTGCTAGCAAATCTTCGATCGGAGGTAGTGTGCTTGGAGCTTTGAATTCTCGCGCCCAGGCTGGTAGTGGGTTCTCAGCTGTATGGTTGGAGTCCTCTTTGCCGTCTGATGTTTTTGGTCTGGATTCTTCGGTGGGTAGTTGGAGATGGTTTTTTGGTGGCAGGGATGGGTAGGAGCAGGCTGATGCTGTGGATAGGGTGGACTGTTCCGAGCTTGATGAGCTTTGGTCGAGACATCCTGATGGTTGTGGGGAGGGATTTTGGGAGACGTTCTCTTTGTGGAACACGGGAAATTGTAGAGGAGTGGTGGTGCTTTGTGAATTGTATGAGATTTCAAGTATCAGTGGTTGTGATACTCTCGAGAATGTCTTGGGGCTTCTGAAAGTATTTTCCCCCTCGAGTCTTACTTTTTGAGTTTTACTCACCGTATCGTCTGAAGAAAAGGAAGGTGGATGATCGTCGATGCTACCCACAATATATCCACAGAAGCAAATTTTTCTTTCGTATCTTACATGTGCGAAATCTTCTCTTGATGCCCAAGCCCAGAACCTCGGTCTGAATAGCCCAGAAGGTTTCTTGGAGCCTGGACAAAATTATTTCGGCGTGACAGGTCGGCAGCCTAACGTGCAGTGCCGCAGTCAGCAGCCCGATGTTTCGAAAACATGGTAAGTTTAAGTCAGTACCAGACACCGAATTTAGGGAACAGATGGTTCGACCCTCGAGGTATTATCTTAGCTGCTTTAATTTCGCTGTTTGATGTCATTCTTGCCTGCTAACCAGGTAGTGTCTATCGACACAGCCGCCTTACGGTGCCGCCGAAGATCTCGACTAGAAGATGCCTAGAAACATAACTTTCTAGAAGCCACGTGGGGGCATCTAGGATTCCGCAGTCCATCTGAAAGTGAAATATCACACTACGACCCAGCATTTGCTCTTCTTCGTGCTACCGTCGTTGCTTGATATGCATTGTCAGCCCTTATGCTGCGTATCCGGTATCAAAAGCCAATTTGAGGCAAAATCAGATGCGCCAACGAGGCAATCGAGAATTGATCAGGGGCATCATCCCCCGTCCCATTCCTCCACCCTACAAGTGACCGAGAGTCCAGAGCAGCGGACGGCACTTTATAATGCTCGTGGCCTGTAAATACCATGAGCTCGTTGCAAAGTTTGTTGCATTGCCTCGAGCCCAGGCTCATTATTTCGTTTTCTTCAGTTCTGACTTGTCCTCGAAAATGTTGCGCGGACCAAAGAGCTTCGGAAGAAATTTGCCGACATGTCGCTGGTATTCCTTGTACTCGGTGTACTTCTTCGCAGAGATAAGTTCCGTGAACCAGGTTGATGATTGGAAAAGTACCAAATATGACACGGTACCAATCGCCGTCCAATTGGCGTACACATTGGTAGCGACGCAGGACCAAAGGTACATGACGACCCAGACAGCCTGCTCAGCTGCAAAGTTGGGATGACGAGAGTATGCCCATAGTCCACTGGCGATGAAGCCTCGGTCGAGATCCTCTTGCCTGTAGTCCTTGGGGACTTTTGCGGTCTTCTGATAATTCTTTTTGGCGGTCTGGTAGTCTAATGAAGGCGAAGAAGCAGATTAGCACTGATCATCATAACCTTATATGCAAATGCCAGCTTACCCCACTGTTGTTGGTCTGCGAACCATTCCACGACTATGACACACAATAGTGTCATAGCGATAACTCGATCCGACGTGGTTAACGGGCTGATTTTGGACGCTAGCAACAGCACATATGTAGGAGTGGTCACCATGAAAAGGAGGATGATTTGCGCCAACGAAATGAACAGGACGTTGAAGACGAAGAATAGAACTGGGGGAATCTTCTCTCGGAGAATCTCCCTGGAGCTGTCAGTGACTCGGCACCGAAAGTGACGAAAGAGCTCCTTGTCTCACCAGCGATAATCCTCAGAACCAATGCTGTAGCCGCCTTTTCGCCAATAGTTGAAAGTCAACCTAAGCTACACGGAAAATCAGAAGGTGTTTAGAGCGAGAATATATCTGCTGTTCCAACTCACACTCCATAAACAACTCAGGGCCAATACATGGTCCAGTCGCTCGGTCGGTAGGCCTGACAGATGAGCGTAGGCAACATAATGCGCATTGTATACGGTTGGCAAGATGGACCAAATCCTATCGACCTGGGAGTAATTCCTGTTGATTTCGGAAATGACAAGGACGACTGCAGCCAGAGCGAGCGAGAAGACGACGGAGGTGACGAGGGGGTTGGTGGATAGATAGATGGACTTGAGTAGCTCCGGATGATGCCAGGCCTGAGCCGCGAGCTGCGGCACGTCGTAGAGTTGGGGAAGATACGCCAGGACGGTTTTCGAAAGGTCGGCACAGTCGGTGAGGCTGTGGACTGTGGGAAGGGCAGCCATGGCGGAGAGTTGATGGTAAACGTGGTGATTGTTGAACATAGTGGAAAGGATCTCGGGGATCGTGGTCCGTGGAATGCATGCAAGCTGCCCCCGCTAAGAGCATTTTAGTCGGGTCTTTATGGGCCATCAAGCAAAAGAAAGAAATGACATGGTGAAAGGAGTCTTGGCCGCTTTAGTTTGAAAAGTGACACAGATATCATGACAGAAGAAAAGCAGTTATCAAAAAAAATGTTTCTAGCTCTGCACGCAATGGTATTAATACCGGGGATTTCAATAACACCACTGTGAGTCTGGTGAAGTTGGCCTAAGTGGTACCTTACTGTTTAAAACTAATTTAATCGCCAGAGATACTCCTGGTAATTAGGAAAACACTCTTAGTAAGGAGAGTAGCCTTAAACCACTAGTAGGTAGTATTTACAGGTGCTAATAATATTATTGATTCTTGGAGATACATATTCTTGCCCATTAAACGGTCCAAAGTGTGCACTGACCATGATGGAGCTCCCCACCGTGCATCGGGAGCTAGCCGACGATGCAGATTCGCAATTTCACATCGCAGCCTGCACAAGCTCAACATCAACCACATTGATTGAACATCGAAGCTACAGGCCAAGCTTTCAAGTCTCTGGGATCCATTCCCATATGCCGGGGGACCACCTATAAAAGGTAAGAAGGTTTTGTCTTGCTTGCCAAATACTTTTCTTCTGTCAGTGGCCAAATTTCGGTCGAGTCCACCTCTCTTCCTGCTCCTGATGTGAGCCCGCTCTGCTTGTTTCAAGTCTCATTATCTCACCTTCTTCACAAGGTCTACTTGTACTTCGAAACCACAAGCTGTCTTTGCAAGCCATGTCCGGAATAGACGGTCGGACACCACTGCTGCCGCTTCTGCATGGCAACTTTTCCTAGCTGGCCGCTTCTTTCGTTTAGCCTCCTCACGACATCCACAATGCCGCCCAGGAAGATTCTATGTGTGGCCGAGAAGAACTCGGTGGCCAAAGCTGTCGCAGGCCACTTGGGCGGCGGCCAGGTCACTACGGTATGTAGACAGAAACATATCCTTCACTTTCCCTTAGGTCCCGACAACTGACGCTTGCCCGCTACAGCACGGTACGCGGTCGCAATACATCAAGAACTACGAGTTTGAATTTGATTTCGGTCCACCATGGGGAAGATGCTCCGTGACCATGACATCTGTGAGTGGTCATTTGACTGAGTTGGTCTTCGGAGCCGAGTACAAGGATTGGAGGTATCCGCCGCCGCAGTCTCTTTTCGAAGCCCCTGTCAGCGTTAACATTGACAATGTAAGTGAGGCTTTCTCAACCGTCCGTGTGTGGTTGCTAATCCTCGCCAAGGACAAGAAAGCAATCGCTGATAACATAGAGGGGCAAGCGCGGTATGCTCAGGCCCTGTTCATATGGACCGATTGCGACAGAGAAGGCGAGCATATTGGAGGTGAAGTCCGCGCGTCAGCGCTCAAGAGAAATGCGAGGCTTGAGGTGAAGCGAGCATGGTTCAGCAATATTGAGCGGGCGTACGTGTAAAGCCCCGGTTTCCGATCGCGCCATCTCTAATAAGGAGTAGGCACGTGATTCGAGCAGCCAAGAATCCCATCAATCTCGATGACCGGCAGGTTGACGCTGTTGCAGCCCGGATAGAGCTTGACTTGCGTATCGGATTCGCCTTTACGAGACTACAAACCCTTTGTCTGCGGGAGTTGGGCGGCCAGTTCGAGCGCGGTGTATACAGTTACGGATCTTGCCAGTTTCCCACCCTCGGTTTTGTCGTTGACCGATACTTTCAAGTCAAGAATTTTGTTTCCGAGCCATTCTGGGCCATCAAAGTCGTCCATAGGAGAGAGGATAAAAATGTCACTTTTCTATGGAGCCGTGTACGATTGTTCGATCGGGCATCTGTTACAATTCTGTACGAACGATGTCTCAGAGCCAAAAGGGCAAAAGTGGTCAAGGTTGAAGAGAAGCCAACGTCGCGTTGGCGACCCCTGCCTCTGACGACAGTCGAACTGCAAAAGATGGCGAGCAAATTGCGCATGACTGGACAACAGGCCATGACTGTAGCCGAGGCCCTCTACCAGAAAGGGTTCATTAGCTATCCTCGAACAGAGACGGACCGGTTTGACCGAGGTATCAACTTGCGAAACCTTGTGGAGAAGCAAATACCGGACAACAGATGGGGGCAATACGCCCAGGGATTGCTGAACGGAGGCTTCAAACAGCCGCGAGAAGGACGCCACGACGATAAAGCTCATCCTCCAATCCATCCCATCGCATACGCAAACCCGACCGCACTTAGGGACGACAATGAGAGACGTGTGTACGAGTTTGTGGCTCGCCGGTTCTTGGCATGCTGCTCGGAAGATGCCAAAGGCGCGGCTACAATCGTTGAGATAGAGTACGGAGAGGAAAAGTTTCATGCTCGAGGACTCATCGTCCTGGAACGCAATTACCTGGATGTCTATCCATACGAGAATTGGACAAGTAGTCAGGTCCTACCACGGTTCATACTTGGCGAGCAATTCGAGCCTACGGAGGCCTGGATGACCGATGGCAAGACCAGTCCACCTGGCTATCTGACAGAACCTGATCTCATCGCTTTAATGGACGCCAATGGAATTGGAACGGATGCTACCATGGCTGAGCATATCCAAAAGATCAAAGACCGAGAATATGTCGAGACTCGAATGCGAGGCGTTGACCGTGGAGATGGAGATGACGAGAATGCGAGCGAACCAGAAGAGGCGCCGGCGGGGAGAGGCAACGGTCGAGGTCGGGGACGCGGCGGCGGCCGTGGACGTGGACGTGGACGTGGTCGTGGGGGCGGCGGTGGCGGAGGAGGCGCAAGAAGAAGCGTTGAGGAGTTCATACCCACCACATTGGGCGTAGCACTGATCAAAGGCTACGACAATATTGGCTTTGAAACAAGTCTGAGTAAACCTTTCTTACGAAAGGAGATGGAGCTGAGCATGAAAGACATCTGCGAAGGACGGAAAACACGTCATGATGTGGTGGAGGCGAGTATTGCACAATACAGACAAGTGTTTATGAGGTCTCAGGCGAATATTGGGATCCTCAAAGCGGTAAGACCTCTCAAACTACTGCTTTAAGAGCATTCAAGCTGGAAGGCCATTTTGCTAACAGTTTACATAGGCAGCCCGACAGTATGTTCTTGGAGATCCCAACGCCAGATAGTTTCTCAAAGACATTGGACGAGCTTCAGCTGCGGGCGGTGGTCTTCCAAAACATCGGATCTGACGTTGGCACTCAGCTTGCACTCGTGACACCAAAATGTGCCCCAATCGCCACGAGGAACGGGGAGATGTCTAGCCCGGGACATCCATCTGAGTGACCGAGAGTTACATATCGATGGCCTCTCACTGTACATGTAGTCATAATAATAATAGAACAGCGATATGGCTATGATCCTATCCCTCGGCCTCGTCCTGTTAATGGCGCAGGTGGCGGCTTAGTAGAGGGATATGACGAGAAGGGATCCCCGATCCTTTGCCACCATTGCGGTTGACAGATTGATCCCGTCACACCGGCTGATTATCACCTCAGTTTAGATAAGAAAAGTTTGAAGGGTGCTCGTAACTTGGCAGGCTGCCAACGTGCCAGCGTAGCACTACTAGTATACATGTAGGAGGGGAGCAGTTGGACGGTGAAGCGAACTCTCGCTCGCACGAAGAAGGAACGGAACCAAAGAATCCAAGGCATTGTTCGTGGTGGCTGAGTCTACAGCAAAAGCCATGATCCCAGTTAGGGCATGAAGCCTCTCCCACTTTTCAAGTAGAACATCCTCAGATCAGCAAGGATGGCGGTTGATTTGCTTGCGTCAGGTGGAGTTGTCAGGAAGCGTGGTCGCCGGCACCAGACTGCACGGATATGTGGCTGCACGTCGTCTTGTCCGGGGAGTCTGCTGACGCGGGCAAAAGCTTGAGCTCTCGGCGCTCCCAGAGGCAGTCGTTTTAGCTTGAGGGCTTGAGGGCTAATGGAGGCTTCGAGGCTCCAAACGTGGCCTGCGATACTGGCCCTGGAGCGGTCGTGGCCGTGAAAGTGGAGAATTGCGTTCGCTCGCGCGAGGGATGCGCAGCTGTTCATGTTGCAGCATGTTGATACATGTAGCATCAATCCTGTCGGACTGACCTCCCCTACATATCAGCTGTCTGGTGTGCGGGCACGTTGCCTTTGGCGAGGCCGTGATCCCTACGGTGCTTGGTCCGACCCCGCCCGAGTTGAATCATGACGCCGTCTCGTCGCGAGTGGTTGACGGCCGTGTCGCTTTCGTCCTGGGGATCGTGGGCCTGGGCAGGCGTGGCGCACCATCCCTGGAGCGCGATAAGGGCTCAACTTGCTTCATGTTGGGAAGCCGGCACCAGAGACACAGAAGGCTCGATTAAATTCCAAGTGTGTGTGCGCTCCTGACTGGCTCGCAAGGAGCAACTTTCTTTGTGCCGGAAGGCTACTACAAATGCACGCACCGTCATTTCCCGCGGCAAGTGTGCTTGTGTTGAAATCCAGCAGTCAAGACCTGATGCCCTCTCTCCTTGCCGGACGCCCAACCACAACACCAGAACACAAGATCAACAAATCATCGCGAAGAATCCCAGCTCCCTGCCCACGCACTCAATCCCACTCCTACCATCCCGTCTCCCGTTTCGATTCTCGGAACGCCAGCACCAGCCGGACTTCCCATCTCCCCGTCCCAGCATCGGCAGCACTCTCCTGCTCGCGCATCCCCAGATTCCCTAGAGCCCAACCAAATTCTCGCTCACCGACGCCCTCTCCGATAACCATCATCTCATCGGACCTGCTTCTCTGTCACCTCACCTGAACTCCTGTCTTTTGTCGCGTCTCGACAAAACCCCTGTTTATTTATCGCCCACTTTGGTGAGTCACTCCCAGCGGCTGCCACCCCCGACCGCAACACCTTGCAGAACAAGCAGCGTATGTAGTCCACGTGCTAACTTTGCCGGCACATAGCTCCAGAAAACCACCTCCGGCAGAACCCGCGATTATCGAAATGGCTACCAAGAATTCTGGCACCAGCAGCATCGCCATGGCCTTGGCTGGCAGTATGGCGACTGTTGCTCGCGACATCCCCAAGTCCTCTGCTCGCGACAGCTTTGCTGCTGTGGCGGCCGGAGGAGCTCCCACCGCGGCTTTTAGAGCTGCCCACGCTCTTCCGACTCCTCCGAATTCTATTTCCCCCAACTTGCCCCCTCATGGGCTCAAGGCGCGCGACGCCCTCGCGACCAATCCCCCGGCTCTTGAGGCCGTCGATTCGGACGTCGACCTCCAAGACAGCGCGCCCGGCAGTCTGCCATCTTTGAGTGGCTTCGAAACGGCCGGCGCCATTACACCTACGTTGCTTGCGAAGCATCACCTACCCGAGATTCTGCTCTCCCACGGACCTCTGGCCATACGACATATCATGGGCTACCTGACAACTTCGGTGCCCGGGTTCTCCGGCATTCCGCCCGCAAAGGCTCGCCGACTGGTAGTTGGTGCTTTAGAAGGCCGTGGAAGCAACGGCGAGGGCGGCGGAGTAGATGGCGATGTCCAGTTTGAAAAGGTTGGATGGGGACGGTGGGATGCCAGGATGAAAGGCCAGTCTGCAAGGAGTAAGCACTCGCCCCCTCCAAGCGGGCCATCATCGTATTCCGCAGGCATGCCTATCGCAACTGGCAAAGCCCGCTACGATGGACGGACTCGGCTGGGCGGGGGCAATTTCAGCTGGACTGGCCATTCCGGTGTCTTCTCCCATGATGAAGACATCGATGTCACCATGACCGAAGATTTAGCGGACAAGATGTCCCTAGACGGCTCTTGTTCGTCCTCGGAAGCTCCTGAGGAAGACGAGATCATGGACGACGACCCCAACGATATCACAGACGACGAGGACTGGGCGGCTGTCGGCGCGGCCGCCTTGCGTCAAACTTGCTACTCGGCCTCTGGTCCCGGGCACAACCTACTATCCTCCCATGTATATACCGGGGGAGCCCACAGCGGTGGTGGGCTATCCCTCATGGCCAGATCGGTACCACGGATGCAGCAGCATCAAGCAGAACATAATATTGATTTTTCAGCATTTGGCGCGGACCTCCAGGAGCGGGAGGCCGTGGAGGCGCTCTTGCGGATGGGTTCCATCTAGCACATACAAACGGCGTTTATTGCGGCGGTTGGGGATTTGGGGGGGCATCAATGCATCATATCCGGCGGCGACCGTAGATCAGATTCGTTCTATGCATTGTTTGGACAACGGCGGGAACGGTTTACAGGGGCGGTTTTTTAGGAGTGCTTGTCATACGACACAACCATGGCGGCGGCGCACATTCAACGAGAGATGAAGCGTATAGCTCTCATCTTCTACTTTTTTCTACATTCTTCTCGGCTCATCCTGGCTCGAGCTTTGGCCTTGAGACTACCAGTCCAGCGAACAACGGACTGTGTGTGCGCTCGGCAATCACGATTTTTGGAAGCCTGTTGCACATATTTCCCAACCATCTGATACTTTTGCACACACGTCGAAAAAGACACGACATCGTTTTACGCGCCGACGATGCTCGAGCAGCTTCTGTCTACAACACGCCTTGGCTTACAACATTTACGACCTAGCCTGGCAAACTACCATTCGCAGCTCTATTTAGCTCATACTGGGTTTTAATTCACCGAGCTGAGGGAAAATAGAAGGTTGGTGGTCGGGGGGATGAGGGTGCTGTGGGGGAGGCAGAGATAGCGCATGGACGCAAGTGTTATTAGACATTTTACGGACTATGAGCTGTTAGCTGCTTGTGGAAGGGGGCTGAGGCTGGGACTACGTATTAGATGGCTTGTTTGAGAGGCCGAAAGGCTTCTGTCAATGCAACCCCACTGGCTCCCCTCCTTACTTGATCTTTGACTTTAATTCATTCATGCTTGTGCTGTCGATGACTTGTGATCCTTCGCCTAACTTTAAAGCTGGTTTCCTCGGCGTTTTGAAGAGACGAAGCTTTATTGATTCAATCGGGTACTGGCCTCCAGTCGCTTGACAACTTCTTAAGACATCGGTGCTTCGGGGTATCTCAAGTGAGAACATCTGAAGTGGATTGCAATTTGCAAACATCTAAAGTTCAATTGATTGGAGCGATCTCAAGTAACCAGAAAACTCCGTATTACTGGGAAAATCTGGAGTGATTAGGAATCTCCCAAATGATCATCCCAATTCCCAAATACTCAATTAGGATCGTCCCAAATGATCGAGTCCAGCACATCCTTATTCCGGTATTACGGCCCGCTGTACCGCTGATCTCAGGATGTATCCGGACCTATCGCATGTTACTGTTAGAGAACCGGGTGTTCACGAAAGTTAGGGTCTATTCACAATCTAAAAATCATGAGCCCCCGGTCCCAACTCCCCCACTACGCAGCCCCAACTCCGTAAAAAAGATATACACATTTCCTCATAAGCACTTTTCCCACTGCTCTCCCCAGACCTCCATCATTCCATACGAGCACGCACCAGACCACCTTCAGATACCCACCCAACTTCACTCCAGTGATTGTGCGCCCATCTTCCGCCCAAAGCACATTCAAGTCCCCAAAATTTTTCTCAGGCTCCGCTTCCCGTCTCGCTTCTCCGTCTTCGCCAACAGCTCCATACACCCGTGGCACAACCTGACACTGCACCAGGTGCAGTTGTAGCGCATCTCACGGTCTTTCTTGCCACAGACCTGGCAGGCCAACGGATAAACGTCGTTCCTCGACTTCCGCATCTTTCGATGCGAGGCCCAGCACTCGAAGTGAGAGGCATTCAACGGAAGGGGAGTGAAGATTGCGTTGGCGTCGATGGGAGAACTGAGGGGACATTCGGGGAGCTGGCGCTGCTTTTCGAAGATTGCTTGGACGGAGGAAACTAGGTCTTGGATGTTGGCCTGTTCGGTGTGTTTGGCGGAGGGAGAAGGCAAACTTGCGGCGGCTTCTGGGAAGTTGCTGGTGGGATCAGTTGAAGGGGTGGCGTTTGGTGAAAGAGCGGCTTCTGCTGAAATGGCGGCCTCAGTTGCAAGGGCGCCTTCTCTGCTATGAGAGAGCTGCAAAATCGGCAAGGAAGGAAGGCGTTTGATGGTTTTGGGGCTCGATGGTTTGATGGTACTGGGAGTGTCTGCACGCTCAGAATCTTTGGGAGAGACAGGAGAGACGTCAAGATTTGCGGGCAAGGTGTGATTTTGACGCAGCCTCTTTCTGATTTTGGAAGCGAAGGAACGCATTTCGTCAGATTCGTGGATGATGGGTGATGATGGTTGTAGAGGGAGAGCCTTTTTCGAGTTTGCTCCGATCAATCCACGGGGAAACGAAGAGAAGAAAGCTGGCGAGCCAGGCAGCGATTGCCCACTTGTAGGATGTCGCGAAGTTGGCGGTGGTGCCGTAGCCAAAGCTGCCTTCAGGGACAACTCCTCGTCAGAAGGCGTGACTGACGTGTCTATTCGCAGAGGGGAGAGAGAAGGTCTTTTCGTGAAGGGCTGGGGTGCCTCATGTGCGGATGATGGTGTCTTCTGAGCGTCGTTCTGAGCGAGATTTGCATTCAAGAGAACACTTGATTCGCTCCGCGTAGCCCGGACTTTCCAGCTGTCTGCAAGAGGTGGATCGGGGCGAGGACTTTTAGGGAGAGGTTTCAAGGTGGCTGGTTTGTTTATTTTCGGGGAGGATGATGGACGCTGGTTCTCGGAGTTTGATCTAGGATTGGAGGAATCAGGGGATGGCATCTTGACGGCCTCTATCAGTTCCAGGAGAACCTCTCCTGAGAGATCGAGGCTGTCGTTGCGGTGGGATGAAAGATTGTTCACTTCTCTCACATGCCATGTGACCCTGAGCGGCCGGCGAGGGATGGTCATCATCTTAGCGGACGACATTCTTGGAGATCTCGGCGGCGAGGGCAGAGTTTTTGAAGTGGTGATCCAGGACTGGGAGAGTTTGAGAGTCTTGGGGGGACTGTCACTTGCAATGGTACTCGTATCAGGAGTGAGCGGCAAAGCCTTTGAGAAGGACGTCGAGTTATCTTTTTTGGATGTATTGAGCCTCATCTTTGCGTGGTTGCATCAACGAATGGACATTTGGTCAGGGACCATTGAAACGAGTGTAGCAGATACGGGCGAATGAAGGGGTAGTACTTGGTAGTAATGACGAGGAGAGGTCGGGCCCTGGTGGGATGTCTACGCGAAACCGGCAAGTATTTCTCTTGAGAGACGGATGTCGAGCGGACCCGTGAGCCGTCGCTATTGCCTCTCGTCATCCAGGCCGTGGTGGAAGTATCGACGTACATACTTTGGCGGTACCTCCCTGGTTTCCAGAAACACCAAGTGTCACGGCACTGGGGCAGAAGGTTCGACGGGAGCCGATGTTGCCGGCGGCCATTCCGAGCTCGAGAACGGCGTGTCAGAGCGACAGCCGCAAGTCAAACTGCGAGGCAAATCCAATTGGGACGAAAGAAAACCGAATCTCGAAAGCGGGAGGGTCCGCAGACAGAATGGAGAGAACATAGAAAGTGCAAAGTCATGAAAGCGTGGTGAGTGAGTCGTGACGGTGGAAAAGACAGTACCTACTATTTATTACATGTACCAAATGTTGGCTTGTACATACTACGTGTATGTGATGGAGAAGAGGACCTGGATGTTGCACAATCCAGGAGCTGGAGCCCGGGGAAGCCCCTGCCGCTTTACATCTCGGTATGCACGGTCCATGCAGAGACCAAAGCTTACAACATTGAAGCTTAGTCCAGCCTTGTGAGTTGAGGCTGCCCCTGACCTGAGAACATTTGATGCTGCATCTTCTCAGTCCCCTCGATCCCCTCAATTGCATCGCATCCGTCCGACAATTGGCCATGTCTGGAGCTCCGCTACCGAACCGCGATGGCCTTGCCAATCGGTCGCCCAGTAGACTCCCAACGAAGCCGACCCTACGATCTGCAGCAGGCTTGTCGCGAGCCTCCAATACCCAAGACCCATCTCGACCTCCGCTCTCTCGCGCCAATCTGACTAAAGCTTTGCCTCGAGCCTCAGCTGATATGTCGTCTTCGAGGTTGCGCCGCAATTCTGCAGCGACCACCGTTTCAACAGCTGCTTCGACCACCGCGAAATCCGCGGCATCTAGCACGCGACCACCCAGCTCTACAAGCTCTAAACCACCACCCTCCTCCAAACCTCCTGTCGCCTCCTCTAAACATATTCGCAATGTCTCTACCAGCGCAGTTCCTCCATCTGCCCGTGTCAGGGCCCCGTCTCTCTCTCACCTTCCGTCTGTCTCCCATGCCCGGAACAAATCGAGCTCCGCCATGCCCCCACCGGGTACCACCGCCATAAAACCCCCCTCTTCGACGCTCGAAAGCTCTCGGCGGCCCAACTTCTCCACCCTTCAGCAACACTACTCGCCCGCTAAAAACACAGCCCCCAAGCCTTCAACGGCCTCTTTCCTCGTACCACCGACTCCGAGTAAGCTTCCGTCTAACATTGCCATATCTGCCGAGACCGCGCGTTTACAGGCCGAGTTACTGCAATTACACGTCTTGCACCGCTCTGCGCCGGAAGTGACGGAACAGTGGCATGGCAGTGTATATGAAAAGCTGGGTGCCAAAGTAGAAGAGGTCAAGCGAGCACATGCGGACTTGGACAACGACGAGCGAGAGAGAGTGCGACGGAAAAATGCAGACGCACTTCGCTATTGGAGCAGCACCGGGACAATTCCCTTCGACGAAATGGTGCAAGTCCTGGATCGAGTGGTCAGCGCGGTATGGAACGAAGGTGAAAACGGCGGTAAATTTGATCGCATGGTCAGGAAATTTGAGAGGTGGCTAGGGAAAACTCAAGAAGTCTGGAAATCAAGGCGTCAATTAGCTGTCGAAGGTAGCGAGTCATGCGACATGCTGTTCGCAGAGCCTTTGGGAGACAGCTGGAAACGTGAAAGCCTAAGTCTAGAGACAAAGCTGGGTGGCTGGAGAGAGGAGTTGTATAGTGTTGGAAAGGCCAAGGAAGGCTCGAACCTGGCAGGCGTTATTGATGGCTGTACCGCGCTGGTTAACGGCATGCGGTCGGAACTACAGGCAATGCGCATGATCGAGAAGGAGGTATTTGAAGAAGAGTCGATTTGGGTACGGAAGATGAATGATGAAGCTGTGGATGAGGCTCAGGAACCGCCTCCAGCTGGGGGTGCCTGGAGAAACAACTGAGCCTCATGGGATCTATTGCTTACGGTTAGTGCCTAGCTTGACTACCTACCGTTTAGTCCCCGGACAAGTTTCCAGTCGTCGATGAACCCATATACAGTGGCACAAAATAAGTCTTGTGGACGGCCTGGAGTCAACGAGTGTAACTTGGTTACCACCAACTGATTATCTTGCTCGTTCCCAATGGTTGAGATTATTTCTGGATTCTAGCCACCTGAAAATACTGTTTCCATATTCCAATGACTTGGAATATTTCCAATGATGCTATCTTCTAGACCTCAAGGGGTCGCTAGTCCGGTTCAGTCCTCTTTTACTCTTCTCGTTCTTCCTCTTTTTGCTATTCTTAACTTTTTATTAGGCTCCAGCCGAAAATACTATGAAATCCGTGTAAAAGCCCGCTAGCTTTTTAAACTTGGAGAAAGGCTAGGGTAACAGTACATGTAGGGTTGAGAATCCGTTTTGCCCTTCATGATGTCGCCGGTTGGCTCCTTTTTCTGTTCCGTTTTTTGACATATCACAAATAATTTGGGACATTCCGTAAGTGCCTGTGATGTTCCCAACGACTTGGAACATCTATAGCACTTGGGCTACAAGTCGCAAAGACTTCTTTCGTCAGGCTGCAAGCAAACGACCATTTCAAGGTTCACGGCCCTAGCGGGAAGATGAACAACGTGCATTGCAGCTAATGCAGCAGAACGAAGTGCGGTTCATGCGGCAGGATTCTTGATGCGCCCCGAGAGCTCTGACTTCATATAAATGCCGTCCCCTCTAATAACTCCGCCAAGTCACCCAGCTCGCCAAGAAAATAACGAACGTTCCCGCCAAACCAACGCAACTGTTATCGGACGCCTGTCTCTGTCTAATGCTGGGAATCACAAGCTTCCCCTGCGTGGAAAGGCCACGCCCTCAACTGCAGCATTGTCGACGAACCAACTGCACCTCTCCCCAGTCTGCTCGTTGACCAAAGCACATGGTAGGCCAGCGCCCTCTTCGAAAATCTTCTTCATAATCTCCTTCTTTCCTCCGCCAGTGGCTACGAAAGCAAGTTTCACTGCATGGGCGACAACCGGTAGTGTGAGCGTAATGCGCTTGGCAGGCGGCTTGGGACTGTCCACAATTGGCGCAACCCAGGCATCACTTTCCCTCAGAAGTGCGTGTCCGGGGAACAAGCTGCAGGTATGTCCATCCGGCCCACAGCCCAACAACAGCAGGTCGAAAATGGGCAGCTTGACGGAATCGCGGCTGGCGAAGCTGCGGACTAGAGTCTTCTCGTACTGGTCGGCAAGCTCTTGCACATCGTCTAGGTAGGTGACATCGATGGGATGCACGGTAGGCTTGCCCATATCGGCGGGGATCTTATCGAGAAGCTCTTTCTTCAGCAGGGCGTAGTTGGAGTCTTCGTGGTCGAGGGGCACAGCGCGCTCGTCGGCGAAGAAGATCTCCCATTTGGAGAATTCGATGACATCGTCGGGGCCCGAGGACGGTGCGAGAAGGGCCTGGGCCAGGGTCTTGGGGAGCGAGCCGCCCGAGACGGCCACTTTGAAGCAATCGTGGCGCGTCAGACCGGCAGCTTGGCACTGGATGATGTAGGTGCGCAGCGTCGATGCGAGGGCATTGGTGTCCTGAAAGGCGAACAGATTCGGTTGCTTCCCCATGATTGCGAATGCGGCGTGGGATGGGTGGAGGCCTTGGGTGGAGGTGAAGAGGGAGCGGGGGTGACAGTCGGCCTGGGGTCAGCTTGGTGAAGCTTCAATATGTGCTGGATGGTGACTGAGTTTGGTAGTGATGCTGGGTGGGGTGGAACAAACAAGAATTATGTGACGGCACGAAGTGACGAAGATTATTTATCGATAAGGCCCCGAAGCCCGGTGGGGCAGGGCGAAAGGATTGGCCTGCTTATCATCTGCACAGGCGGAACTCGAAGCCGGCGACATACAAAGAGCTGTGACGGCAGCTGCTTCAGGTAGAGGAACGGCGGGCAGGATGCTCGAGATGCCAACTCCCATTCCCAGGCTATGCGAGTAGGTACATGTAGAGGTGGGAGCTTGTGCACCTTGCAGCTAGCCTACCACCCGAGTCGCCTCCCCAGACACCCCTTGGGTCGATCGGTTGTGTTGAAGTACCAACTTTAATTCAAGAGACAATGATACGAGGGAATAGATCGAAGACAGTCCGAGTTATTTCAATGGCTAAGCTACAAAGAATTAGAGAAGTCCAAGTAAGCAGAGATTTTATAGTACGAGACACGAACTTAGTATGATTAGGTTCGAAGAAAGGCAGCGGTTCACATGAACAGATGCTGGTGTCCGGCGAGACATTTGGCCGTGTTCGGCGATTCGGTGCGATCCGAAGTCAACCGCCAAAGATCTGTGCTGTTTCCACCCCGCCATCCGCACCCGAAGACATAACATAGCCCAAGAGTCTCCGACCTCCTATATCGAAGAATGGCGCAGTCCAAATGCCTCACCGGCGATGCCGCCGCCATCCGCGAATTCATCGACAAGTTCGACGTACGTTCCTTCGCCTGCGAGCCATATCACGCCGTCTGACTGATATGCGCGTGCCAGGTCTTCCTCTTCGATTGCGATGGTAATGTCCCTCCCTCACGCAGATGGGGCCCTGCTGAATTGCCGTCTCGACAGGCGTCTTATGGTCCGGTGACCATCTGTTCGAGGGAACGGTTGAAACACTCGAACTCTTGAGGTCGAAAGGTGTGTACGGACCCATTGATTCTATGGTGTTTCCTCATGCCAAACCTTGTGCCCTTGTCTAGGGAAGCAGGTCGTGTTTGTCACCAACAACTCCACCAAGTCGCGCGCCGAATACCTCAAGAAATTGACGTCCATGGGCATCCCGAGCTCCGTCGATGAGATTTTCGGTTCGGCGTACTCTGCCGCCATTTACATCTCTCGCATCCTCAAGCTGCCCGTACCGAAGAACAAGGTCTTCGTTCTTGGAGAAGGAGGCATTGAGACCGAGCTCAAGTCGGAAGGCGTCGAATTCATCGGAGGGACGGACCCGGCTTTCCGCCGAGACATGGAAGCCAGCGATTTTGCCGGAATCGCAGACGGCTCGCTGCTGGACGAGAATGTGGGCGTGGTGCTCGCCGGCCTGGACTACCACGTGAACTATCTCAAGCTCTCGCACGCCTACCACTACCTCCTGCGCGGCGCGAAGTTCCTGGCCACAAACACGGACAGCACGCTGCCCAACTGCCACACCTTCTTCCCTGGCGCGGGCTCCGTATCAATTCCCCTGGTCAACATGACGGGCGAGCATCCTTTGTCGCTGGGAAAGCCGAGTCAGGCGATGATGGACGCGATCGAGGGCAAGTTCCGTTTTGATCGCAGCAGGGCGTGCATGGTGGGCGACCGACTCAACACGGACATCAAGTTTGGGATCGAGGGCAAGCTGGGCGGCACGTTGGCAGTGCAGACGGGCGTCAACAAGAAGGCAGACTGGGAGGCCGAGGGAGCTGTAGCGGTGCCGGCGTATTACGTGGATTCACTGGGCGACCTGAGGGGCTGATAGCGGTCCTTGACTAGATGAGGCAGCAGATAAAGTAGAGGCGTTATATAGCCCATAGAGCTCAGGTAGGAACATGTTGGTGCCCAATGTACCTAGTGGGGCTAGATGCTGGCTGGTAGTGGATATGGGCATAGCGATGCGGCGATGCGGCGATGCCAAATTCGACTCGGCCATGCGTGCCCGAAAGCTCCACCCGGAGGAAAAAGTCCGCCGGCTGGTGCTCTCGATTTTCACATCGCAACTCCTTCTCGACCCCTCGCCCCTCGACCCCCACCAACGCCGCAAAATGCATTCGACGGGTGCGCGCCACCACGCCATCGATTCGCTAGAATATCAGGGTAAGTCCGGCTCTCGTAGTGTAACGTCCCTGCCTTTTCATAGACCCCGCCGCTCCTTCTGTCTTTTCCACGACCCTCCTTTCCTTCGTGCTTCGATGTGCTGGGCGCCCTGCAATGGATAGCGATGAAGAGGAGATCCGCATTCTAGATTTACTGGACACGCGCCGCCGATTGACCGATGCCCTCGTCGCCCTGCCCTACAGTCTCCTGCTCTATCTGGAACGCGCCGTTGTCCACTCCGACCTTGGCTACCCCGACCTGGCTGCCGGCGATGCCTACAGAGCGCTTCTCTTGACCGACGAGGTGCACAATGAGGGCTTCGAATACCACGACCAGGCCTTCGCCGCCTTGCGCCACCCCTCGCCCGAGTCTCTCGACGTCTTGCGGCCAAGGGGTGCGGATGGCAAGCGAGACAGGGAGGACGACGCAATACTGCGCTTGGCAGAGAAGGCCGCCATCCGCTGCTACCAGATCCTTTCTATAAGCCTGCTCCTGTGCGGCTGTCTCAAGAGCGCCAACGACTTCTGCAGCCGCGGACTGGCTCTTGTGCCCGAAGACGTCCAGCTGCTGCATGCGCGAGATTACATAGAAACGGTAGCCAAACGAAGGCTAAAGGTCAGATCTATACACGGAATATCTCTGCCGGATCAAGGCCTCGTGCGACGGGAAGTCTACCCCTGGAATGACCACGAGCCCGACCGCTTTTCGAAGGACACCCTAGACTTTCTGAACGCAGAGTTAGCACCCGTGGCCCCAAAGTGTGTTGTCCAGGCTACCCAACTACCGTTTCTGGACAAGCACAGTGAGTTTGAAGCTGAAGGTCTGCCGGATACTGTTCAGCAACTTGGAATTTTTACCAAGGAGGATATTGAGCCGGGTGAGGTAGTTCTGACCGAATACTCGATCTTGACGGCCAACAACCGTCTGAAGGATCCTCTATGCGACGCCTGCTCCTCTGTTCTTCCCGCTCTTGACTCTCCTCAAGGCGGACCGGTGGGTTGCGACTCCTGCGACGATATTCTCTTCTGTACAGAAGTCTGCCGGGAGCATGCCATGGCCCTGTATCATCCTGCCGTCTGCGACACGGATACCGACACCATCTCCAAAGACCCGGATCCCGCAGAGTCTCCCCACGCACTGTATTTGTTGTTGCTAGGACGTGCCCTCGCAATGGCTTCCACGCAAGAAGTGCACCCACTCGATCTGAAAGAGGTGAAGTACATATGGGGGGATTTTCTCCCTGCAGCGGCCAACGACGTACCGTTATCCGCCAAGGCCGGACCGCCTCCAGTCTGGACCCTTCCTTTCTCTTTCTCGGCCAACATAGCGAGCCCCCTGCATCTGCTGGAGAAAATGGACATTGACATCTTCTCCTCCCTTGAATCTCACGATCTGTGGATCTTCAACACCATGTATGCGAAGTTCCGTGGAACGGCTTCAGCACGTGTGAACATGCGCGACGGCAGACCAGAAGTGGCGGCCGTGCATCCGCTGTGGTGCCTTGCGAACCACGACTGTGATCCGAATATCCAGTGGGAATGGGGAGGGGAGATTGAAATGACGTGCAGGGAGAAGCGCGTGGACGGACGAAGAGGAGGCATCAGGAAGGGCGAGGAGGTGCTGAATCACTACTGTGATATAGAGTTGGGGGTGAAAGATAGGAGAGAGTGGGCGATGGGTAGTCTAGGGGGCACTTGCATGTGCGAGCGCTGCCAGAGAGAGGCTGAACTAGAAGCCGCTGATGCCAAAGTGGATGGAGCGGATGGAGAGTAATGCATTCAAGCCCCCTTCACCCTTCTATAGACAAAATGAAGCTAGATACAAAGCGTTGCTCACGTAACAAGGCCGAGAGAAAGGACTCCGAAGGCTTAATTCGCCAAGAGTTTTTATTGCTGAAGAGAGGTTCCTTGGGATGGTCATTCTGCTTGTGGTGTTGTGTCCGATGTTGAGGTGTTTGAAGAGGCAAAAGACTCAAAAGTTTTGTCGACCTGTCGAGGGAATGAAGCTAGATATTTGCTGCTTGTTATAATTTCAAAATCAAACAAGGCTGGCTGTTCTCACCCCTTCCGACTCGTCGTCCAATCGTGGGCCCTTTTTCCCACCACAACGCTATTACATTTTCGTGCAGAGCCGAACGACCCACCGCTCTACAGTCCCACTTCCAGAAAATTCAGCAAAAAGATAAAACATAGATCGGCGGATTAGTAGTTGGGTGGGTGACCACCAGCGAATACCTGCAGTTGTGAGGCTTATGTATGCAAGAGCGGACGGGTTTGCCATTTCTTCTCAGTCTATGGTCGTATGTAAGAAAGTCATTCAGAATTTGGCATTATAGAGCAATGAAATTGAGTGGGAATCGGAAGAGCTCAAACCGCAAGTTTCATAGATCGGGCTCTCGGTAGCCTGGGAATGGCTCATTACTAAATATAATGTCGATGAGAAGCCACGATTTGTATTTTCCTGGCTCGTACAATTGAGCGCTCGAAGGGGTACCGACGACAGGGAATTTGAATCTTAGAATCTTGGAAGTCTGGTGAGATCTATGCACATCTACAGCACTATTTAATAGGAGGCAGTATTAACACCTCACAGCCGCGCTACAGAGTTGTTTTGATTCGTTTTTGATTTGTGTCTAATACAGTAGACGTGAGTCATACGGGGCGACCTTTTCCATCGCGTTCAAGAGACGCACCACCTACGCCAATACACCTGCCATCCTACCCGAGTATGCAACTCCCTAGAACGCCAAATCCATATAAGGTCGTGAGTCGGTATGTTTGCAATGGGGCATGATGCAGGCATAATACACAGAAGCGATAGCGAGTGAGAACAAGATCTCTAATTCCCGCCAGATTCGAGTGTCGAAAATGTCGTCGAGAACGTCAAGGGGCTTTTGAAGTGGCCGCTTTCCATGAGCTGGGTAGCCATGGTGCAGACGGAGCCGTCGCAGCGAGGAAGACGGATGATTGGGGTCTTGGTGCCGGTGTCGGTGACTGGAAGCTAATCCCAAGTGCCGGCGGACAACTCACGGACGCAATGCTATGTCCTCAAAGCTCACAAGCGTGTGCTTTCAGAGGACGATTTCAGTGCTTGGCTCCTCAAAACTTACCCTTAAGGGACAACTGAGGGGAATTCGAATTTCGATAGTATTACAGTATTCGGGAATGGTGAGCGGAACCACCGTAGTTCGAGGAGTTCGATATCGGCTTCCTTCGGCTGCCACCGATATGGTGGACATGCGCCTGAAGGTGACCATGGGATGATGCGGACAGAACCTAAGTCGAGTCTCCAGAGGAGGATTCCACAGCTGGCAGGCTCTCGCCATCACCAGAAGTCGCCTCGGTTGTTCCTCGGAACCGTCCTCGACCGGGAACCGAGACACCATCTTCGAGTGCAGCATCCTTGAGCCTAGCTTCCCAGGCAGCATCCCAGCCCATCTCAAAACCCCATGCATTCTCCAAGACTTCGACGTCGTCTTGGCGCATGTAGTTCACAATGGTTCCGAGGGCATTGTCGTTGGGTTTCATCATGTGGCTTTCCAGCTCTGTACGGCGTCTTCTGGAGGGAGATTCTTGATTGCCATCGTCGGCGAAGCCTAGCAGAGAATTATTGTCGAACTCGAGGGGCACAGTAACGTTGCCGCAAGACTCGAAAATGATTGTCTTGAGAGACTTGGCTTTGCGCTTGGCCGGCTCTGGACCTCTCTCGTTTTCATAGCGCATGGCCGCGAGAGTTTTGCCGGGGGTTATGTTCTCAATCACATGAGGCCACGAACCGGGACGAGGACGATCCATCCAAGCCATGCTTTGAGGCATTGCCTGGCCTGCCGGGGCTGGCGGAGCCACGAAGGGAGCAGGACCGAAACCAGCAGCCGGAGCGAAAGCAGGAGCCATAGCGAATGGAGCAAGCGGAGCAGCCATGCCCAAGAAGTTACCGTTGCCTTGCATTGGGTGCCAAACTAAGTTCTGTACATTCGGAGGACCGGGATGGAAACCATTCGCAGCTTGAAAGTTGTTGTGGGCGTTCTGGAGACCAAGATGGAAATTATTCGCCATTCCCTGCTGGAAATTGTTTGGATTTCCTTGCTGGAATTGGATAGGATTTCCTTGCTGGAACTGCTGAGCTTGAGCCCACAGACCTTGGGGTTGCGGGCCGTTCCTTCCTACCGGGGCGCTGATCGAAAACGAGTTGAAGCGGATCAATTGTAAAGATTTCGCGGCGTGACTGTTGACAAACTTAACCAGGATGTGGGGAGAGCACCAGCAGTTCTTGAGAGTCAGATTCTCAACGTAAGGAAGAGAGATCAGAGTTCCATGTTGATCCGCGCGTGCCATATCCGTGGCCTTTGACAAGATAGGTGCCGGGAGTACCAATTGATTCCGAGCAAAAAGTCCAGGGGCCTCTTCTCCGCCACAAATCCATTCAAAGTGAAGATTCTTGATCGATTCGCGCATCCCAAGATAGTTTTGGAGCATACTGTAGACAGATTTCACAGCAGTCGAAGGGGCGATCTTGTCATCTTGAACCCAGCCGGTCGGTAATTTGTTGATATCGCGCCAGTCAGGAATGACAGCCAGAGACACATCGACGAGCTGAGGCAAGCTGTCCCAGAAGTCATCGCGACTCAGGACAGACAGATGTCGAGATGGAAGCCGAGCGATTTTCAAGGTTCGAATAGCCTCGAAAGTGGCTGAATTGTCGATGATGGCGATGGCATATGACTGCATGAAAGCCCTTTGAGCCCATTCGACTTCAAGAAGCATCTCCCTCTGTGCATTCGTCAAATGCGCCGGACTCAAGTCATGCTTGGTCAATGTAGGGAGAGTAAAGTCGTAAGCATTCGAACGCTGACCTTCGGTGCGATTCGTCCGATTCGGTGCCGGGGCTGGATTCGGGGCCTGGGCTTCGGTGCCATGCAGGTACGTTCGGACACGTTCAAGAACTGGCGCATCATAGCCAAATCCTCTCAGCATTTGCTCCATAGCATCGCGACGTCCGGTACCGCGCGCTGGTGCATGAATGGGTGCATTTGCTGACAGATCTTGCTGGTGGAGACCCTCAGATGCCAGTAGGGTCAAGACCGACCTCTCCAGATCTTCACCCTCATAGCCAGCCTCGCGTAGCATCCTCTGGAAGGCGACACGCTCCACGAGCTGACTTCGGCGATCTCTCAGTGTAGTCAACAGCGTAGATTCGCGACTCTCACTTGTTTCTTCAGTTTCGCCAGCCTCCTGAACCACGTAGCGCGAGTTTCCGAATACAGGGGGCTTTGAATTTGCCGGCGGTGCGTAAGGGTTGACATCCGGGCCGCTGAGCCATCCTAGACCTCCATCGATCGAGAGGCCGAGTTCTTTGGCCTTTGAGACGTATCGAAGTGCTTGTGCCATCGTTCGTGTTTCATCCGCGGCTTGCTCCAGTCCTTCCAGCTGCGAATAACGGTTGTAGTTCTTGAAAGGCCATCGATAGATTCCCCAAAAGGTGGTAATGGCCTCCTGGTCACTCTTGATTGGAGGGTTCTTCAAAGTAGAATAGTCGACTTCGAAGCTCATAGCGAATTTGGTGATATGTCTTCCGAATCCTTGAAAGGTTCGCATGCCATCATCCTGAAGCATTACAGCACCCTGTCGCACCACATCGTCCTCGGCCAAGTGTCGATCTTGCATGCTATGACTCCAGCTTTGCAGCATCTCTGCCGCGTCCGTCTGCATGAGCTCTTTGATGCCATAAATCTCGGGCTTGAATGGGACCACGACATGGCGAAAGAGGTGCTCCGAAACTTTGCTCTCGAATTCCTTGCAGACAAAGCGCATGTTTTGGATGTCGATACGTGCGAGATGTTTGATAATCATGGCGAACAACTCAACAGGGAGTTCGTCTTTCGGCCATGGCACAACTAGAGCTATGCGCAAAGTATTAGTGACACATGTACACAGTTCGCGCGGGAGAGAGCAAACTCACGCGTCTTTGCCGGCATGGTTGTAGAGCTAGAGTTGACACTGGTGGCTGAAGAGGTCCTGTTTCTTGTAGTTGCAGCAAGCAAGCTCCAGCTCGACGAAGTCTTGCGGCGCTTGGAAGGCGAAGCTGTCATGATGAGCCACGCTTCGACGAAGAAGCTCGGAATGGAGGTGAATGGAGCAGGGAGCCATACGCTAGCCAATGGCGCAGGATCTTTGGATGTAGATGGCCTCGGCAGTGAGCAGAGGTCGGGTATTGTGTTGGAGAATGGAGAAGGGGAAGGCTGAGGGCTCGTGCTGGGGTTGCGCCGGAGCCCGGGACCACGGGTCTGCGCTGGAAGGTGAGCCGCAAGATCTCGGTAATTGGGTAATTGGGTCGCGTGAAGGAGAAGGGTTTGAAGTTTGGGCCGGGAGAGAATTGAAGGCCCGGGGGTGTCACCTTTCGCGCTCTGGGTTCAGTTAGCGGCGGGACGGATCAGTTGAAATAGGATCGGTGTTGACTGCAGCCGATGATGGAGGAGTCACAGCTTGCTACTTACCACGGTTCAGTGCTCTCAATGCCCTCAATGCAGCAAAACAATGCAGCAAGTCATGTACATCAATGTAGCCGTAGCGGGGGGTGTTTGTGTGGAGTTATCCCCTCTGCTTGATGGGGTTAGCTGAGAGTTCAGTTTTGCGGGGAGACCCCACTACCTTAAAGTTGGCACATAGCCGCTACAGATTGAAGACTCAAATGTGCAGCCGGCTGACTGAGCCTGGACAGAACATTATACGTACCAGTTGTTTGGGGACTCTGGATGTGGAAGGTTGATTGATGGAGGGACCGCGCCTCCCGGACCTCAATCTCGATTAAATAGAATGTGTGCGGCCAAGCCTTAGCCCTAAAATGGCACTACACGGTCCGGATACGGTTAATACGGACTGACTAGGTAGTAATACGAATTCTGCTTCTACACGCTTTTCCTATCAACGCGGTTTTTCATTCAACACGGTCGCGAGTCCTGGCCACTAATCAATCCTAGCCAGAACTCCTACCCACTAACCCTTACCGCAATTCTAACCATTGACTATAGCTAATACCTATCAATCAGAACCACTGAGCTTTACTGCAATCCTGAACCGTTGACCCTGGCCATCAACCCTAGCTACCAACCCTAGCCAGTAACCTTAGCCATTGGAGATAGTTTGTTTGAGTAGAAATGTTTATCGTGCTTGAAAAGGCCGTATCTTCCACTCTGCCCTTCAATAAATACAGGTCCCCTGCTAACTTGCTTTATATCCTTCACGTCAAGCCATTTTAATTCTTTGGAGCAACTCCACTCCAACGATCTCAAGGCACCCTCGGCGCTCATAATCCCCAGCAAGCGCCCTTCCCTACGGTTCTCAAGCTGTCTCGGCTCGACGGCTGAGCTCGACGGCAGAGTCAAGGCATTGTCGTGACACCTTAGCTGCACTCTTGTTCTCACCCTCAGCCGAACCAGAACTCGAGCAACGAGAAATCTCCGACCGATCTCTCTTCAACCTCTTTGGCGACCAAGCAACGACCGCCCTTTCTCCAACTTCTGGCGAGTCCGACGTCTCGTCGGCCATATCATCCCCATCCAACAGCGGATCTCGATCCCAACATCTTTCCAGTCCCGGGAGGAATTTGGGGGCACTGCGGAGCTCAGACCATCGGAGGACATCAAATCGCATGGCAATATATAGATCTGCAATCTTGCCGTTCGCGTCCGGACTCGCGCAGTTCTTCTTGAGGAAATCCAGGTTCCAGTCATGCATCCCGACTTCCCCGTCCGGCAATTGCCTGAGCATGGGTAGGCCTTCGAGTTTCTTTGCATCGCATATTCTGGCAATCAGAGGAATCCAGGGTCGGCCTTTCAGGATATCGACGAAGGTGTTCGAGATGGCGCTGACGAATGAATTACTATCGGGGCCTGGAATAGCAACAACTCGATGGAGGCCTCGAGATAGACATCGCTTGTACGCTACTGTGTCCTTCTCGAACGGGAATGGCTGTGAAGCTGTGGGAAGTAATGAGACATGAACAGTCCAGGTACCGGATGGAGTCGGTCCGTCAAGACTCGAGGACAGTGCGTGCCCATTCCACGCAGTCTTCCTAGTAATGCCATCACCTGGTGGGTGTATGTCGGATGGTGTATCTGATGTATCCTCTGTCCGAGGAGAGTCAGCAGACGAAGCATCTGGGTCGCTGGCCACTGAATCGGCGTCTAAGCGGTCCTCCAACCGCATGGTGGCATCATCAATTTCGACCAGGCGTTTCTGCATGGCTCGCATGTCATCCTCGGCTGAATGAAGCAAGTCTAGCAACCCATCGATGCGATCCTCGAAGACAGAGGCAACCTTCTGCATGTTGCCCACATTCGCCCATAGGCCCTGCAGTCCTCTATACACTTTTTTGAACTCCGCGTCCGTGTCTGCTTTATGTCCATCGACCAAGTCTTCGACGGCTCTAAGCCTCGACCTAAGAGTACCTCTGCCACCGTTTCGCTCCCGGTCCAGCTCTTTTTCTAATGCAGCCACGCGACTCTTCAGCTCCATGATTTCATCTTCGCCTCCGTAACCACGCCCCTGGTTGGTGATATGGTAGCATCCAAAATGGCCGCATTCGCAACTGCTGCCCGGGATGGCTGTGTTCAGCGTGAAGGCCACACAGGCACAGCGTTGGCCTCTCGAGTTCGAATCTAGAGAGATGAAGCGACACTCTCCTCTGGGCAGCTCGTCTCGGCCTGGGACAGGCGTAGGCTCGAAGCTCTGCCTATAGTGAAACATTGACCACGGAACTTGCGGTTGTTGCTGGCACTCCGGTGGATAGGGGTCCCGGAAGTCCGAATCGATGGCTCCAAAGTAGTCGAGGCATGAATCTCGCAGGCACAAAGACCTGGAATGGATGGGAAGGTTTTAGGAAGCACAAGGTCAGTTGGTGGCCACGGGTCGTGCTATTATGCTGGGCCGGACAGAAATAGGAGCAGGCATCCTATCGCTCCGACGCTCTCTGCGATGGCGCCGGGTCGACATGTGCAAACAGGAAGCAGACAGGCCGCCGGCATGGCCCCTTTATGTGCCTGGCGCTGCGAGAGACAGCATACATAGCCGTTTGCGCGGAAGGGGTGCGTGTGGGGGGCTGCAGTGGGAAGAGGGTGGCTTCGTCTGGTTGGTATTCGTGATTTATGGGATATGTAGAGTGTTTTTGTGGAAGCGATCGGCGCCAGGTGCAGCCGTCCATTCGCACGGGGCTGCGTGGGGAAATATGGGGGTAGCCGGTAAGAGTGGGGGGCCGTCCTGCGGCCCTGTCGCCCGTGCCCGCATGTGAATCAAATATTGAAAACTGGACATCAATCCCACATACCCTCTGGCAGACTGGCACTCTCAGGCTCATGTCGTTTGTCCAGCGTAGCGCACGGCACGGACGACCCGCTGCACGCTGTTCCCTCTCCAGGCGGGGCCGCGGGCCCACACGAGCCCAAGCGTTGCCAGCTGTCTGAATCCGACGGCACACCTATCAGGCTCCGCCAAATCGGTACATAATACATCTGTGGCAAGCCTCTCTCTATGCAGCTTACTCGGCCTGCCGACGAGCTTACTCGGCCCGTGTGAGAGCACTGCCGCATCAGACATCGGCTGCCTTTCCACCCGCATACCGAACGGCGACGCAATGATCGCATCGGGCAGGTCAACGACCAACCGCCCAACTTTTCCTGCTCGCTCCTGGAAGTCCTTGCGAGTTCGGACTTCCTGATGTGCTGGACGCTATGGGCCCACTATTATATGAAATCGTGCTTCCCTAAAGTACATCATGTTGTGTGCCCCGTGGTGCTCGCGAGGACTGTCGGGTGACTCATAAAAGTCGTTTGTCGGAAGCCCGGCTACGGATGAGCCTGTATGCTCCAGAAGAGGCTCGGCTTACCAAAAGTCGCTGTGAGCTTGGTCCTGCAATAAGCCGGTATGCTTGACGACGACTCTGCAAAGATCGGAGCAAGACCTTCACGAGTCTGTCATGCGACAGAACTGTGCCGTCCGCAGCCCTCTCAAGCCAGTTCAAGAAGCGGCAGGACTCGTAACTACCGTACCTAGGTAACTCTGCAAGAGGTAGAGACCGAACGAGAGGCATCTCGGGTTTCTCTATCCTAAAAGGGCCTAGGTGGGTAGGCCAAAGGTTTACTTACCTCTCAACATACTCTCTGAATGTTCGCATCCAAAGGGATCTGAAAATGCAAATAAGAGTACCTTGAGGTCAGGATCGAGCCCGGTAACCCAGGATTAGGATTAGGATCGACTGTAACACCGGGGGCTTGATACTGGGGAGGGATAAGTCGCCTCTTGAACTATTATACCGTTTAGACCGCTTTCTATCGAAGTTTGATGGGGCCTTTGACTTGTAATTTGACCAATGTATCTTGAGTGTTTGGGCATTACACACACAGCATGCAATGCACGAAACAGCTAGCCATCTTCGATTTCTCCGTTCTGCATTCACGGTCTTGGTCTTTCATACCTGTACAACTATCCTCCCACAAAGAAGTGAATCGAGAAGCCCGCTCGCCTCCATCAACGTTCTTGAATAGAAGACAGTCAAGCAACCAAGCGTCATCCAGTCCCCCTGATTTCACTTCATCCAAGGCCTTCTCTTACACACGCCTCGTATTTGGATTACGGTTTCTTTGCCACACGGCCCAGTCTGGAATTCAATGCCACCCAACCCTTTCCCATGTCCGTCTGTCCCTAGAACGCCGTTTCCCACCAACCCGTATCTTTGAAAACGCAAAGAAGGCAGCGAAAAATGTAAAGCTCGTGCATTTCAACCAATCCAGTACGTCGAAGTGGGGATATCAACGCCGCGATTGTGAGGCTGTGGCCGGCTGGGCAAAAATGCG
Source organism: Cyclaneusma minus (assembly GCA_037179335.1). Taxonomy (NCBI): domain Eukaryota; kingdom Fungi; phylum Ascomycota; class Leotiomycetes; order Marthamycetales; family Marthamycetaceae; genus Cyclaneusma; species Cyclaneusma minus. The sequence goes on along the minus strand of JAKZHN010000001.1, from coordinate 1,664,059 downwards.
TCAAATTAGATTATACAGTGATCGTCAAGACACCGGCGATGCACGAAGTAATCGACTATGCCCCGGCATCGCTCCACGCCGTATTAAAAAGAATTTCATGGGAGTCTTGCAAAGTATGCATTGAGCCTATTGCCCGAGAATCGAAGGGTTATTTCGCCTTGTCGGCATCGACCAAAAATTGCGCGGCCTTGGCGCTGCGTTCGTATTTCGCCTTGACGTCGCCCTTCCAGACTGTGCCGAGCAAGCGGTCCCAGAATGTGAAGAAGGGCTGGGAGAAGTTGGTCTTGATGCCCCAACTTTGGTGATGGATGTCGTGGTAACCGGCGTTGTTGCCGGTGATGTGCTGGAGGGGGTCCCAGGGAAGGGCGTAGCCGCAGTGATCGTCCACTGTCTTAATTGTGCTGCAGGTAAAAAACCACATGCCTTGACGTGCTGTCATGCCGGCGAGTTTGTAGCCAATGCTAGCACCGAGGGTATCGAGGAGGAATCCCTCGAAGGGATGGTTGTAAAGTGCGCCAAAGGCATAGGGCACATAAAGGCGGTGGTGTCGCGAATGGAATGTTGCTGAACGGAGGTATCATGTCAGAAAGGGGCCAAGAGGGGTTTTAGGTAAACGGGGAGAGAGAGAACGTACTGTAAAGCCACCGGTTCATATGCATTGCGCGATGCAGGAAGTATTGCCAGGTATCAACCACTATGATTGCAATGGCAAACTGAAGAGCAGGTACAATGTACAAGTAGAGGGCGTTGGCCGCGAACATTTCCCAAGCCGCAAAGGCGGGCACTGGGTTGCCAGTGCCCACATCCAGGCCGCTGGCCAGCGACGGATACATCCCACCGGCCAACGCCCCTGCAATCATAGGATGACTTCCCGAGACGTTTTTCGACAAGGCGGCAGAGTTGATTCCTAGAAGGCCCAGCAGTCCTGGGAGAGCCTTCTGCGCCAGCCTGATGCGCGTTGCCCACACGGCAACGTCGTAGTCTTCCTTGCCAGTCATGTCTTCGGGCTCGTAGATGCCCATGAGGGCTCCAACCAGGGTCTGGATCAGTTGCTGGAGGAGAACATCGCGAATGACTTCGTAGCGGGTGACATGGTTGCGCTTGGTGATCTCGGCGGGCGTGTGTATGCGATACTGCGGCCAGAAGTCGTTCACGTCGATGTAGTGGAAGATCAGCGAGACGATCCAATAAGCGGCAACTGGGAGAACCAGGGTCAGGTAGAAGTCGGGAATGAAGCTGATGAGCGGCTGCTGGGGCGTGAGCGAGTAGGTCGGGAGAGGCGGCAGGCCGGACATAGTAGAAGTTGTATTGGTCGACATGGCGGATGAAGCAAAGGAGAGATTGGCCATGACAGATCGCCGGGAGAGGATGCCAGAGGATTTGTTGTAGTTTTGTAGTGATTCCGCTCGAGAGGCGACTCATCAAGGAAATTAAAGTCTTGTAGGAACATAAAGCGTTCGAGCGCGACCACGCCACAAGTCCTGTCTGCGGAGTGCGGACTGCGGCTGTGACGAAGCCCCGGCCGGGCTGGCGCGCAATTCAATCTTTGGGCTTGAGCTGAACGGGTGCCTCGCGACATGTGATGGCCGTCGCTGGATTTGCACCGAGTCAGATCGACATGTGCGGGAGGAGGGTTCACAAACCACAGCCGGCACCTGGTACTATCAACTCCGAAGGCTTTTTTACGAAAAAATCACAATATCGCGCATGTTTACACGGATTCAGCGCTGCGGTGATATGTGTGAGGCTGTTTGCAGTGGCAAATTCCTAGCACAAGGCTCGGAGTCTACCACGTGCTAGCCCGACTGGTGCTAGCGCCTTTCCAAGCGCCCCGCCATGGAGCAAGGCGATTGATTCGGACTTCCAGACCCCTCGCACCGCACGCACAAATTGCAGCCTCTGCGACCAGCATTGAAGACCTTTTTGACAGCTGCCACCCCGTTGCTTCTCCCGTCCACCACCGCTCTTTCGTAGCAGCAGTACCGCCAACATGATCATCTACAAGGTACGCCAGTGCTCGCAATTCCGCGTAGAAGGCCGCCGTGGAGTGTGCGACGCCCAAGGAGGGGCAGGGAGGGCTTGTTGCAAAGAAATCCTTTTCTCGAAGCTATCTACGAACCCCGAATGACGCGCTGACCTTGTCTCTAGGACATCATCACCGGTGATGAGATCATCTCCGACTCCTACGATCTGAAGGAGGTCGATGGCGCCGTCTACGAGGTCGACTGCCAGATGATCACCCTGGGTGCCGTCCAAGTCGGTAAGCTGGCCTCCGCTGTCCACGTCCCACAGCCACGAGGCTAACACATTGCTCTGATAGACACCGGGGCCAATGCCTCCGCCGAGGAGGCCGAGGAGGGTGTTGAGGATGGTGCTCAGCAGGTCAACAACGTGGTCAACTCGTTCCGTCTCCAATCTACCTCCTTCGACAAGAAGTCATATCTCAGCCACCTGAAGAGTGAGTCCACGGTGCTCCCAGTCTCGTCGAGGAGGATAGTGACTAATCTGCTGTTTCCTAGCCTACATGAAGAAGGTCAAGGAGGCCCTGAAGGAGAAGAACGCCCCTGAGGAGACCATCACCGAGTTCGAGAAGGGTGCTCAGGCGTATGCCAAGAAGATTGTTGCCAACTTCAAGGACTACGACTTCTACATTGGCGAGTCCATGGACCCCGACGGAATGTAAGACTCTCCCCTGCTGACACAGTTACATGAACCCCATACTAACGGCGTCAGGGTCATTCTCATGAACTACCGCGAGGATGGTGTTACCCCCTTCGTCACCGTCTGGAAGCACGGTCTCACTGAGATGAAGGTCTAAGCGGGATCTGATTGGCGCGGGTTTTCCTTCTCCTTGTCATTTGCGAAGTAGCCTAGAAAAGGCTTGCGTCTGATCTTGCAATAAAATAGCTTCGTGGTGTGGTCTATTTTGCTTTCCGTCTGTTGTGGTCGTCCCACTTTGCACATCTGAATCCAACGCCAACGTCTTCCCCTATCTCCAGCACTATCTACGATGCATGAGAAAAGCCCGCGTACAGATTTACTCCAGCTTTGGAGAAATCGGTGAAGTAAACACTTATTTCCAGTCACATTGGTTTATTCTAATCGTCTAGCGTGCTTCTGAGCAGAGGACGAGACTCCCTTGTCGACATTTGAGCTGGGCACCACTTTGAAGTCTCTACCAAGCCTAGACAATATTTGGAAATCGACGATCAAGGGGCTAAGTTCATCGAAAGTCCGCGAGAGCGCAAGAAGCGTATATCCACCTTTTACTTAACTGTCAACCCCATTTTTCGGAACACAGCTTAACAAGTGAAACGCGAATGGACTTTGAGAGAAACAACATGCGGTCCCCGACTTGGATGCTCTTGCTCGCTGGGAAGGTGCAATGGCGAAAATGAAGCCGAGGAAACATTGCGCGCGCATCAAACACTCGCAACTACGTATGGTGTTACTGCTTCTGTCTGGCCATGCTATCACGGGGATGGATCAAGCTTCCTTGGACTGGCTCTGGTACCTCGAGCTTTGAGGTCGCCCTGCGTGCACTGAAGTAGCCAGAGACACCAAGTCTGCCGTTTGTAGTAGGCAGGAAGGTCGAGTCACTTGGCAGCAAGATGGCGCCTTCCTTCATCAAGGGAGCCTTACCTCACTCCTCCGCCTTCTCCCGTTCCTCGACGAACACCACACATCACATTCGGACGGCTGCTACACATTGTTCCAATTACGCCGTTGTTGTCTCACTCCTCCGCCTCCGCAAGTTCCTTACCAAACACCTCCATCATATCAGACGGCAGCTCCACATCGTTCCAATTACGCCGTTGTTGTCTCACTCCTCCGCCTCCGCAAGTTCCTTACCAAACACCTCCATCATATCAGACGGCAGCTCCACATCGTTCCAATTACGCCGTTGTTGTCTCACTCCTCCGCCTCCGCAAGTTCCTTACCAAACACCTCCATCATATCAGACGGCAGCTCCACATCGTTCCACCAGCGCCGTTGTTGTCTCTCTCCTCCGCCTCCGCCAGTTCCTTACCAAACACCTCCTGCAAGATGCCCATCCTCCGCATTCACGTGGTAGCCGGTGGACTAGTGGCCGCCGCCGTTGCGATGTTTTTTCTGCATCGCAGATTTGTCCGAAAACATGCACAATGTGTTCTACACATTGTCGTGGGCATTGTGCAGACACCCCAGGAGAACGTCGTTAACAACCACAACGATTTTACCCGGATAACGTCGAAAGACTTCTGTCTCTCTAATGGGGAGAGCATTCTCGAGAACAAAGCCGAGGATATCCAAGCCGAGAATCTAACGGCCATTATCGGGTCCGTGTGCATAGAGCATGCACGTGTCGCCGGGGACATGAAGCATGGGGACATGACCGGATATATGTCGCCTCGACCCAGCCTGGAATCACCAGCCGGAGATGGGGACATCGAGCTGGAGGTGTTGGGCGGCTGGTGCGGTTCTTCCGGACATGATGTGCCAGGAGGAGAGGTGGCCGATGAGGAATGTGAGACTTGGCTGGCAGTGGCCGACTACGAGGAGCCACCTCGTACTGACTTGGAAGCAAGGACGGAGAGGAAAGCGAAGGGCAGGGAGGATTGAGGCGGCTCCTCGAAGCCGGGGGGATGATCTCGAGAGACTGGTTGGGGTGTTTTTCCTTGCTTTTCTTCTTGTTTTATGTTTTTCTTTGTTTTTGTTGTTATGGTTGAGCCTCGCTCCCTAACAACGTAGATAGATTCGAGAATAGACTGTTAGCTCCCTTCAGGGGCACTACCTACCTAGGCACATGAAACTGTTTGTGATCCTTCTGCCGGCAAAAAGAGTTGTTGAGGCTGGTTTATCTGTCGTAGGTGAAGATTGGTGTCCGGGTTCCTTGCTTGGATGCTGGACGACACAGTTCCATTTGACGCCGAGACGGAGATGTCTCCTGCTGTCTTCTCACCGTCTTTCCGATTCAGGAGCATCTTCCCTTGCCATACTAACACGACTATCTCGCACTCACCGACGGTGACCAGCCCCCTTTGGAAAACCCAGATGATCCGCACGCGCCCGATTTGAGGCTCCTCCTCCGAAACCACACCGCACGTCAATTTCCGATTAAGCTCTCCATGTGCCTCCACCATTCGGCAAGCCCCACCAGATCAAGAGCCAGCGGGCGGTGGCAGGGCTGGACTTGGAGTCGGAGGAGCCTATGTTGTCGCCAGTAGCAAATCTTGAAATCTTCAAGCAAAAAACTCACCGCCTGCCGCGCTTATCACCAATCATCCGCCGCAGTCATGCACCTCGAGTCAAATACTCTAGTGTCAAAAACTTGTGAATATTAGAGGTAATTGAGGACTTCGTGAACTACGCCCTCTTTCTTCCCGACCCCTTTCCTAGAAAAAGGGCAATTTCGATTAAATTATTTAATTTCGAAATTGAATACCATTAGCAAGGGTAAAATAGTCAATATAATAATCAGGGTAATGCTATGGTATAGGGCAAAGCAAATTTACAAAGCAAGCACAATTAAAAAATAAAATACAATAAATCAAGGCAAATAATGCATACGCAGTATATATTTTATTTTAAAAAAATATAACCATCAGCTTTAAAATTATACTCGTCGCTGCTATCGTTATCGCCAGCAATCTTTTGCTTTTGCTCCAGCTCCGCCAGCTCCTTTTCCTCTTTCTCGGTATTTTTATCATTGCCCAATTTACTTAAATAGCTATAATTATTACCCTGGCTACCTTGGCTAATTAATAGCTTTATATAAATAATTTCCCAGCGTATATTATTTAGTTGCATTAAATTAAATTTATATTTATAGCTAATGGTAATAATTAGCAAAAAGTTTAAAATAATAAATAGCAATAAGGTAATTTTTAAAAATAGGCGCGCTAGCGATATCAAAGTAATTTCGCGCAATAGCTAAATAGTATTTTTAAGCAAATTATTATTTAAAAATAATAATAATAATATAGCTGCAATAATAGCAGCAATGGTAATATTGCGCAAAAAACTATTAGTTTTTGGCTTTTTTCCCCAATATTAATTTTTACTAGTAGCTTAGGCAGCAGCGTTAGCCCTGGGATTTTTTTTTAATTAATAACAGCTTTCGGTTTTTTTTTATTAGCCTGGATTTAAAAATAATATTGCTTTTTTTATATATTTTCTTTGGTTTTTTTAACCAAACGGGCATTTTTTTCCTTATGCAATTTATTAGCAATATAAAAACCATTTTTAATAAATCAATATTTAATAAATTTATAAATAGAAACAACTTTATTTTTTTAAAGCAAGCAATAATAATATTACACGGGGCTAAAAAGGGCACCTTGCGGGCATTTTATAAGGCACGTGCATTAAAAATGCGCAAAAAATAAGCATTATTTATTAAAAAAGCTAAGCAAAGCTTTTAGCGCATAATATTTAAGCGCTGCCATTTTTATTTAAAAAAAGCAGCAGCTATTTTTTATAATTAAAAAATATATATTATATATTTTTATTTGCCAATTTATTTTTAATTATTATAATAAAATAGCCGCTTTTATTTTAAAAAATAATAATTTAGCAAAATAATAATTATTTAGTTTATTAGCCGCAAATTTAATAATAATTTTATTTATAAAAAGATTATTAAAGGCTTTAAAAATCAATTTTATTTAATTTTAAAAACGCTTAATATTAATAGCAATATTAATAAAATCTATACGCTAAATTAGGAAATTGTATTTAATAAAACCAATAACGTATTTATTAATAATATTAATAAAAGCGCTATTAATATCAATAATTAAAAATAATTTAATGGTTTTTTTGCTTTAAATTAAAAATTACCTAATAGCCTTTTTTAATTAAATAGTTGATTTATTAATATAGACCAATTTGGATAAGCTTTAGCCAAAGGCTAAATCAATTTAATTAAAAATTAAAATAATCCAGTTAAAACTGCGGACATATTGTATAAAGGCAAAGCCAACTAAGCTTTTGCTTTTAATTTAATTTAAGGCCAAATTAATTTAAATTTCAACGATTTTATAGCTATTTAGCAAATTATTTAAAAGCTTAAGGCTAAGAAAAGAATTACGAAATTGCAAGCTAAAATGACAATCCTTATTTGCAAATATAGCCTATTTAGCTTAAATTCTAATGATAAATAACCAATTACTAAACAATTTTGGCTGCTTAAAAATTTATATATATCAAATATTAAATAATATTATATACGAAATATATATAAATATTATAAATAATTTAATTATTTGCAAAATTGTTTTAATGCGTAATTTTAAATTTTACCTTTAGGAAATAATATAATTTGTATTTATCGCGCTTTAATTGCGCTTAAAAACCATATATATATTATTAAATAATTTATAAATTGGAAAAAAGAATTAAAAACAATTGGAGATTTTGCTTTTATATATTTTTTATAGCCAATTTATTATTAAATTTTGCAAAAATATTAAATAGATTTTTTTTAACCAAGCAATTAATAATTAATATATATATAATATATATATAATACGGCCGAAAATATTAAAAAATAGGCTTAATTTCCAATTTAAATCAAAAAAAAATTAATGCAAGCAATTTAAAAAGGCATTATAATAATTATAAAAGATTATAAAAGTCGCAGTATATTTTAAATAGCAATATAATAATTTAATATTAATTTAATTGCAAAAGCAAAAACAATAGCTATTATTAAAATAAAGGCTAGCAATATAGCCAAAATTAATATCGGTTTTCTTTTATATTTTAATTATAATATTAATAATTATAGCCTATTTAATTGCATTTATAAAAAAGAAATATATTAAAATTACTAAAAGCCTAAATATAAAGCCTATAAATATAAATAATTTGGCAATAGAATATATATTTTGAACGGTAATAGCTTTAGCGGCCGCAAAGGAAAAAAAGGCCAATTATATAAATATAGCTTTCATTATAGCTAAAATTATAGTAATTACAATTAAAATAAATATAATTAAAGGCTTTTTACAAAAACTATAAACAAAATCCTTAATTTTGCAAATTATAAGCATAAATATAATAATTAGGGAAAAAAGGAGGATTGTTAATAATTTTCTAATTTAATGATTTTTCTATAAAATAAAAGCGTATAATAATTAATTATTTAATTACAATTAATATTTAAAATATGGTTTTCGTTTTCGCTTTTATTAATAATAAATTAATATATATATATAATTTTGTTTTTGATAAAAATAAATTAAATATTAAATAATATTATAATTTTTTTATTAAAGTTTATAATAATAAAAAGAATATAAAAAATTAAAGCATTAAAATATATAAAATACTTGTGTATTTATATGGTTTGCTTTTAAATATACCTTAGCTTAAATAAATAAATAATAAATATTATAATTAAATTAAGGCCAATTTTATTTATAAATACCAAATTAAGCATAAAATTATTGCATAAAATAAATCAGATAAATTAAAAAAACTAGATATAATAATTTATGCTTTAAATATAATAAATAAAAAATTATTATATATTAAATATTTTATATACAAAAGTTAAAAATATAATATTAAATTATACGGAATAATATTTAGCGAAATAAATAAAAAGCTATTTTTTATAAAAAATACTGCAAATTTAAATAAAAATTCTATTATGCGTATATTAAATAAAATACCAAAATTTTGGCAAAATAAAATTAGATTTTAATATATTTTGAAAATTGCAAATTTCTAAGCATTAAAAATACCCGCGGAAAATATACGGCAAAATTAAAATTAAAGCTAAAATAAAAAATAAAAAATACAAAAATAACAAAAACTAAGCTATTTTGATAATAGTTTTAATATAATAAAAGCTGGTATATTATTTATATATTTTAATTGAACTTATATTATAAAAACCAAGGCAAATTTATTTTATTAATTTATTTATAAATTATTTAAAAAGCAGCTAATTACGCTAAAAAATATTTTAATAATATATTAGCAAAAGGCTAAATTTGCAAATTAAAAAATTTAGCAAAAACTTTTATATTATTTGTATTTAAACAAACGGTAATTTATACATATATATTAATTATAAAGAATTAAATAACGTTATTATTAAAAATCGCTATTTTTTTAATTAATAAATTCCTAATTAGTCTAGAAAAAGCCAAGATTTTTATTAAACTGGATTTTAAAAATACGTATTATAGAATTTATATAAAAAAAGGCATTTTATATAAAATATAGCTATTTTAAATATTTAATAATGCTATTTAAATTGGCAAATGCATTAGCTATATTTTAAGCCTATATAAAAGCCATATTTGAAAAGCTATAAAAATATTTATTTTTTATAAAGAAAATTGCAAATCTAGAATAAATAAAAGTTTATTTTTAAATATTGGAGGCAATATATTAAAACTATATATTATAAAATTTAAATGCTTTTGATTATAATAATTAGTATTATTTTATAAATGCGAAAAAAAAATGAAAATAAAATAAAGTAGGCTATAAAATTAGGATTTTATAATTTCGATATTAAATATATTGCAAAAATTAAAAATTTTATTAATTTTTTATTTTATAGGCAAAATTATAAAAAGGCAATAAAAAATGCTTAAATAAAAGTATTAAAAAGGTTTTTATTAATATTGCAATAAAAGCTTTGCTATTTATTTAATTATACGCTAAATATATATAGTTTTTAAAAATATAGCCGCTTTTGCAAATACGGTAATTATATTTTAATTAAAATTATTAAGCCGGGAAATTAATATTGCACGCTTTATTTATATATTATAAATGCGAATTTCCAAATAAAAAGCTATATTTTATTTAAATTATAAAAATTTAAAAACCTGAATAATTAAAATAAGCTTTATAATTAATTTTTAAGCTTAAAAATTTTATAAATATATAATAAAAATATAAAGCTGATTTGCATTGCGCAAAAATAAGTAATAGCAATTTAAAAATAATACATTATATAAAAAAGGCAAATTATATATTTTCGCACCAAATATATTATATAATAAATTTTTATATATTTATTACAATAGCAAATTAGCAGGCTATTTTAAAACAAATTAAATATTAATTTCAATTTACTATAAATATTATTAATTAAATATAAAGGCAAAAATATAGAATTATATATACAACTGCTATATTTGCTAGCAAAATAAAATTAGCTAATATATATTTTATAATTAGCTATAGTTTTTGCTTTTAGCTAATTTTTTTAATTTAATTTATTATCCAATGCATTTATTTAATTGGATATACCGTTAGCGTTTATAATTTATATGCTTTTTATTATTATAAAAAAGGACATTATTATTTAAGCTGATCTTTTTTTAAATGCTAGGGAATAAGGCATTTTAATTATTCCGATAAAAATCCGGTAAAATATAATATAAATTTTATAGCTAATTTAATATATATTTAAAAGGCGGATCTGCAGGGTTTTTTAATATTAAGCCGTATTTGTATTTTTGGCTGCCTTGCTTTAATGTAGGGTTTAGTAATTTTGTATACATATTTTTTTTTTTCAATTTTTACGCTATGCTTTGCTTTTACCCTAATCCTTTTTACTATATTTTTTATTTATTTTTCTTTTCTAATTGGGATTAAGGCTTATTATCACACGGGGCCGAGGAAAGCGCCTTGCGGGCACCCTATAAGGCACGTGCGCTAAAGGTGCGCAAGAAAAAAGCTAAGTAAGCCTTTTAATATATAATATTTAAATGCTGCTATTTTTATTTAAAAAAAATAGCAATTATTTTTTATAATTAAAAATATATATAATATATTTTATTTATTATTTTATTTTTAATTATTATAATAAAATAGCCGATTTTATTTTAAAAGGCAATAATTTGGCAAAATAATAATTATTTAATTTACCAATTACAAATTTAATAAAAGTTTTATTTATAAAACATTTATTAAAAGCCTTAAAAATCAATTTTGCATAATTTTCAAAAAGCTTAATATTAGCAATAATGCCGGCAAAATTTATAGGCCAAATTAAAAAACCGTATTTAATAAAAGTAGTAATATATTTATTAATAATACTAATAAATACGCTATTAATATTAATAATTAAAACGCTTTAATTGGAAATATAAATATATTGCGTAAAAACAAAATTAATTAAGCTTTTACTTTTGCTTTTAATTTAATTTAAAGCCAAGCAAATTTAAAGTTTAATAATTTTGCAGCTATTTAATAAATTATTTAAAAATTTAAAGCCAAAAAAACATTGCAAAATTATAAGCCAAAATTGCAATTTGTATTTGGCTTGAATTCCAATAATAAATAATTAATTATTAAAAGGTTTTATATGCCTAAAAACTTCTATATATTAAATATTAAGCTATATATTATATATATAATATATATAAATATTATAAATAATTTAATTACCTACAAAATTATTTTAGTATATATTTTTTAAAATAATATAATTTATATTTATTATATTTAAATTATATTTAAAAGCTATATATATATATTATATAATTATAGTATTAAAAATAATATAAATTAAAAAAATAATAATAAATATAATATTCAATATAATAAATATAAAGCAATAATTAAACTAATTTATTAAAAAGGCTTAAAAACAAATAAAAAAATAATTTTTTTTATTACAAAATAAATATCTTGCTTTTTTATATAAAAAATAGATTTTTTATTTTTTTGATAATTAATTTATTTTTAAGCTTTATAATAATATTAAATAAAATATTATTTTTAATAAAGCAATTAATTAGAAATTGATATATAATATATATTTAATATAGCTAAGAATATTAAATACAAAAATAAGCCTAATTTAAAATTTAAAATTTAAAATGTATTTAATGCAAATAATTTTAAAAAGCAATATAATAATTATAAAAAATTATAATATTTATATAATATTTTAAAAAATAATATAGCAATTTAATATTAATTTAATTGCAAAAGCCAAAAAATAGCTATTATTAAAATAAAGGCTAATAATATAGCCAAAATTAATATTGGCTTTTTTTATATTTTAATTATAATTATAATAATTATAGCCTAATTAATTGCATTTATAAAAAAAAATATAAAATCTGCAAATATAAATAATTTAATAATAAAATATATATTTTGAATAAAAATAATTTTGGTTATAGCTAAAATTATAATAATTATAATTTAAATAAATATAATTAAAGCCTGTTTATAAAAGCCGTAAATAAAGTCCCTAATTTTATAAATTATAAATATGAATGTAATAATTAAACAAAAATTGCCAATAATTGCTTAATTTAATATTTTTTTTATAAGGCAAAAGCATATAATAATTAATTGCTTAATTGCAATTAATATTTAAAATATAATTTTCGCTTTTATTTTTATTAATAATAAATTAAATAAAGATTTCATATTATTAATATTTGCAAAAAAATAAAAATAAATTAATATATATATATATACTGTTTATCAATTTGCTTTTTTAATAAAAGTAAAATAAAAATTAAGTAATATTATAAAAAGTTTACTAAAACTTTTAATAATAAAAATAGTATAAAAAATTAAGGCATTAAAATATATAAAATATTTGCATATTTATATAATTTGCTTTTAAATATGCTTTAGCTTAAATAAGCAGGCAATAAATATTATAATTAAATTAAAATTAATTTTATTTATAAATACCAAATTAAATATATAATTATTATTTAAAATAAATTAAATGAATTAAAAAACCTAAATATAATAAATAAAAGATTATTATATATAAAATACTTTATATATAAAAGCTAATAATATAATATTAAATTATATACATAATATTTAAAAACATAAATAAAAAGCTATTTTTTATAAAAAATATTATAAATTTAAATAAAATACCAAAGTTTTAATAATAAAAAGCTAAATTCTAATATATTTTTAAGATTATAAATTATTAAGCATTAAAAATACCCGCAAAAAATATATAATAAAATATATAATAAAATATATAATAAAATATATAATAAAATATATAATAAAATAAAAATAAAGATAAAATTAAAATTAAAAATAAAATTAAAAATAAAATTAAAATTAAAAATAAAATTAAAATTAAAAATAAAATTAAAATTAAAATTAAAAATAAAATTAAAAATTAAAATAAAATTAAAAATTAAAATTAAAATGCAAAAAATCAAAAAACCTAAGCCATTTTAACAATATTTTTAATGCAATAAAAGCTGGTATATTATTTCTATATTTTAATCAAAATTATATTATAAAAGCCAAAATAAATTTATTTTATTAATTTATTTATAAATTATTTAAAAAACAATTAATTATAGTTTTTTAATAATATATTAATAAAAAGATAAATTTATAAATTAAAAAGCCTAATAAAAGATTTTATATTATTTATATTTCAAAAACATAATAGCTTGTGCTTATATATTAATTATAGAAAATTAAATAATATTATTATTAAAAATTGCTATTGTTTTAATTAATAAACTTTTAATTAAATTAAAAAAGCCAAAATCTTTATAAAATTTATATATAAAAAAATAAAAATAAAAAATAGCATTTTATATACAAAATAGCTATTTTAAATATTTAATAATATTATTTAAATTGGTAGATATATTAGCTATATTTTAAGCTTATATAAATATAATGCTTAAGGAATTTTTAGATATTATTATAATACTTTATTTTAGGAAAATTTTAATTTATTTAAAAAACCTTAATAAATATAATAAGCATATAAAAACCATATTTAAAAAGCTATAAAAATATTTTGTTTTATAAAAAAAATGCAAATCTAAAATAAATAAAATTTTATTTTTAGGCTTTATAGTAAATAAAAAACAATATATATATAAAGCCGGAAAAGATATATATATTATTTAAAGATAGCTTATACCAATTATATATATAAAATTGCAATTATTTTTAAAATAAGTTAATTTCTATAGACAATTTATTTTAAAATATAATTAGATTATATTGCTTATAGTTAATTAATTTATTAATAATATAAACAATAATAAAAAAAGCTTATTTAAATAGCTTTTAAAAGCGCAAAAGGCTTTTTAATATATTAAAAATGCATTTGCAAGCAAGCCAATATTGCAATATTGCGATTTTATAAAATATTTGCAAATTATATATAATGCTTTTAAATCTGCAATATTGGGAATTTTAAAGCAATTTAAAAATTTAAATAATTTAATATAATATCATTAAAATTTAGTAGCTTTTTAATTTTGCAAGCTAATTAATATAAAATTAACATATTAAATATATAATATTCAATTTCTTATAATTATAATTTATTTTTAATATTAAAAGTAATATACTAAAAATATATATTATAAAGTTTGGGTATTTTTAAATCATAATATTTTATATTGATTTATAAATATAAAACAATTTAATAAATATTCAATAAAATAAGCTATAAAATCAAAAATTCCGCTAATCCTTTTTATAGGCTAAATTATAAAAAAGCAATAAAAAATATTTAAGCAAAAATATTAAAAAGAGTTTTATTTATATTATAGCAAAAGCTTTATTATTTATTTAATTATATATTAAATATATAATTTTTTAAAAATACGACTGCTTTTATAAATACGGTAATTATATTTTAATTAATATCATATATTTTATTTATGTATTATAAATACAAATTTTTAAATAAAAAGCTATATTTTATTTAAGCTATAAAAATTTAAAAGCCGAAATAATTAAACCAAATTTTATAATTATTTTTAAAATTTAAAAGAATAATAAATATATAGTAAAAATATAACATTAATTTATATTATATAAAAATAAATAATAGCAATTTGAAGATGATATTATATATATATTATAATAAATATATTATATCATAAATTTTTATATATTTATTATAATAATAAATTAATAGGCTGTTTTAAAATAAATCAAATATCAATATTAATTTATTATAAATATTATTGGCCAAATATAAAAGCAAAAATATATAATTATATATATAATTAAAATTATTCATATATAATTTTTAATAAAGTTTTTTTAATAAAGTTTTTTATTTATAGATTTTTTAAAAATTATCATATTTAATTATAATTTGGTATTTATTAATATATTATAAAACAGCTTTTGCTATAAATTTTATATAATATATAAATATAATATTGTATTTTACTTTTAAATAAATAAATAAATAAAGCAAATAAACCAGATTTTAAAAGCCTATATATAATATTATTACAATAATACAAAAATAAATTAGGCAATTTAATTAGCTATAATAAAATTTGCCTATAATAATGTAAAGCAAAAAATATTGGATTTGTTTTTTATATAATATATAAATATTATTTATAAATTAATCTTTTTATATAATTTATAAAAATTAATATGTTTAATATAAAAAAGCAATATATATATATATATAATTAATATATATTATTGCAAAAATTAAAAAAATATTATTAATAAATATGTAAAATAATATATTAAAATTTATAAATTTATAAATTTTAATAAAACAAAATTAAATTCTTTTATTTATTGAAAATATATATTCTAAAGCCGAAAAATTAATAAAAAAATAAAAGCCTAAATTTGTTGCTTAAAAGTTCTATTTAAATTTCAATTAAAAAAAGTATATAATATTTTTATATTAGCTTTTTAATATTTATTAAAACATTTTAAAATAATATACATAAATTATATTTTTTTTTTAAAAAATAACCAAAAATTAAAAATTAAAAAAATATGATATATAATATATATATTATATTAAAAGGGCGAAAATTAAAATTAAAATTAAATATTAGCTTTAATTTTTTTTAAAAATATCCTAATAATTTTAAGCAAATTTATTAAAAAAAAACACTAAAACTAAATTGTAATAATAATAAAATTATTAAAAAAATATAAATATTAAAAAAAATGCTAAAAAGCCAGCTTTAATTTTATATTTAAATAAAAAATATTTAATTATACGCAATATTAAATAAAAGCAAAAATAAATATATTTAAAATATAAAAATATAAATTTAATTAGTGTTTTATATTTTAAATTAAATTATATTTTATTTTATTTTATAAAAAACTAAAAATTAAATAATAGGCTTAATTTAATTAAAAATTATAAAATATACGAATAAAAGTTATAAATTTTATATATTATATAAAATAAATCCGGTTAATAAAATTAAAAAATCTATAATATTTCTAAAAACTTAATTTATATATATTAATTTTAAAATTTCCATATTTTATATTATATTGCTAAAAATCCGATTTCTTTATATTAAATAAAATATTAATAAAAAACTAATTAAAATATGCATAAAAAAACCGGAAAATAAATTTACCGAATAATACTAAATATTAATTATTATATATATTAAAATATAAATTGCAAAAATAATTTTAATTAAGATTATTATTATAGCTATAATATTTTTAAATATTTTAAATATTTTAAATTTTTAAAAAATATAAATTAATTTATTATTATAATTAATGTATTAATGTTTTAAAAAAAACCTAAATTTTAATATAATAATAGCGGTAAAATATAATAATATTATAAATTATATTAAATAAAGGAATTTAAATAGCGGAAATTTGCAAAATAATAAATTAATTAATATATATATATATATATAATAAAAAGGCTTATAATTTTTGCAATAATAATTATATTTAAAATTATTTGCAGCCCAGCTATAAATATTAAGGGTTTTATAAAAGGGGTTTCAATAAAAGCTTTATATATAATAATCGTAAATATAAATTTAAAATATAAATACGGGCTTATTAAAAATGCAATTTAAGTTTTATAATAAAATTGTAAATTCAATATTATTATTATAATTATAATTAAAATCCCTATTGCGCAAAGCTTAAAATAAACCGCTATTAACATTTTATATTTTATAATTAAAAATATTAGGGTCTATAATATTAAAATTAAAAAAAGCCTAATTTTTATTAAAAATATATATATTAAAAAATCCATATAAAATAATAATAAAAAAAGGCTTAATAAAAATAAAAAAGCCGGCTTTATATAAATAAAGCTTTAATAAGGTCTAATATAATTGCTATAATAATAAAAAATTAAAAAAATTGCTAAAATATTAAAAATTAAATTAAAAATTAAAAATGGAATTAAAAATTCTAGTCGAAATCGCCCTTTTTCCTAAGAAGGGGTGGGAGAGAGCGGCGCGGTTTACGGAGTCCTTAATTAATGAGCATATCCAAATTGTATTTGGATATTTGGGCCTGGTTTTTTGCATATGGGCGTGCAATATTAAATTCAAATAACTGGTATGCCTTTCGCGGCCATTAAATGTTTAGTGGTATATAAGTGCTGCAGCTATGAATGGCTGGTTTGGACTGGCTTTATCCAATTTGGCTCTTGTTTAAATTTGGGAAGCCGCTTATTAAATTTGCGAATTCGCAAATTCGATAAGCGATTTTCAGGTGTAGGTCAGTTTTGCACGGATGGCCAAAAGCTATAAATGGCTAGCCTGGAGGCGCTATACCGGATTAAACGTCCAAATAGTAGTCGGTCAGAATGTGCTCAGGACCTCTATTACAACGTGAATGAAATGCAGCGGCGTTCGTTTCAAATGCGGGAGACTAAGTCCGATCAAAATGCGGCATGCTTCCCAAAGCGGTCGCCGCCCTCGATCGTTTGAAGAATTGTGCCGCAGCGAATCGCATCTGGCAGATCCCTAAGAGCACTCAGCCTCGCCCAAAATTAGCCCGTGACAATTTCCCACGACCTCCTCATCTCGCATTTCGAACTTTCCGCATTTCTCCAGCCTCGCTTTTTGCGGATACGATGAGGCTTGAAAAGACCCGCTTCGCCCTGATTATGAGGTTTGAACCTTGAAGGCTGGCGGCACATACATTATGGTACCTTGGTAAAGGAGACTACATGTACGGCTACCAAACCAAAGTCGTCGGAGGCTCAGGGACCGCGATCATGTTGATGTACTAACTCGGACTGATCAACACACAGACAAACAAGCCTTTTCTCAGATCTCAACTTTCTCCAAGAAACTATCCCCTGACTCCTGACCCCTCATCTTGAAATTTCATGATCCATCAACAACACAGTAGTAGTAGTCAGTCCTCGCATCATCACATGCTCATATCTCCCACATCAGCTGAGTAACGTCCGCCATTCTGCAGCCAAGCGACCAGGCAGGGCGGTGAACACCCCCCACGACCCACCCAGCCTGGGAACATGTTCAATGCGGGTGTGCTATCCCGGATCTGGTCTGAGCTCGCTCCCGGAGCCCCGGTACATGTAAGGCTGCACGGGAGCTGGATGTGTTGGCGCAAGGCCTGGTCCCTGGAGAGACTGAAGCCCGAGGCGAAAAATGTGTCATCTGTCTGCAAGTTTTCGGAAGAATGCGTAAGCTGCGAAAATGCTGCATTTGCCGGGGATGATGAAAGACGCAGTTTGCATCGCTGAGGAAGGATTTCGTGATGATGTATTAGGGGTCTTCATGACGTGGAGGAGGAGATAAGATCCTGAAAGACATACATGTAGGCGCGTTTTGAATCGTGCGCGAGTGTTGATCACTTGGCCACACGCTGGCACGCGAATGATTCATGAAGCAAGCCTTGTCATCATCACATGTGCACACGCCCCTGAGCAGAAGGAATGTCAATAATGTCAACAACGACATGTTTGGAGAAGTATTTGGTTTGTATTATGTGATTTGTAGCAATAGCTAGAGGATGAAAAAAAGCTCGACCTCGAAGGGAGCTGTGAAAATGTCCCAGGAGACCCCATATCAACGAACGTTGTGATGAAGCTGCCATTCCCCCATGAACTCCATCCATCCCGTATGAAATCCCATAAGTGGAGTGTTGCCATTCGTCCAAGCCACCGCCAGGAAACTCCGAAATGATATGCCAATCGATGCACTGTGGTATCATGCTCGCTCAAGACGCTGAAATCGCTGAAGTCGTAGAACAATCGTGAAAGGAGGCAACTCAGTAGACGCTGATGACACTGGCGAGGCCCGGCGACTGCCGCTGAGGGATGAAAAAGCCTTCTTCGAGGAACTCTTTTTGGTCCTCGGGAGAGAGGGGTTTGCTTTCTGCTTCGGCTTCGTAGAATGAGGTTGTTGCGATTTGCTGTCTTTGCTTTTCCGAGAATGAAGGGAGAGTGGTGGTTGGCGGTGAGAGAGGCATCGACTCGTCCTCTGAGGACTCTTCGTCTGAGTCATGCGATAACTCTGGCGGTGATGCGTGGTGTGACGGTGAGGGAGTGAGGGAGAGAGCTGCGTAGTCTTCGGCGCCATCGTCTTCGTACTCGTCCTCATCTGACTCGTAGTCTGCAGAAGGTATTTGTCGGGAGGTGACTCGGTGTAGTGACATGGGGGCGGCGTCCATCTCGGCGTCCTCATCGTATTCGCCATCACTGTCGGACTCGCTCGAGACGTCCTCGGCTTGCCAGTTCTCCTCGGGCTCTTCAACAACGGTCTCGGCCCATTGAATGTGCTTGGGTTCGGCGGCTTCTTCGCTCCTGGTTGCACCGCGGACGGATTGGTTGAACCAGCTCTCTTGCTCCTGCTCTGCCTCAGCGAGCTCCAGCATCAGAGAGTCGAGAAGGTTTGCGTGGCCCACAAGGAGGCGCAGGTCGTGGTCGGCGCGGGCAGCCTCAGATGAGAGCTTGCCACGAGCAGTGTGGGCGAGGTAGTAAGTCTGGGTGATGGACATGGCTTTCCTTCTCAATGGAGAAGCGGAGGAAGATGAAGATGGACAGAAGGGGTATCTGGATGGGGTCGCCATTTTGTAGGACTCGAGCGCAGATATGTACTGGGGTGGATGAGTCAGTTACTAGCTGCTTCGCGAGGCTTTGTCGAGATGCAGTCTCGACGTCGTGGCTGAAAGTATGGTGGAGGACGGACGGTGGATGGCAGTCGGGGCGACGAGCGGCGTATAAGTAGATCTCGAGTCGTGTGTCTGTCTGGTCTGTGTCTCTGGTCTGTGTCTGACGCCCCCAGGCTGGGGGTGGCCGAGCATTATGTATGAGCGAGGCAGCTTTTGTTTTGTCGGGATCGGTCTTAATCGTATGTCAGCTGGCGACCCGCTCGGATGGCCGTCGTACATCAATGTACGAAAGGCTAATGCACACTAGCCACATTCTATGCTGGCCGGCGCGCGCGCTGCCGGGAGTCCACAGTGCAGCTGAATAATGTGGGCCCAGTTGACTTAGTTACATGTAGACGGGTCCCTAGTTCAATAAACTCCATGGACTGAACGCACCCGAGGAACTCTGTAGGTCCCGACGCCGCCAAACTCTCGCCCTCACGCACCCGCTTTTGGCCATCCATGATGATGCGCCGTCGAGTCTCTTCAAACAGCCGGGTCCCGAACACTCACACCGCCCTCGCCTTCTGGTCGCGGGGTCACGCCCAGTTGCGGCCGTCGATAATCGCGAGCCCGCGAGTTCGCGCGGACTTGATGTGGATTTAGGAGATTGCAGAGCCCTCGGCCGTGGGAGTCATCAGGTGCACCGCTCAATGCTAATGCATTCTGGCTTGACGGCTTCCGATATGTGCCTCCTCGGACTCGCTCGCTCCTGCGCCTATTCACTCACCGTTCCCATTGAAGCCTCGCAGCCATTCAACCTCTTCGCGCTTTGACACAGCCACCACAGAGGTCTTGACATCAATCTTGGACCCCACGAGACTGCTGCTTCGCAACTTCAACCCCCTTACGGCTGTGCCTAGAGTACCTACTTGAACTTCAACTCCGACGATACGCTGGCCAGTGCATGCAGCGGGAGAGCCGCTCGCGGGTGGCATTCGTGTGGACCCTGCCGTCTCTCACTTGAATCATCTCCAGTGTTTCGGGACGACTAATGGAAACATGATCCATGGGCAGAGCTGCTCTCGACCACAGCAAGCAAGCCAAGATGGTTGCAATAACAGAGTATAAATCCCTGTATTATGGCATTTATCTCGTTGTGTAAAGTTTGAGAGTCCCCATCAACACAGCCTTTGTGCATAAAGGGGTCGATCCGAACAATCGCTGCCGCCCATCGTGTCACAGATCGAGCCGCTGGCAAGTCAGCAACTCCGAATTCAGTCTATGCCCCGACCTCCGAGCTCGATGTCAGTCAAAAAGTGAAGTCACCCCCGTCACTTTTCTTCAAATTCAGAATTCTTCAAGCAGTTAGTCCAATGCTTCCGCGGCCAGAAGTGATCTTCGCTATCCTTCTTGGCCTGCTTTCGCTCTTCATTGCGCTCCAGCTTCAAATTCGGCATTCCTCCCCACCACTTTCCACCCAACAAACAGACTCAATGTGGTCCCCATCTTCCTCACCCACCCGCATCAGCACGCCATACGATGAAACTATCATTGTTGATCTCGTCCGAGACATCTACAAGCTCCTTATCAAATTCGGCAGCCTGGAGTCCACTCAGATCAAGTGGGCGCCGCCGGAAGGCCACACCGTCAACGAAGAGCTATGCCGGGAGCTGAACATTGATTCCGCCGTCATCTCGCTGATCAGAAAGCTGCCATATCCATGGATCGATCCTGCTGGCGGACTGGATCATACTGTGCACTTGATCTACGAATCTGAGCCCGTTCGATACATGGACGATGATCAGCTGAGGGAGAGCCGTGAGGACCTACTACCTCATGATGTCATGCTTTCACGGCCTGTGCCAGCCGACGGGATGGTTCTGATTCTGGATACCAAAGCCAGTGCGTTTTTCCGATTGCTTACATTGCGTTCGGCTATATGCTAATATAGAACAAGACACAATCCGTCATTTCAGATACGGCGACGATCCAGGGGGTCCATACCTGGAACGCCCAGATGATGAATGGAATTATCGGAATTTTCAGCCAGAGCACGCTCCGACATGGCTTCGCCGCTGGATTGCCCGCGTCACGAGACTCGAAATGATTCCCAATCCTTTTGGGTGGAACAAAGAATACGCATCGGCTGAGCTGGAAGATTTGGATCCGGAAGATGCAGCAGCGGTGCGCGGTCTTCCCTTGTGCTGGCTGCCGCTAATTACTGACTACTTGAACAGATGACAATCATCAAAAAGGCTTTGACGGAAAGGTATGGCTGGCCGGACAACTTTCGGCGGAGTGAGTACTTGGAAGAAGGGAAAGAATTGTGGAGATCTACCTATGATGAGACTGATTCATGAGAGTGTTTCCTTGGTAGCTACGTCTTTGCTTATGTTCTCTACTCTTACACTTTCCCTCTTGCCCTGTAACAAATCCTTGTGTGAGCACACGCCCACGTTATCCAGGCAGGGCTCCGAGAAGCTCACGGCGTCCATCCACAAGCAGCTCTCGGCAAGAAATCCTCGGCTCACTGGTGAGTTGTGGTGTGTGGCTGCGAGAGTTCAACACAAGCCGCAGGAGCCCAAGTTGTCGATGGCGATCAGCCTGACGTGATTGTGCTGAATGAGCTGGAAGTGACTGGTGCAATCGGGCTTGGAAACGAGCCATGAACTGCTGTGCTGGTTACAGTGGGCTCCGCGGTTGGCTGCAGCAACCGCCCCATCGTCTCATCATCGAGGTAAAGCCCAGCGAGACGTTTCTCATCTTCGCAATTTTCAGACCGACACTTGACTAACCCGTAGGCTTCCAGCAACTCTTGATCAGTAGCACGGCGTGACGAATTGCCCTCATCAACGTGGATCTCATCCGGGTCAAAAGGTAGGGTGTCCGTAGGCGGGTAGTAGCTCGGAGGCAAGTTTGCAATGGAATCGATGAGATCATCCGGTGTATCGTACCACCGTCGCTTTGGTTGTTTCTTCGGCATCTTGACACCAGATGTGACTGACTTTGCCGGTGCTTGCTTATAGTCGCCAGGCGAGAACTGGCGTAGTATGTTGTCTGTATACCACTCGTCGTCAATCATCAAAGCGTAACCAGGGTCATCTGTCAATATGCTAGGCCGACAGGGATTGCTCGACATTTCACCTTTGGCGCCTATGTTAATGAATGAGAGCGAGAGAGCATCGACCGTGTACTCAATCGACTTGATTTCCGTGCAAGTTTTGCCATTAATTGGCCCTCCTTGCATTAATGTTAGTCACCATCCCATTACTAACTCTATGACATTACACATACCTTCGACCTTGGTCTTGGACTCTGCCTTCTTGCATACTCCGCTAAACA
The DNA here is from genome assembly GCA_037179335.1 of Cyclaneusma minus. Taxonomy (NCBI): domain Eukaryota; kingdom Fungi; phylum Ascomycota; class Leotiomycetes; order Marthamycetales; family Marthamycetaceae; genus Cyclaneusma; species Cyclaneusma minus. The sequence continues at coordinate 1,640,899 of JAKZHN010000001.1, read as the reverse complement.
TTTTGCCCGCCTCGTTGTTGTCTCTTCTTGGCAGAAAGCGAAGCCACTGCGTATAGCGTTGGTCGACATCATTGGCCATGAATCTGAAAGCTGGGTATTCATCTCGCTCGCAGGTATTTGACCCCCACGACGCCGGCAGAGATGAGATCCACGATCTCCAACTGCTATGGTGCTGGCGGTCCCATTTAGCTGGAAGAGCCCGGTTTTTCATCGTCTCCAACGGGCACCAGACAGTGCTTATAGTTTTCACTCGGGAGATGACTGAAGAATAGTGTGAGCATGCCTGGGGCCAATCGTTGCCGTTGCATACTGAGGTGACAGCTGCACCCCCACGCAAGTGTGTGGACAATATTGTTTCCGTAGTGGTCGTAGTGCATCCCTCTGCAGAATCTGACCCGTATTGGCGATTACACAGTGGTATGAACTGGATCCTTCCGAGAGTCTTGTACAGCCAGTATCCTGCAAGAAGGACTAGAACGGTTCCCGGCACAACCAAATCACCAGCAGCATACGCACAAGACTCTGGTGTCGTAAGCACCGAGTCGTCCTTGTGAAGCTGTCTCGCCTGTGCATTGCTGTAACTGGAGCCACTGCCGGACGTGACGAGCTTGTCCATGGTTGAAGCCGGACATTCAGTCATTGAGTTTGCCGTGATGGATTCGCAGCAATAAACCGAGTAGTATCCAGTCTTGCAGCCTGTCTTGGCGCCACCAACATGAGTGTTTCCTGTAAGGAATGTCGTACCGGCAGGACATGTTTGGCCACAGTTCTTGGGTTTTCCGTACCATTTGCATCCACCGAGTTGGACGTCTGATTCAACACAGAATGCCCGATTGTAGCCATTACCACCCCCGTGGCAACCATCGGCGCTAAAACTGTTGGTGTCTGCATCATAAACCTGCGACAAGTCAGATCTGTCCTGGGAGCCAAGGGATCAAACTTGGATAGATAAAGGTAGGAGTTACCTTGCCATGGCCGATCGTCTCCATCTGAAATCCGTCGTTACAGTAGGGCTCGGATCGACAATCACCCCAGTATGCGAGGAGCGAGATCTGATTCTGGGAACTTGTCGCTGTGACTTTCTGCTTGGCGACCAGCGTATTCGAAGAGACATCGTCGCCCTGGTCTGCTAGTCCGCTGGCAGCGATGCTTGTTATGGATGTCTCATCGTCTGCGTCGTCAAGATCCAATGCCCAGACCATTCTACCACCCAAGCACTTGTTGTTTGCAAAGGTGCGTTTGAGCTCGTAGGTTTCGTCGTCGTCATAAGACACCCTGAAAGGCTGCGAATTAATACTGTAATCCGACCCGTTCCGGAAATCACGTACCATTGATCTGTGTCCCACGTCATGTATTTGACACCAGCTTCTTTGTCCAAGATCGGCGTCAAGCCCTTTTCGCTGATAATGTCTCGAATCTCGGCATTGGAAAGTATTCCAGAAGTTGCAGTGCATTCTCCGGCAGTCCCGCCGCCACTGAATGGGCATCCAGGGGTAGTGCAAGATGAGTCTGATAGGGTGAAGGACCGTCCATAGAATCCCATTCCCAGGACAACCTTGGCAGGTTTAATACCGTTACGCCATAGTAGATCAAGACCAGTTGCAATCTCAGTGAGATTTGTGTGAGGTTGAACTACAGCAGATGTGTAAGGACTGTTTCTGTCCCAGGTTCCATGGATATCATAACTCATAAAGTTGAAGGTATCGACGTATTGTTCCATTGACACAACGTCGAATCCTTGCAAGTACCCTGGAGAGTTTAGTGAGGTACCAAATATCAGGGACCGAATGGAAGTTCTTACAGTAAGACGATGGAAGAGTGACACTGATGCCATATCTTGAGCCGCATGCAGCTTTGAGTTCCTTGAGAAAAGTTACGTAGTTTGCTGTATCAGCCGCGACCCCATCGCGATCTTCTGCTGCAGGATATTCCCAGTCACTGTCCAAATTAGTAACCAACTTATGGGAAGGTTTGCACCTAACGGAAACTCGAAGATATTTCCAGAACTCCGGTAGATCTGGAGAAAAATACCTCAAGAGAAACAATGGTCGATCCTAGGTGGGAATGGACTCACATATCGATCCCATCGAAGCCATATGTGGACATGAATGAGATAGCGGAGGCAATGAAGGTAGATCTGCGACTTGACGTGCTGACCATATCCGAGAATATTTTCCCGCCCGCATCCCATCCACCCACGGATATAAAGGTTTTGAGATTAGACGTGGTGGATTTGAGACCAGTAAAGCGAGTATACAGCTCTTCGTCGTAGGTGTTCATTTGAGACATTTGGTAATCGCTGTTTATGAGTGCAAATGCGTAGTTGAGCTGTGTCCACAATCCTGGGGTGATGTCTTCGGGTTTCCAAGAATCACAAGCTCGTTTGTATGACCAGCTCTCGTAGTATCCAATGAGACTCTGATCACTCGATGCGCCGGAGCAAGACCTACTAGACTGTTAATAGAAGATGTGCGAGCAGAATATGAGCTCTTACGGTTCTTCCACAGTATCGCATCCTGTTACGCAGCCGTCACCGCAGAATAGTTCAGTGGTTCCGCAGAACCCGTACTTTGAACAACAAACGTTCAACGGGCAGTCGTAACTAGCAGTATCGGCGGCATAAGCTGTGAAAGATTAGACTGAGGTTTCAAAATATTGGAGTTTAGGAGATACCCACGGCCTCATTCAGCCACTGCATCGCAGGAACTGGTACAATTTCCTGAGCCACAGTACTCAGGACCGAACCCACAGCTTGCTCAAAAATTAGCCTGAAATTTCTGGTGTATAATGCATGGTGTGAAAAGAGCTCAGAGCCCAAGGTGTTTTGACTCCAAAGACCAGACTAGTGACAAAGCTATGCTTCATGACTGGAGCCCAAATGAAAGCAGGGTCTAACTTACAAGCCACTATTTGAGCAACATCCAAAGTCACAGTCTGACGTCGGAGAGCAAGTTCCTGAATCATCTGCCTCAATCAAGCTCATGAAACTAAACAGCAAGAAAGATAGGAGGAAGACAGAATGGAAGAGGCTGATAGAGTGTGACATGGTGTTGAGATGAAATGAATGGGGTGAATGATGCAAGAGTGATTTTTTCAAGTATTCGAGTCCCTCAAGAGATATATAGAGTACAGCTACCCAGCCATGGTCGCAGAAATACTTCCGAGGCCTACAACCGCGGGAGAGCCCTGTCTATTTCTATCGTATCAAGCATATTATGGCAATCAAGCCGCTGGTATGGCTGGTAGCAATTTCAAGCCTTTGACTCAACATGGGGTTTGGAATGGACCCCAACTCGCCGATTGATCCTCCTGACCCGCTTCGGATTGACCGACCCCGATTGGATTCGTGTGAAAGACCATTCAAAAGTGGCCAGAACGAAAGGTCAATTATTGGCTGGCGTGTGACAGAAGGATTTCGCCCGAGATTATCGAACAAGGAAAAAACGTACGATACAATATCCTATCTTTGGATCACTTTTGGGCCCTAGACTCGGAGCCCACGTTGACGAGACATTTGTGCGGCATTAACTGGTGATGTCTTATATAGGAGGAGTCACGCAAGGGAGTGGCAGGTCGGGCTGCAGCAAACCTCTTTTCCCCATCTTCGATTTGAAGCTGTCAGGTGGCTCGATTATCACCATCCCACCCTTTGTACATAGAATCTATTCCCCTTCCCCACTCTTGCTAGCAAAATAAGAAAAGGGAATGGTCCAGGCAGGAAAGGGGAGCTCTCCTACAGCTGAAATCAAGGCTGCTTCCGGGGAAACACGGTGTACACATCTTCACTTATGCATGTGGCGAGCAGTTTGTGTGCTGCGCCTTACGGTTCACTCATCAGGAACGTCGTCCGTCGTGACCAGGTTTCTTGATTCGTCCGATGTGCATCCACGGAGAGTGTTTTCAGCTGAATCGTAATTGAGGCTTGTACCTTGCATAGGGGCTGTTGTTCCTTGCTGCATCGGGGCTGAATTATTCCCGACCGTATCTCCGACCTCGACTAGCAAAAGGCGCGCTTTTCACGTCAAAATGTGATTGGTAGAATCGTGTCAATTGGCTGCTGCTCTGCAATTAATCCATACTCTACATCTGTGAGACTGTGCGGAGGCACAGCGAATCCTTCGAGTCCGCAATCTATCCTTGGTCCAGACACCAACCAATAAAGATTCACAATCGAGAGTGACACCGTCGATATGGAAGCCTACATGGTGAGAAAAAAATGCGCCTCTCGTGGTCGGAAATAGATGCCTCCGATACACCAGGGGCTCGCGAAGTGAGGAATGGTACCGCAGGTCACGATGCCTGTAGAATGTCGGAAGATGTATTATCATCAAGAAGTCTTTAAACTTCGTGCTTCGGCCGTTTTCCCCCTACAGCTTACAAGAAATTTGTTTTCATGAGTCGGCCATGCATACCTCAATTCTAGTCCTCATTGTTTGTGCTTTAGGGCACAGAGTGGAGGCAGCCATGCTCTACAATGGCGGGCAATCTCAGCTTTTCTCTAATCTTTCTACTTCGTGCGATGCTGCATTCAATACAACGCTTGACTGTCCAGAGAACATAGTGCAGCTTCTGACTTATCCTCTCCAAAGTGTCGGTATGATTGAGAATTAGAGCAGAGAAAAGGAATATGCTGACCTGCTCAGGCTGGAACACTACTCTGATGACCAGTCTTTGCACAGCAGGCTGCGATTCATCACTCCAAGATCTTACGACTGCTGTCGATGACGGCTGTGGAGATGCTACCATGACTGTCAACGACCAGAACATGACTTATACCGATTTTGTCGAATTGATACAATACAAATTTGGTCTGGTCTGCCTACAAGACGAGGATACAAATGATTTCTGTTCAGATGTCGAGGCTAGGTTTGTCCCCAGAAAAAACCTATGTTTCATAACATCGTCGCTAACTCCTCACAGTTGGAACATTACCGAAATGGTCTTACTTGATGAGGCTATTTGGCCTACGTACACTAACAAATGTTACTAGGACACTACCCAAGGCTACTGGGTCTATGCGGCAGACTCGAATGGTACCTGTGTTGACTCTTTTGACTTCAGTTGGGATAACGCAACAGATAGCGCAGGTCTCAATCAGAAGGCTGCTCTAGATTACTACATCGACAGAGGTGATCCAATCGACGACGACAACTACGGATGGTTCGATGTTTGGAATCTGACGAATATCCTCTTGCAATTCAATGCTCCTCCTGCTTCCTGTATGTTGTTTCCTCAATATCGGACGAAAAATGCTAACAAGTCTAGACAAAGGTTCAAGTACGGTTTGGAGAGTAGCTGGGGCGATATGTGGGAGTATGTCTCTGTAGCTCCAGTTTCTTGTCGAATCCACTGACATTACTAGCGACGTCACTGACCAAGTGTGGGCTAACATGAAGCTCAATTGTGATTTGGATGAAGACATCACACCGGCACACAATTTCTCCGGAGTTATCACTTAGTATGGACCAAGATTTCAATAGGATATTGACTTTGAACTGACGATGACAGCGGCGATGATATTACCTGGACTACAATTCCAGCCTCATCATGTTCCCAAAACATCTCAATAGACAGCAGTACAACATATACGTGTCGAGAAGCAGCTCTCCAGTTTCAAATTCCTAGTGCAGGACTGTACAACCTCAACAGCGATTTGAGCTGCAATGCTTTGACTAACACCACTATTTGTGCGCCGAAGTCATGCAATGTGACGGTGGTCGACCTTGGAGACAACATTGTTTGGACCAACCAGACGGAAAATATTGCCAACTGGGTCGCGAGCTACACCAACTTTACCCTTGCTCAATTCTATACTTGGAATCCTTACATTGGTCTCGGTCACGTCACACATGGGACAGTCGTTTGTGTTGGGTTAGTTCGGCGTTGTTTATTGATAGTTTACCCGCTGATAATGATTCAGGCCCCCGGGAGGCTCATATGTGCTTCCCTCATCTACAGCTACCTTGGCAGATCCAACAGTTTTCATCAGCACTGCGTAAGTTTGACTCCATCCTTATGCTTCCAGAGCTGACCATCACAGCACCCCGGCGGCCCCGACAGCATCGGGGACTATTTCCAACTGTGGCGAATATTATTTAGTTCAAGAAGGTGACTACTGCGAGCTCATCTGCGAAGCATATGGATTGACTTTCTCGGAATTTATCGGTACGCGGCTGAGCTCTATTGTGGTTGCTAGAAATCTCTGCTAACAAGACCAGACCTGAATCCTTCACTTGACTCTGCATGCTCGAATCTCATTCTAGGAAACGATTATTGGTAGGCCCATCGTTGAAGCTATCATCGCGGAATAATTGCTGATTAAATGAAGTGTTGCTGCCGTCAACGGAACATTCGTGTCCTCGGTCACCTCAACCCTCGCCCCAGCAACCACATCTCCTACCACCGTCACGAGCTCAACCAGCGGATCCACGTCCACATACGTAACAGCTCCTAGCCCGACCTTCTCAGGAACTACTCCTGACTGCTATGAGTGGTATACTGTGGCTAGCGGAGACACATGCGAGACCATCGACTCAAAATATAGTATCACGCTTGCCGAATTCCGAGCCTTGAACAATTATGTCGATGCAAACTGCGATAATTTGCAGCCGGGCTACAGCTATTGCGTATCAGGTGTTGCGGAAACGGTGACTTCGACAACCAAAGTGAGTAGCAGCACGACGACGGCAATAATCACTACTCCTACACCGACTCAGACAGGCATGGCGAGAGGCTGCAAGACGTTTTATGAGGCGCAGACTAGAGATGGGTGTTATGATATTGCAGCTGGGTATGGGATCACGCTTAACCAGTTTTACGAGTGGAATGCCGCGCTGAATGATGACTGTTCGGGGCTGTGGCCGGATTACTATTATTGCGTTGGGATGTGATAAAGGGGGTATCAGCTGGTGCTGGCAATGTAGAGATTGAGGGTGGTGTTTTTGGTAAGTGGAACAGCAGCAGGCAGGGAAGACGGAGCCTGGTGGGATGGCAGAAGGCTGAGAAATCTTAGGCTGAGAAATAACAGCTTTCATCTCTCCTTGTCTCAAGCTTCTATACTTCCCTGACACAATCCGAAGCGGACCTCGAAAGGCCCGTACCTGGCAGCGCTGAGCTATCCGAAGCTCATAGTCATCGCGCGTCGCAGAATAATTACTCATACGGCGTAAGGCACTATCAATTGATTGAATGCTTCAAACTTCCAAGCTTGAACTGTGTAACATCCGGACCGGGTAGGTTGATCGCGAAAGCACGTGGAGCACCGCAACTCAATCCACGGCCTTTTGATTCGAAAAGTCCGAATATCCAGCTCCACAACACGCCAGGGCGACGGCAGCCTCGTGCCCAGGCACCAGGCGACACCGACCGACGCCAGACGACACCCAAGCAACGACGATGTGCCAGCCGTAGCATCCGTCGGGGGGGTTGCTGATCGGATCATGTTGCCGAGTGTCAAGGACCCAACATGAGTCATAAGGACAACTCTCCCCCACTCGATATCGCATCTGGACCATCCGTACAGCCGTGTCCCCTCAAGCCGGAGATTGGGAACATGAATAACTCGTAGCTCCGACTGTGCCACAAGCCTTGCCGAATGGTTCATCATGGACGGTCGAAGCAATATTGCAAAAGGCAAGATGATGAATGATCAGCGGCACAGGACACAGAGTTCGTCGATCCGACTCACCCGAGCCCTGAGCTTGGAAAGGCCGACGGGGCTAAGGACGGAAGCGGACTATTCCTGGACTATTCTATGTCTCTCGAGATTCGATGCTGCGGTACTTTATCGTGCATGCGATTTTCACATATCCATAAAGCTCTGAGGATACTGGTGTAATCATCCGCAGGCTAGGCCTTGTCGATGCTTGGGCAAGCAATTGCATTCAGCTTGTACCTTGAAGACACGATGGATGCCATGTCAGCCAATCCTCCCTACCCATCTCACGAACGCCATGAGCAGTCAACTTGTCAAGGCAGGCTCCACCGAGTGATTGAATCGCCGGCAGCTTCTGGACATCGTTCTTTTTTACTCGTACTCCTGTCTTCATTGCCTCGTGGTTTCATTTCGGCAACTCTATTTTCGAGAACAAGACTGGAACGGGCGACTCGGACAGCCTCGGAATCGCCCAGGGAGGATTTAAGCTTTAGGAACATCTTGTCTTGACTGGATATTGAGGCTGAACGTCGGCACATCTATCGGTATGGGTTGAAGCATGCATATGTGTATGTGCATATGAATCGGTTGTGACGTCGGTATTTTCATATTCTCAAGCTTCGCGGCTACATCAAGCTGTTGGCATCACTGGGAGCTTGCTTTCGAACTCTACTTACGTGTCACTTTTCTCTCAACCTTGCAGCTTCGTCTTGTGTTTTTGTATTTTGACATGCTTCACCCAATCCGCATTTCTGAAGTCGTTCTGTTCGGTCATGCGCCTCGGGCCTCGGCCTCGCTCTTGAATCAGGCTTTGGGACAACGCTTCAGGCTTAGTTGATAGTTCAGCCTTATGAGTCGGTGCGAAAGAGGCCTCCGAGGGGATTTGATAAGTCTCCGATTCCTCACTACTATGCGGTGCGTGATTGAGTGATACTGTGATGACAGCTTTTGGCCCTGGAAGACAATATCATACGTCGAGCCTTACCCTACAGCCTTGCATCGTCTTCAATATAGGGGTACAGAGCGGTGAATATATCGTTGGAAAATCGATGATCCGTTCTCGTTTACTCTACGTCCTCACGGACGACCTACTGTGCTGTATTCTCTCCCTGGATGGTAGCCGGAGCCTTTGGAACTAGAATCTGGCGTCGGGAATCTCATACAAGCCTTCAGTCGACAGCTCTTTCTACCATGGCGGCTATGGAGTGGGAAGCAGACACAGAAGATCCCTTTGCTCTCTCGCCCTTTGCAAGCCCCTGGTCCCCACCCACTACCCTCACCCGCCGGCGGGATACCTACCCCTTCATCGATCCCTTCCGCTTCCGCTCCAGCCTCACAGGCAAAATCGCCATAGTAACCCAGGCCCACCGCGGGATTGGCCGAGCCACGGCACTCGCCTTAGCCGCCGCTGGTGCTTCCGTTGCTCTCGTTTCGAAATGCCGCTCCTCGCTGTCCGCTGTCCTCTCGGACATCCAATCCCGCCACAATACACCCACTCTCGCCATCTCTGCCGACTTCTCATGTCAACATGTCCCGAAACGGGTCGTTGAACTCGTGTCGAAGAACCTCGGACCTGTTGACATTCTCGTCAACATCGTCTCGCCCATCCACCCCATTCCCTTCAGCGCCACCGACAGTTTTAGCTCCGACTGGTGGACCTATTTCGAGCGGGCCCTAAAGCCCAACCTAGCACTAATTCACGCCGTTCTCCCATGTATGATCGCGCGCGGCTCTGGAACTATCATCAGCATATCCGTCTGTACGGCCGCCCTCAACCTGATGCCGTTCACTTCCGCCATGTCCTCGTCCAACGCCGCGCTCATCAACTTCCACCAGCATCTTCACCACGAAGTCGCGCCCAAAGGGATTTGTTCCTATGTCGTGCATCCGGGCCATGTCGCTTCACACTTCCACGATCCCGAAGACGAACATGCCACCAAGTGGGCAAACTGGAATGTCGCTACTACCTCCATTCCTTTAGCTCCCAGTGTCGCTGTTTCTGCCCATGCGGCTGGAAATTCAAAGAACGGTCCTGGTTCTAGCACGGCACGTGGGTCTTCGGGAAGTCGGAGCAGCAGCTCCAGCAGCAATTCGTCGCCTGCGACGGCGGGAATACCAGGGGTGGGGAATGAGCGAATTCCGTCGCCGAAAAGTGGTGACGAGCCGAGTATTGTGGGCGGTGGTGGAGGAGCAGTGATTAGGAACGGTCATCACGCGAAGCCCACACTGTACGAAAAGGAGCCAAGATTGAGACATGAGCTCATAGAGAACGTGGGTAGGATCGAGTGGTCAGCGGCCGGACTGGCAAGCGACACCGTTGTGACGCTATGTGCGGACGAGAAATGCAGGGTCTTGAGCGGACGCTGGATTAACGCAGAGGTGGATCTGGGAGAGGTGTTAGAGCGTGTTGTGAATACGGGTGCGATGGAAGAGCGAAATCTGTATGTGCAGAAGGTAGATCAGTTCTGAGTACTTATGCCAAATGAAGTTGTATGGGCTTGAAAAGGGAATCGCTAAATCGCATCCGGAGTTTCAAAATGGCATACAGATTAAGCATATTCAAAAATACCCCTGCCGCCGCTTAATTTCTGTTTTTTGTTTTATTTACTAGACAGATTCCAGGTAATTTGAAATATTCAAAGCGACTGGAAGTATTTCAAGTGGGGTGAGCTAAATCCCGACTGGAGTTTTGAAATCCAGGACAGGCTAAGCCCAGTCAGGCTACGGCCCCAGATAAGGGACCCGGGCCGTTGGTTTTACAGGCACATCTCTCTCAAAGTTGCTTTTTCTGTTTCTTTGTGGGGTCAGGAGTGATGGTATCCAGGATGACAATCCCAGTTACTTTGAATATTTCTGGTTACTTTGAATAATCCCAGTTACTCTAGTTCCGGTTACTCTGAATGTTTCCAATTATTTCGAATATTCCCAATTACTTGAAGGTTGTCTACTAAGGGGCACCTAAGGTGAGGCTGAAAAAATGGGATAGTATGTCGATTAGGTCTAGGTCTAACTTATCCTGGATTTCAGAACTCCAGTCGGGATTTAGCTTACCCCTTCGGCCCTTCCAAATGACTGGAAGTATTTCACGTAGTTGGGGATATCCAAGTGATTTGAAATATCCTTACCTTAGTCACTAAGGGTATTCCAAGTAATTGGGAATATTATTACCGAACAAGCTTAGACTGCATGCGATCTCAAAACCCAGATGTAATTTCTATAGAAATCGCCTTTGAAAATTGCATTTCAGGGGCGCACGGTGGGTGTGCAAAGGTCTCTCGATTACCTAGGTATTTACCTCTGACCCCTTCATTATCCCCTCATGACAATTATGAATCATACACGTCATCTTGCGGCAAAGCCGCAAACTTCTCATTCATCATCATTATCATCATCGTCTAGTGCCCAGCCGGCTCAGGGGTGGAGGGAAAGGCTGGAGCATCCATGTTACTGATACAGGATTTCTTCCAATGAGCTGGCACGAACTTGTCGGCAATCTCTTTGAATGCTTCCTATAAACTTGTAAGCCATGCCATACAAGAATCATGAGAATCGAAACTTACGAGAGTGCAGAATGTCTCATCGCCATCCAAGTGCTTGCCCGCTGGTCTGCAGCCTGGTACCGTCATCGGTCGATCGTTGTATCTGATTCTGACGAAGTAGCCCTGTAGCCTTGCCTTCTGAGCCTCTGAAAGCTCATGAGTCTTCTTTCTCGTCATTGCATCTGAGGCGCTGCCGCTTTCTTTCGCAGCTTCGACCTTATCTCCCAGTATCCTGGAAAACCATCCTGTCCTTTTCTTGATGCTGCTTCCCGCCAGTGGCGAGCTGGCCTCTTGTTCTTTGGATCTTCCCGAAGATGAATCGGTTTGCAAGTCACTCTTCTTGAATAGCTCTACCGCAATATGGCTTGTGTAGGGAGGCCACTTTTCGTTCTCGAAAGCTCCAAGACTGGATAGAACAGCAGCTAAGGTTGTATCGTGGCATCCACTGAGCACCATCTTGATCTTTTGCTCTCCTCCTCTGCCCTGAACTTTGCTGCCAGTCGAGTCACCAACTTCGAGCAATCCGCCAACGTAATTATCCTGTTCAACACTACCAACCATTCTTTCAACGATGTCACCAACCAAGCCGCCAATTCCGACTTCTCTGTACTCTTTACTTTCTTTGAAGCCGTCAAACCACTCTTCAACCTCTATCTTCTCGATGATCGCACGGAGCTTATCGTCGTAGAACTCCTTGGGTAGCCTCGTTTCAGGGCCGTGAGCGAGAGTTGAGTTGATGGTATCCATAATCCCACTAAGTCGCGGATGGGAATCGACAGCCACTCTTTTGCTTGACTCCGGCATCCATTTCCCAACCTTTTTGTTCAGATATTCCATGTCATCAGTATTATTCCAACGGTCCGCGGTTCGCTGAGCAAAGGCTCGAGACAGTTGCGCGAAGCGCCTGCAATTGCCATCATTGGGGAAGAGGGTTTCGTCTGCGGGAGCTCTCGTGATAATGGTGATAGGCGGGAAAGAGGCAGCACGTGTGTGTGATGGATACATCCCCCAGAAGGTCTGCTGAAGCGAGTCCAGGGCACGGGGAATAGGCGTTGCCCGGAGATAGATCATGTCGGCATCCTGAATCATTTCTGGCATGAAGCGCAGCTGATCCACGTAAAGGTGACGAAGTCTCGTTCCCAGACTGTGCGTAGTCTGGCGCCCCTTGTCCGTAAGTTCACCGAGGTTGCAGACAGCATCGACCTCGCCGTGCGGACCTTTTGCAATTACCGGGCCATCGTCCAGACCAAAGGTCTCCAAACGCCTCCTCCAGTCCAAGGTAGACCATTTCCCAGCCATGCCATCCTGCATCGTGGCACTCGTGAGTTGCCTTGCTACTGAACAGTAGGGCCAAAAAGCAGCAAGACCGGCATTCTGGAAGCGCGCCGAGACAGGGCTTCGCTGGTGAAGGGATTAGTGGCTTGAGTAGGTGGTTTTCAGAAATGTGAAGCAGAGAGCCGCACCTCGCCATGCCGAAGAAGGACCTGGACCAGCTGGAGCTTGAGGCCTTTGGGATACAGAGCTTTCAGCTCTTCTGCCGAGTAAGGCGCACGAGGCTGGAGAGTCGTCATGTTCAAGGATTCAAGGACTTATCATGGCTCGGCGGCAGAGCATTGAATACCACGGTTCAGTGCTGTTGATATGGAGAGTAAGAGAGGTACATGTAGAGCTGCGAACGGCGATCTACGGGCGGCCCGCCGAAGGGAGCTGGTCCCGGGCTCGGCTCTAGTACATGTAAGTGGCGTGCACGTGCGGTGGCCCGCCGACTAGCGCGCTTTTTTAGCTTAAGTGCTACCAACATACTGGCCATCTTTATCCTTCAACCTCAGCAAAAAGAATTTCGTGGAAGCACATCACCAGCTCGACAAGCCCCCATGGAAAGGTGATGAAAGCCCCTTTCGTGTGCTCCGCATGCTGGCGCGCCCTTCCGGCCCCGTCGCGGAAAGCAACGAATCCGCCATGGCAATCGAAAGCCACCTTCATCTCCTTCGCCCGGCCCAAAGATGGCTCACAAGAAGGCCGGGAAAGCAAACCAAAGCCGCTTCAGAAAAACGACTTCATGTCGACCGCAGACGCTACGAACTTCGGAGATCGAAGAATTCCGCTGGCGCACTCGCGCCCACCGATGATACGCGATCCGCAGGGAGAACTTTCTACCAGCTCCCTCAAGTCGCTTTTCGCCAACCATCTTACCTCGCCGGATGCGCAGGCCCTACCATCTTCCATGCTGGCACAAACGTCCAGCGTCCAGGTCTTCGAAACTATTCAGTTTCTGAACGACCTGCTCAGCCACGGCAGACCCCTCTCCAATGCCTGGAAGTTCTTCGTTGCTCGCTTGGGACCCGACGTCTGGACGGGCAATGACCGGAGGCTCCCCGATGGCTCTCCCCCATTGCTAGTCGCCAAAGACTTACTCGGCAAAATACTACAATACAGATATGAACATCCGTACCGGCCGTTCGATCCCACAACAACCGAAATTGTGATGACGTTCGCTGCTCTGGGTATATTGGATAATCGGGAATGGAGGCGCCTAGTCTGGACTGTCTTGCGTCAACTACGAGGAGAGGTCAAGCAAAAGACTAGCAGGGGCATGGTCTCAAAAAAGGTGGAATATGCAGTGAAGGATCTTCTCGGAGCATGGCATCATGTCGTCCAGTCTTTTGGTCCATTGACTGTCCGCGGCGGTCCTGCGGAAAACAGTTCTATCGAAAACTGGGCCGTTCTGAGGCATGTAGGGCAAAACGAGGCTTCTCGGCCTGCTTCATGTCAGGAGGCCCTTCTTGACATTTTGCCAAACTATCCACGCAACGAAGACAGAAGACATATCGCACAGCTTGCTGCTGCCACTTTTGCAATTCTGACAGATGGCCCTATTCCTAAAAGTGCAAGTGTGATTAGTGCTGCACCTTTCACGAGGGCTTTGGCCAAAGCTGTGTGTCATGCCACACCAGACGAGTTTACTAGAATAGCCAAACTAAGCGGAGCCCCTGGATCGTCTATTACATTCGAAGATATAGTCAACAAGCGCTCGGATGAAATCTTGCAGCGAGCAAAGAATCATGCCGGGGAGAGGGAAAGACTAGGAGACAAGAGACTCGGGGAGCAAAGACTCATGAGGGAGTCAGTTCAACACGAGGTCCAGGAACCAGCCGTTTATCGCCCATTCGGTACTCTGAGTGACAGGACTTCGATATTCTCCAGGCTTAACGAGGCCCTTCACCTGAGAGATTCCGCCCGGGCAGATCAGATTTGGGCAACTGTGAAGCACGTCAACGATGTCGAACAGACCAAGGATTTTGTGGGAAAAGACGGCAGTATTGGTGGCTTGACCAGAGAAGTTTACAATCACTTCATACTGGTTTTTATGGCACTACGTCGGACTGATCTAGCAATAGAGGTGTGGAATCGCATGGTGGAATCTGGTCTCAAGCCGGGACAATCGGCGTGGAATTCGATGCTCGAGGGATGCGCGAAAGCACGCGATGCAACAGCTCTAGAGAATGTCTGGGCGAAAATGATTGCAACAGGCATCAGGCCAGATATGATCTGTTGGACAACACGCATAGCAGGTCTGATCGATTGTGGGCGAGCTCAGGAATGTCTCCGTGCTCTCGAACAAATGGGCATGATATGGCTTGCCGCGACTAAGGAGAAGAGCCCGAAGCCTGGCGGCGACATTGGTGGGATAGTGAAGCCCTCAATTCAAACGATTAATGCCGCGATCGCTGGACTTATTCGCAAGCGGCAATCTGGCCTTGTCAACCGCGTCCTGGCATGGGGTGCTACATTCGACATCAAGCCAGATATCATCACCTTCAATACGTTGCTTCGATCTCTTGTCCGCGAGGGCCGCTCCAAAGAAGTAGGCCTACTCTTCGAGCAGATGGAAAAGCTGGGGATACAAGGAGACATCGCCACCTTCACAACGATACTAGACGAGACGTTCCGCAATGCTGAGTCACTCAGCCCTGAACAACAACACGAGATCATCAATGTCATATTCTCTCAGATGGAAGCCGCGGGGCTTGAGGCCAATCAACACACTTATGGGAAGATCATCTACTCGCTTCTCCAATCCTCAACCAAGGATTATACTGCCGTGAAAGCTGTCATGCAGCACATGAGCGAGCGAGGTCACCAAACATCTTCCTATATCAACACCATACTACTCGAGCACCAGCTCTCACGCAATCCGCCGGATGTTGATGCGGCCCATGCTCTGCTTGAACGCATCCGACTCTCTCGCGCTCCTGTGGACCATATTTTCTGGGATCGGGCTATCGAGGGCTTTGCTGCTGCGGGAGATGTGAGCAAAGCTCTGGAGATTTGGAGGCACATGGACGAGACGGGCAATCGAGTCAGTTACTCGGCGCTGCTGGTCCTTGTCGACATGCTGGTGCAGAACGGCGAGCTGGAGAGCGCAAGGATGGTTGTGAAGCAGGTGGTGAGCACGCGTGGCGGCCCTGTGGAGAAAGAGAAGAAGGGCGTTATGCAGCAGCATCACTTCTGGGATTTCGTGGCTCGGAATCGTCTTTTGGGGCAGTAGAAGCCCGATGTATATAGAAGCGGCTGTATAGTCAGATAGTTGATCTCAAGAAAAGCTCTGTATGTCGATGAATGGCGAGATCAGAAACAGCACACTTTGCAAGTTTGGGCGTCGACCTTGGCTTCCTCTGGTGTGTTCCGTGAAGTCTGAAGATCTTCTAGTGGTTGGTTTTGGGGAAAGGGGGCTGGAGCGAAATACCAAGACCGAGGGTTAAGGGTTTCACCACCTTACCCACAGCGACATAATCTCCAGGATTTTTCAGTGGTAAACTAATGTGGGCAAGATGCATAGCTTTAGGAATAAGCGATATTAGGTAGTCAGGCACTTTGTGCTTGTCAAAGACCTTACTTTAATAATGATACATGTACATGTACTAGACGGTTAGTAGCTGCCTTGAATTCCCGGCACCCCGGATGACGGGCCGACGCCGGCAGTGCAGACAAAGTTGACAATTGACATCAGATGAAGCTGATGCTATTGATTACATGTATATATCAATTCCTAACAACAGTGTCGCTGGCGACGAAAGTCAACATCAGCAACCTTCAATAGTTTCAAGATGTCGGAAGGAGGATTCAAGGGTGTTATGAAAGGGGGCTGGCATCCGAAGGCGAAGGATGGCAAATCCGGAGAGAGCTGGCGCGGCGATTTTAAGGGGATAAACCAAGTTGTCAGTTGCTTCTCAAAATCGGCCTGTGGATGACGGTGTGTACTGACATTCTATAGGCAGGATGGATGGGGAAGGGCAAAGATCCGCGCAAAGACGCCGAGGAGCACGTAGCAAGACCGCTGAGTTCCCTCAAGGACCCGTCGTCCTTCGCACCACCACCGAAGCACATCAACTACCATGGAGGAGCTGCTATGCCGGACAGGATTACGCCGGATAAAGGAGGATGGGGAGCACCGTTGTCTCAGGAGGAACTCCAGAAGCAAGAGCAGGAAAGGCGTGAAGCAGAAGAGGCTGCCAATAAACCCAAGCCTCCTCCGGTACCCTACCGCGTGAATACCACTGGACTTTCCACTAGCCATCTGCCTCCACCTCCGGCCCGGAGAGATGGCGCAGATGGTCGGCTTCCCGCACTAGAACCTCCACCTACCACGGCTTCAGCTCTTGGAGCAAAGCCGAAGCCAAGCTTACCTCCTCGCCTGCCTCCGAGACAAAATTCCAATCCGACTTTGAATGCCCCGCTTCCTCCTCCAACCTATGGAGAAGCTACTACTGAGCCTCCCGCCCATAGAGGCATTCTCAATCAAACTTCTTTGAATAGATTAGGAGGAGCTGCTGGGGTGTCAGTACCAGGATTTGGAATAGGGAAACCAGCTCCTCCGCCTCCGGCCTCACGTCCCGTCATGCCTCCTCCAACGGCCTCTGCTAGTAGCCCTGCAAACGCTCAGCTTGGCGAGTTACAGTCGCGCTTCTCCCGTCTAGGAACATCTAGCCCCAAGCCTGAAGCACCGAGCCAAGGTACAAGTTTTGCCGAGAAGCAGGCTGCTCTGAAAACGGCGTCTGCCTTTCGAAACAACCCATCATCCGTATCTTTGTCAGATGCTCGTGCTGCAGCTTCCACAGCAAACAATTTTCGGGAACGCCATGGAGATCAAATTGCGGCAGGCTGGCAATCTGCTAATAAGCTGAACTCGAAATACGGCATTGCAGACAAAGCTGGGCACTTCGCTGGAACATCTGATGGCGCAGCTTCTCCCGCAGAACCGGCACGGGAGACACCCAATCCATTCGAAGAGGCTCGAAAGAACGGATCTGCTTTCAAGAAGAAGGCTCCTCCACCACCCAGGAAGAAGGCCGAGTTATCAGCGAATTCTGCCGCTGGAGACGGACCTCCTCCTATTCCTCTGGCGAGCAAGCCCAAACCTCCAGTAAGTAACTATTAGTGTTATTGGTCTCTCGCCTTGGAGCGATGAAAGATTGATATACTCCACTTATTGCTTTTTTTAAGGCTTCCTTGTGTTCGCCTCATTGGTCAATTGTTTTGTGTGCATGACCTCGCGTGCCTGAATCCTGATTCGGTAGAATGATTCGGGGTAGCGAGTGACAGAAGGTGTCATGTGAATCGAACTCGAGGCTATATAGTCCCGTCTTTGAACCTCTTTCTCTCATTCCTATCTCGACTACCGGAAACATGGAATTTTTACGCAAGTTGTGTCTACGCGGACAGAGTGCAAATACCACCCCCTCTGGGCCTCATCGAGGAAAGCACTCTGCATCTCAGCATAGAAGTACCAACTCTGCTGCTGAGCGTAGCGGGAGAACGCATCCTGCGACACGCAAGCGAAAGAAACAGCAGCTGATTGTGCAGGCCAACAATCCCAGTGAAGCAGATCTCCCTCTAGATCTAGATTCCTTGTGGTTCGCCAAGTCGCCTCCAGCCTTCCCGCCACCTTCTATCAATCGCCTGCCAGGGTCTCGTTTTTACAGTTCCTCTTCAGGCTGGAGTTCCAATGGTGCGCGAAGAACACATACTTTCACTGGCGCGATCCGACACACAAATACCCTCGCGACGACCATCATTCACTTGACATGGGATGCTAGTAATCCACAGGCTACCGTCAAGGCGCGGCAGAAATACACTCCAGCGCCTCCGCCGCTAACCGCACATCAGCTTGCAAACTATCAACAGCTGTAGGTCGCCGACATGGTGGCAATATGATTTCTCCTCGCTGACATACAGCATAGTTACTGCGAATCCATTGCCCGCTGGGCCGAGTCACACATGGGACAGCAAGTCGGAAACGGCGAATGTTGGACCCTAGCCAACGATGCACTTGTCTCTGTTGCCGAGTCCTGCCGCTCTGCCGGGCGCGAGCCATGCATGACAAGTCAAGGTGTCAGTCACGGTTTTGCCTTACTGACTTACATACCCCCGTCTCCTCCTTCTCCATCTGGCGGCGTCCTAGATGCAGGGATTTCGAGGGGTGATATTATTCAATTCTGGCGAGCGCACTTCAAACATCGAAACGGTGAAAGCTGGGCGGGAGATCCCGACCATACTTCGGTAGTGACTGGTGTGCGTCCTGATGGGACAATTACGGTCGTGGAACAGAATGTGGGGGGTGTGAAGAAGGTCAGGACTGGAGAGTATGACCTGGGGAGCATGATCAAAGGAGAGGCGCGCCTTTTCCGAGCGGTTGGAGAAAGCTGGCTTGGTAAGCTGGAAGCGAAGTGGCCCTGAAGTCAATCGAGGTCAATGATTGAAAGAGGGCGTATCCAGATTTTGAGCGATGGCTTTTGATCTATGGGCTTTCCGAACATGTACGTTGATCAAAAAATGGATGCTCGGCTAGATTTGTTAGGATTTCGGGTGCTCTCATTCAAGCGCCTTCTATCGAACTAGAAGTGTAGGTAAGTCTGGCTGGAGCTATCTTCCGGCCGATTGTATGTCACTCCAATCGCAGGGAAGGAATGGACACGGGCGTGAAGCCGCCTGCCTTCCCTCTCTGGAGACGAGCGCGTGCAAATGTCCAAACTGAACAACCGCTCGATGGAACCGCATTCAGCTTCCCAGTAACAGCCACTCTATATCTGAAATGTCTAAGAAAAGCGGGTCTTATGTCAGCTCCTTGAGGAGTCACTTCAAAAGAGATCTCATCGCCAACAACGGACCAACATCCCCTCGCAGCAACGAATCCAGCGGGAGCGCGACTGTCGATAGTATCGTCGCCAGATCATCACCATCAGTCGATGGCGGCACATCAGCGCTGGGCAGCATGCATTCCGACTACCTCAGACCAGCAGCACCAGACCTCTCGTGAGTCCGCATAATCCCCGCGTTTTTCCAGAGAGTAGACTGACACTCTCCCCAGCCAAGCCAATCAAGAACTGGTAAAAGTCATCGTCGGCGATGCCCAGCTAAAACAGGTCTTCTGGGTCTACAAGAACTTCATCTCCTTCTATGCGCCCGTTCTCCTGACCGAGCGAGAAACAAAGTGCGCATACCTCACAAACAATCTCGATCGCTGCGCACTCCCAGAGATCCCCACTATCTACTACAGCAACAACCACCCAGAGGCCTTCGGCATATTTGTGCGCTGGCTATACACGCAAAAAGTCGTCGAGGCGAACGGCTACCCGCCATTAGTCGAAGTCTCCGTATGGGTCTATTTCATCGGCGTCGGCTTGGAACTTCCGCGATTGCAAAACCTGGCGATCCATGCTATTCAGAACCGACTCGTGTTGGATAAGACATTCACGACGATTACGGAATGTCTGGCTCCGATATACCAGAAGACAGAGAAGGACGATGCGTTGAGACGGCTGTCGGCTAGTTATGTGGCGTGGGGATGTCAGCTTGACGAGCTGGAGGGGGATGAGAGGAGGTTTGGGCGAGAGTTATTGCTGGATGTGGTGAAGTTGTTGAAGGATAAGGCGAGGAAGGATCATCCGACGGATAGACATGAGATCAGGGTTGAGGATTTCTTGATAGCGGAAGAGCCAGCTGTCGAGGCGATCTCCCCGGGGCGGTGAGCCTACCTAGAACAGAAGGCCCAGCGAAGTTGCGATTGATAGACAGCAAACAAACGCAGCGTTAATCGGCCATACAATCGAAATGAGGCATTGCAGGCAGGATCAACTCTGGCAGGCGCATAGACGGGTCTGACAGGGACCTGACAGGGCGACGCCGGCACCTTGGGACAGCATGAATGCGGCGGGCAGGCTCAGCAGCGTCTAGAAGCTGCACTAGCCTTCAGGGTGACAGAGGCAGAGACGTGCGCTTTCGATGCGCATGAAGCGGGCTAGCTGGCGCTTCAAGCAAGTAGTGTTGTTGGTTTGGGCTTGAGATCGAGTTCTGCGAGGGTATCGCCCGAGTATTAAAGATCGGTGTCCCGCCGTCTCGATGATCGCCAATCCTGCCTCCACATCGATCGTCGGCAGCCAACATTGGGTCCACCCGGTAGCCCCACCTTTCCCACGCGGCCCCCGCACACTCCAGCGAGCCCACTGCATTGACGCTCCAGTCATTGAACACATGTGCATATCCGATCGCCCGGTCTAAGGTCTTCCGAGATCCGGCGCCTCCACAATTCATGTTGGAATAACTGCACTTGACTGCGCTAATCTATTCCACACCTCGCGGCTCCCGGACGCTCTGCCGCACCCTGCTACACCCCCCTGCTCCGCATCATCCGTAACCTTAAGGATCAATCCCCGCCATGTTTCCATCCAGTTCCCCAGAGAGCTCCCACACTTCTCCGGCTGATGCGCTGTCGCAAACTCCCTGCTACTTCAGCTACCGCCCCAGCCGCTCTTCGTTTGACGAGACTCCCATCTCTCCCTCCTCGCCGTCTCGTCCCGCCGCTGCCGTGCCAGACCATCCTCTCCTCGCCGATCGAACGCCCGCCGCAGGCCCTCAATCCACTTCTCGGGGCCCAAGCCCTCCCGCGTCCTACAACATGAGCGCCGCTGCTTCCCAATTCCTCCAACTCCAGACACAAGCGGCCCATGGCTACTACAGGCCCCAACCTCAAGCCAAGCAGAGAACTTCGGTCGATTACAGCTCCGAGGGCGACTCAGGCAGGAGGCGTGGAACGGTAGAGATCATGCGGTGCTCACGATGCACCAAGGCGGCGGAAACCATTTCGCAAAGCGGCCGACGCATCAGCAACGACGACGCTGCGGCCAGCGGCATGGTCAGATTCGGCTACAACCTCTACTACTGCGTGTCCTGCGCAAAGATGGTCGGATACATCTGAAGGACGGACCTCTTTCTCCGCCACATTTACCCCTCCACCCGCCCCGGACTTCTGGGCTTCGGAGCAGCCACAATCCGGACAGCGCCTGCATTGCCTGTCCGAGCGACCAGCCACAAAAGCTATCGAGCGCCACGAGCTTGGCCGCATTCCCCCCTTCCGGAGCTGAAGGAAGCGCAAGTTACCGTGTTGTTGCATGAGGCGATCTTGGCACTTCCTGTAGAATGTTAAATTGTTCTTAGAGACTGGGAAGTTGTGCAAAGCACACCGAAAGCTCAAGCAATAATACTATCTTCAAATACAAGCCTGTGCAACTTTGGAGTGAGATGTGACATATGCACCGTGTTCCCCCGGGTCCTGCGGCATCTCGACTTCCTGCTTGCTCAGCAGACCGGCCAGACTTTCTTGGCTGCTTCCGATTTCCCGGAGTTTTGGGGAGACTAGGAAAGCTTGAAGGTTTATGCTTTAAGGTTGGAGCTCCAGCTAAAGATCCGAAACGATCTAGACTCTAGAGTTTTTAAAAAGCACACATAAGATACATGTAACAATCCCCATACACCACCAAACCAATTTCCATATACCAATACCTAACGCATCAGGCAGCCGCACCACTCGGCCCAATCCCGCATTAAGCGAGTCATTTAAAACATATTTTCGCAGCAAAATTAAATATTGCAATTACCATCACCACCACCACCACCACCACGCTTTAGCTTTAGCAAAGGGCTCCAGCCCTCCGGCGCTTTAACAGCTTCTCCAGCTTTTAATTACCAGCTCCAATCTTGCACGCGCTGCAGCGCATACCAGGTTGCCTTTTCCAAACCTTAATATATATATACGCTAAAGCTGCTGGAGCTAGAGCTAAAGCTAAAACTAAATTTAAAAATTGGAGATTAAAGGCTAAAGGCTAAAAATTAAAGCCATACAAAGGCTGAATTGCAATTAAAATAGCTTGGAATTAATTAAAATAGCTTAAAATCCAATTTAAATAGCTTGAAAATTAATTTAAAACCTTTGCTATATAAATTTATTCGAATAGCGGCTATTTAATGCATTAGGTATTAGTGTATAGGTATTGGTTTAATAATAGATAGGGATTATTATTCGCATATATTTATAATATAGCTCGTTATATATAAAAAGGAAAGGAAGGATTTTTAAATATTTATATTGCCTAGGGTATAATTCAGCGGCCGCTAAAGCTGCTTTAAATCCCAGGCTTTTGCATTATATTTAAAGTTATTTGGAGTTTTAAAAGCTAATACAAGGATTTAACGCAAAGGTTTAGGTAAAGCCAAAAGCTCGATTAAGGTTAGCTTTAGCTATTATAAGGCCGTACGCTATATAATTAGCTATAAAAATAAATTATATAAAAAAAATAAAAGGGCAAATTAAATTAATTAATAAAGCAATTTGATATTAGTAAAAAAAACAATAATAATAAAAAGTTTTTTTAATTATTATTATAAATTTTATCGTCGCTTATACTTTTAGCTAAAAGGTTTTATATAAAACCTATTATTTATAATATAATTTATTATATATATATATAAAAGGAATTTTTAAATATTTATATTATTTAAAATATAATTTAATAATCGCTAAAATTGCTTTAAATTCCAGGCTTTTTTTATACTATATTTAAAAATTTTGAAAATTTTAAAAGCTAATATAAAAGCTTAACGCAAAGGCTTAGGTAAAGTCAAAGGTTTAATTAGAATTAGCTTTGGCTATTATAAAGCCAAACGCAAATATAGCAAAACAAGCTATATTTAAATTAGCGGTAAAAAAAATTAAATAATAGCGAAAAAAATTAAAAACGAAATTAATTAAAAATAAATTAAAAATAAAGCATTTGCCGGTAAAAAAGCGCCGGCTAAAATTAAATTTGCTAATAAAGAATTTTAAAAGATAATTGAAAAAAGCGTTTAAAAATTATTTGCCCAGCTTTTAAATATTTAATCATAATATACCGTTATTGGCTGTATATTAAACGGCGCTTTTTTTAAAATTATAGCTAATATAAAAATAAGCATTAATAACGCTATTGGCATAAAGTTTTTAGCGAAATTTATTAATATAAACGCTGCAAATATAAACGCTATTAGCAAAGCGGAAAACAAAAAGCAATTGGTTTTTAAAAATAAAATTTGCAGCGCTATAATTAGGCAAAAATAATTATTAATTTTTACAATAGTAATTTTTATATTGGTATAATTGGTATTAAATTTGCTATTAAATAAAACAAAAATAATATATTTATTATTATTAAAAAGTTAAATATAGCGGCGTTAAATTTTAATTTTATTAAATATTTTTCGATTTTTCGATTTTTTTGGTTTATAAATTAATTTTGCGGTCCGTAAAAGCGTTGCAAAAATAATTTTAAAGGCTGCTTTATAATTAAAGTCCAATTTCTATTGCTTTTGCAAAAAAGCGCTATTTAAAAAAAGGGATTTATTAGTAATTTAAAATAATTGAAGCTTAAAAATCCTTTTAGCTTTTTCTTTCTTTAAATCGCCCTATAGGCGGCGGTAGCCAGCAAATACTAATTTAATAAATAAAAAATTAAAGAATTTAATCGATTTAAATCGGATTTTATATTTATAGCGAATTGCCAAAAGCGCTAATTAAATGGTATTGGGCTTAAGCTAGCCCTGGCTATAATTTGATAAATTTTAATTGCAAAAGGCAATTTATTTAAAAATTAATTCTAGGTTTGCGGAAAAGGCTATTATATTTTTGCTCCAATAATATATTTTATAAAATTTAATATAAAATTGGTAAATTCCGTAAAAGCCTGGAATATATTTATAATAAATTAATTAGCGGGTTTTAAAAAAAAGAAAATCTAATTTAAAAGCCCAATTTTAGAATAAAGCTAAAAAATTAAAATTATTTATTAATATAGATATTAATTAGCCAATTTTTAAAAATTTGTATAGGAAAAAGCGTTAATAAAATTATTTTAAAATTCGGAAATATAAACGGGCTTTAGTTTAATATTAAGGCTAGCGTTAAAAAGATAGCTAATGCAATATAATTTATTGGTTTTAATTTTAAAGCATTTATTTAAAAAACCTACGCTAAGCTATAATATTATTGGTATAAATAATAATTTGGTAATATAGCCAATTTAAGCTTTATATTTTAAAAGCAATAAAAATGGCTTAAATTTCCAAAATATTAATATTGAGTATTTCAAATCCTGGTTTTTTAATTTTCTTGCAAGCAAAAATATATAAAATAGGCAGGGTTTTTAAAAACTATTTCCAATTGCAAATAGCTAAATTGCAATTATTAATATTAAAGGCATTTAGGCCATTGCTAAAGGCATTGCTAAATAAATAAATTCGTTTGCATAATATTTTATCAAAAAATTTAATACTATTTAAGCGGAAAAAAATCCGCTATTAAATAGAATTCTTGCGAATTTTAAAAAAAATATAGCGAAGGGTTTTTTTAAAGCTTATTAGGAAAAGAAGTCTATAAAAGTCTATAATTTATAGTAATAAAAGTAATCAAATTCTATTATTATAGCTATAAAGCCTAGATTGCTAATTATAGCTTAAATTTAATAAAGGCTAATAAATTTGCAAATGGTAAATTAATTTAAAAGCTTGCAAATTTTCGCTATTTTTTCCGATAGGATAAATATAGTAAAAATTTAAATATTAATATTAAATATTAATATTTTAATTATAATGCCTTTAGCATCCTTTTTAATATTATATTAAATTCCCAAAGCTAATATCACACGGGACCGAGGAGGGCGCCCTGCGGGCACCTCACGAGGCACGTGCGCTAGAGATGCGTAAGGGACGAGCGTTGCTTATTAAGAAAGCTAAGCAAGGCTTTTAGTATATAATACTTAAATACTACTATTCTTATTTAATAAAAACAGCGGCTATTCTTTATAACTAAGGAATATATATAACGCACCCCATCTGCCAATCTATTTTTGACCACTATAACAGCTAAACAAAATAAATTGGAATTAAATTTCTAAGCGGGAAGCTATTTTAGCTATAATAGCGGAAAACTAATAACGTTATTTTATAAATAATAAAAATCTATTAATTTGAATAGTCAGAATTTAAAACTCTATTTAAAGCCTTTTGCAAAAAAATTAAAAATAAATAATTGTCACGGCATTATGCCGTTCCTTGGTCATATGACCGCTTTGTCCCAGTTAACCCCCTACCTTTGGGCCATTACTACCACGCCCCGGGCTTGGCCCTTGGAGTTTATATATAGCTTTTGAGCTTTTTTGGCCTTTTTTTCTCTAAATTAATATTGCTATTTTCTAGGATTTGCCTTTATTTTGCACTATAATAATTTGATTTATTTATTATTAATTGCGTTGCTTTTATTTTTAATTTAATTTAGTTTAATTTAAATCTTTGTTTTTTATTTTAAATAAGCTAATTATTTTAGTTTTTGCTAAAATTAGTGCAAAATATTAATAATAATTTATTAATTTTAATTTTAACCATTATTAGCTTTTGCTAGCCAAATTTTCAAATTATTTTGAAATAATTATTAATAAATTTTATTTTATTATTAATTCTAAAAAGCTTTGCCGCTTTTATATAGCTTTTATATAGGGCTTTTAAATTTATTATCCTAATTTTATAGCTACAATTATGGATTTTAAATTTAAGATTTTTTTTATAATATTAATTTAATTTTTAATATTAATATTTTTAATTTTTAATATTAATTTTTGCCGGTTTTACTAATTGCGCGTATTTTGAATATATTAAAATTTAGCGCTATTTTAATACTAATTTAATTTAAATGACCGTATTCCTAATTTAAAAAACTAAAGCTATTTAATTTTATTATTAAAGAACTATGCAATTTAAAGGAACTATTAATTTTTTTAATATTAATAATAGTATTATTTCCAAAAATTACTATTATTGAATATTTAATTTTAATAAATTTATAGCCAATAAAGCCAAGCTTTTGAAATGCCAAGAAAAGTTTTTTTTAATTTTGCTTTTAATATTTGCTAGATTTTTATTATTAATATTCCAATTTTTAATACTGAATTTAAGAAATTTTAATATATTGCTAGCAAATTAGGCGGCTAATGCTTCTTTTAATAGCGTATTAGTTTTAAATTAAGTTTTATAATTTTTAATAATTTAGATATTTGTCTTTAATAAATAGCTAAAAATATTTTAGCCGCGTTTTAAAAAATATATATTAATTTTGATAAAATTAAACAAACTAGGAAAATTTTAAAAAAGCTTAAAATAATTGAAAAAATATTTTTTTCCGTTTTTTTTGCTAAATTTAATTTTAAAGAAATTTAAACCAAATTTATTTTCAAATTTAAAATTATTGGATTTTATAAAAAAAAGATTATCATAAATAGATATTTATATATCAATTTATTTTAATTGATTTTGCAATAAAAATCATATTAAATACAGCTGTATTATTAATTTAATTTTTTTAAATATAATTAATTAATTAAATTAAGCGGTATTATTAATTTTTAATTTAAACTTAAAAATTTTGCTTTTTAGCGTATTATTGATTTTTAGCCTTTTAAAAATTTTGGTAATTTTATAGATTTTTTTGCCTTTTTTATAAAAGAAATTTTTTTTTTTATAAAAAAAAACAAAAAGCCTATTATTAGTAACTTAAATTTTATTTTTATTGCAAAAAGCCAAATTTTTAAATTAATTATTGCTTCAAAAAGGCCATTATTAATATTTGTAATTTGGATTAAAATTTATTTGTATTTATTTTTGCAATTTAATATAATTTTTAATTTGGCTAATCTTATAGTAATGGCGTTTTAAAAAATTGCGGCCGTAAAGAATTTTTTGCCGGTAATATTAAAAATGGCTATTAATTTATTTTATTTTGGGAATTCCATTTATTAGTTATAATATTATTTAATAATTAGCAATTAATTTATAAGGCTTTTGCTATTATTAAATAGTATAGCTAATAAGGAAATAGCAATTTTCCAATTTAAATTATTATTGGAGAATATTTTAAAATTAATTAATTACTGTTGTTTTATCTAAATTTTTATGATTATAGTATTTTATATATAATATTAAATTGTTTTACTTTTGTTTAATTGGTTTTATTAATTTATTTTTATTTTTTAAATATTTCAATTTTTTTATAAATATTTTAATTAATAGCGGCTGCTTTGGTATTAGATTTATTAATTAAAATTTTATAAAATAATATTAACTTTTTATTTTTATTTTATATAAATTTAAATTATTTGTTTTAATAAATAAAACGCCTAATATTATTATAATTAAAATTATTATTGCTTTAATTTAAATTTAAAAATATATAGAGAAATGTGTATTTTTTATTATTAAATTAGCTACAATTATACCAATTATTTTTAGCTATTTATAGCTTTTGCTTTATAATTCCAATTTTAATTGGAATTTTAAAAAGCTTAAATAATGCTTTTTATATTATTAAAGCAATTGCTTTTTTTTAAAAAAAATCTGGCCTATATTAATTAAAATTATATTGGGATTTTTATTAAATTATTTGTTTTTAATTAAAAGTATTATATATCTTTTTAATTAAAATTTCTTTAATTATTATTTATTTTAATAGTTGAAAATATTATATTAAGCAATATTGATAATAAATTTTAAATAATTATTATTTAGCGTTTAATATTAAATTTAAATTTATTTTAAAATGCAGATATAAATTTATAGGCTATATATTATTAGAAATTAAAAAATAAATTTGATTAATTATTATATTATTTTTTATTTATAATTATTAGATTAGAAAAATTGTCAAAATTTATATTATTATAAAAAAAATGGTAAAATTCTATTTTTGTAATTAAGTCTTTCTTTTTTTTAATTAATATTTAATTCTTTTTATTTTTGGCCTAATATAAATAATATGAAAATGATAGTAATCCAGAATTTTTTATATAAATAGCGAAAAATTTAAATAATGCGGATTTTATAATATAAATTTGATTGTATTATACTAATTAAGCAAAACAAATCCTAATATTTTAAATTCTATTTTTAAAAATATTTTGCTTAATATAGCTAATTTAATTTATTTTTAAAGCTTTTTTCCGGCTTTTTATAATTTTCTTTTATTGCAAATTTTATTTACTGATTTTTAATTAAATTATTAAAATTGATATTAATAAATCTTTAGCTAGAAAGCCTGAATTATTAAAGTTTAATATTAAATTAAAACTTTTAAAATAATTTTATAATATAGTAACTGGATTTTTAAATTTTTGCCTATGTTATAAAAATTTGATTTAATATTTTTATTAATTATATTATATTATTTTTAAATATAAATACGATAAAAAAATTAATATATTTTAATTATAATATACCAATTAATTAAAATGCAATATTTTATTTTTATTGCAGGCTTTTTAGCTAAAAAACTGGCTAATGTATTTATTTTTAGTATTTATTGCTTTTATAAAATTTCTAATAATATTGTTTTTAATAGGTATATTTAATTTATTTTAAAATTTTGGAAATATTTATTAAAATAATTGAATATAGCTTTTAAACCTTTTATTTTTTTATTTTGAAATCAATAATCAAACCAAATACTTTAATGCTATTTTAAAGGAATATTTTTAAGTTTTTATATTTTTTTATTAAAATAATTAAATAAATTGGCTTTTGCCAATTAAATTTATTTGTAATAATTAAATATTTAAAATTATAAATATAATATTATGTTTTGCAAATTATACATTTTATTTTTATATAAATACAAAAAATTTAAATCCTTGCTTTTTTATAATATTTTTGGCTTAGAAAAAATAGTTTTATAAGGCTAATATTATTGCGGATTATTTAATTAGAATTTTAAATTAGCTTAAAATTTTAATATAGTAATTAATTAATAAATATAAAAAATATGCTAATATTTGCTATTTTAAAGCTTTATATTATATAAAGGGCTAATTGGTTTATATTAATATTAAAAATATAAAAATTGATTGTTTTATAAAAAAAAACAATAAATAAGCCGGTTTTTAATAAATTTAAAAAAATATATAAAAGCGGCAAGCTTGTTAATTTAAATTATCCAAATTTATAAAAAGAAAAATGTATTTTATATTTTTTTTCGCCGAAGCCAGGCTTTTTTAAATTATTTAATTAAAACGAAATTAACTATTCAAAAAGCGGTAATATTTATGGCTGTATTTTTTAAAAAAATAACAATATTAAAAAAATTGAAAACTATTGGGAATTTAATAAAATTCTAAATATTTATAATTAAAATTAAAATATTATCCTTTTTTTTAGCAGTTTTTAAAAAAATTGGCTAGAAAAAGCTTTTGTGAAATTGTTATACAGAATTATTTTAAAAGCCGGGATGGCTAATATTTATTAAGCAATGGATATATAAAACAAAATTAATAAGCCTTTTAAATTTAAAGCTTTAATAGCTATTTAAATAATTCCAATTAAAAAGCTAGTTTATAAAGGCCGTAATAAATTTAAAAAAAATTGCAATTTGGATATTAGCTTTAAATTTTATACGAAAATCGATTTTATAATTTTTCATTATAAAATATTGGTTCATTTAATAATTTTAAGCTATAAAACTATTGTTTTTTCAATTTTTTATAGTATTTGTAAAATTTATAATTGTTTTAAAGCTATTTAAAAATGAGTAATTATTTGTAAAGGGATAATATCACGGTATTATGCCGTTTTTTAATTATATAACCGCTTTATTCCGGTCGATTTTTTATTTTTAGGCTATTATTATTACGCCCCGGGCTTGGCCCTTAGCATTTATATATAGCGTTTTTGGCTTTTTTGGCTTTTTTTTCTTTGTAAATTAACGTCGCTATTTTTTAGGACTTGCCTTTGTTTTGCACCGTGATAATAATGCTATTGCTAGGCCGAAAAAAAGCATTACTTTAATATAAATATAATCGTCCTATATAAAGCTAAAAAGCTATTGGTAAATTAAAGCAATGGGTATTATTTTAAAGGCATTTTTCATATTTGTTTTAGCAATATATAATTTTGGCCGGTTTTAATAATTGTTTGCAAAATTTGCTAAAACTTAATATAATAAAGTTTAATGGCTTTATTAATAATATAATAATTAATTAATAATATAAAAGGGTATAAAAAATAATGGATAATATGCTATTTATTGGAATTTTGGAAGTTTTTTGAAATTAAATTTAGCAAAAAAAAGGAAAAATAATTGATATATTGATTTTTTTGATTTGTTATAATTTTAAATTAATTTGGATTTTTTTATTAATTATATTGGGTGCAAAAAAATATATTCTAATGTTTTTAAAACTCTATTTTTAAAAGGAATTATTATAGCCTAAAGGGCTTTAATTTAAAAAATACTATAAAAAATTAATAATAAAGTGCTTAAATAGCTATAAAGTAAAAAGATTTAAATTGGGGGATAAAAAAAACCTATTAGCAAGGCTGCAAATTAATTAAAAATTTAAAAACAAGGGAAAATATTAAATTAGGCCAATTACGGGCGGCAATATTTGGATTAAAGAAATTAAAAAAGTATTTAAAAATAAATTAAAAATAAAGCTAGGGGAGCTAAAAATGCCGGTATTACCGATAGGCGGGTTAAAGCCGTTATATAAATAGGCAAAAGCCTGAAAAAAAAAAAAAAAAAAAAGGGGTTTTATAAAAGCTGGGATAGCCGTTTAAAGCGGGCTAATAGTTTAAAAAAATATTGGCTAATAATAATAATAGTGGTGGTATAGGGCGAAGCTGGTGCAAAGAAATTAGAGTTAAAATTTCCTTTTAATTTAGCTAAATTTAATTGGTTTTAGAAATTTTGATTGAGATTTAATTGGTTTTTAAAGCGGTGGCTTTTTATTAATATTTTTTATTACCGGCAATATTAGCGCTAGAATTATTATTACCGATGCCGCTTTTTTATAAAATTTTGCAATATAAAGGTTTTTGCAAATAAAGCATTTATAATAGTGCTTGCAATAATCGCTTATATAGGCAAAGAAATTTTAATAATAGCAAACTATTAAATTATTATTAAAATCCTTATTTTTGCCTAGCTAATACAAAAGGCCGCTAAAAAATTCTTTGGATTTTATTGCAATTAGCATTTAATATTGCTAGCGAATTAAAAAATCTAGTATTTTCCAATAAAAACTTATGGTAAAATCCTTTCAAATAGCTATTTTATAAATTTGCAAAGCTATTTTCCTAATATTTTCCTAAATATAAACTTTTAAAAGCTTTTAAAGTTTTTAATAAAACCGAATTATAGCTATTATAAATTCTAAATTCTTTAAAATATTAATAATATAAAATATTGATGCAAATAAAAAAACGTATATATTTAAAGATTTTTAATAATTGCTTTTTTATTGCTTTAAATAAATACTAAAATAAATTGATTTTTTGTATAGCCAAGGCGATATTGGTTTAAATGCCAAATTTTAAAGCTTTAAAATAAAAACGGGTAGAAAAATAAAATAAAGTTTATTTTTAGCAATTATATAAATATATTAAAGGCCGATATATAGAAATTGGTTATAAATTTTAAGGATTTTAAAAAGGAACTTTTTACCATTAATAATAAAGCCGTTATTTTGCTATAAAAAAGGCTAGTATTAAAGCTAGAAAACTGGGCTAATAATAGCGGCTAATTAGACTTGGTAAAGCTTTTCGATTTTTTTAATAGCTTTTTATTTGCGCTTTAGCTAAAGCCGCAAAAGTTTTTTAGCAAAGTCCTAATTGCTTAAAAAAAGCGTTTTAAAAACTCGCGCGCAAAAGCCTTAACACTAGCAGTAGGCTAAAGGAATTATAAAAGGCAATGGAAAAGGAAAAGGTTGGCGCTGGCAAAAAAAAGGCATAAAAATCTCAGGACCGGCAGGACTCTCGCTTTTATTGCTATTGGCGCTATTGGCTATTAAATTAGAGCGATTGCAATTCTGGCTAGTATTGGCGCGCTAAAAGCGGCGTAAGGCGGCGGAAGCAAGGCAAGCGCGCTTTAAAAGCATATTGGCAAATAACTATTATATATAGCAAGGCTTGTGAGCTTGAAATTAATATAAAAAGCGTTTAAATAAATTAAATTAACTAACAAAGCAATTTGATATTAGTAAGAAAAAAAGCAACGGTGGTAAAGAGTTTTCTCTTAACCACCATTATAGGCTCCACCGTCGCTTACGCTCCTAGCCAAGGGGTCCCACATAAGACCCACGTAACGATAAGCCAGCCTCACCACCATAAAACCCATTATATATTGACAGCTTTCGTCCCTAAGCATGTACATCAGGTTGAATATCCCTCAGGGTGACTTTGATATATCCACAGGTGACGGTCATCCATTAGCTCACAACTATCATGTCATTATTTCAAGTTGACAATAAAGATGACCTAGCCGTCCGATGCCCCCAATTACTTTGCAATCTTACTCTTCGCCACGTCCTGCGGCACATGTCATTCAAGGTCTGTCATTCGTAGACAACATGCCACTTGGGGCTTCCTTTTTCCCTTCAAGTCCTCGTATGATTCACCGCTCACTCTGACAGTACCGGCTTCACTTGTCACACGAAGTTCTAGGTTTTGGTTGCCACACGGCTTCAGCTTGACAGCCGTCACTCTACTCATTGACTTGCGAACTTTTAAGCACTCAGGCTGACCTTTCCTTCCAAAGATCAACGCACCTTGCTCTAGACAAGGATAGAAAGATCAGAAAAATGCACACAGATCACTAAAGTTCTCGCAAGTGATTAGGATGCTTCCAAGTTAGGACAGGCTGGTAGAACGACACTCCTGTCATATTACTAAAATCTCTCAAGCCCCTAAGATTCCCGCAAATAACCAGACTGCTGTCGAACAAAGATAATGCTGCTGACTCACAAACTGTCGGTCGAACGACTAAAATGCCGTCGAATTGCTTGAACGCTGTCAGACGACTAGAACGCTGCCAAATCACAGCAATGCTCGCAAGTCCATAAGATTCTGGCAAGTAACCAGACTTCTGTCGAATAATGGGAGTTCTGCCGACTCACAGACTGTCTGCCGGACTACTGAAGTTCTGTCGAATTACTAGCACACTGTCAAGTCACAAGAATGTTCACAAGTACTCAAACTGCTGTCGAACAATGTGAATTTTGTCAACTTGCAAACTGCTGACCGAACCACTGATATGCTGTCGAATTACTAGAACGCAGTCGAATCGCAAGAATGCTCGCAACTCCCTCTACTCAGACCGCAGTTCT
This sequence comes from Cyclaneusma minus, assembly GCA_037179335.1. NCBI lineage: Eukaryota > Fungi > Ascomycota > Leotiomycetes > Marthamycetales > Marthamycetaceae > Cyclaneusma > Cyclaneusma minus. The sequence continues at coordinate 1,607,201 of JAKZHN010000001.1, read as the reverse complement.
TCACCCTCACCACCATGAAAGGCTTAATGTCACGGCCCTGGACCTCAAGGTTGGGCTTAAAGCATGTTTGGAGCTATATCCTGCTTTGTAGACTGGTTTCTTCGCTTTTCTGGCACAACGATAACTTGCTTGCCTTGTGCATCACTTTAGTAAACAAGCCATTCTAAGGAACTGGTATTGTGACTCTGTATCCGGTGCAGCTTCTAACTCCCGGATTTGTTACATTTCGTTTCCCGTCCGGTTTCTCAACTGCGGTATCCGTTGAGTTTCGCAATCGCGGTATCCGTTAAGCTTTGCAACCGCGGTGTCGGTTACCTTTTCTAATTGTGGTATCCGTTGATTTTCGTAACTGCGCTGTTGGTCAATTCTCCAACCGCAGCATCGGGTAATGTCCTAACTACAGTGGTTAGTAGTTTTCCTAAACTTGGCGGTCAATCTTCCTAGCTGTAGCGGTTAACTTTCGGCTTTCCTAACTGCGGTAGCCGTTGGGTTTCGCAATTGCGGTGTCGGTTGACTTTTCTAGTTGTGGTATTTATTTGATTTTTGTAACTGCGCTGTTAGTCAGCTTTTTTGGACCGCAGCGTCAGCTAATTTCCTGACTATAGTGGTTAGTTTTCCTAAACTTGACGGTCAGTCTTCCTAGCTGTAGCGGTCAACCTGTCTAACTGCGGTATTCGTTAACATCTAACTCCGGTATCGCTTTAATTCATAACTTCGGTATTAAGTGGCAAGTTCACAATTCACAATGAAAATAGCACCAGAATTTCATTGGTTCAGAAAAGGCGCTTTCATTCATTGCAATGCCTTAGTGCACCTTTTTGAAAGTGCATGAGTGGTGGTTGGTAGGCCCTTTTTATCTTCCTTTTCCCCGCCCCTGAAGAAACGCCCAGCCTCGAGTATAATCCCAGCCTACCTAGGTAAGAGAGCTTATCTTTCGCAAAGAAACCTCCTTGCCACCCGAAACCACCATCCCGACTAAAAACACGCATTTTAAAAATCAAATCCTTCTCTCGGAACGCAACTGCATCCCAGGTAAACCACCGCCTTTTTGAAACGCAATTTTGCAAGCGAGAAAACGAAACGCGCAAACGAAAGGAAGCGCAACGAAACCATCCCCAACTCCAAGGACGTTCCCCTCCAAGCTCAGATGTTGGGAATGTACGAGAACTCCACGCCGCCAGTGGCGCTGAACCACTTGCTGGCTTTTCCAGACCTTTGCTTCACGTGGAGTCGACCCAGACCATTGACCACCCTAGAGTAGCCGGGGACGCGGACGGGCATGTCCTGGTATGCTCGACCGATTTCTCCTGGACCGGTCATCTGGCGAAGGATCACATGCGACTCATGGTACTTCATTCCTGTAGGCTCATGCTGCGAAATTCGCTGTGTCCTCTGTGCCCGGAAGCAGCTCAGGCAACGCTTCTCCAGCTCCGCGACGTCTAGTAGCTCCGGTCCATAGCTGTTGCAGGCGATGCAATGGTCTTCCTTGAAAGCTAAGTAAAGGGGCTCAACCGGTATCTCTGAAATGAGTCCGAGCATGCGCATTCGAAGAAGAGTAGGGGAGGCCGTCTGGGTGACTTTGACATAGTCAGGTAGATAAGTGACGTACTCGGCGCAGAGGCTATTGGCGTGTGCGAAATTTGCGAGAGATTTGAGGTCCGTCTGACGAAGGATCATGCGGAACAGCTCGTTTGGAAAAATTTTGAGGGTGCCGATGGTAGAGCCAGGCTTTGCCCAGCGTTGACGGCTGGTGATGGCATTGCCGGCGATTCTCGAAGACCTTCGGACCTGAGGAGGCTGGTACATGGGCAGTAGAGACATTTTGATGTTGGTCTTGTGATGTCAAAAAGGGGCAGTGAGGCTGTTTAACGGAATTAGCTGCTATAAGTAAGGGGATATTGATTCTCATTGAGATTGGAATATGTTACCTTGTCGTTGTATTAGGATAGGGATGATCGATCCCAATAGTTGGCTGTGGTGCACTGGTGCTGGTGAAGCTGAGCTTCACACGGGTGGGGATGGTGGGTAGGTCGATTATAGTTGCTGCCGGCTTTGCTGGTAGGACAGAATTAGATGCTGTGGGTAGGAAGGTAATGGTTGTGCGTGAGATTGGGATATATTACCTTCAGATTGCAGGTCCAGAACACGGGTAGTGTGGCCTTTAGGGTCGACTGCTTGTGATAGGTAGGAGAAAGGTGAAAGTGGTAAGGTTCACACTGGTAGGGGTGGTGAGTAGTTCGGAAAGGACCTTGGCTGTCGGCTTTGCTGGTAGGACACAATTAGATTCTGTGGGCATTAGGGTAATGGTTGTGCCTGAGATTGGGATATATTACCTTGATTGCAAGTCCAGAACACGGGTAGTGTGACCTGTAAGGTCGATTGGCTGTGGTAGGTGTCAGATGGGTGGGAGAAGAGAAGTGGGAGGTAGAGCCAGAGGTGTCGCTGCTGGGGAAAAGGGTAGTCCTACCTGAGGGAGGACAGGATGGTGGGTGTGCTTCAAGTGAAGCTGACTTAGATGGGGATGAGACGTGGGAGAAGGGTGGAAGAAGAGAGGCGGAAGGCGATAAGTGAAGTGAAGGTGGAGGTGTCGCTGCTCGGGGAAAGAGTAGTCCCACCAGAGAGAGGACAGGATGGTGGGGTGTGATTCAAGTGAAGCTGGCCGAGATGGGGATGAGAGGTAGGGGATTGGGGTTTGCTGCAGGGGAAAAGATAACCCTACCTGAGGGAGGATAGGATGGTGGGTTGCGATTATGGTGAAGCTGGCATAGATGTAGATGGGAGGTGTCAGGATTGGAGTATTGCTGCTTACCTGGGTCCTAGGAACAGATAGTCCCACCTGGTGGAGAGGTGGTGGCGGGTGGTCCTTGTAGTGAAGACGGGAGAGAGGGAGAGAGGGAGAGGTGGGGCATGAGAGGTTGTGAATGGGGTTTAGGCTAGCACTACCTGGTAACCTGAGGCAGGACACGATGGCGAATTGCAATTCTGGTGAAGCTGGTAAAGATGAGAATGGGAAACGAGGGATTAGGGTTTTGCTGCTGGATTCTACTGACAGGTTTTGCTGGCAGCTGAGCTGGGGATGGGATAACTAGGTGCTATGATAGATTCATAGCATATAATAGAAATGACAATCTATTATTGAAACCATAGTCTACGATCGAAACAGGTTTAGATTGTTCTACATGTCACGTTCATGGAGGATACTAGGGGGTTACAAGAACCGCCTGTACCCCCGCAGGGAGCCCTTGAGTCTCGGGAGCGTGAACGCTGTGGAGCTAGTGGCTAGGTACAATGTGAGCAGCAGGGATGGTATTTTGACGACCGATTGTACCTAGTTCGACTCGACCTGAGGACTGACGATAATAATTAACATAATACCGGCGATTATGAATTTAGATGAGCATTACGAAGTCAAGTGATGCGGGCGGCACAAAATTCGAGGGATTCGGGCCTTACGAAGTTTAAGCGGGTGATTGGAAACCTGACATCTGCGTTGCGAAGTCGAGGGCATGCGGTTTGTACGAAGGTTAAGTGATCCGGCCGTTGTGAAAATTAACGAATGCGGCGGCGGGAAACTGGCATCTGCGTTGCGAAGTCGAAAGCATGCGGTTTGTACAAAGTTTAAGTGATCCGGCCGTTGGGAAACTTAACGGATGCGGCGATTGGAAAACTGGCATCTGCATTCCGAAGTCGAATGGATGCGGTCCTTATGAAGTTTAAGTGATTCGGCCGTTGGGTAGGCAATTTCACGGTTACGGGCGTCACGTGGTCAACCTGATGCATTCCGGGTTGGTGATGCGCCTAGATGGGTGGAAGATGGCAGATGCTTGATCGATGTTCTGCCAGTGAGTCTTACAGATCAATGAAAGATGATGGTGAGGCAAAACAGTTATGAGATAGCAGATGCTTAGTATATTCCGCTAATGCGTTATGTGTGAGGTTTGCTGGAGAGTTTCGCTGACAGGTCTCGCTGGTGGTGAGTATGGTTGATCTTGACAAATGCACCCACCAAAGAACATACTATTTCATGGAAACCAAAGACTACAGGAACTAGTATCCCAGCAGTTAGCAGTTCGTACCCATCCACATTCAAGGAAGGGTAAGAGACAGATATGAATGTATCCAAGCCCAGGCAATTATTCTTGCAATACATGAGAATTGGAGAAGCTTTAGTCCTTGACATCGTTGCGAAAACGCATGTGGATATGATTACGCACAATATAGTGCACCCACTATATTCAAAGTTCATATCGCCCCAAATGTGTCAAGCAAAGACTAGATGGGGCTGAGAAGAAAAGGGCCTAGAGAACAGAACACTCTTGGACAAACCTATACAACTTGATAAAGTCAGGGATAGGGTTTTTCTTTGACAAAATACGAAAGAGTTTAGGCAAACCTATCCACGGTAATAAACCCATGGGTAGGTTTAGTATTTGCCTAAGCTTTGTTTTCCGCGCAGGGAAACAAAAGGGCTAGTTAAGGCAAATACAACCATACAATCAAGGAGAACGGGGGTTGGGCTTAGTATCTAGGAGAGACTTAAGCAAACTGAACTATGGTAATAGAGTCAACGTTAGGTCTGAATCTGTCAAATTCCTGATCAATTTCCTAGGAGTTGCTCTAAGGGCTGTGGGCTGTATCGCCGCACTCGAGCTTGCGACCCCTAGATTTTGGAAATGAGCGCAATCACATTCCATTCGTGCCAAGAATCTCAACTTGATATGGAAGCATGAACTGAAAATGTTATTCCTAAGCCGTCTGTGGTTGTTTGTGAAATTTAGGGGAAGATGAACCTTTTTGAAATTTTGGAAGATCCCTTGACAGCTCACTTCAGTTATCACTCCCCCTTTTTCCCGGGAAGTGGTACGAAAGGGCGGTTCTGAAAATCCCGATAAGTCATATTGAACGGAAACCAAGTAATTAGAGATGAATGAGGTCATTCTTAGACTTCATTCCCAAATGCAGCTGTTGAGTCGGTTCGGTAGCCTCGAGACTGCACTTTCCACCCACAATTCTTAGACTGGAAATTTGAGACAACTTTTTACACAAGACAGTAAGTTGAAAAGACGTGGCATGAAAGATAATCATTATCCTACCTACAAGACACCAATGACTGTTATAGGAGTAGACACTATTTTTTCCATGCTCCGGTGTCATCCATTCACTTTACTGCCTCCCTGGCGCATCTGACTTGATGACCCAACACCCTTGTTGCCAAATCCATTGCTCCGAATGTTCCCTGGCATATACTGTCTATCTGCCCCTTGGACAGGGCCGGCCTAGAGGCCCGTAATGCTCAAGCAACTCGTGAGGTAATCAAATCATTCATCATGCAACCGCTTGCTATTTCATTTTGCCTCCCTATGAGTCTGATTGTACAGTTTGCTATTGCCAATGATTAGTCAAAAGCCACTTGATTCCACTCCACTTCATTGCACAAAGCGAGCCAGCTCAAATCAAGTCACACGTCATCTCACAACGAAAAGAAGGGGGAAGAGACGTCAGACTTACCACCAACCAATCCATCCCCTCGTCGACTCCGCTGCCATCAACTGCTGAGCAAGCCACGATACTCCAATTCCGATCCCTCAGCTCACCCAGCTTCAATGCTTCTGAAATCTCGCCTGCGCCCTTCGCGCCCGGCTGGTCCTGCTTATTCGCAAATACTAACAGTGCGGCATCTTTGAGCTCGTCCTCGTTGAGCATGGCAGCTAATTCTTCGGCGGCCGTCGACAGCCGGTCAATGTCGGTGCTGTCGATGACGAAGATTACGGCGGCGGTGTTGGCATAGTAGCAGCGCCAGTACGGTCGTATCGATGTTTGGCCTCCGAGATCCTGCGATTCCAGTCAGAGAGTGGTTGCGGTTGCAGGGGGTGGGCAGGAAAGGAAGGGGACATACCCAGACGTTGAAATTCAAGTTTTTGTAAGTGACGGACTCGACGTTGAAGCCGATGGTGGGTATTGTTGTGACGACTTCTCCTATCTTCAAGCTGGTCAGCGCTCGGAAGCTCTAGGCAGAGTCTCGGAATCGCCTCACCTTCAAGCGGTACAGCAGCGTTGTCTTTCCTGCGTTATCCTGCGCGGATGGCTTAGCTTCGTTTCCCTTGCGCGAGGGCGCTCATACCAGTCCTAAGATCAATATCCGTATCTCCTTCTTCGACCATAAGAGGCCGGACAGCCATGACATGCCAGCACCCATCTTGCTCTCGAATGCTCGCCCTTTCGGACCGAGCCGCGCTTTGCGATTGCTCCTTTCTGCGTAGCTGGCGAATACAAGGGAGCTTGTTGGGATGGGTTGACTCGTGGAGAAGTTCTGGGATGTTTCGTTGGCGACGTTTGCAGATAAATAAGAATTGCGGCTTTGGAACTCCTTTGATATGTCCAGCGCGGCGATGCGCCGTTCAGTGTGGCACAAGCTGTGGCTGCCTTGTGGGGCACGCTGTGCCTGAGGTATCTCGCATTTCAGGGTGCAATCAATGTAGCACCTGCCCCACCCTCGGGACGGAAGAACAGCAACGCCGAGCACGCAACGGAACAACGATCTCGCGAGGGCAACATGGGATTGCGATTCCGAGCCGTGCAAGACGACCTCGATGGCTTGATTCGAGCACTGAGACCTCGCTTTGGAGGAAAGAAGAAGCCTCTCCGAAGCTGTCTGAAGAAGCAGGAAGACGAGCAGGTTCCGGCCAACGGTGTGCGCCAGCTCGTGTCCCTGATTCCGCGCGCGTGGAAGCGCCTCACGAAACGCAGGCGCAAGAACGTCTCCTTTGAAGCGGAGCCCATCACGCATACCTTCGAGCAGCAGTCGCCGATCGCTGGAGACTTCCCGGCCGCTGCAGGCGTGCCGATCGTTGAGAAGCCGGCACGTCGTTTCTCGATTGATTAGATCTGCGCACTTGGTACTGCCGCAGCCATGGTCGGGAAGAAAACGGGCAAGGCGCTTGAGCGCGAAGGTCAGCCTCAACGTACTTCTGGACCTGTGATTTGAGGCTGACTCCATCGTCAGGACTGGTGCGTACGGACAATGGCATGAAGCAATCCTCGTGGCCAGACGTTCCGATGATCAACCAGAAGAACTACTACACGTGAGTATCTATCGACCCAGCGAGTGCCAGCCTTGTGTATCCGGAACCTGTCGCTGACTGTGTCCAATGAAGTGAGTATATGAAGCGCGATGACCAAATACTACCCCTCCGACTCCAAAATGAGGCGAACCGCGAGAAGATGATCCAGACCGCCAAGGATCGTGACAGAGCTCTCGCGCGCACTGGCAATACCGATGTACCCATGGTTGATGCGAGCGAGCTCGGTGAAGACGAACTCGACAGTGCTGCCAATGATGGCTTTGATCCCTCCAAGGTCATTGTCATTCATCCGGGCAGCCAGAACTTACGGATTGGCTTTGCCAATGATGCATTACCGAGAACAATTCCGATGGTTGTGGCCAGGAAGGTCAACGGCCCCACGGAGTCGGAAAACTCAGAACCCCTCCCCAAACGCCAAAAGCTTGGCAGCGGAGAGGAGATAGCTCCCGAGCAATTATTCGAAGAGGAGTGGGCGAAGAAATACCAGAAGCAGACTAACGAGCTCAAGATTGACATGCGATACAACAAGCGCAAGGTCCTACCAAACTCCAAGGAACTAGTGGTCAACTTCAATCGCCGGACGTCCGCTGAAACCATATCGGAACACAATGATCCTATCCGCATTGAATGGACAAGTATTACTGGAGAAGACGGCGCATCCGCTCCGGATGCTGTTACCGGACACGCAGCTCTTCGCATACCAGATGATTCAAATCCAAAGTACAGACTCTACTGGCCTATCCAGAATGGCTGGCTCAACGAGGAACCGTATGAATCCGTCCAACATCTGAAGGAGGACATTGATACGATCTTCTGGCGCGCCATCCGAGATGAACTTGACGTTTCTCGGCTGTCCGATCTCGGTCAGTATAGTGTTGTTTTTGTCATTCCAGATATATATGACAAGAACTACGTCCATTACATCCTCGACCTCTTCATGAGAGACTTCGGCGTCAAGGGTGTCTGTTTCATACAGGAGAGCATTGCCGCTAGCTTTGGCGCAGGTTATACCAATGCTTGTATCGTTGACATCGGAGCACAAAAGACTTCGATCGGCTGCGTTGAAGATGGCATGGTCATCGAGGACTCCCGCATCAACTTGAAATATGGCGGATATGATGTCACGGATACTTTTATCAAGATGATGCTGTTTGATCACTTCCCCTACGCCGATATCAATCTCAGGCGACGTTACGATTTCTTGCTCGCTGAAGAGCTCAAAATCAAGTACTGTACCATGAACCAAGCCAACATCAGCGTGCAACTCTACGACTTTCATGTTCGAGCTCCTAATCAGCCCACGCGGAAGTATCAGTTCAAAACGTACGATGAAGTCATCCTTGCCCCAATGGGTTTTTGCGACCCGTCGACCTTTGACAATAGCCGCAAGCTTGATGGTCGACGCAAGCTTATTGACTGCTCCTACAACATATACGACCCCGATATGCCTGATGACCCGGTACCCACGGCCCAGCTAGAGATACTCAATAGCATTAAACCGACCTCTAACCTAACCAACGGCTACTCATCCTATTCGGCAGCCAATGCCAATGGCAACGGCGAGATATCTACGCCGCACAAGGAGAGGCCTCAGTCTCTTCTACGCTACGACACGAATAACGAGAACACTCCTATCGGTTCTCAGCAAGGCTCACCGGCTCCCGAAGCTAACAGCACACCCGTCCCGGCACCCATGTTTCACTTCAGCGCCAACGGCAGCCCCGGTCCTAACGGCATGGGCGGCATGGGCGGCATGCCGAACCTGAGTCTCTCCGGAGGCCACCCTGTTCCCCTTAACGGTCTCTATGTTGATGCACATATCCGAACCGCACGCACTGCCGCTGCAGAGCGCGACTCTATCCTGCCAATCGCCCCCCTGGATACCGCCATTATTACGTCGATCATGCATGCCGCTCGTGGCGATGAGAAGAAAATGAAAGACCTAGCAGGCGCTATTATGGTGATTGGCGGTGGAGCCAAGACGCCGGGATTTGGCTTTTGGCTGGAAGATAACTTGAGAAAAAAGATGCCCAATTTGCGCGAGAAGGTCCTCGTGGGCACGAGTCCGCGAGACATGGACGGGCAGGTGGTTGTGTGGAAGGGTGGCGCGGTATTTGGGCAGTTGACAACTACGAATGATAGCTGGGTGGGAAGGATGGAGTGGGAGAGACTGGGATTCCGGGTCCTGCATCAGAAAGTGATGTGGAACTGGTGAACCGGGAGGGCGCGTACCTTTCGGTGCCTGCTTGCCTATTTGCTTGCTTGCTTCGGCGGAGTTTCGGAGGCCAAAAAGCTGGTGTTCATTCATGAGGCTAAACAGGTTATGAGAAATGGCTGTCACGATAGCGTGGAGTTGCGGCAACGAGAAGCTTTTTGTGGGACTAGATAGCAAACATCCACTGATCAGATCATTCATTCCTGTGCAATTTCCCACCACAAGTGTAGAGTTGATCGAAAATCAGATCTGTCGAAGTCTGAAAAGACTCCTTAGACTTACGTCCCGGAAACTTCGAAATCTGTAAGAATGAAATGAAACCCACACTATGGTAAACTTGCGTAATACGACAGGAAATCACAGCTCCGGGGACTACCAGAGAGTGACCAGAAAATTACTGTTAAAAATTTACAGAAGAACGATAGGAGAGTTACAAAGCGGTCCCCGGTCGGAGAATCACCACTTGACTGGGAAGTCGCCATTTGATCGGAAATGGCTCATCGAGTCATCGACAGTAAACTATTCGCCGACAGGAGACCAGTTATCGACAGGACATCAGCCATTAACAAACTTTGAGCAATCAATCTGAAAATCAGTAGTTGGTTGGAAACTCACTGCTCGACAGCTTTGTGAAAATTGACCGCAAAACCTTTCATCGACAGGGCAATCTTTGGTTAACACACTTTGTGACTTTGAGATATAATCTCTAATGGGCCGGGAAATCACTACCTGAGAAGCGTGGAGAAATCGACCAAAAGCTCCTTGGTTGACCAAGAAATTGCTGGTTCGCAGGTTGAACGTAGAATGACAATGATTGGGGTTCTCGACAGCTAGCCAAGGATTCGATATCTCTACAGTACCTATTTTACAAAGGGGATCGCTAAATCGCATCTGGAGTTTTGAAATCGCATACAGACTAAACCTGTTCGGTAGTAATACTAATATTTCCAATCACTTGGTACTCCCGAGTCCCAGTCGCTAAAAACACTTCGAATTATTCACCAATTACTTGGAATACCTAGGTACTCCCAGTCACTCAAGGTACAATACTTTCAGTCATTTTGAATATTCCAGATTACTAGGAATCTGTCTAGGTAGTAATCAAACCTATAAAAAACTAAAGCAGCGGAGACCTATGTTTAAATAGACTTAATCTGTATGCAATCTCAAAACTCCAGATGCGATTTAGCAATTAGCGATGCCCTTTGCAACTTGTATGCCGAGTTGATGGCTCATTTGATAGTTGAATGGAGACTCATTATCGTACCTAGGTAGTCCTGGTGATCAAGGGACCTCAAGTAGCTACCTACCTTAGCGGAGCGGGGGGGTGAAAAAAAACGGTTTAAAAACTTCGATAACCGTTTCCAACTTTCCAATATAAAAGACCGCCTATAGGCGGTTCAAAACCTTTTAACCGTTTCCAAAGTTCAAAACTATATTACCATTTCCAAAATTTAAAACCACCAATACCTAGTATTTGTTTATTTTTCAAATTTATTATTATTATACTATTTTATTCTAGCCTTCAGCCTCCAGCTCCAGCTCCAGCTCCAGCTCCAGCGCAGCAGCTTTAATTCCAGCTCCAGCCTTCAGCTCTAAACTCCAGGCTCCAGCTCCAAGCTCCAATTTTAGCGTATGTATATTAAAATTTGAAAAAGACAGTCTGGCATACGCCATATCGGGGGCTGCGAGGGCAAGGGTAAAGGCAAAAGTAAAAAGTTTCTGGCATAATATAATTAGCATAATATAAACAAACAGCGCGTAAAAACTTAGCTGAAGCTAAAGCTAGAGCATACGCAAAAGCTGAAGCATGCGCAAAAGCTGGAGCTCAAGGCTAAAATTTAAGCTAGAGCTGGAGCTGAAGCTAAAACTGGAGCTGGAGCTGGAGCTGGAGCTGGAGCTGGAGCATGCGCAAAAGCTGGAGCTCAAAGCTAAAATTTAAGCTGGAGCTGGAGCTGGAGCTAAAGCTGAAGCTGGAGCTGGAGCTGGAGCTGGAGCTGGAGCTGGTGGGTGGTGGATGGTAATATCGAAATATTTAAGTAAAATTAGCTACAGAATTTTGTTACCGCCTTTTCAATTGGGCTAACGTGTATAACTTTTTAATTAAAAACTATAAATACAATTGAAAACCATAAATACGATTAAATACCGTTAGAAACAATTGAAATCAAGCAATGGTTATAATAATTATAATGGTTTCCAAAGTTTTCAACGGTATTTTAAGCATCAAACCATTCATAAACGGTTTTTTCTCACCCCCCCGCTCCGCTAAGGTATAGATAAAATCCTTGTCACGCTGATTGTAGGAAGGAAATTTATAAGTTGTTGGATCAAGTGTGAACTAGGGATGCCAAGCTTAAGGTAAGTCTTTTGCACGGAATATACAACAAAACTCGCTGCAATGGTAAATCAAACAGTCACGAAGGCATATAAACAACCAGATTTCTAGAGTCGAAGTTAGGTATGATTGAATTGCGCTGTTTGGCCACTATTTACGCAGCCAGGGTCCCGCTTGCGTTTTTTTCTGTCGAAAACTTATCTCATGCTACTGCAGCAAGAAGCGGCAACACGCACGCCACACAATCCATCAGCCCACCGGACTCCCCCTCCCTTTGGCAGTCCCCGAGTTCGGCTGCTCGGGACTCCGCGGCATGCTATGATTACTCGTACCCACACCACTACAACCATTACTTTCCTGGCTCTGCTTCTCCGCCGGCATCTTTGCGAGCTGCGTAGACGGCGGCGGTTGGCCTGAGGGCGCTGTGTCCTCGTTTGATGACTGCGTGAAACCACTAACATCACTCAGCATGCTGCTGGTTCTCCCACGCGTGCGTTGGCCTGGAGTCTGCTGGGCTTGCTGAGAAAGTGGGACTGCCATGGGGAGGGCAGAGGACCCGTAGGGGACGGGCAGGGACGGGATGCCATAGGCTGGATGGTTTGGCCAGGGGTAGGCACTCGGGATCGTGGTGTCAGGAACAGACATGTCGTATGGATTGTGTGGTGCAACGAATGGAACCGAAGGGGAGGAATATGCCAGTGCCTGCTGCTGCGCGAAAGAAATTTGATCCCGGATCGACTTGGCCGATTGCTGGGACTGCGAGAGATGGGCTTTCAAACCTTCAAACTGGATCGAGTAGTTGCGTATACTCTGGGCACGCTCGCCTCTCTTTGCTTTTAGCTCGCGCTCTATACGTTCAGCCTCTTCCTGGCTTTGGGCCTTGGCTTTGATGAGGCGGTCGCGTTCGCTGCTAAGCTTGCTGATGCGGCTCTGCATACGGTCCTTCTTCTGCTGGATAGCAGTAAGCTCATTTTCGGCCTTTTGGACATCGCCCTCAAGCGACTGCTTCGTAGCAGAGAATTCGCTACGACATGACTCGTGAGAGTCCTTCTGCGCCTGGAAATTTCGTTTGGCAGCCTTATACGCAACCCCCTCATCTTCAGGGGAATTTTCAAGTGCCTCGAGCTCCGCTGTGAAATTGGCTACAGCATCCTCGGCTTGCTTCGTTTGAAGTTTGTACTGCTGCACCTTTTGCCGGTTGCTGTCATCTTTACTTCCAACAGACGCAATCAGGTTCGTGAGTGAGGTAATCTCCTTACGTGTAGCCGTAAGTTTTGACTTCTGATCCTTCCGCTCCCTTTTCTGTCGGTTGCGCTCATCAGTAAGCTTGGTCTCTGACGTTGCAATAGCAGTTTTCAAAGTGCTTGTTGGCGAGCCAGGTCGCAGGTTCCGCTGAAGACCAGGTGGTAGGGCAGCAGAAGACGCCACTTCGGCGAGGGGCGCGTGAGCAGTTCGGACCTTGGTGGAAAAGATAACTGAGCGGTCGATCGTACTCACAAACTCACATTCATAGTCCGACAAGGGCGCCAGACCAAATATCTCGCCGGTCCACCTCGCTTCGATTGGCATGTCGATTTCAGCCTTAGACACGGCGTTGATTCGAGATGGTTGCCAAGTCGTCCCGTTCACACGAACAAAAAAGGGTTTCGAAGTATCGACTCCAGGAGCGTCCTGAACATTCCCGTTTTCTGAGCTACTTTGTTGCTGGTGGCGAGGGAAGTCGCTTGCGTGAAAACAAATCTCGTCGGATCCAATATAGGTTATCCATATCTTCTCAGGCTCCGTGGCAAAAGGTGCATTCCCAAGATTGTTAACATCCGTGGCATTTGTCCCGGCAGACTCTGACGCAGCATTCGACATTTCATACTCCTTCATCATCACGATCTTCGTACTGGCCAGGGCCGCCCACAGGGGCTGTTGGGTTCGAACTTGAGCATTTTGCTTCCTTTTCTTTTTTGTACTCAGAGACTTATCTGCGTTGTTACTGACTTGCGAGTCACCATCGCTTGCCTGAGAAAGTCCCGCACGGGATTCGCTTCTTGCAGGCTCAATTTGAGAGTTGGCAGCTTCGGGATCACCCATGGTCGATGGAAGAGAATCGCACCGTTCTCTCCTCACATACCAATCACGTATACAGCGAACGATGTACTGCATCAAAATATGAATAGCGAGAATACTCCGCCACCAGGACGGAGACTCATCGGTGCTAACTGCTTCGCTTGTGTATTCGAGCGGGTCGTCAGGGTCGGAGCTTAAAACACCGCGGGTTGACCCAAGCAGCATGCGGAGGCTAGGCGGCTTTATGCCACTCCGCGCAAGATGAAGGGCAACCACGCTTGAGAAGCAAACGGCCATACTCTTCGTGCATGCCTCCCGGCCACAGGTACCGCCGCCCAGCGTAAGAGCAATCACGGTCTGGGCACAGTCGACTGCGAAATGCTGGATCGAAGGGCAACAAAACAGCCAGACCAGAAGCACGACGGCGTCTATGAAAGCAATGACCCCGAACGACGGCGCGCTCATACGGCCTTCAAAAATGTCGGCAAAGCTGATGCCAGAATTCGCAGTGACCGAGGGAGGCACAAAGGTAAGAGTGGTGAACAAGATGTGAATGATGGACACGAAGGTCGGAGGAATCTGTAGAAGCACAATAAGAATAGCGATGGTGTCGCAAAGCGGACATGACTTCAGGACGGTCAGCGCGATCTGGAGGGCGTTGGTATCGCGGTGGACAGCAGGGTTCTTGGTCGCATTGACATCGATCTGGCGGTGCGTCTCCTGCGAGGTCGAGGGTTGCAAAGCGTGCGAGTAAGACTCGGACGACTCATCCGAGTAGGTGCCTACTGAGGTCCTGCGGTTCGGGTTGACCGCCATTCTGGCGGTGGTCGAAGCGTCGGTCCCGGCTTTCGCGTGCCCATTTGACGGAGGAGGGGTGGCCGGCAGATTCGCAACTCGGGATGGGTCGAGCTTGTTGGAGCTGGGGCAGGCGCCGAGATGACCATTGCTCCTCTGCTTGTGCACACGCTTGCCGGGGACTACAAGGCCATTCTCGTGCTTGGGGTTGTGCTGGTTCGCAGTCGTGGCGCCGTCTTTTCGTTTTCCAGCAGAACGCGGTGGCATAGAGAGACCGGGACGTCGCGGATGGTCTGGGGGGCGGGTCAGAGTACCGTGGGTGGTGATGCTTGGGAGAATGTTTTTGGGAGTGAGCGAGATGAAGGCTGAACGTGGTCTAAGCTCGGACTGGCGTAGTCAGCGGCCGGAATCCTTGCCATACCAAGGCTCGCAGTCAATAATGCGAGGAGTCCTCCAGAGATATACCGCTATTGGCGCAGACATCCGCGAGATGATCGTCCCAGATGCTGAGCAGCTTAGTGGAAGTCGAAGATTGGAACGATGTTCTGGAAGGGAAGCTCACCCGCGTCAGTTCGGGTGCTACATGTAGTATCACATCCTCCACCACAATCATTCTGATCAAATATCTCCAATAATTAAGAATGTTCCAAGTGTTCAGAGGTATTCTGAACAACTGGAAAGTTTTCTAATAATCAGGAATATTTCTAATAACTGGAAACACTCTCAGGTCGTACTGAGCGGGCGCACAAGCAATCATGTCACCAGGCGTCTCAGCCTCACAGGCGCCAAGAACGACGCTAAAGCCGCAGGGCGTTGGCGTTCTTCGCGACGGCTTGAGCTCGGCCGCCCATCTTCAACTGCAGTTGATTCACAACAACTCCGGTCGGCGCCTCTCTGACCACTGTTGCCTATTTCCACATACTCCAGTCAAGATGGCCGCTTCGAGACCACCGGGTCAGGTTGCCCATGTCCAGGATTACATGGCGCGCATCCGCTACTCCAATGTCCTACCTCCTCCGCCAATTCCACCCAAGCTTCTGCAGATCCCGAATACCGGTCTCTCCAGCGGTCAATACACGGCTCCTGGCTTTGCATCGCGCCTAGTCCGAGACCAGCCTGTCAACATCGAAGCTGATGGCGAACTGGGCATGCCGTTGGACCTGGTTGGCATGCCGGGCGTCTTCGATGGCGACGAGAGCTGTACGTATTCCCCACTCCACGCTGTGCGCCGGAGCTGACTGACTGTCATATAGCCATCCAGGCTCCTATCCATCCGCCACCCGTGCATCCACGCGACCGAGCTCTTCTCACGTCTCTCGCATCCTTGGGTAAGCCCAAGGTGGACCAGGCTGGAGTCTCCTTCCTTCGACGCACCGAATACATCTCCAACGCCGCCGGCAAGAACCGCTTCGAATCGACGACGTCTCGTGGCCTCATAGCCAACACGCAGGCTCGTCCAAGCCGCAGAGTCCCTGTGTCGGCGAGCAAAGAAAACCCCCAATTCATCAAGGAACAAGTTGAGCAGTCCTTCAAAACGGCCAGTGTTATGCTTAAGGACCGCAACCGAGTCAGACATCCGAACAAGAAACACCTTGAGCTCGTCGACAGCTATCCCCTGATTCCCGAACTTAGCGCATTTTCTGATGTCGGCGGCTACGTCGTCATCAAATTCGTCGCCAATCCCGTACCACCGTCTTCTACCTACGACAAGCGTTTGGAATCCGGTCTGTTGCGCCCTGTGGCTCTAAGTCCGGAGGAGGAGACAGCCCAGAGAACCAAAATGGCAGCCCACGACCTCGACCCCGAACGCGTCCCAGTACCAGAAACCCTGGGGAACTATGAATTCTACCTCGTAGAGAAGGCAGAGCACGTCAAGAACTTGAAGCGCAGGTTCGACGTTCATGACCCCGAACGCGACAATGATGAGCTTTATCCAGAATCCTCTGGCTTCCCTTACAAGCGCATTCGTGCTTATGAAACGGAGAAGGTGTCAGGAGGAGGTGCGGACAGGAAATATGACGAAGAGGTCGCGATTGCTGTCAACGATGGGAAGGATGGTGCGCATCAGAAGGCGGCATACTACTACCCGGTCTTGCAGCGCCTTACTATCAAGCCGCAGCGAAATAAGAATATTGCGAGGCATAGGCTGGCACCAGGCTCTCAGCCCTGGGAGGAGGAAGAGACCGTTGACGTCTTACATGTTGAGATCCAGAGTCCCACCGAGAAAGAGAAATTACTCCGAGGCCAATACACCAAGGATCCCTACGGCGATCCGAAGGTCGAGGAGAAGTTGGCAGCTGAGGCTGACGCCGAGGACGCTAGAAAGAACGCGGAGGAGGCTCGGAGCAATGCGGAAGTTGATATGGACGATGGAGAAAATGAAGAACCGCGAAATGGAGCCGGAGACTCGGATGGCGATGTTGATGGTAATGGCGGAGTGAATAGTCACCATGACGAGGAGGAAGACGAGTAATCGCTCTTTGCTTGCTTCCTGGGAGATAAACCTCTTCAAGGACAGTTGTGTCGATATCCAGTGTCAATGTCAAAAGCGATCGATGAAGGCGTCAAAGGAGAAAGGCATTCGGAAGCTAGCTGCATAGCAAAGGCGTACAGGCGCAATGCTCGGGAGAGTGGCACAGCACTAGGGCAATATGCATGAAAGAACGGCGTCTAGGCTGCCGCTCGTTTCCGCAGTATCATCCAAATGATTCTCCCACTTGTCTCTCAACGAGTATCTTGAAGACTTTGATATCAAAATAGAATCAAGCCCTAGGAAATTTGGAGTCTTCCAAGTACTTGGGAATACTCCAAGTAACCTTGAATATTCCAAGGAACTAAGGTCTGGGAATACTATTTTAAGAGATTGAAAAAATCCGAAGTATTTAAGATACTGTAAATAATTGCGAGTATTCAAGTGCTCCGTTGTTCCCGTAGTATATTTTTGCTGGTTCTTAACTTCTTCCAAGGGCCATAATAATTCTTAGCATAAGGGCAAGATCTAAGTGTGTTAGGCTGGGGCCGGGGGCGATTGTGAAAACTGAGAGGCGATTTAGCGCAACCCTTTTTCAAGTGCTTACGGCAGCTTCAGAATTCGTTCGTGGTCGGTTCAAAAATAGATGCTTCCATTAACTACCTAATGTAGCTGGCACCCGAATAAGCCAAGAATCCACATGCCATCCGCCGTATAGCCTTTGGAGGCCCTGAATCTTGATCAGATAGAACGCTCTGTCATTTATGTACACAACACGAGGATGAACATGAAAAGCTTAGCAAACACGCCGGCCCAAAATCATATGAATCATTATTTAGCAGTAAGAGGAAGTGCCTGTTTCGCAGACTCGGATACCTGCTTGGCAGACGAAGATGCGAGCTCTGCGGCCCTCGCCAGCTGCTCGGTTTTTACCTTGCGGAGGTAACGGAAGAGGGCGATGAAGAGCAGTTCGATCCTGTTCGGTTCCACATTCGAGTTAGCATGTGTCGAGGCTAGAAAAGAGCAGAGAAAAAGGGTTGGGCAGACGAACCTCTCCTTCGTCATCATCAAAAGACCTTGCACAATTACTCCTTTTGAGATTTGAGGCGCAATGCCCTTGAAGAGACCCAATAGTCCCTCGTGCTTTACGATGAATTGCATGACCTCAATAAAGCCCTTAAACGGCTTCCCCTGTCTCGCAGGCGGTGGCTTCGACTGCAAGCCCACCTTTGCAACGATCAAAGGTTGTGTGGCCAGTGTAGCCATACTCTTACTCAGGGCTCCCAGAACTGCCACCAGAAAGTCATTAGCATCTCTCGCACATCATCTCCTCTCACATCGTTTCACCAGTTTTGAGATACTTACGAAAGCTCTCCCAAGGCCTCAAATTCACCTTGCCCGGAAACATCAAATCCCTCAATCGCTGATAACTCCCATACGTAATACTCGGATTCACAACCAACACCAAGCTCGCCTTCAGGCCCCTCCACAAGCCCGACCAGCCGTCCTCACTATCAATAATTTCCTTCGCCGTATCCACCATGCCCTTCCTCTCCCCCTTCCCCTGCGTCTGCTGCCTGGTCGTCACCACAGCCACGGGAATGGTAAAAACCTGGGCCAACGCACCCGCCACAGCGCCCAAAGTCAATTCCACAACAGTCCCCGGTTTCTCGGTCGCTTGCATCAAATACAGCGATCGGACTGTCGAATAGAAGTAAAAATAGGCAAAGTTTGTGCTGGCGACGCCGAGGAGGGAGCCGTGGATACCGTTGTAGAGACCTCGGATGCCGTCATCTTCGACGATTTTGGTGATTGCGTGCCAGGTGCTTTCGTAATGGACGTGGTCAGGAGAGGGGGGTGTGGGATCGTTGGGGTTGCGCTTGACTTGGACTTGCAGACGCGTTTTGACGAGGTCGATGGGGTAGATGGCGGCGTTGGCACCGACTGCTGCGGCAGCGCCGGCGATGGCGAGGCCCCAGGGGGGGATGTCGGCGGCGGACATGATGGGAGGAGAGATGTGGACCGGCGGGCGGGCGGAAGGTGAGAAGTGCGGTTGGAAGTCAGTTTGAGGCCAGCAAAATGTGCGCAATTCCTCTAATTCGCGTGTGTTGGAGTATTGTTTGGCTGGGGTAGCTTCTCACGACGAGTCTCACGACGAGTCTAACATACTCGGACCTTATCGACGTGCCTCGGCACGACGAGAGGGTGGTCAGGGTACATCGGAGACGGGGCGCATCGACACAACGAATCATGGCGGTGAGAAAGCGATTCAGACAATGAAACAAGAGAGGGCTTGATTGCCTCCCATTATGCGGACTGATTCGGGGCAGCCGGCGACAATCAATCCAGCCTTCGTCGCAAAGGTGTTGAGCAAGCTTGGCCCGAGTCCCAGCATGTGATTGCGTGCTCCGAGCTCCTCAACACCTCTGATACCCGCCGACGTGCGAGACCGTCACTTCACATTGAAGGTCCCGACAAAATGGAAAGCCAGGCTTTGGTACGCACCTGCCCCATTTCCAGCAAGCCCGGTGCTGACGAGCCGCATTAGGAAGCAGAAGCCCGTATCCGAGCTTCCCAGTCACGGGAAGAAGCGCTGGAGAATGCCATTCAAGCCGCCGAGCTCTACATAAAGGCTGTCAAGCTTGCCCACAGCCAGGCTGAGCGCCAGCGGCTACAGGAAAAGTGCATGAAGTTGTTGGCGAAAGCCGAGGAAATCAAGAAGGCCGCGACATGGCCCCCAGAAACTCCCCGTCAACTGGAGTCGCCGTCTTGTTCCCGGAAGCTTGGCCTGGATGAGGAACGGCTACTGCTCGAGTCTTCCAGACTGAACGGTTTCATTTTTCCTCCGTGGAAATCCGATCCGGCCGTCGAGCAGTTTGAGGGTACCAGCCTGTATACGTATGCAAGTCCTTCTATCCGGCTGCCCACCTTCCATCAAACTTATTGAATATCCGTAGGGAAGACATTGATCTGACTATATCACCATCTCAACTCGCTGAGTTTGCTGGCTGGAAACGACCTGCAGAAGCTCTGAGAATCCCGAGGGCAGAACTGGCTTCCGTCGCGGAAGACCAGAAGCCAACCATGGATCCCATTCATGATGTTGATCTGGTGCAAGATGTCACTACCGACTGTTCAGTTGTAGCAAGTCTGTGTGCCGGCGTCGCACGAGCAAAGCAGGGCCATGTAAAAGTAGACCGTATCCTCGCAAATTCCGAAACCCACCATGCTAAGTGTCAGCAGCTCCTCCATTCGATCATGTTTCCATACGACAAGGTCAATGACAGGCCAGAAATCTCTAAAACTGGAAAATACGTCTACCGTCTCCATTTCAACGGCTGCTTCCGCCAGGTGGTGATAGACGATCGACTCCCGGCCTCGAAATCGTCAAGAACGCTGCATGTAGTCGACCGCCAAAACCCGATGCTCCTATGGCCTGCCTTGCTAGAGAAAGCATATCTGAAAGTGCGTGGTGGATACGACTTTCCAGGCAGCAATTCTGGGACGGATCTTTGGGTCCTGACGGGATGGATTCCAGAACAGATTTTCTTGCAGAGGTAAGAACATCTCTCTCCTTCAATCTTAGATGACGCTTGGAATCTTCGCTGACATAGAGCGGATTAGTGACGATGTCATTGTGGAACGGCTTTGGAAGCGCATCCACACGTCTTACAGCTTCGGCGATGTGATGATAACCCTCGGCACCGGCCAGCTCTCTCCCCGCGAAGAACACGAGCTCGCCTTAGCAGGGCAACATGACTATGCCGTCCTCGGCATGGCTGAGCGGGATAATCAAAAATGGCTGCTCGTGAAGAACCCCTGGTGCGAAGGCACGGTCTGGAAAGGTGAAACGTCTACCGACTCTCAGACTGGTCTCTCAGCCCCTGAGTGGACCACAACCCTCCGCGACGCACTACCTTCCACTGCCCCAGTCCGAAAATTTTGGATGACATTCGACCACGTGCTACAGTACTTTGAGTCTCTGTACCTGAACTGGAACCCCGGTCTCTTCAAATATCGCCAAGATCATCATTTCAGCATGTCCATCCCACCCTTTTACGCCCCTGGGGCCTTCGCCTCGAACCCACAATTTACCCTTCAGTCAGTCTCTGGTGGAACCATCTGGCTTCTTCTATCCCGCCATTTCCAAACTGCTGAACACAAGACAACAGCTTCTGTTCCTCACAGTACAAGCGGCTCGTCATCACGCGTGACCAACGAAATAGGATTCATAAGTCTCTACCTCTTTGACAACAACGGCAGCAGAGTTTATCTATCCGACGGAGCGATGTATCGCGGTCCCTTTGTCGACAGCCCTCAAACCCTAGCCCGCGTCGAACTCCCACCCAACAAGTCTATCACCGTCGTGGCAGCACAGCAACACCTCCCTCTCCCAAAATACTTCTTCACACTCTCGACCTTCTCCCTACACCCCGTTTCCGTCCAAACTGCCCCAGACATCTACCCGCACACCCAGACCCTCCTCGGCCAATGGACATCCAAAACCTCAGGTGGCAACGCGGGCACCCCCACCTACTGCGCAAACCCCCAATACTCCCTGACAATCCCCTCCAGCCCCTCTTCCAGCCCCTCCTCTCTCCAAATCCTCCTCGAAACCGACGCGGAACAATTGGCAATCCACATCGCCGTTGTCTGGTCCTCCGGCAAGCGCGCCACCTCCGTCACAACCCGCGATATCCTCGCCTCCTCCGGCTCCTACCGCCGTTCCTGCTGTCTCGCATCTCTCCCTTCGCTCTCCCCATCCGTCTACACCCTCATCCTCTCCACATTCACACCCGGCCAAGCCGCAAAGTTCCGCTTACGTGTCACCTCTTCCGTCGCCGTGACGATCAAACCCTTCCCCGCCGAATCCGCCGGGCGTCTGGAAACCAAACTCCCCAACGCCGTTTTCCCACCTGGGACGGATAGATTGCTAGCGCCCATTAGTCTTTCGCGGATCACGAGATTTTGCGCTACGGCAAATCATCTCCATAGAAGGGAAAGGGAAGCAGGGAGAGGCAGTCCGTTGAAGATTTCACTGGAGCTGGGACAGGGGCCAAATAAGAAGGTGTTGGATGTGAGTGGTGAGGATGAGTTTAGTGATGTGTTGGCGGGGGTGAGGACTAGTGATGTTGATTTGAGACCGGAGATGATGCGCAAGCAGAGTGGTGCGGTGGAAGGAGGCACTGGTGGGATTTGGTTGGTTGTTGAGAGGTTGCCGGGAACGGGCGTGGCGGAGTGTGTGGAGGTATGTGTTTTGAGCGATGTGCGGGTTGATGTGGGTGTTTGGGGGACTGGTGATGGTTGATGGTTGATAGACGGTTTGTTGAGAAACATGTAGGGCTTGCTGGTTATGTTGATCTATGGGATCTCATTGATTACCGGCTTACAGTGGGGCAAAAAGTCTGGATATGGTCTACAGTGTCCAAATGATTGGATCATCCCCAACAAATAGGAATATTCTAGGTGCTTCAGAATAACCTAAGTGATCGGGAGTATTATGACTATTATCACTCACTGATCTTAGGAGGCCGTATACAGACCTTTTCATGGCACTGTACATGGAAAGTTACCTAATCTATACACAACCACTCCTATACCTCGGAATCTCTCGCAATGCAAATTACACAATACATACAAAAGGGTATCCGCTATCGCCTAGCAAGCATCGCCAACTCTAACAAACTCCTTTTGCCCCCAACTATTCTCGTCTCATCCATACCCCGTCTCAACGCCATCCCAAGGCTTCACCATCTATGTACATCCCCCAACTATTGGTCTCCATTCGCCGCAGCACCATAGTGTCGGCGCATCGGCAACGAGCTGCGGATATTGGTTGTTCGAGCCGCTGGAGACGCCGGCTGTTCATCTGCCGCACTAGTACCAGCAGCTCTAGGCCTTCTCAGCAGCGAAGGACGTCGACCGTCACCTGCGCCGATTGCACCGATGCTACTGATCCTAGGTCCCTCCAACTTGCTCGGTGGCTCGCGTTTGATCGGTCCATTAACGGTGCTACTCCTGCTCGGTGCCTCAAATCGGAAAGTATTCGGCTTCTCGAGTCGACTGGGAATCTCTGATGCTCTGCTGGGCATGCTTTCGATCCTGTTAGGCTTCTCTAGTCGACTGGTTACCTCTGATGCTCGGCTGGGCATGCTCTCGACCCTGCTAGGTCTCATAAGACGGCTCTGTGGTAGCTGCGTAGATGTCGGGAGAGGGGCGGACACAGGCGGTGCGGGAGGTGGCGAGGGAGCGCGACCGGCTGAAAGGGCGAGCATTAATTCTGTGATGCTGCGACACAGACTCTCTCCTTTCTTGCGTAGTTGGCGCTCGGACATGCCTCCGGCAGAAGGTCCGACGGTCGAACCGACTGTGGATTGTAGGCTCGATAGGTCGCGAGACTGACGGGAACCGCCAGTTATAGAAGCAAATACCATGGCATCGGATTTGATGCTCTCGAGAGCTTCGATCGTCTGGCTAGATATGCGCACTCGCTTGTTTTCGAGTGATTGCGCCTTTTCCATGGCGGCTTGGAGGAGGTCGGTGTATTTTTCGGCGCCTCTAGTCATTGGGCTCGCTCCATTTGAGTCTAGTCCGGCGTTGGAGCCGAGACGACCGCGGACTCGGGGCGATATGGACATGGTAGTGGCATTTGTACTGGCAGTTGTAGGTCTGCCGTCGGTGGTGTTAGTAACTGCATTTGACTTGGTCGCATCTGATATAGCGGCATTTGAGGTTGAAGGCAGTCTGCTGCTAATTCCAAGCCTTTCAAGAGATGACAGTACTTTGTCGGGGTGGTCCCAAATAGCAGATCCTTCTCTTGTAGTTCGGCCGGACTTATTACCCTCGATGGTTGATGGTGCGGCCGGAGCTGCGCCTGAGAAAGTCCTCTCGGTCAAGGGTGAGGAATAGTAGGTTCGCGGTGTAGCAGGAGGGAGGAGCGATTGGCGGTATGAAGGCGGTCTTGTGGCAGAAGTAGGGGTGCTGCTCTCTCCGATCGAGGACATGCGAGCACGGTTCCTTAGAGAAACGGCGCGGGATTGGAGCTCGTTAGTAGATGATTTATGGCCAATATAAATTGGGCTCGACTGAGTCTGTTCTTGGGCATATCCTCGTGAGCCTACAGAAGCCCGGATAAGCTTGCGCCTCGATGCAGTGTCGTCATCAATGGGTAGAGTGGTGGTCCTGCGGATCGTAGATATCGAGGATTCGCCACTGTCCTCGTTATTACTCGAGGCCGATGCTCGGCGTTGTAGGGGACTCGACAGGGAGGAAGGCGTGTAAGAAACAGGTGGTGGGTGTGATTGGCGTTCACGAGTTGGTAGGCGAAGCTGAGACTATTAGCGCTGGCTCAGAAATGTGAAGCGCCGACCAATAGCTGACTGAACAAACGAACGCTGCAAGGAAAACAAGATATGAGAGGCCCTGCGAGACTCTTCTCCAGATCATTCAAAATGCCATGTTCGAAAACATCTTTCATGTGGCGATCATTCCAAAGTTCCGGCCACAAGTTTCCAGTGCGGTACATGATGCATGCAAGCTGCACTGCAAGCTATAAAGATGCGCGAAAACACTGGAAGTGCTAAACACCCACGATGCAGCTGCGACCATACTTTGCAGCTCAAGGGATAAAGATGTAAATAGCATAATGCTTGAAGCAGAAATGAACATACCCTTGGTCTCGGTCTCACAGTCACGTCCTCATCTTCGGACTCTCTGCTCATGCTCAACCTCTCTCGTCTCCTCTCCCTCGCCGCTGCCATCTCTTGATCTCTTGCAAGTCTCTCTTCTCTTTGTAGGTTCCAGGAAGACGCCGGCTCAGCATCTCTCGCGCTCGTAGTGTGTTTGTCTCTGTAGTCGAGACGTGAAGAAAGCCTAAGGCTCGCCCTTCTCGGCGCATCAACGGGATCGCCCTCTAGTGCGCGTAGAGTCACATCGTCCAGTGGTGCTCGAATAGTCGTGTCCATTGGGTCGTACTCTTCGTCATCATAGTCGTCGCAGCCGCTGGACGGACGAGCAGCCCATGTTGCGGAGCCCGCCCGAGAGCTCATGCGAGAAGAGCTCATGTCTACACTCTGGCGAACGGTAGGCGATTTGAAGGAGCGGATCGGCGGAATGAGCGTCTTTTTTGCAGACCCATTGGACGCGTTGGACGCGTTGGACGTGCGAGGTGTGCGGGTTGCGGAGAACTGCTCGGGGGAAAGGGCGGTGTCTGCGGGGGAGTGTTGAGCAGAGAATATTTTGGGCGGTGGAGGGGAGCTGGGGTGGTTTGAAGTTTGTCGCAGCAGCTGGCCGCCGGCCCACTCTGAAGACGGGGACTGTGGGCGCGATTGCTGAGGCGCAGATTTCCGAGCAGCAGACGACAGATGTGAGGCAGATTGATCGGCTATGCCATCGTTGTTGCGCGACGGTTTTCTGCGCGGAGGGGACTTGAGGTGGAAGGGCTGGCGGTGGTCGGGAGGCCTAGGCGAGGCAGAGTTTGCAGGCAGTTCCTGGGCTTCCAGCGGCTTTGGCGCGTCGTTTGGCGCGTTGTCGATGGCAGAAGACGGCGGCGTGATGACGGGGGTCGCAATATGCACAAAGGCAGAGGCCGTTGACGATGACGGGGCCGCGGAAGCGAAGTTTTTGGTTGTGGTGGTACGAGGGCTCAGCGGGGAACGAACGCCTTGCCCAGCGGCAGCCGCAGCGCTCGAGGCTCCGGCGCTGCTCCCCTTTCTCAACTTGAAGTCTGCAAACCTAAATGCCGGCAGCTTGCTTGGAGTGTGGTCCAGCCGGTGCCGATGCACTTTCTGCGGCTCCTGTCGCTCTTCGGCCTGCCTGTCGCTCATGCTGGCTTCACGAGGCCTCCCAGGCTCCAATCGAAGCCCTCCAAACTGCCCGATGTCCCGATTTCCCACGTGTCATGCGCCGAGTGCCGCGTGTACAGGTACCGTGGAACAGTCGACGGTGCAAGATTGAAGCTGGAGAAGCACGCTGGACCAGCGCCACATCAATCCACGAAGCTAAGGAAGAGCGAGACAATGGACAAAGCCCCGACTTTTTATCAAGGAAATGGGTCGACGCCTATCAGAAGCCTTGGTCGAGGCTAAGGCGCCAGGGGGCTGGCTGCACGTCGCTGCGAGCACATCACAACATTCAAAGCATCTCCGCCGCGACGCTTCCAACATTGGAGATTCAGCATTCTTGGGATGTCGAAGGCCTAAATAAGGCTGGTGTTTCATAAGACTAGGACGAGCCAAGTCTCAAGACTCGGGCTCCCAAACTTCAGCACCTCGTGGTATCGCAATTTGCAATCACACCGGCCGTTACAACTTAGCTGCCGCCGTATGGAACGGACCAGAGTCTGAGCTGTGATAGCCCGATGAACCCTCGGGTAGAGATGGTTTGTGCTTCCAAATACCAGCGACATGGATACCCACCAGTGGTGGCACCACGAGTCGTTGACAGGATTGTGAGGAAACCGAAAGACGATGTCAGACATCTCAAATGCATTTATGTTGTTCTGGATGTTAGTAGTTATCACCAGGGTCATTACCTAATTATGACTTGTAAGCTAGTCGCTAAATAAGGAACTAGGGATAATTAGAGCACCCGGGAAACAGATACATGTAGTTTTGAAAATGAGAGACTAATAATGCCTGCGATACATAACCTGATAATCTAGTATAATATATGACGATCTTGAATGTGGAGGTCTGGAGGTGGAGATTGGCACGGACGCTGTCACTCTGGCACAGAAGTGGAGAAGCTCCGTGTTTCAACAGTCCATGTCCAGGCGCTAAAGAAAGGGTCTGTTCAATGACAATGTAATAGAACGGCGGCGCACGTGATACAACAGCACATCTGGCCTGCACACTGGCGCGAGGTTGAAACGGTGACAGAAACATCATCGCTGTCTTGAAGCTTGGGCGTGGTATCCAGCACTGCAAAGTCGTGGTGCAGCACAGTCCTGCGATCCGGAGAGCAAGGGGGCTGGCGGCTAGAGGGCGGGACGGGAGACATTATTCGCTGGGCGTGTCTCGGTATCCTCGCGGGCGACTCGAAATTCGCAGAGTGAAACGGGCGTCTCGGCATGTCAGCGCCATGGCGGACCGCTTTGTCGGCGTATGTTGCTTTGTTCGTTTGCGGATCAGCACACGACAGCAGTCTGAAGTCAGGAGGGTTCGGTCCACCACCGCAGCGGCAGGTCGAGTACATGGCCATGGCGAACAGAGAAGAATTGCACAGGCAGCGGGCAGCAGACAGCAGGCGACAATACGAACGGACGAGACATGCGGACGAGACATGTAATAATGGCGGGCTCGCAGACATGCAGACTTGCACAGTACATGTAGTTGCGCAGACTACGACCAGGAAGAGGCCGACGAGAGCGGCAAGCCGGGCCAATCGAGAGTTGCGATGCAAGAGACTAAAAATTCTATTCTTAGAGCGCGCCGGCCACTCACAGCCCCGTCAAACCGCCCCAGTTCGTCTTGCGCCTACTCCCACATAGTCTCCCACGCTCCAGCCAGCCCTCACTCAATAGTATTCCCAAAAGCATCTTCCCACACTCTCTTTCCCACCGGCCGTTGCACCTCGACCACTCCTCCACTGCCGCTGAACACTTGAGCCCTCCTGGCACTGCACGAGCGTCTACCGCAGCGGCTCCTCGAAAGGCCAGCACTGGCGCCCCAACATCCGCTGTACCGTTCCACCAGCGAGCACCCTCTCCCTCGCTTCTCCTCCTCTCCGCCGCACCACCACCACCACCGCGGCCTCAGCCCTCGCCATCGCTCCTGCAATCGCCCACGCTTCTCGCCCTTCGTCTGCCCTGTCGTCGCCAGTCTCCGCCCTCGTCTCCTCCTTGGCTGCTTGCGGCGAGTGGACGCCCATGGCGAGCGGCTTCCTCTCTCTCTAGTTGACCGACCGGCTGTTGATTCCTCTCTGTTCCCTCCTTTACCGCCCTTCGTCATCTCCTCGAACCATCCGCCTGCTTCTTCGACGAACCAGTCCAAGCGATCCCATGCCACGGGGTACTTGCGCTGCTGTGGAGGAATTGCAAACGATATAGGTTTCAGCCTTCGCGATCCCCTAACAGTCACTCTTGGCTCCAGTCGGAAGCTCCATTCATTGTTTCGAAACAGACACTGGCTGTCTGCTCTTTCGTGGTCCTTCTCCCGCCATCGAGCCGACAATTCTCTCGTCGTTACCGCCAGAACATCCCCATCTGGTCTCAGTAGACGCGCCGAGCGGGTACGCATCTTCCCAGCGGCCAAAATCAGATTCGATTCTTGCGTATCGCTCAAGCCTTAAGCGCTTTCAACACTAGGTTGGTCCCTGCCTTCCCTATCCTCAGCATTTTGTCGCAATACCCCGGACTCATACAGGTCCTTCCACTCTCGATTCTTTGCGCCGTGCGTCGTGTGGAGGTTGATGTGCTCTGGGAAGTATTTGTAACTCATTGCGCTTGCCAAAGTTTGGCCTCGATTCTAATCTTGGGGACGCAGCCGTCCTCGCCTTCCTCATCATCATCATGCCGGCATCTTGGACCCTGAACCTGACTGATCAACTTCACCTGAAAAGGCCTTTCAACGCGATCGCAAAATCCGACCCAACACCTCGCGAAAGCACACCCCCCGGTGCTGCCGAAATTACGAATTTAGACGCGCACAATAACGAGTTAAGTTTACCGCCGTTCGTCACTAAAAGGCGGCAGGCTTTGGACAGTCGAGGGGAAAATATGCCTCTTGCGGCTGGTACACGTTTGTATCAGGATCAGATACCTTCATTTATGTCTGTCTACGATGTCGACTCGGAAAGTCCGCAGAACAGAGAGATGGAGCCTGCTTCAAATAGCAGATTTGCTGCCTCCCTTGAGCCTTTGCAAAGCGAAGCGCAACGCAACGAGCTGACGCATATGCAACACAAACACAATGACTCCACATCGACACAAGCTTCAGAATCCACGGACTCCTCTCCCACCACAACGGTCTCCACCACCGACTCCTCTACCTTGACGGATCCGTCTCCAAGTTCGTCACCAGAATCTCCCATTACCATACTACCGCTCTCTTCCTTTGCCGCGACCACCACGACGTTTGGTGTACAGTCACTGCAAGATCTGAGAGCGGCAGAAGGACTGCAAGAACCGCCGAAAATGCTGAACAACGGTCGACCTCTGACCTCCCCTTCTCCACGGCGACCAAGAAATGCGAAAGGTCTAGCCCTCAAACTTCCTGGTTCCGAGGCTCCTCAGCAATCTTCAGAGCCCAGCTCTCCTTCCACCATGCCTCCGGCTTTCATTCGTCCTCCACCTATGAAGCCAAGAAAGAAGCCGAGCATTCTGAGTCTCCAGACCTCTGCGAATCCAGGTCTTATGGTCCGACGCGAATCTGAAACTCCTCCTACTCCTAGCCTACAATCATTTGGTGGAGATCTCCGAAAGACTACGCTGCGCCATCACCAGTCGTCTCCTCAACTTTTACTGAGCCCAGACGCACGTCTGTCTGGACCGGCCGGTGGGATGCAGCTGCCCAACTTTTCGCGGTCAAAGGTCAACGGCCTTTCGACCGTGTTCAGGAAGCCAACTGGCTTGCAGCAGTCGAATTCCATGATCGCGGAACCTACCATCGATGAGGAGGAGTCGCCGATCAGACCGCAAATGGCAACACGCACTTCGGCGGATATCAGAGGAGACGAATTCGATGCGCCTCACACGAACGAAGACGTAAAGTCGCCTGGGTATCCGAATGGCCCGATAGCCATGTACGATCCTAATGTTTACCTTTACTTAGAACCCACGGCTGAAGAAGCCCGTGAATTTGATGTCATCATCAATGTGGCGGACGATG
Source organism: Cyclaneusma minus (assembly GCA_037179335.1). NCBI lineage: Eukaryota > Fungi > Ascomycota > Leotiomycetes > Marthamycetales > Marthamycetaceae > Cyclaneusma > Cyclaneusma minus. The sequence continues at coordinate 1,577,416 of JAKZHN010000001.1, read as the reverse complement.
CGAAGAATCCATTTCAAGCTGCACGAGACTTTGGATCGAAAAGAGCGAGTCGGGACAACAGGATTTTCGAGCCGATGGACATAGACCGGGACAGTATTCCGGAGCCAGATACGGCCGCTTCAACTGCCACTTTCAGAACTGCCTTTGAATTTCAACCAGGCCGCTCACCGACCACCGCGGGATCCTCACCTACCACCCCAAAGGCTACCTCTGCAAGACCTGATCCAGAGTATATCCACGTACCGTGGCAACATGGTAGCGACATCTCGAGAGATCTGTTGGATCTTTGCGAAACGATCGAAAAGAGAACCAAGGAAGGCAAGAAGGTCTTGGTGCATTGCCTTCTGGGACAGAGTCGGTCGGCAAGTCTCATAATAGCTTACGGAATTTACCTCAACCCAGAGTTGACGGTGAACGAATCATACAGCGCTGCGAAGGCTAGGAGCAAGTGGATTAGTCCCAACATGCGACTTATGTATTGTCTGAACGACTTCCGCAAATTGCTACATTCGAAGCGTCAGTCCCCGGCGGGTGGTTTCAGAGGCCGGACCGGGCGAAGCCCTACGAAACATCGTGCAACCTTGTCAGCAGACGCTATCGATCTCACGCTGGAGCAACCTCATACCGCGCCACTGCCTACTGGCCGGGAAACTTCTGATCGCAGTAGCAGCCCTGAAGGATCACCTAACCGACCTCGGGGAAGCTCATCGCCTTGTTTGGGAGGTGTTAGCCCAGGACCGGCTTCCGCGCCTCCAAGCAGTTGTGCGTGGGGATCGGATGTCCAAAGTGGAGCGCCGTCACAAGGGGGAGGTTTCGCTACGTGGCCAAGTGATGACAGGAAATATTCGCTGTCACAGCCAGCCTCGTCGGTTGCGGGACCAATGTCCATGCTTTCCGTTCGGTCCCCACAGGCGGAATCTGGAGGCTTTTTTGGACAACAGCAGCATGAAGCAACGGACCGTCAATTCGAGATGGGCTTTCCACCAACCAACCGCAAGGACATGTCAAATACTTTCGGTCCACCGCTCCAAGAAGACCGCTCAAATCAACTGCAGGTCCCAAATCTAACTGGAGGCCGACGAAGCGCTCCCCCCGAACCTCTCCGTTCACCTCGCTTCCCGCCCGAAAACTTCGGTTCCATTAAAGAGCAGTTTGCGACTATTAACTCGGCTTCCGGTCCTCCCTCTCCGTCTCTCTTCTCTCCTCGGCTCCAGGAGATGAACGGCCCCTCGGTGCACAAGTCCTTCGCCTTTCACCAAACTATGCATGAAGATACTCCGCCAACCCCTAATATAATGTCTCCACGAGCTGCCACGTTCGGCACGAATCCATTCGGCTTGGCATTTGCGGCTGCCCCTACCTTTACAACAGCTCAAGATCCAATCAGCGATTTCGGGTTCGGGTATGTGCATACGAGCAGCAGCAACATGACACCTCTTAGGCCCACAGAAGATCCGAGGAGTCCGCCGACTAAGGGTGAAGCGCCCATCGTTAGGTCCATCGACGACATGATGTAAATACTACAAGTACGACTTGGCTTGAACCGTCAGCTGCGGCTGATAGTTTACTGCACGCTTTGCATCGGCGTTGCTATCCAGGCTAATCAAAATCCCCGAGATTCGATTCAGCACACAATGATCAGTTTCTCATCACCCACAACCGCGTTTCTTTGTTCACATTCGTGTTTCTGGCGTCGGAGCTTTTGGGATGATACTTTTTTGGAGTGTTGGACTAGTACTCGCAGCAAGAGTCCCGCCGAGACCAGACCAGACCAGAGTACATGTGGCGGCGTTTTCTAGAGCTGCTCTGCATTAATGTTGCATATGAGGCTGCGTTGAGGCGTTGCTGCTTTTCTCTGAATGCCTTCGTTTCTTTTGTCCTCATTTCCTTTGGTTTTGTCAACGCGCGCGCACCAGCGAGCCCCCTCGGAAAAGTGGAGGCCAGCAGATAGCGATGATAGGCGTCGTGAGGCCGGACTTGCCGCACAATGTGGTTAGCAATGACAAAGAAAGGGATGGGCAGTCGCGATATTTGATGGATGTGATGACTTAAGATGAGGTGGGGATGGATTATGGGAGCGGTGTATAGGCTTGGGATAGGTTAGGGATCAAAGGGGCTGAAGCCATTTTCCTCCAAATGGGACACCTCACATGCTCAGGATGACGTGATGATGTGATGACGTGCAAGATGTTCACTTTGACTCCCAGTAAGTAGTATTGAGGGTTCCAGGGGAAAACAATGATGGGTAGACAGGGCGGTCCCAAAAGCCCCTGAAAAGTCTCTCGCTCAAAATCGGCCGGACACCGGGCAACCTTCGGCCCGAGAATTCGGGTACGATAGCGATACCGGAAAAGCCAAACAGCTGAACGATTGCGAGAGCGAGGCACATGTTCACAACCTCCATCCCCATCCACAGAAAAGAAGCAACGGATTGCTACGCACCCCTGCCGCCAGCCGGCCCTGCAGGATCTAGAGCACGGGACGGGCCGCCAGAAAACGAACCTAGCAGCCGATTGCTGGACTGTGGGAGGCCTCACCTTGAGCAGTCTTCCGAGACCTCCGGAGAGCCAAAACACGCAGTCAGCGCTGGGACTACGCGTCGCGGTGAGTGACGGCGGGACGCGATGGACCGCTTGCAGAAGATTGAGCCGAATGGGAAAGTGGCCATACCTTCCCAAGGTAATGTTGGGAGCCCGAGGATGGGCAATGGCATGCATCCGATGAATGGAGTTGCTATGCCGCCAAATGGCAGTATGATGCGAGCGCCTATGATGTCGAATGCTCCTCCTCAGGGCTATGGTACGCCGACTTCCAATTCTATGGGCACGCCTGGAACTTCGGGAACTTCTGGAACTCCTGGTCCGATGACGGATGGCAATCAGATGGGCAATCAGATGGAGGGGGGAGAGAGGAAGGAGAAGAAGAAGGTACCGAGGTTGTCGCATAAGAAGTCGAGGAATGGCTGTCGGAGGTGCAAGGCTAGACGTGTGAAAGTGAGTTTGCGCCCCTTTTTCTTGTCGCACTTGTCTGCTATTTCTGTCTGCACTTTTCTGGATTGGTTAGTGGTTTGAGATATGGCTTTCGATGCGGTTGTCAAGTGCTTGGTCCTATGCATCGTCATGCCTTTGGCCGAAGGGCTGCCCATAGCTCAAGCAAACACTCAGCACGCTTTTCAACCTATCCTCCAAGCCTGCTTTGTTGCTTCTGTCTTTCGAAAATGCTTACCTGAGGAGACTCGCTGACCAGAGGAAATAGTGTGATGAAAAGCATCCGGTCTGCAGCAATTGCCAGCGACACAATGTCACCTGTCAATTTGAGCGAATGCCCGACCAGGCAGGCTTTAGCTATGGGCCACCGCAATCCGGAAGTCCTCCTGCCCTGGGCCTGCCGATGGGAGAGTCGGCAGCGCGGCGATTGATGGAGTTGCGACTCTTCAACCAGTACTCCAACTACACTGTGGCCTCCTTTCCGGGCGTTCATGACGAGAGCATCCACCAAGTCTGGAGGGAGGAAGTTCCTCGAATGGCTCTAGACTACGAACCTCTCCTGACCGCCATCATGTCCTTCTCCGCTCTGCATATCGTGAAGACTGACCCGAGGGAGCCGGCGGTCGTCGCTGAAGCTCACCGAGCCTACTTCGGCATGGCACTCCAAGGTCAACGAGAAGCCACCTTCAATCTCGACGACCACAACAGCGACCCCGCCTGCTTTGCCGCAGTCATCCTCGCCACGCAGGCATTCTGCTTGCTCCAAGACCGCCCGGTCGAGCCCTACACGCTCCCGCTCGACTGGCTCCACATAGGTCGCGGCGTTTCGGCCGTTTGGAAGCTCAACATGGAGCGCAACATGGACAACGAGCACTCCTTTATCAGACGCTATCTCCGCGCCACGCCCCACATGATGGACCTAGGCTTCCTAACCCACGAATCGCACCGCGAACACATGCCCATCCTCATGGACTACCATCCCGCTCCCAGTCCAACCTCCGTCCCTGAACCGCCCATGGACGACGAGACGCGCAGATCCTACGAAGACCTTGCCAGCTACATCGCCTACGTCAGCCAGTCGATCAAGGAGCATGAGCCCAAACCGAGCATTACGCGACGCTTGATGGCCGTGGCGCCCATTTCGTCGAATCGGTTTAGAGAGGTTGTCGAGGCGAGAGAGCCGAGGGCGTTGTTGATACTGGCGCATTATTTTGCGTTGTTTGTGAGTGGTGGTGTGACGGATGTGTGGTGGATCGGTGATACGCCGGTTAGAGAGATCAGGGGCATATACAGCATTATGCCCGAGGACTGGAGGCCAGCTATGAGGTGGCCCATGGAGGTTATTGGGGCTGTAGGCATGTGAGACAGAATTTAAGCGGCCCTAGAGTGTTGGCAGTCGCCAGATAGGTTGGCCTGTGCCTTCATACCAGCTTCCATAGAAGCATCCTTGTTTGCATTTCACGCATTACTGTACAAAAGAAGAAATCTTACAAGTCCTTTTGACGTTCGGCAGGACAAATGCTGACATTGCTACCACTTTAGTTATCGTCAGTAGTCCGGATTGCCTCTAGCCTCAATCCGTGCCAAGAGTACATCAACGCGCTAGCACGTGCTTTCGTGATGCGCACATGGAAACTCGCCAACCAGTTGTCTCCGGCCTCGATGCGACGACTCTAACACAAACCAGACTGGAAGCATTTACGGCCTCGAACAACCAAGGAACCACGGTCCCTAGTCTCTGAGGCTCTTGCGGGCCAGAATCCAGGCGCAAAAAGAGTGCGGCTCGGACAGACGTTGAATCGTTGATCATTGTTGTCCTTCAAACCGCGAGAATGGAAGTCAAGCTGCATGCCGTGGTCGCGAGGATGGAGGCGGATGATTTGGACCGAAATGTAAGGTTGATAATAGAGAGTCTATGCTCGCAGTGCGCAGCGTTGATTGGAGCGCAATATTGACCGTCCATCTAACAATGCAATAGTGGAGTATCGACCTCACCGTTCCTTCCTGGCCAAAACCACCAAGCTACCTCCCCCGAGACTGCCCCATATACAACCTCAACAAGCTCTTCGCCCACAAGAGCCGCGTTTACGTATCTGATGGCTTCAATGATAATCGTGAAGACAAACTCCAGACGACGCTTCTAGAGAGCCCTGCTGTCTACCTCACCGGCGAACCAACTATCAGTCCAACGATCAACGAAGGCAGTGATCAGGCCAGCTGGTCACGAACAATCTTCACCATCAAAAAGGGCGAAAGAGCTCCCGCAATCGTAGAGAGGCCTCCCGAGGTCAGAAAAAGAGTTGCGGAGATCAGAGGAAGTACAGCAAATGCTAAACGTCATCAACCGTTACTTACGGAGCAAGAAAAGGGTAGGTGGTCTGATTGCCAGAGAAGATTTTAGATTTAGATTCTGGCTAATAGAAGGATAGAGGACATCAGACGAAATCCAGCTCTTTACACGATCCCCGCCTTCAATCCCAAGACTGAAGGGCTTGCCCAAAACCCTATCGTGATCGAAGCGTCCCAGCCCCGCAACCCTCCGAGCCCTTCCTCTAACACGCCTCAAATCAACAAGACGCTACCTCCACGAACCCTAAAGCGCACTCATTCCTCAAGCAGCCTCTCCTCGCCATCCATAAGGGAAACCAAGCACCAACAGCCCACGCCAGCCCCTACGCCAGCAAGCCCTCCACCTGCCCAGCCAACCTTCCTCCTCCGCACCGCAGTAGTCACCCACGCCACACTCAAACATCTCACAATCTACTACCCCGTACTCCGCCCCATCGAGAATGAAACTCGCCATCGCTTCTATCCCGAAGAAACTCCACACTTTCCGCAAACCCTCAGTCTCTCCGTGCTCCCATCCGCCTGGCCCACCAGCGTCACCGCCCCCTGGGAAGACACAGGTCTCGATCCCGACCTTATCCTCAGCAAGGAAATCCGCATCCACGGCCACATTGAATCACGCAAAAAGCGCTACATGGAGAAGGTTGTGTGGATACACCGGCGGCAAGTAAATTCAAGGGATGTTGAAAAGGAGGGCACTGAGTTGCTGTTCGTTGCTGAGAAGATTGAAATTCTCGGTGATGGGATGGGGAGGAAGGCGGGGCCGATGGGGGGAGGTTATGATAGGTTTGAGCCCGGCTGGCGATGGGATGTGAAAGAGAGGAAGTGGATTGATACGTGGTCTTTTATTCGGTATAGGTGCGGTTTTCTTCGGATTGACCAGGTACAAGGTCTCGATCGGATGATATTTAGGGGGGTTGCGAACGGGGATTGGCCGAAGGCTTGACGGCGACGATGTCGAAACACGATGGGAGACTGCGGTTGTTTTGTATCCTGTTACGAATTATGAGGCGGGGAGTGAAGAGGTTGGATTGATTTCGCTGACACCAACGACTCGCCTGAATAGAATATCTGTGGGACCAGTGATACTACAAGAAGCGAGTTGCTGGTAGTTCTCATATGAAGCTGAAATTGGTATCTGAAGTCTACTCTAGAGTTGACCCTTGAACGCCTTCTACACCCATACAGTCTTTCTGTGACTCATTCTAAGGTGGGTACGCAACCACGATATACAGATCCACCAACACCATCATTGAATACCATTATTTCTGCATCTTGCCCCTAGCCTGCGCCATAAAGTAATCATGTCCCTTAATCTTCGCCACCATCCAACCCCACGGCACAAAAAACTTCAGCTGCCCTGAACCCCCTGATTTCCCGATCGGCACAATCATCAAGTCTTCCCTGGGCGTATTATAAATCTTCCTCTTTCCCGATACCTTAATATCGCTTGCCAGATTCGCAGTAAGCACCGCGGCCTGGCCATCAATATGCATAGTCTTCTTCGTGTTCCGATTGATGATATCGCCCAAGGCATACACGTTCTCTACTCCCTCAACTTCCAGGCTGTCGTCCACTTTCAGCCATCCAGATTCATCCAGCAGATTTTGTGGGAGGAAGGTATTGTTGGGAGCACAGCCCATAGCAGGAATGAACAAATCTCCTTCCAACTTCTCATCATTGCTGAGCGTGACCGTGTACTTGTTCGTCGCTGTATCTTCCTTGACATCCTTGATCTTGAGACCGTAGATAATCTCCACGCCCAAAGCTTTCAGTTGCGTGGCTGCATAGCTGCTGGCTGAAGGCATCGGCAAAGATGCAAGAAGTCTCGAGCTCCCAGCAACCAGGACCACGGATTTGGAAGGATGCACTTCGGCTATTTCGCTGGCTACCTCGATACCAAGGGGACCGCCACCACCGACGATGATTCTTTGAGCGGCGAGCATGGTTTGTCGGGCGTCTGTCATCTTTTCGGAAAGCGTGTCGTCAGGTGGTTGGTTGAATGCAAGGGCTATCTTGCCAGCGACGGCTGGGGAATGACTTCCCGAGGCGATGACAAGGTAGTCGTAAGAAAGCTCTTGAGACTGGCCGTTCTTTGGTGCGGCAGTGACTGTCTTGGCATTGGTGTCGATGGAGGAAACGGTAGCATGGACGAAGCTGAATCTTGAAGGATCGTGTTTGGTAAAGAAGCTTTCAATGGGGAAGAGGAATTTCTCGAGGGGTGCCTCCTCGGGTCGAGTGAGAATTCGAGGAGCTCCGATGTTCCAATACACATCTCGGCAAGTGCTGATGAGCGTGATCTTGGATGTCGGTGCGGCTTTGAGGAGCTCTTGGGCCGAGATAACTCCTCCTGGCCCGCCTCCGACGACAACGACGTGCGCCATGTTTGCGAAGTATAAGAGACTCGGAGAGGGACGATTCGCAATTCAGTATGCTCGAACGCTGAGAAGGCGGGAGGGGAGTCTTCTGACTTTATGCGGCTGGTTGTCACAGTCCAGAGCTCTCTGTGGCCTGTCAGCGGAAATCCTTTTCGTCCGTCCGGGGAATCCTGTTGGTCCGTCGGAGGCGAACATGCAAATCGACGGGAAGTCGAGTTTCACGGCTGATGTGAGGCCGTCGTACTGTTTGAGAAGAGAGAGCTTAGTGCGCGGCATCTGAAAAGTCCGTGAGGCTGAGTCAGTCAAGGTGGCTGCCCAGCTAAGCTTAACCTATTACCTGTATCTTACACATGGCAAATCACACAGGCATTGGCACGCAGCAAGGTATGAAAACTGAATTTAAGTAGTGTACAACGTGAAGTGACGAGCGCCCTCCGCAAAACGTGACCAGCGCCCCCCCGCAGAACAGTCCAGCGCAGCAATATCCCCATACCAGCTGTTGGCGACCAGCCAGTCTGAGCTCCGTTGCCGCAGCAGTCATGATTCATCCTCCAATGCCCGGTCACCGCTCTCCACCACGTCACTAAACCACCTAGAAAGAATATCTCGCGCAAAGCTCAGTCGGCCAAAACGGGGAGAAATTAGAACCAGCTGAGCTGGCATTGTACATGTAGAAAGCCCCGAGCTAAGCGCGAGATCGAAAGGAAATAGGAAAGCATTCGGTGCACTGATGTTACACCCCATCCGCCATCTTCTTTTCCCCCGCTTCGATGTGCACCAAAAATGTGCGGGTGCCACTGCCATGGTGTCGGGATTCGTTTGTGTATGGTCCCTCCTCAGAGACAACGAGTCTCCATGAGCATTCGCAAGGGCAGTAGTGAAGCAACCTGCTCCAGACGCCGAAACCCATAAATGCATGCCAAAGACAGAAACATTGAAAAGGAATCTGGAACCCGAATGTCTATGCGCCGAGGTATCATGAGGAGAAACTTTTGGGCAAATTTTTGTATCCCGCAGCAAATGCAAAATGCAGCCCCGCCGTCTATGCACAGAGAAAATAATAGCAAAGCACGATCAAGTGCAATGCTTAAGAGCCGCCTTCCTTGTCAGCTGACTCCGTTGCCGGAGTAGCCTTGGACAGTGCAGGAGAAGCAGCTGCCGACGGAGGAGAGGCCGGCGTCTCTGTGTCACCGCTGCCTAGACCAGCGAGCAAGCTATCGAAGATGTTAGTAATGTAACTACAAGTTCGTTGGATGATGAAACTGACCTGAATGCATTTGCGCTCGTTGCTGCTTCCTTCTCCTTCGCTTGTGGCGGGGTGCCGGTTCTGGACGAAGCTCCAGAGTCTTCGCCGGCACGGCCCAGAGCACCACCCATCTTGCGACCGCTATTGCTGCGTGACGAGAACATCGAGGTAGGACCAAACGAAACCTGCTGGCTGGAGCTACGGTTCGTGTTCTTGTTGGTCAAGCGGCGAAGATCATCCATGCCGACGGTGTTCTTCTGGTAGTCCATCGGAGGCTGGCTACCATATCCACCGGAGAAGTTGCGTGAATCGCCTCGGCCCATCTGCATGCGGCCACCACCACCACGCTGGTTGCTCCTGGCGGACTCTTGGGCCTTTGCCATCTGGGCAGCTTCAGCCTCGGCTCTGACCTCCTCAAGGGTCTTGGGACCCTTGTTGTCTTCCTTGGAGTGCCAGTTCTTCTTGCGAAGATCCACAACGTCCATGAGCATGAAACGGAGACGGCTAGGGAGTTCAGGCGTGTCGATCATGGTTTGAATGCGTTGGAAGTACACATCCATCAGTGGCTTGCCCTTCTCAGTGCTGTCCAGGTTGCCACCAATGGTCTTCAGCAACTTGGTCAAAGACTCGATCTCGGCTTCATCTGGGACACCCTGGTAGTCCACCAGTTTCTTGACACATTCGTGCATAATGCGCTCCGTAAGCATGCCGAGCTTGTAAAGCTCACCGATGAACTGCACGAGACCGAGACCACGACGCTTGGCAGCAGCAGCGATGTAGTACTCATCGGAGAGCATAGCGGCTTCTTCGGTCTTTGTCTCACCTTCCTTCTCATCTTCAGGCTTGTCGGGGAGGTTCATCTTCCAGCCACGCTCAAACTCTTCTTGACAGCGGTTGAGGAGGTACTTTCGGAAGAGATTGCCACCAGAGACAACGTTGCCATTCTTATCAAGGATACTCTCATCCTTGATGTCTGGGCTCATGGTTTCCAGCATGCGTTTGCAGAACTTGGCGTACATAGAAGCCCAGTGAGCTTCGTCAGTTGCCTTTTCGAAAGTGAGCTGGATAACCTGGCGAAGAGTGCGACCATCAACTTCATCACGGGACTGAGCGGCAATGGCCAAGATCTGGTCAGCAATCTTGTCAAATTTCTCGGGCGTCATCTTGTTCAAAGCCGCCTTAACCTTACGCTGAACCATATCAGGCTCCATGTGTCCAGTAGCGCCAGGAGCTGGGCCAGCTGCCCCAGTGGCTGAGGCTGACGCCATGATGCTGCGAGGCTTCCAACCAGTCGCAGAGACCTGAATGGGCTTGAGGTCCATACCGGCAGTAAGAGGCATGGTCTTGGCGGCCTGAGCGTCCTTCTGGTTCGACTGGTAGTCGTTGCGCTTGCTGCCTTGACGGTTGCCACCGCGGCTGGAAGTTCCTCGGGGCGAGTTAGGACCCATGTTGGCGCCAGATGGCTGCCTAGACATGGGGTTTCCACCGGGAAATGCTCCACCAGGACGACTGAACGACGCCATTGGGTTTGAAGCTGCAGGGCGTGGCATCGAGCCAGAAGACATAGCGAATCGTTCAGCGGATGTCGTTCCAGGAGGGAGAGTCTTGCCACCGCTGATCGCACCAAAGTTGCCCATGGCAAAGCCACCTGGTGCGTTGCTGCTGCGAGAACCTCTGGGACCCATGCTTGCTCCACCTGGAGTTCGTGTAGAGCCTGAACGAGCGGAGCCTCCGTCACCGTCACCAATGAGCTGCTTGATCTGCGTGTCGAACTCGACCGAGGGCTTCTCGGTGAAAACTTTCTGGAACTGAAGCAAGAACTCTTTGTCGTACTTGAAGCTCTTGCCTTTGGTAGTGACAGCCGAGTTCAAAGCAGGGTTTGGCGAGTTGATGTTCGGTGGGTAAAGCTCGGAGTTCATCACCGAGAGGAAACGCGCAGACTTAAGAGACTGAAGGGCAGCACTTGGCTGTGGCGGCTCGACGGGTTTGGTGTTGAGTGGTGCGAGGTTGAGCGCAGCAGGCTTGCCTCGGTCACGCTTCTCACCGGCAGGAGCCTTGGGTGGAGGACCCATCACTTCATCTGAAGCTGGCGTAGAAGTTCCGCTGCTTGGTGCGATGGTCATGTTGGACAGTTTCGAAGCAAGCGCACCCGGAGTGACAGACTTGTCATCAGCTTGACTGTCAGGAGTCTTTGTCTGAGCGGAGGTAGTTCCTCCAGTCGAGACTCCACTGGCCTTGGCTTCAGCTTCCTTACGCTTTGCTTCCCGTTCATCCTCAATGCGCTCCATCTCGCGTTCAGCTTCCTTCAGCTTTCGGTCGTTCTCAGCGGCCTCCAAGACTTCGCGCTCCTTGGCAAGCTTCGCGGCGGCTGCCTTCTCAGCTGCCTTCTTGGCCGCGTATTCGGCCTCAGCCTTCTCTCGTCGAGCCTCTTCTTCTTCCATCTCACGGATCTGTCGTTCGATCTCGTCCTCTTCGTCTTCAGCAGGCTTCGATTCTTCAGCGGCAGGCTTGGGATCTTCAGCGGCAGGCTTCGATTCTTCAACGGCAGGTTTTGGCTCTTCAGCGGCGGGCTTGACTTCTTCCACAACAGGCTTGGCCTCTTCAACCGCAGGCTTGGGTTCTTCCTTCACGGGCTCTTCCGCCTTCGCAGGTTCTTCCTTCACCTTGTCCGATGCCGGGGCCTCCACTTGCACGTCAGGCTCGGAGGGCTTGCTGCTCTCCACAACTGCTGGAGAAGGCGCCTTGGCAGTCTCCGACTCCTTGGTTGCGCTGTAGGTATCAGCCTTTGCAGCAGAAAAAGCCTTCGTCTGGAACTCCATCTTGATTTGGTCGGCGGTCTTGCTGTCGGCACGGTTGTGCTGCTGAGGAGTAACCGACTTTGGTGGAGGTGTAGGCGTAGACGCGATCACAGGTGGAGTCCGAGAACGGTGGCTTGGGGCCGGAGAAGCAGTTGGCTTAGCAACGCTCGAAAGATCCACAGCTTCACCGTTGTCAGGCCTCTTGATCGTGATCGCAGCGCTCTTGCGCGCAGCGCGGGTGACGAAGGCGGGCGACGATGCCTGGACAGGCTTCGACTGAGGAGTCTGCGACGCACTCGTAGGGACAGCAGATGTTTGAGGCTGGCCCATGCTAGAGGCAGGACGCTCGCCCATCTGTGAAGAAGGCGTTCTCGACAATGACTGGCCTTGGTTGTACTGGCCAGGCATGTATGGCTGCTGGAAGCCAGGCTGCGGGGACTGTGGTGCAGGAGTTTGCATCTGACCCATGTATGGCATGGGGTAGTACAGCTGGCCCATTGGCATACCACCAGCCATGCGGTTGTCGTAGGGCTGTTGAGGGTACCCTCCAAAGTTCTGCTGTTCTGCTGTCAGTTCATTGTGCGCGATGCCTTGCTGAGCCTGCTGAAGTAAACGGTCAAAGTTTCCAGTCTCTGGTGCAAGATCCAGCTTTGGACCTCGCGACTGACCAGGGACATGGAAAGGTACAGTGACTGGTTGGAACTCAAACGCCGGAGCAAAAGCCGTCTCGTTCGTGGAAACGCCCCGCTCGGGGATCTCGGAAAGTCTGGGCTCGGTCGTAAGACTGTGGCCATAGACCTCCCGGCTTCTCCAATGTTCCGCGTTCTTTCCAGCACGTCCTCCTCGGGTAGCCTTGCCACCTTTTGCTCGCGGCGCGTTGCGAGAGTTGTTGACTGAATCGGAGAAATGAGTTGGGAAATGAGCGGGGGGGTTATGTACTTGTGGTGCGCCCATGTGCGGCTGGTAGTAGGAGTATTGCGCAGGCTGCATAGGCATAGCCTGGCCCATGTTCGGAGAAGGATGTGGCACTGCGTTTGCAAGTGCTGGGCTGCGCGCGGCTTGGTGTGGGCTCCCAGGGTATTGTCCCATGGATCGTCCCTGGCCTTGGAAGGCTGGAGGGGGCATACCTCCGCGGGCTTGGTTGTTCGGAGGTCCTCGGTATTGCCCACCAGACGGGTAATGCATCTGTGGCTGGTTCTGGTGGTACTGGTTGTTCATGTTTCCGCCGAAAGAGCCGCCGCGACCTCGACCACCTTGTGGTGGGTATCCTCCACGACCTTGTGGGCCGTTGCCCATATCGCTGCCACCGTATGAGGACGACTCGCGGCGCGAATGGCTCTGGCCAGGACCATTGTGCGGGCCCTGGGGAACGGAGGCTTGCTTCATGTAACGCTGCAAGGAAGTAGAGTCAGTATTAGAGCCGCTGGAGGAGTAGAGTGACACTTACATCGCCATCGCCACCTAAGCTGCCAAAGAGAACACCGTTGTTACCAGGCTGTGAGATCACAGAGGGGGGTCGACCGCCGCTTGCCATGGGCTGAGGAATGGGCGCAGGAGAGTGTGCTGGAGACGCAACTCTGCCGGGAATCGAGATCGGGGCTGATGATGCTACCTGAGGACTTCTGTGCGCAGGGACAGGCGAGTCTGTGACAGAACCGAACTGGATGCTAGATTTTGGTCCACCAACGGGACCTCCGTTGGGGATGTAGCCGCTAGGGCCATTCGCGCTGATGGTTACAGAGCTCTTTCTGCTATGGTCAGAAGAGTTGCCATTCAGACTCGGGTTGCTGTTCACGACAGCTGGGGCAGCAACAGCCGGCACCGCGGGAGGGATCGACGCTCGGCCATTTGCAGGCGAAATCGAAGATGTCTTGGTGTGCGGCTGCGCCGTAGGTGCTCCACCGACCGCCACGGCTGGAGATGGGGCAGAGGAGCCCGTCGCGATAGGTGGCGACGAGACTGCCTTCTTTGTTGCAGAGGCGTAGGACTGAGCCGTCTGCGCTGCGCCAGTGGTGCTCGATGCCGTGGGGTTGGTTTGCGCGTTGGAGGCGGATGAAGTCATAGGTATTGCTTCGTGTGGTGCCTCGCGATGCGGTAGTGTGGGTTTCGGGTTGGGATTATCTGCGCGAAGAGCTGCTGACAGGTAGCTGGCCAGCGTCGTCGGAGAAGGGAAGAGTCAAAGTCGATTGAGACTCGGCGGAGGGCAGGTGGCACAGTGAGCTGCGACAACGAGATGCTCGAAGTGAATCGCTCCCGCTGCGAGGATTAGCAGCAGATGGGCTGGCCTGGATGGGCCGGTTACTCGAATGGGACTGGGTTGCGCAGCAGGCGTGACGACGTCGCTGGCGCAGAGAAGATGCAGAATTCTTTCGCTGAGGGGAGAGGGCCAGAACGCAGATCTCGTACAGAGACGCGTCTGCAGGTGATTGATGGAGGTTGTGCGTTTGCGAAAGGTTGTCTGCAAAAGACGAAAGGTGGAGGAGGAAGGAAGATGCAGCCAGATGATTTTTTGAAGCAACAAAATTCGCTGCGCGGCGGCGCTAGCAGTGCACAGGGCTACGAGGCGATTCAAGCGGCGCCCGCGCGCGCCACCTTCTTCTTAGCGCGAGGTCCTCATCACAATGATTTCTCCCGCTCCATTTTCTGCCATTTTCTAAGCGACGTGGGCTTCTCCAGCCCGTTGGGAGCAATTACCAGACAGCTGATTGAGTGGCTGCAATGTTTTGAGACAATTAATTCAGGTGCCTGGCTGTGGGCCTGGGATTAAGGTATTGCCAGCGCGGGCGGTGCTGGTGTATTTTGACATCTAATGATCTGTTTGTACCAATTGCTCGCATTGAACCCCGTGGGCCCTGCTGGAGATCCACCTGAAAGAACTATGCAATAAAGAGACGAGAAAGAACCAAGGCACCGTATGTAGATACCTATTATTTACCTCGCACTCTGTGGTAGTGGCCGTGCGCCTTTTATCTCTACATCAATTGATGCACCTCCGGGTCTCTCTGCTCCACCCCGTATCGATACGGATTGGGCAGCTCCTAGGCGGCACAACGTCAGAAGCAACGGCCTGGCTTTGATTCATAATGGACTATCCATTTCGCCAGCCCATTTGCCGTCTAGCCTGTTTGCCCTGTGTGGCCTCTGCAGCTTGCTACCGGGCAGCCTGACGATTCACGAAGAAATTGTTCCTCCGTGCAAACGCGACGCCTCGATGCCACCCGGGCGCTGCTTTGTGAGCGTGGCCTGACTACTCAGCTTCAATCCACACAGCCGCCTTCGCCGTTCTGCCAGATGCCAATTCCCCCTTTCTGTCAAAGCTTGGCGATCGTGGAGGGATCACCGTGGGACGCTTTCCGCCCCCGGACTGACTATTTTATCCTCAGGGAAAATGACGACGACTGGCGACCTCCCCAGCCGAACATCATACGAGGATCAGTTCGGCCTCAGGCAACTGAGGCCTCAACAAATTCAATGTTGCAAAAGCAGCACACGAATCTGGCTAAGCCACAAGGACGGAACACAGGGAGGCCTACGTCGCAGCATCAGCGACATACATCAGTGACTGTGCTTCTTGCTTTGTTACGCCCTCAACGCCAGCCTCATTGCATCCGCCCTCCAGCTTCGGCTTCCCTGAGTCAAAGGGTCGAGAATACATGGTACTCGTGAGTCAAAACGGGGCACAGTCAGCCTCGAATCTCGGGCCCTCCATAAAGCCGTTGCTCAGAACGTGTGGGAAAGACTGCAGAAGACATCACCGCCCGAGTCCCGCTCCGCTGAAAATGTCCTTGTCATCACTTTGGCACTCTGCTATTGGCCCCCCTGGCTGACTAGACGGTACAGAGCTGGTGGGAAACTGGGAATGAGGGGTTTAGAAGGCTGGATGAGAAGTCTGGACTCTTGACCTTTCGGACTGGACCCTTTTGGGTTGAAGATCACACAGGTAGGGAAGTGAGATCCTCCCCACTAATATTCCCAATTATTCGGAATATTCCTAGGTAGTCATTGGGGATACTCTTAATCATTAGAGATATTCCGAATCATTGTGGATTGTCCTAATCACTGGGAATATTTTTAAGCTTGTTTGGCCTGAGGGGGGGTCAGACTTTTTCAACCAACTGTACATACTCGAACACATGCATCCATTTCATCTTCAGGACGAGGCACGCACTCGATGAAATCCCAGAACTACTGGGAATTCTTCTCCGTTCTGCGCAACGCTCTGCATTATCTACTATTCAGTATGTGTCATTTGATCCCTGGAATCTGAGTACCGTCACCCACGGCTTCGGTATCCACGGCCAAGCGCCTCTCGTCTTGCCATCTTACTGCTTCCTCTAGGCCATTCCTCCGCCAACCCACTCATTGCCCCCAACCATGACTCCATGAGTCACTCACTGCTGGCCATGCAATCTTCCGTTACTACAGATGCAGCCGCCTGCCGCCTGCGATTTTCACATGCAATTCTGCAGTCCCAGATATTCATGCAGCCCATGCAACGTATCCCACGCCCGCTCCATAGCAAATATTTGTCCCAGCTGTTGCGTTGTTGCACTGCCTCTGCTTCGGCATGACCAGCTGACTCTGCCCTATAAGATACATGGCGAATGCGGGCGCGAACTGTGGCTAGAACTGCAGTGTGTATGCAGCGTGACGTTAGGTTGGCCGATCGGAACCGTAAGAGCTGTAAATAGTTCGTCCGCCGCGGATGAAAGATGAAAACTGAGAAGTCGGCTATGGGCCCCAGGACTCTAGGGCCTTTGTGGTTGCGTTTGAAGGCCCACTCCTTCCTGTGATGCAAGAGAAACTAGGGCAGACGGCTTCTCGACGTTGAACTTTCCGGACGGTGTGTCTACTCGAGTCTACGTGGTAGTATTTGGGGACAACTTCAAAACCATTTGATCTCTTCCGTTCTCCCAACTGTATGCCAGCTACAGTTAGGTGAAAAAGGTCTGAACCGCCCCTTCCCCCCGCCCCCAGGCGAAATTTGCTTGAAAAGTAAAACATTCACAGTAACTGAAAGTATAGGCACCCAATAATCACGAGGAATCGTTCAAACAGTTCTCAGAAGGTTGAGAGGGGGCCCAAGCCAAGGGAGGCTCAGACTTCTTTCGCCCTAGTAAGGTACAATAAATACCACACTAGGCCTATGGAAGTTCAGGTTGCTCTGAACATGACGACGGCGGTGTTGGTGCAGGTGAGGAACACTGTCCCAATGCAGCCTCCTCAGAACAACCAGGACATTCATCATGAAGGAAGTGATCATTGATGTGTTGTCCTGAGATTAATCTTGAACTTTTTCCATTCGAGAGTTATACTACTCTTATTCATTGCCATTCAATAGCCAACTACATTGACATCCCCTTCTCCCTCTGTCATCTCCATCAAATCATGTCCCATGATCCCATCACCGATTCCCGATTCACGACCTAAATGACAAAAAAGAAACAAAGAAACTAGCAAAACATCCAGTGCCTGCCAAGTCTCATGTGGTAAAAGGAGTCCAGCATCTCAAGTCTCCACACACACGACCAAGCGTGCTTCCTCAGTTCCTCGTCCCAGATCCATCAAGGACCCGCGCTGCGGCCTGTGGGGGAGAGAAAGGGGATGTGTGGAGTGTTTGTTCATAGTGAGATGGTGCTATGTGCATCTTCCTTCCTTCCTTCTGTTCTCAAGGACCCCGGATGTCCCATTCCCCGTTCCCCTGACTGGAATGAAAGGCTCAGCACGGCGCCTGGCTAGCAGGGCGCATGTGGTCTTTCAAACATCCTCAACGGAAGCGTGGAGGTGGGCCTGTGAACCTCGGCGGTGGAAGAAGGTGGATGTGAAGATGCATAGAGGAGATGATGATGATGAGGGGATCTCCGGAGTGGCGAGGAAAGACCGTAAGTCAAGTCCATGCAAGTCCTCGAATGGTCGAAGCTTCGCACGGCGAAAGCTAGCCCGCTATACCAAGAAGTGCTGGAAATGAGATGTCCTTCTCTCCTGGGGCCATCTCTGGGCGTCCCCAGAAAGTGTTCCGTTTCGTTCGTAGCAACCAGTGCCATGTCTTGAATCTTAGCGAGAAGCAGCACAGCAGTTCCTCGCCTGGAGAAAAAAAGACATTACGATCGTGAAGAGGCGCAAGATGACGTTTCGTTTCATCGGTCCGCGCCAAGCCCAAGTGTCCTTCCTGCGCAGACATGTGAAGAAGTGTTCGATATCCAAAGGGTCTGGGTATCGAGAAAATCGTTCGTTAATCGCATGTTGTGAGAGAAAGGTCGTTGATGATCGGCTCGGCATAAACTTCGTAAAAAAAAACGTATCGTCTCTTCGTAAATCGCGACAGAACGAGGGACGGAAAGAGTGGTGGTGGGTGTCGGAGCGGAGTCGGATTCGTGGTCGAGGGTGATGAGGAAAGAATCGAATGATAAGGTATTTCAATGAAGAAATCCTTCTGATCGCACGCTGTTTGGGGTTGCATTGCTGCGGTTTCTCTTGTAATTTCCCGTTGTGCCCGTAAAAATGCTGCAAAAGTACCCGCCGTCGCCGGAAAACCTGCCGTATGCGTCCATGGAGAGGAAATATGCGCGAGAAGGGAACACCGTGCTAGCGGTTGTGTGGTAACTAAAGTGCGAAAGAAAAAGACAACGCTCGCTAAACCCGCTAAGATGACTGACAAACCCTAGAGAAAAAATATGGGTATAAGTATGTACTGGAGAAGTGAAATCGGTGTGTCCTGGTTGTCGCCCCGTGTAGGCCCGTGTCGCCGCCGAGTCGCGCAGCCATCCATACTCTCGAGGTCTCTTACTGCCTTATTCAAGTCCGCTTGAGAGGCGGAAGTGTCGCGTAGTCGAATGTCACCAGTCGACTTGCCACGGATCTTCAGTACCAGGTGGAGCTTGTTGTGAAGTAGTCCTTGAGAGGTGGGGCTTTTGGTTGTCAATATGCGGCGAACTCCTGGAACCGATCCCATCCAAAGCCTCCATAGCCAATACTCACGCCACAGTTTTGCTGCGCAAGCATGCTAGGTAAGGGTAAGGATGGAACGGATGCAGTTGCGGGCGGAGAGCTGAAGTAGAAGCCAGCGGTCGAGAATGGTTGACTGTAAGGATGGGCTGGCGGTGACATCTGCATATCGCTCAGTCCCATGTTCGCCCATAAAGTATGCGAATCCATCGACGAAGTTGAGCTGGGGCTTGACGGAATAATTCTCCAAGAATCCACAGGCGCCGGGCTTGGCGTAGTCAGAGTCGACTGGGACCACCAGCTGTCGGCCGGCGAGCTGGGTAGTAAGGGTGCTTGTCGGACGACATCCACTATCCTTGGCGGAGGAGGTAGGAGTGGGTGGAACAGGGCCAGCACGACGTTCTTGACTTCTTCGCTCTTCCCACATAACAGTTCACCAGCGCCATCCTCTTCGAGCCCTTCTAGCGCCGAGACGTGTGTTCGGAAGACAAACTTGTTGATGGCCTGAATAAACTCCTCGTGCATCTTCTTGACCTGGGCGTCCTTCTCTGACCAAGCATGGACATTCGCAGCGGCGTCGATGCAATGTATCTCCTTGTGGTACTCGATCAGACTGTCTATTGTGTCCTGTGTAAGCTTGTATGCGACCTCGTTCCTCAAAACCATATCCACGTGAACGATGTAGGCTTCGACATGGATGAGTTGATAGTTGAAGAGGGCTTCCACCAGAGGATTGCATTCTTGGCGCAGTTCAGACTCGGGCGACTTGGGGAGCATCAATGAAGTTAGGGTCCAGATGGCGTTTGGGTTGGCCAGTGTCTGTTGCAAGCATTTCTGGTGTTGTGGTACGCTGTTGAGAGGGCGCTTGACTCGGTTGATGCGCTTGAGCGTCTGCGTTAACCAAGGCTCGATTTTGGAGCTGAGCACGACGTTGACGGAGGATGACCTGGGAGCAAAGGCCGCGGCCGAGGCGGGGAGGAGTTGGGGAGGCATTTTTGGTCTTGTATATAAGTAAAAATGACGACGATGAAAGACAGGAATAAATGGAAGGACACAAATAGAAAGAGTAAGGAGCAGGCGATCCCGAGAGCAGGGAATTATTCAGATAGCCTTTCACAAGAAAATTAAAAAGGGAGGGAGGGGGGTGGTGGTGGTGGTGCGGCGAAGAGAGAGGTAGAGAGGAAAACGCAGTGTTTGCGTTGCGGGCAAGGCGGGGGAGATATAGAAGCGTGCCACCAAGACCCAGGGCCTGGGATAGGCCGAAGTCGTCGATCCCTTGCGCTTCAATCACTGCGGGCAGGGCTTGCAGCACACGGGCAAAGCCTTAGCACGCACGCGACTCGCCAAAAGCGGCGACCACTTTGGAGTACGCGCTTCGGCACCTGTGCAGGAGCAGAGCCACAGCACGGACATGCACGCCAGGAAGAGAGGCAGCCGCCAGCAGAAAACCTGATCCGAGTAGTGCCCGCCATCAGCGACAAAATTCGGACCTGCGTGTGTCTCCGCTGTAACCTGTTGGGCAGAACATTATTGAAGCGGCCTGCTGTGGCCTTGTGGGCTGTGTTCGAGGAGCTGCATACAACATTCCACCATTAACCATGCCATTTTGCCGGCAGGATGAACCGCGCTGTCTCGTCTAATCATGGCACTTGCAGCTGCTCGACTTTGTACATGATTTGTGTCAACCCTGTACTTGAAACATTACGAGAGACACATAACACCCGTCTAGTGCAATAGCACTCCAGGGCCATGCTGCTTTTGGCCACTTCCAGGCTGTATAAGCAAGCCTATGCAGCCAGACCTGCTCAGACGATGCATGTTCGACTTCTCATGTCCGTAGGCTGAGGTTTGTCGAGAGGCTTCCGCCTCCAGTTCTAGTGCAGGAGAGTCCACTTCCGAGACTCAATCCTGCGCTTATGCATATCTGGCTGTATCTGGATGATGCCTGCAGTTGATTTTGGATTCAAACGCCGCAGGCTTGCCGGATCTGTTGTCTAGTTGTGTCGCCTTGTTGCCGACAGCTGGACCTGTAGAGATCAGATGAAGGGAGATTACAGATGGAACCACCGGGACAGCACGAGGACCCCTTGGACCTGTGCGTCCCGACGGCTAGAGAACTGGGAAGGATTAGGAGAGCGGGAATGACATGACGCCAGCCAGCCGCTCCGGGCACCAATGCTGTGACTGGCAGACGATGGGTAACGATCCAGGGGATCTGTGCTAGCCGCAAGGTCCAAGGGACAGGAGGCTCCGGAACGATTCTTCAGTTGACTTCCTGCTCTATTTTCTTTTCCGCCTTCTTCCAAGCTGATGACGAACTATAAGAGTAGCACTAACAGAAGAAAATCCAGACGAATGATGTAGGAGACTGACTAGTAGTAAATGATACAGGACAGACATGACTTGCAGATACGGAATATTCGATGCATAATGAAAGGAAGCACGCTGCATACTGCACTCACGCACAGAACGCCACCCGTTCTTCTTTGTTATACATCGTGTGAAACATTCACATGGCCAACATTCAGGGGCGAAATATGACCGAGGGGTCGGGTCTCTCGGCGCCGTGTCCTGCGGGCAGCCGCGCGGAGTCCGTCCTTTCAGGTGTCAAATCTGGATCCATCTTGAAGCCTTTGACGCCCTGAACGGAAGACCAGGAGGTCCCTGTGGAATAGAAAGGTCCACTTACTAGGAACGGGAACTAACAATCGACTCCTGAATATCATCTGGGGTAGAAGGGCTGAAGCTATTCCAGCCGGAAGAGTCCCACCAAGGGGCCTCGTACTGGCGTTCCGTTTGTGGTGTTTGGGTGCAGCTTGTGGAGGGTGGTAGTGGACCGGGAGGTTGGACTCGAGCGACGTTGAGAATGAATGTCGTCCTGTCGATGGCGCTTCCACCAGCTCGGCACCCTTGTTAGCGGGCTCAGGGTCAGCTGAGGTGTGTCTCTCCGCAAAGCCCTTCTGGCCGCGGATTCGCCAGAGCCATTCTTCCACCAAGTGGACCAGCATCAGTGAAGTGGTGTTTCTGCGAGCCGATTGGTCGCGGTCCTGGAGATGGATCAAGTCTGGTCCGAACTCTCGGGCTGGAGTCCCGGCTGCCCCCAGCGAGAGCAGAGTTCCCTGTGCGAAAGCGAAGCCTCCAAGGACACATATCTTCTTTGGGCGCAGAGTGCGATATGGGCCAGGATTCCTCTCTCGGTCGGCCATCTCGGCGCGCGGCGTGGCAAGACTCCAGTCTGCGGGCAGGCAACAGGCGGATTGCGTTGTCGGCGGGGTCCAGCGCTGTCGATTGATGCTGAAGACCCAAGACATGGGAGGCGTGTCTGAGGCGACGATGTTGGCCAAGGTCCAAGCCCCCAGCCACAGAAACACAGCCTCACTCGGCCTAAAAATGGAGAGCCAGCCACCGGACTCTCCGCTGCTGCATGGAAGATCGAAGTGCACGCCAGTGACGCTGCTTTAAAATACATGCTGTCTGGTGTCTCGTGACTCTTGGCGGTTACACGCGATTAAACTTCACGGATCTCAAGCTTCAATTGAAAACTCTTTTCCCATTATATTATTATCGCCTGTATTATTAAGCTACCAAGCTCCACTTAACGCGCCGACTATCATTGTCACTGACGCCAAGATTTCCAGCACATCGCCTTGGTTGTTTGCACGACTTGTTTTGCGCGTCATCCGTTCAATGCCATGAGAAGCATCCCTTGCTTTGCGAGCCTCCTCTCAGGTGACCCAAAGCCAGCGCCTACGGTCCGATTCGCGAGCCGTCTGGAGCACATCGTCTTCTTCTTTTCTAGAAGGCTTTTCCGTGTCACCTTCCTTTCCTTTCGTCGACAGCATGCTTGTGCCATCTGGGGATGCCCTCTAGCCGCCGCCGCCGCCCTCTGCGGACCGAGAACACGTTTCAACTCCAGGAACAACCAGGAAACCCGAGAAGGGCGGGGGATTGGTTGCGGCCATTACTGGGTGTATCGATAAGCGGCACTTCTGCCCTTGTCCTATATCTTGAAGTCGTATAGATATAACTCCACCTCGTTATCCACTCGAATCCATTTTGCCTCGGATGACCAAACTTTGATCGCATTCCAAGAATCGGAGGATTGAAACTTGCAAGAGCTTACGAATGCCTACTAATCGACGATACAGCAGCCGCCGGTATCTGGACCTACATGACTTTGCGTTGTTATCCCTGGCCAGCTGAGTCGCACTCCACCCCATGCACGTCTCCATCCTTTGGCAGGCGCTGGATGCCGTCCAGGCCTTCGTCGGAGACTGCTTCGCCATGTGCTCTCTATGGAACATCCACAGCGCGCCTGCTCTTACACGCTGCTGTACTCCAGATTTATGCAGAGTCCCCCAAGACGACCTCGGCCTCCCTATTTCCGGCACGAGAAGGGACGTTTTGCTGTGTTTGCCGCCATCCGGCACTGAGAGCCCGGGCAGAGATCCTTACTCGTGCTTGTGAAGTCGGCCAGTCAAGCGCATGAAGGTCTGTCTCATGGCACTTTCACAAATACCTACCTCTGTGATATCGATTCTTAGCAAGTCGCAGATATGCTGTGAACGGAGCGGAGCGATCCGCTACAACCCATGAGAACCATCACCACTGCGAGTTTCCTTTTCCGACAACCCTAACGTCAGGTAGGGTATCATCCGGAACGTCCGAACTGCATGTGTGTGAACACTGGTCAGAAAATCAATTACACAACTCGTGCATTTGTTCATTGGAAGTAATGCTGCCGCCTGGCAGGCTTCCCTGTGAGATTCAGCCTTATGCTCTATCTTCTTTCTGATTTGGAAGGCCTGTAGACAGATGATCTCCAGCAAGGTTCATTAGACTCGAGAACGGGTGCGTCTTTATGCATGTCAACGCTGAGAACATAAGGCAGGCATTTCGGAGCTTCCGCAGAGGTCCTCAACAAAACGTAATGCTCTTACCTCCGCGTCTGACATCTGGGTTTCTGCAGGAAATGGGAGAGTCGCTACCCGGTGTACCCTATCATTCAAACCCAATCTCAAGACGGCAAGTCATTCTGTTGCAGTGACAAGCCACGACTAAACGGAAGGTCATTCTCGCGAAAGGC
Organism: Cyclaneusma minus; assembly: GCA_037179335.1. NCBI lineage: Eukaryota > Fungi > Ascomycota > Leotiomycetes > Marthamycetales > Marthamycetaceae > Cyclaneusma > Cyclaneusma minus. The sequence goes on along the minus strand of JAKZHN010000001.1, from coordinate 1,553,630 downwards.
TGCTCTCTGGTGTCCCCAGCTCTGACCTCACTGTTGGTCACATGTAGTCTTGCTTCCAATTGGGGGGGGGGGATCCGGTCAAAATTACCTACTAAGCTCCGGTTTCTCTACCCGAGTTCATCTTTGTCAGAACTGTGACTGTCAGATATCAGAAGGTAAGTGTATGTATCTCTTAGACCGGAAGATCTCGACACACCAAGGAGAGCAATTTGTCTAGACCTCAAGCTAAGCTTCTATATTGTGCGGTATTAATGAGGGTAGATCGTAGATCTTGGGGATTCGGGACTTGAAGCTGAGTTTACAAGGAGAGAAAAACTCAACCCTGATATGAAGTTGACCGTTATATGTCCCGCCTCAGCGCTGCTTTGTTTTATAGCTACCTAGGTAATCCATGTTCACCCAGATCTCGATCATGATTGTTGATCTCGATTCGCTGTTTAGTCTTTTTCGAGTCTCAATGATGGCCACGCCTCCGACGAACATGTGAATTGCTTTTGTCGAGTCTATCGAGGCTATCGAACCTTGGTGCTTTATGAGCTACTTGGGTTTCCTAGCTGTTTTGCAGTGAGAGAAAAGCCACATGATGAGGTATCGACACATGATGCCCGATGCGGCCTTGATGCTGTTGAGCATCACCAAGTACTCTGGCATATTTTCGAACACTCTCTGACTCATCCTCACAGCCATACCTAGCAAAAAAGGCCTTCCCAAAAGATCCATCGTGAACGGCGGACTCGGCTGCGAATACCTGTCGCCGTCGCTATTCCCAATCATCACGATATTGCCCGCCACGGAGGAAAAGGGGCTCGTAATCTGGTATGAACCTCCACCGCGGGTTCGATCTGATAAATGCCATACTGATCGGGATTCCCCTGTTTTTTTCGAGCGGACTCAGAAAGCGCGGCAGACCTCTTTGATACAGGTCGTGAACGGAATCCCTTCACAAAGCGATCGTTGGACTCGCTGCCCTTCTCGAAGAAGGAAGAGCTTCTTATCGCCGTACTCTTTCCGCTTTTCGCAATGACGGAGGTACGCCTTCAAGTCGAAAGAATCGCCTTCATCGTGTCTGTACCGAACAGAATACCGGCTTTAGATGAGGTAGTTGGTTGGTAGTGCAGCCTTCCAGCAGCCTGGCTCCCCTTGAACACTCTTGTCCTCCTCAGCCATGTCCAGGCAGAAGTCGACATCTCCCCACATCTGCACTTTACTACCAGGAACTTTTCCTCGTCCTGAAATGCCATTCGCGGATCATTTACCTAACAAGCGACCCGCAGAAATTGATCGCATGCGTCGCCTCCAAGTCAGAATTATCAGGCACGGCAGGGATCGATCATGATGAAGTCGATGATGTCTATTCTACGTGCCAAGCGCCAGGATATATCTGGCGCCAAGCGCTAATGCTAAGCTAAGCTAGAGACGGGCTATTATGTAATTAATACCCCCTTTGCGGTAGTTGTTTATAGCGTAAATCCATAGAAAATTTAAATAAATTTATGGCTTTATAGGGATTATTTCCTTAATTTTGCTTTGTAATGTTTATATTTTTTTATTCCCTTTTTTATAGAAAATTTAAAAAACCAGAAATTTATTTATTTATTATTTTTATATTGAATATTTTAAAAAATTGATTATACTTTATTTATAAAAATGGCTTAGTAAGAAAATTGGCCAATTTTTTTTTTAAAAAAAATATGCTAAAAGTTAATATAGTATTTTAGACTTTGGCGAAATTAGAAATTCCTGATATTAATATATTTTATGCATTGCTAATTGCTAAAGCATTAAGTAATTAAAATTGTAAATATATTATTTATTATTAATATTATAAAATTAAAATCCGATTTATTATAGCCGATTTTTGCAAAAACATATTATATTTATAAAAAAAATCCTTTTTTTTTAATTTAATAAAAAAAAGATTTTGCTTTTTAGATTTTTATATTATAAAAGCGCCGGCTATTATTAAAATAAAATTTAAATAAAATTTGCGGATATTTTTATTTTTTATATAATTTATATTAAAATAAAAATAAAATTAAACTTTAGAAATTGCGGAAGGAATTTTAAACGCTTTTAAAATTTTAGCTTTAAATATAGGATTTAAAGGATTTGGTGGTTTATAATAAAATCCAATTTTAATATTGCTTTAAAAATAGCGAAATATTTGGCTGCAAATTTTAATATAGATAGAATTTGGATTTTTTATAAATTAAACTAGCTTAATATATCTAAAAGCAATATTTAGCCTAGTAATAATAGCGGTATAGCTAATAAAGCTTATATAATATGAATATTTATTTATTTTATTTAATATAGCTTTATTATAATATTTAATAAAAAATTTATAATATTTAAATTATATAAAAAATGAAATAATAATAATTTATTTAAAAATACTTTAATATATTTTTAATATATTGGTTCTAAAATAAAAGTATAAAATTATTTGGTATATAAATAATTTTAATATTTAGGAATGTTTTAGCATTATTTTTATTTTTTATTTTTTATTTAGCTAAAATTTAAAGCTAATGATTTTTTATTTGTTTAATTTAGAAATTAGGAAATCGTTTATATAAATAAAAATAAAAATATTCTTTTTTATATTTGAAAAAATACAGGGGTTTTTCAAATATAAAAATTAAATTTTAGCTTTTTTAAAGCGGAATAAAAAATATTTGCTTAAAATATAGGAAATTATTTAAGGCTATAAAAGGCTTTTAAAATAAATAAATTATATTTTTATTTTTTTAAAATTTATAAGGCTATTTAAAAAAGCAATAATTGCGTTTATTTAATAAATAGTCCAATTTTTAATAATTAAATAGGCTAGTAGAATGCGCTATATAATTAATTGGATTATATTAATGTAAATAAAAGTGTAATTATATTCAAATTTTTGGATATATTTATAAATTATTTATTTAGTATAATAAATATTATCGGGCTTAATTTTTTTTTAAAAATAGCCTATTTGGCTTTTTTAAATATAAAGCGGTGAATTAATTTCCAAATATTATTAATTTTAAAAGCGATTATTTAAATAATTATAGCTATATACTATTTATTTTAATTAGGGGGTTTTTTTGTAAAAATTTAAAATACCAAATAGGCTAGATTTAATTAGAAACATTTTTTTTTTAATTTAATAGGTATTTTTAATATTGCGATTGCTAATTTAAATAGGGGCAATATCACGATTTGGATTTCCGCTTCGGATTAAACCGAGTAAAAAGCGCTATTAATAGGTATCTATTGCTATAAAAAAGGAAAGGAAGTCTAAGGAGCTTTGGAGAGCTCTATATATAGGTGGGACCGGAGCTACAATCGGTCCGGTCACGTGTCCGCAGAGTAAAGGGTGTGGTGTGCGGCCCAGGGCCGTTATAGGCAATAATTGCTGGCTTAATAGCTGCTTTTTTTAATAAAGGAATAGTTTTTGCAAAAACCAAAGGGAAAAAAGTGTAAAATATATTATTTTTATTTTTATTTTTTTAATTATTTTGAAAATATATTCAATTCAATTTTTAGCGGAAAAAATAAATAATTATTTCAAAAAAAAATATAATTAACGGCTAAATTTTTGGAAATTAATATAGCAATTTTAAGCCTTTTAAAAATGATTTAAATAGCAGCTAGAATAATTGAAAAAAATACGGCATTGCTAATTGGCTTTTAATAGTTATTATTTTTATTATTTAATTTTTTATTGGGATATTTTTTTAATATTATTAAAATAGCAAATATATTTATTAAAAATAATATAAAATATTTATATAATTATATTATATGTTTTAATATAAATAATATAAATGCTAAAGCCTTGGTAATTAAAAAGTATATTTCATTTTATTTTAGGTTTTATTTTTTTAAAAATATTTTTTTATTTTTTTGAAATATAAATAAATATTTGGTATTTTAATATATAAAAATAAAATATATTAAATATTATAAAATTTTCGCCAGGTATATATTTAAATAGTATATTTATTAGAATATTTTTATTAAACAATATAAAAGCAATTTAATTATAGGTGTACATAATATTTTTAAAACTTTATTTAAAAAAAGTTGGAATTTGAAGTATTTAATATAAATATAGCGTAGTTTGCAAATATAAACGCCGATATTATATTTGGATATTTTGTTTTATTTAAGCGTATAAATATTGGTGATTTTAATTTGCTAGCTATATTTAGCAATATAGGCTTTAATGCGATTAAAGCTATATTTTAAATTATGATTTATATGCTAAACTGTAATTTAAAAGCCGAATTAATATAGGATATATTGGTTATAGAATTTTAGCGCGTCAAAGACTTTTTTTTGGAATATATAGGGCTTTTGGTATTAAATTAAATTATTTGTCAAAAAAAATGGATTTTGGAAATTTTGATTTTAAATAAATTAATATGGATTTTTTAAAAAAATAATGGCTTGTTTTTAAGGAATATAAGATTTTTTTTTAGGTAATAGGAAATATAAGGTTTTTTTTAGATCTTTTGCTATTGATTTTAATATTAATGGTTATTTTAGCTATTGCTTTAATATTTTTAAGAATAATATAATTAAAGCGGCAATATTAGAATTTTATATTTGTTTTATTGCTGGATATTAAAAAAGTATCGTTCGAAATAGCTGCAAATTAAATTATATAATTTAGAATTTAAGCGATTTTAATATTGTTTATATATTTATAAAATAGATTATTTTTATTATTAAAATAGAAATGATTTTTAATTTGATTTATAAAAAAAATTGCAGAATAAATATTAAAATAAATATAATTATAAAGGGTAATTGGTTTATTATTTTTATTTAATAAATGGAAAATAAAGGCAATATTTTTATAAAATATTGCTAATATAAAATTATTGGCTATTTGAAATTAAATTAGCTAGGCTATTATATAAAGATTTAAAAAGAGACTTTTATTAATATAAATATATTGCTTAGTATTGGTGTTTAAAATTTATTTGCCTGGTTTAAAATTGATACCAATAGGGAATATTATATAATATTTATAATTTTTAATATTAAATGCTTTTTTATTAAAGGCAGTAGATTTTTAATTGTTTTTTTTATAGCTGGATTTATTTTTGCGATTTCTGAAAGGGATATTTTTATTTTTTTATTTATTAAATAATATAAAATTACTTTGGATATAATTAGGAATTGTTTTGGGATAAAAAATCCAATATATTTTTGGAGAATAAAATTTATTATAGCTATAATAATATATAGTATTATTTTTGAAGGCTTTTTTTTAAACGCTAATTATATTTTAAGCTATTTTTAAAGCTTTTTTTATTTTTATTGCTATTATTATTTGTATTTTTTTAATTTTAATTATAATTTTAATTGCTAAAAATAAAAGCATTATTATTGATATTAAAAGCTTGATTTACGACGCTGGAGTAAATATTTTTAAAGGAAATACTGGTTCTTTTATTTATTTAAAATTAAGCGAAAATGCGATTAATTTAAATAAAATAAATAGGCTACAATTTATTAAGAAAATAAATAATTATAAAATTATTATTTGGGGAAATTTCAAAGTTTTTAAAAGTGCTATAAATTTTTTGGAAAGATTTAATAAAAAAAAAAAAAAAAAATTGTATAAATTGCGCTAATAAACTGTTATATAGCGTTTGTTTTTAAATTAAATTTTCATTTTTGAAATCTTTTGCGTAAATCTTTTTATATTTGCTAAACATTATTTGTTTTAAGGAATAGAATTTTGAAATTAAAATATAAATTAGCTATAATATAATTTTTTGCAAAACCATTATTGATTTGCCAGATTTTAAAAATATTTTCTATAGCAATTATATTGATTCCTATACGGTGAACAAAATCACGTGCACGTAAGTATTCCGGTATATTTAATTTGTCACACGGGGCTAAAAAGGGCGCCTTGCAAGCACCCTACAAGGCATATACGCTAAAGGTGCCCAAAAACTAAGCATTGCTTATTAAAAAAGCTAAGCAAAGCTTTTAATATATAATATTTAACTATTGCTATTTTTATTTAAAAAAAGCAATAGCTATTTTTTTATAATTAAAAAATATATATAATATTTATTTATTTATTAATTTATTTTTAACCATTATAATAAAATAGCCGCTTTTATTTTAAGAGGCAATAATTTAGTAAAATAATAATTACCCAATTTGCCAGCCGCGAATCCGGCAATAATTTTATTTGCAAAAATCCTATTAAAAGCTTTAAAACCCAATTTTGCTTAATTTAAAAAAAGCTTAATATTAGCAGCAATGCCGGCGAAATCCGTATACCAAATTAAAAAATCGTATTTAATAAAACTACTAATATATTTATTAATAATGCTAATAAAAGCGCTATTAATATTAATTAAAAATAGCCCAAAAGCTTTTTTGCTTTAAATCAAAAATTATTTAATAGCATTTCTTAGCTAAAAAGCCAAGTTATTAATATAAACCAGCCTAGGCAAGCTTAAAATTAAAACATCCCAGCCAAAATACAAGCACGTTATATAAAAGCAAAATTAATTAAGCTTTTGCTTTTGCTCCCGTTTTTAGCTTAATTTAAGGCCAAGCTAATTTAAATTTTAACAATTTTGCAGCCGTTTAATAAATTATTTAAAAATAAAAAAAATTGCGGAATTGCAAATTGAAATCGTAACCCTTATTTGCAAATATAGCTTATTTGGCTTAAATTTTAATAATAAGCAACCAATTGCTAAAAAATTTTGAATACCCAAAAATCTCCGTATACCAAATACTAAGCTATATTATATATATAATATATGTAAATATTAAAATGCCCTCCTAATGGTTCAAACTAACCCCCTACCAAAACACCCTAATTATATGCAAAAAATTACGCCACCCTTGCATATATAAGCGAGGAAAAAATGCATAATATCTCCAAGCTGTAAAATAGCCTTTTTTTAATATAATATATTTAATAAATTTAGCCTATATTAAATTCAAATAAATTACAATTACCGGTATATTTTAATACAATTAAAAAAACAGATTTTTATACCATTGTATTTTTAGAATTTCCATAACGCTGTATTTTTAAAGCGAAATTTATAACGCCGTATTTTTAAGTTTCTAATAAAAACTCTGCAGCGCTATATTTTTAAAACCCTTAATTAATTCCTAATACAGCGCCGTATTCTTATTTTTATTTTGCAGCGCCGTATTTTTAAAGCCTATTATTTATTAACGCAATATTGTATTTTTACAAATTTATTTACAAATTAATAACAATAATAATAAATTTTCTTTTTATAAATTTTATATTATATCCATAATATTTACCAATATATAAAGCATTTACAATTCAAAAAAAGCTGCCCCTAACCTTATTTATACCAATTATTATAAATAGTTTATTATAATAAAAATATTTTTTAAAAGCAAGGGTATTTAATATATTATATTTATTATATTTAATTAATATATTATAAATTTTAATATTATTTAAATAAATAAAAATTTAAAAAATCAATATAAAGCAAATATTGCTAAAGCCTTTTATAAAATTTATATTTATTTTAACCAATTAAATAAAAAGGCTATTAATATCAAATTTTATTATATAAATGCCTAAAAAAATTAAAAAAAGTTTTCTTATTATTATAAATTTTTATTTTCGCCAAATTACCAATTTTAAATAAATTTCAAATTCCATTATTAAAAAAATCTAAATTAAACTCTATATTATTTGCCGCTAAATTATTTAATTAAACCTATTTTATATAACGGTTTATATTAAAAATTTCCTTTTTTGCATTATATTATTATGCCTTTTAGCAAAATATATTATATTTAAAAATATTATATTTAAAAATATAATATTAAATAAATATTATTTAAATATTATTTAAAAAATAAACCTGCTAAAAAAGCCCTTTTTATAATATTTAAAAAAAGCTGCCTATTTTACTATTTTATAAAAATTAAATAAAAAAGGCAAATGCAAATTTTTTTTTACCAAGCTATAAAATAAGCTATAAAAATAATAAAATTCCTCATAATTAAATTAAATATTTTTTCTATAGCCAAAAAGGCCATAATAATATTAAAAATATTTTTATTTTGCTATAAATTAAAAAATAATATAAACTATTATAATAATTGGCTTAATAAAAATCCCAATAAAAAAAGGCCTATATAATTAAAGGCAATATTAAAATTAGAATTATTGTTTTAAAGCTTAAAAAAATGCGGTATATATTATTTAAAATTTTATTAGCATTATTAATAAAATTTCCCGTTTTATTTAAATTGCCAATTTTAATACTATATAATATATATACCTTTTTTCATTTTAAAGCTATATTAATAAAAAGCTATTAAAAAAGGCTATATTTAAATTGTACAAGCATTATATATTAATAAAAATTTAAAATATGAAATGCCTGTTTAAAAGTATTTTATATATTTTATACCTAGGGATAAATTTGCTTTTAAAAAAAATTATTAAAAAAAGCTTTTAGGTAATTTTAATTAAAATAATATATATTTTAAAGGCCATTATATTTAAAATTTTATAATTATAGCAGCCAAATTAATTTCGGTATTTAAGCAATTATTTTTTATTACCATTCTTTATTTTATTGCTTTTTTTTGCCAAAATTAAAAAACTTTAAAAAAAATTAAATAATTCCTTTTTTATACCAATTTTTTCCCCTTTAAAAATACCCTAATACAGTATACCAAATATATTAACCGCTATAGCATAAAACATACTGCTAATTATAGCTCAAAAAGCGCTAATTTCCAGTGTAATAAAAGCCATTTAATTCAAAGCCAAAGTTAAAATTAAAACGGTTAAAAGCATTAAGGCTAAAGCAATTAAAAAAGCAAATCGGAAAAAACAGCAATAAAGGGCTATTAAATAATACTTTTTATTATTTTATTAAAATTAAGCTTATTTAAGCCTAGCCAAAATTAATAAATTGTATTTTATTATTATTATTATGTTTTTTTAAAAAAAACTTAATATTTTTTATTATTATAAAAATTGCAATATTAGCAAAATTTAAAACTATATTTCCAAAGCTTTTATAAATTATAAAATAAATTTTTATAAATTAGTATATTTTAATATAGCTGGCAAATTTTCTTTTAATATTTATAAAAAACAAATTATTAAAAAAATTTAATAACCAAATAAGGAAGTTTTAGGCTTTTGCTATAAAATTAAAAACTAAAATATATTTTATTTTAATTGCCTGGTATAAAAAAATAAAAATTGGGGAAAACAATTGGAGAAAAAAATAAAATATTAATAAAATAGGAACACTAATAAAAAGAATTACCTATTAGGCTTAAATTAATAATATAAAGCTTAAAAAATTACTTTTTATTTCTTTTGGCAAAATAGGCCAGCTAAAAAAATTAAATTAAATTGCAAAAGCAAATATTTAAACTAAATTATATAATATTAAACTTTTAATTTTGGTTTAAAGCTGCTATAGTAAAAACTTATTATAAAAATAAAATTAATATTCGTTTACAAATTAATAGCAAAATAATTAATTTAAAAAAAGCTTAAATTAAAAAGTTTTTTAAATAGGAAAATATCAAAAATTAAAGCTATAAAATCTGGTTTTATATTAATAAAAGCAATTCCCTAAAAAAGGCCGCAAAGATAACCTTTTACCTATAAGGAAAAAATATATATTTATTAAATACAATTTAAATACCATTAAGCAATATAAATTATATTATCCGGATTTAAAATAAATAGCTATAAAATTTATTATTAAATGGGATAAAAAGACCCTTAATAAAATTATAAATTTAAAGCTAAAAAATAATTCTTATAATTTTTTAAATTTTGAAATAAATTTTTTAACCGCCATTATATTAGCAAATTAATACTGGCAGAAAAAAAGGCTTAAAAACCCTTTTCTAATTAAAAAATATTAAAAAATAAGCTAATTAAAACTGCTAAACCAAAAATAATAATACCAGCTATTAATTACAATAAATAAATAAAAACAATATTTTACCCCGAATTTAATAATTTCAAATTTTAGCAAAAATAATTATTTTTTAAAGTTTCTATTATAAAAATGCCATAATATACCATTCATATAATAAATGCCTTTAAATAAAAATATATTAATATTATAAATATTAATATTATAAAACTAAATGCTATAAATTTTAATAAGGCATTTTAACTATTTTTATTATTTATAAATAGCTGCTATTTAAAGCCTTAAAAAAGCTTTTTGCAAAAATAATTAATAAATAAAAATATTTAAAACGCAATATTATTAACGCCAAAATATTATATATAAACCGGTTTTTAAAAGCTTTTATAGCAATTATAGCCGGAAATAAAAATGATTTATATAAATTTGCTTTTCCCGCTAAAAAAATCCTAAATATTCTTATTTTAAAAATTTATGAAAAAGCTATAAATAATTTTTTATATAAAAGTAATTAAAAAAAAGCTATTATAATAACATTTAAAAATTTAATAGCTAATAGTACCTAAATTAAAATAGCTATATAAATAGCCTTTAATTGAATTTTTATTAAATAAATATTTGTTATTAAGCTAAATTTAAATAGCGGCTTGAATAAATATAAAGCCTACTTAATAATTTATAGCTTTATTTAAATTTTTAAAAGATTGATAAATTTTTATTAGTAATTTATATGAATATATTTAAAATTCTTTTAGCTATTATAGCTTAGTAAAATATAAAATACCGTTATTTTAATATTAGCAATATTTTTATTAAGGCTAAATTTAAAAAATTAATATATTTGGCCTTTTTAGATAAAATAATTATAAAACCTGGCTATATTTTTTAATTAAATAAAAATTTATATAGCCTTAAGCAAGCAGCCAAAAATTAAAATTGCCTAATTAAATTTAAACTTATTAAGCTTAATTTTAAATAAAGCTTTAATAATTTTTGCTTTTCTATTAATAAAAATAAAAATATAATTATTCTAATTTATATTAATAATATTATAGCAGCTATTAAATTAAATACAAATCTTAATAAATTTTTTATTTTGCTATTTATTAAATTTATTGCCAAAAACTTTTTAAAAAAATAAAAAAATCCCGAATAAAAAAATTATAAGAAATAAATCATTAAAAATTTTAAAGATTAATTAAAAATAATATATTAATAATTTTTAGGTAAAATTTAAATTTCCTATTAGCAAAAAAAAGCTATATTTTATTTTTATAAATAGGAGTAATATAAGAAATTTTACCAAAAAGAAATAAAAGAAATAAAAAAAATGGAAATGGTAATATATTTTATAATTTTAATAAATTTTAATATTTATTATATTGCAAAAAAGCTAATTTAATTTGTAGCTAATTTTTATAAATATAGATTTAAAAAAATAAAACAAATAAGCTAAAAAATTATAATAATGCTTTTTATAAATTATTTTCTAATAGAAAAAGCATTAGCGGATTTATAATTATGCTTTTAAAAAGCCTAATATTATAATTAAATTAAAAGCAAAAAACAAATTATTTATAAAATTAAATATATAATAGCCGCCGTAAATACCAAATAAAAATAATAAATTATTTAAATGCTAAAAAATATTAAATACAGCAAATTAGTAAAAAATAATTCTTATTGCATATATATATATAATTATAGCTTTTATAAAAAAAATCCGGCTTTATAAAAAATTTAAGCATATTAATATTGCTTATTATTTTATTAAAAAATTAAAAAATAATTGCAAGCAATAAATAATTTATATTAATATTTAAAATACAATTATAAACGGATTTACCAAAGCATTATAAAAAATTCAATTTGCTAAATTTAAAAAGCTATTAAAATTAGAAAATAAAAGTCCGGAAAAAAGAAGCGCCGGATATAATAGGCATTAAATATAAAAAAAAGTAATAAAAAAGCATTAATTTTAATATTAAAATTGCTATATTATAATATATAATTAAATAATATATAATGCGCTATAAAGCTTTATAATATAATATAAATTGGCTATAATATACATTAAAAAATATTAAAATCCGGAAAAGCTATACTATTAAAACTTAGGAGAAATATTAAAATACCTTTTTAATAATTTAAATTAACCCTTTATTAAAATACCCTAATTATATACAAAAAATACGCCACCCCTAGATATATAAGCCAAAAGAAAACGCATAATACCTCCAAGCTATAAAATAGCCTTTCTTCCTTAATACAATATATTTGACGGGTCCAGCCCACGTTGGATTTAAATAATAAATATTATAAATAATTTAATTTCTTATAAAATTATTTTAATACGCAGCTTTAATTTTTTTAAAAAAATATAATTTATACTTACTATGCTTTAATTGCGTTTAAAAGCTATGTATATATTATATAATAGCATTATTAAAAAAATTCTAAATTAAAAAAAAATTAAAAACAAAATTAAAAATTTAATATTCAATATAATAAATCCAAAATAATAACGCATATTGTACGCATTAAACCAATTTGCTAAAAAAGCTTAAAAAAAGATTTTATTGCAAAATGGAAATTTTGTTTTTTTATATAGAAAATATATTTTTTACATTTTTTAATAATTAATTTATTTTTTAAGCTTGATAAGAATATTAAATAAAATTTTATTTTCCAATAAAGCTATTAATTATAAATTAATATATAATATATATTTAATATAACCGGAAATATTAAATATAAAAACAGGCCCGAGTTTTAATTTAAAGCCAAAAATATATTTAATGCAAATATTTTAGAAAAGCATTATAATAATTATAATAAATAATAAAATTTATATAATATTTTAAATAATAATATAGCAATTTAAGATTAGCCTAATTATAAAAGCAAAAAAATAGCTATTATTAAAATAAAGTCCAATAATATGATTAAAATTAATATTGGCTCCTTTTATACCTTAATTATAATTTTAATAATTATAGCCTATTTAATTGCATTTATAAAAAAAATGCCAAAAGCTTAAATATAAAGCTTACAAATACAAATAATCCGGCAATAAAATATATATTTTAAATAGCAATGGTTTTAATAGCTATAAAGGAAAAAAAGGCCAATTATATAAAAAAAGCTTTAATTATAGCTTTAATTATAATAATTATAATTAAAATGAATATAATTGATTTTGTTTTATAAAAGCTGCAAATAATTTTTTTAATGTTATAAATTATAAATATAAATATAATAACCAAAAAAAGAATTGCCAATAATTGCCCAATTTAATAATTTTTTTATAAAATAAAAATATATAATAATTAATTGCTTAATTGTAACCAATATTTAAAATATAATTTCCGTTTTTATTTTTATTAATAACAAATTAAATAAAACTTTTATATCATTAATATTTGCAAAAAGAAAAAAAGTTGGTGGATATATATAATATTTATAAATTTGCTTTTTTAATAAAAATAAAATAAAAATTAAATAATGCTATAAATGTTTTATTAGATTTTTTAATAATAAGGGTAATACAAAAGATTAAAGCATTAAAATATATAGGATATTTATATATTTATATAATTTATTTTTAAATATATTTTGGCTTAAATAAATAAATAATAAATATTATAATTAGGCTAAAGCCAGCTTTATTTATAAATGCTAAATTAAGCATAAAATTATTATTTAAAATAAGCTAAATAAATTAAAGGAGCTAGGCACAATAATTTATATTTTAAATATAATAAATAAAAGATTATTATATATAAAATATTTTATATATAAAAGCTGGAAATATAATATTAAATTATATAAGATAATATTTAATAAAATAAATAAAAGGCTATTTTTATAGGAAATACCGCAAATTTAAATAAAAACCCTATTATATATATATTGGGCAAAATACCAAAATTTTAATAAAATACAATTAGATTTTAATATGCTTTTAAAGCTATAAATTGCCAAATATTGAAAATATTTGCAAAAGATATATAGCAAAACCAAAATTAAAATTAAAGCAAAAAAATAAAATATAAAGAATTAAAAACATTAAGCTATTTTAATGATATTTTTAATGCAATAAAAGCTGGTATATTATATATATATATTATTTGGAATTATATTATGAAAATCAAGGCAAATTTATTATACTAATTTATTTATAAGCTATTTAAAAAGCAGCTAATTATATTAAAAAATATTTTAATTATATATTAATAAAAAACTAAATTTATAAATTAAAAAGCCCAGTAAAAGCTTTTATATTATTTATATTAAAAAAACCGGTAATTTATATTTATGCATTAATTATAAAAAAGTTAAATAATATTATTATTAAAAATTGCTGCTTATTCTTTTTAATTAATATATTTTTGATTAAATTAAAACAAGCCAAATTTCTTATTAAACTGAATTTTAAAAATGTGTATTATAATATATATATATATATATATATATATAATAAAGCTATTTTAAATATTTAATAATGCTATTTAAATTAGCAAATATATTAGCTATATTTTAAGCTTATATAAATATAGCGTTTAGAAAGTTTTTAAATATTATTATCATAATTTATTTTAATAATATTTTAATTTCTTTAAAAAACCTTAATAAATATAATAAATATATAAAAGCCGTATTTAATTTTTGTTTATATATATACATAATATAAAATAAACTTAAATTTAAAATAAATAAAGTTTTATTTTTAGGCTTTATAATATATATATATATAAAACCGGAAAAAATGCGCGCTATTTAAAAATAATTTATATTAATTATATATATAAATTTGGAATTATTTTTAAAATAAGCCAATTTTTATAAGCGATTTATTTTGGAACATAATAGAATTATATTATTTATAACTAATTTGTTTATCAATAATATAAATAATAATAAAAAGGGCTTATTGAAATGGCTTTTAAAAGCGCAAAAAGCTTTTTAATATATTAAAAGTATATTTGTAAATAAGCCAATATTGCAATATTTTAATTTTATAAAGCATTTTTAAATTATATATAATATTTTTAAATTTTCAATCTTGGTAATTTTAAAATAATTTAGAATTTTAAATAATTTAATATAATATTATTAGCATTTAATAGCCTTTTGGTTTTATAAGCTAATTAGCGCAAAATTAATATATTAAATATATAATATTAAGTTGCTTGCAATTATATATTTCTTTTAGTATTAAAAGCAATATATTAAAAGCATATATTATAAAACTTAAGTAATTTTAAATTATAATAATTTGCATTATTTTATCAATATAATTTTTTTTAATAAATATTAAATAAAATAGGCTATAAAATTAGGATTTTAAAATTTTAATATTAAATATATTGCAAAAATTAAACATCCCGCTAATTTTTTATTTTATAGGCTAAATTATAAAAACACAATAAAAAATTCTTAAAAAAATTATTTATTTATTAATGCTGTAATAAAAGCTTTGCTATTTATTTAATTATGCATTAAATACATAATTTTTAAAAAATATAATTGCTTTTGCAAATATAGTAATTATATTTTAATTAAAATTATTAAGCCGGGAAATTAATATTAAACGCTTTATTTATATATTATAAATATAAACTTTTAAATAAAAATTGTATTTTATTTAAGCTATAAAAATTTAAAAGCCGGAATAATTAAAGCAAGCTTTATAATTATTTTTAAAGCTTAAAATAATAATAAATATATAGCAAAAATATAAGGCTAATTTATATTGCGCAAAAATAAATAATAGCAATTTAAAAATAATATATTATATAAAAAAGGCAAATTATATATTTTTGCAATAAATATATTATATAATAAACTTTCATATATTTATTATAATATCAAATTAGCAAGCTATTTTAAAATAAAATAAATATTAATATTAATTTATTATAAATATTATTAGCTAAATATAAAAATAAAAATACAGGATTATATATGCAATTATTATATTTGCCAGCAAAATAAAATCCGCTAATATATATTTTATAATTAATTATAGTTTTTGTTCCTAATTAGTAAGCTATAAATATATTTATTATAAACTTTTATTATAAACTTATTAAACTTATGATATATAAGCAAAATATATAATATTATTTTAATAATAATAAATTATTATATTAAAATTATATAATTTATATATATAATTAAAAATATTAATATGCGATTTTTAATAAAATTGTTTTTTAATAAAATTCTTTTTTAATAAAATTCTTTTTTAATAAAATTGTTTTTTAATAAAATTGTTTTTTAATAAAATTGTTTTTTAATAAAATTGTTTTTTAATAAAATTGTTTTTTAATAAAATTGTTTATTTTATAAAACTTTATAAAATTACTATATAAAATTATAGCTTTATATTTATTAGCGCATGGTAAAAAGCTTTTTGCTATAAATTCTATATAATATATAAATATAATATTGTATTTTACCTTTAAATAAATAGGCAAATAAAATAAATAAACCGGATTTTAAAAGCCTATATATAATAGTGCTATAACAATAATAAAATAAATTAGGTAATTTATTTAGCTATAATAAAATTCGCTTATAATGTTTTTTATAATATATAAATATTATTTGCAAATTAATGTTACGTTTTTTATATAACTTATAAAAATTATACTATTCAATATAGAAAAACAGAAAAACAATATAATATAGCAAATATATATTATTATAAAAATTAGGAAAATGCTATTAATAAATATATAAAGCAATATATAAAAAAATAAAAAAATAAAAATTTTGATAAAGGAAATTGGGTTTTTTTATTTATTAAAAATATATATTTTAAAGCTAAAAGGTTAGTAAAAAAAATATATAGGCTTTTTTTAAATAAAGAAAAAGCCTAAGCCTATTGCTTAAATTTTTTATTTAAATTTTAATAAAAAAAATATAATATTCTTTATATTAGTTTTTTAAAATCCGCTAAAGGATTTTAAAATAGCGTATATAAACCGTATTTTGCAGATTTTAATTTTTTTAAAAATAATTGAAAATTGAAAATTGAAAAATTTTAATATATATATATATATATAAAGCTTATATTTTATATATATTAGAAAGGCTAAAGCTAAAATTAAAATCAAATATTAATTTAACAAAACCTTAAAAATGCCCTAATAATTTTAAATAATTTTATTAAAAAGATATTAAAGCTGGATTATAATAATAATAATAAAATTATAAAAAAAGCGCAAGCTTTAAAATAAAATATTAAAAGGCCAATTTTAATTTTATAATTAAATGGAAAATGCCTAATTATACGCAATATTAAATAAAAGCAAAAATAAAAATATTTAAAGTATAATTTTTTTTAAATTAATTTAATTTAAACTATATTTTATAAAAAAGAAAATTTAAAAACAATAAGCAATAAGCTTAATTTAATTAAAAATTATAAAATACGCAAATAAAAATTATAAATCCTATATATTAAATAATTTAATTAAAATAAATATTATATAAAATAAATCCGGTTAATAAAATTAAAAAAATTTTAATATTTTTAAATTCTAATTTGCATATATTAAATTTATAATTTTTATATTTTATATTATATTATTAAAAACCCGGGGGGGGGGTTTTTTTCAAATAAAATGTTATTAAAAAGAATTAAAATTATAATTTATTTATATTCTAATTAAATATGCGTAAAAAAAGGCGGAAAATAAATTTACCAAATAATACTAAATATTAATTATTATATGCATTAAGGTATAAACTGTAAAAATAATTTTAATTATGGTTATTATTATAGCTGTAATATTTTTAAATGCATTGCATATTTTATATTTTAAAAAAGCATGAATTTTAAAGCAAATTTTTTCAGCTGCTTTTATATTATTTTTTAATTAAATTAATTTATTATTATAATTAATATATTGGTTTTTAAAAAAGGCCTAAATTTTAATATAATAATAGCGGTAAAATACAAAATCATTATAAGCTATATTAAATAGGAAAACTTAAGCAGTAACAATTTGCAAAATAATAAATTAATTGGCAAAAAAACCCAAAAAAAGCAAAATATAAACTTATTATATAATAAAGGGATTTATAATTACCGCAATAATAATTGCATTTAAAATTATTTACAATTTAATTATAAATATTAAAATTTTTGCAAAAAAGAATTAAATAAAAGCTTTGTATATAATAAGCATAAATGCAAATTCAAAGCGCAAATATAAGCTTGGTAAAAATACAATTTAAATTTTATAGCAAAATTATAAATTTAATACCATTATTATAATTATAAATAAAACCTTTGCTATATAAGGCTTAAAATAAATTGCTATTAAAATTTTGTATTTTGCAATTAAAAATACTAGGGGCTGTAATATTAAAATTATAAAAAAAAAGAAAAAGAATAAAAAAAGGCTTAATTTCCATTAAAAAGGCGTATATTAAAAAATCCGTATAAAAGCAATAATAAAAAAATGCTTAATAAAAGCAGGAAAGCCTGTTTGATATAAATAAAGCTTTTAATAAAATCCAATATAATTGTTATAAAAAAATCCAAAAAAAATCCCAAAATTTACTAAAAAAATCAAAAGAAAATCAAAAATAAAAATGCAACCAAAAAATAATATATGATTATTGCAAAAAGCATATAATATGCGTATAAAAAAAGGGCAAAAAATTAAAAAAAAAACCCTAAAACCAATTATTTAAAATAAACCGCCGCTATATTAATTTTTTGGCATTTATAAAAAAAACATGCGCAAAAGCTAAAATAATATATAAAAGCCAATAAAAACAATAAAAACTTCATAAACCTTAATATAAAAATATAAAAATTCAAAATAATAAAATCAATTAAATAAAAGCCTAAAATCAATTTAATAATAGATAACGTAAGCTATATATTAAAATTAAGGCTTTAAAAATTAGGCAATAATAAAGTTAAAAAGAATTATTAATAATAGTAAATTAATAAAAACCTATTAATTTATATGGCCAAAATGAAAAGCCGAAATTAATAATTAAAGCTAAATATTAAATTATTAAAAAGCAATAATTTATATTTAAAAGCTTTAAAGTTCAAAATTATAAAAGAGGGAATAATTATTATATAAGGCCAAAAAAAGCGCCTTGCAAGCATTTTATAAAATATATGTATTAAAGGTATATAAAAAATAATCATTGCTTATTAAAAAAGCTAAGCAAGGCTTTTAGCGTATAATATTTAGGCGCTGCCATTTTTATTTAAAAAGGGCAGCAGCTATTTTTTATAATTAAAAAATATATATAACGCGCTTTTATTTGCCAATTTATTTTTAACTATTATAATATAATTATAATTAAAAAATGAAATGGGTGGCGCTAGCGCGCGTGGAAATAAAGGCATTTCTAGCCTTGGCGCTAACGCTTTTATAGTTTTTGGCGCTTATTAATATACGGGCCATTAAATAATCCGTGTCCTAAATAAATGCGTAAGGCTAAATATACCAGAAAATTAATATTCTTTTTTAAAAAAAAAGGAGATTTCGCTAGCTTTGCTGGTATAAAAGCCTTTTGTATTTTTTCTAATTTCTTTTTTAAATAATATTTTCTTTATTTATTTTCTTTTATTGCTTTTGTTTTTTTTAAACGATTTATTTATTTTTTAATTTTAATCTTGATGTTATTGGTAAAAATATTTTTAAAGCTTTATCAGGAAATACCTTAATTATAAAATCGGCTGGATTATTATGTTTAGAAATCCATTTTATTTTTTAAAATTCCTTTTTTTATAGCTTTGCTTCAAATATAAAATATCCATTATTAGTTTTTTTTATAATAATGCCAAGCTTTATTAAATATTTATATAAGGAAAATAAATTTATATAAATAATAATCGGAATACTTTTAATTCCAAGCTTTTAGGCTATTATATTAAAAATAGTAAATATTGCAATAGCTATATTAGTTTCTTAAATTATACCTAAAACTTTTAAGCCTAAAATACTCCTTATTACCTTTTTTAATTTAGTGGATAATTAATAAAAAATATTACCGATTATAATAAATTGCCCAGCTTTTATAAAACTTTTCTTATTTGCAAGCATAATAATATAATTAATTTGGCTATTTAGATTTTTATTATTTGCAAGGAATTCATTTATAAAAATAAAAAGCTTCATAATATTAATATTTAAAAAAAGGTAAATTAAGCCTTTATTTAAATTATTTATATATTAATTAAGCCGTTTATTTAAAGCCTTATTTTTTTAAATAAAATCCTAATATTAGGCAGCAATTAAAAAGTTAAAAGCGCTTTTTAATTAAAAAATCAAAAGCGCTTTTTAATTATACAATTACATTAATATAGCCGTTTTTAGCTTTTTATTATTTATATTGGGCTTTTATATTTAAAGTTTTTAAATCCATAAACTTAATTTCTAATTTTTAATGCTTTTAAATAATAATAATAATATTTTTAAATTTGGAAATAATACAGCTATTAAAAATAAATAGGGTATTTTTACTTAATTTTATTTCGGGCTTGGCTTTAAATTTGGTTTTTTTCAATATTTTTTTTTTATTTAATTATATTTTGCATATTAAAACTAGAATATTATTTATTTAAAATTTTATAAGAATAAATAGCTTTGGATTCTTTTCGGGATATAAAAAGCAGAAATTAAAAATTAAAAATTTTAAGCCTAGCTTTTTAATATAGTATTTTAAATACATTAGATACCAATATAAGCCAGATTTTGCTATTTTATATAATGGTTTAAAAACTACTATAATAATGCTAAAAGAATATTTGCTTTTTATTTTTTTTTGGATAATTATCAGTATATTTTTTTAAATAATATATTTTTAGCGTAAAAATATGCTTATATAATATTTTTAAAAATTAAATTTATATTATTTTTTTAAAAAAAGTACCAAAACCAAAATAATTTGCTGGCTAATCTTTTAAATTATAAATAATTAAATTAAAATGATTTTATTATTATTATTATTATTTTAAATAATTAATCTTAATTTTTTATAAAAACTTAGAGTTTCTTTACCTTTAATTTTTATTATTATTTTGCTATTAATATTTGGCCTTTGCAAATATCCTTATTATATATTTAAAAGTTAAAAACACTTATTTCAAATAATTTTTTAAATTTTGCCTGATTTAAAGCTTTAAAGGGCTTGCTAGGCGTGGTAATTTTGTCTTTTTAACGCAATTAAAGGGCCAAAGCTATATTAGCTTTTTCCTTTAGAAAAATATATATAAATTATAAAGCCATTTAATGTAATATAGTTTAAATAGCATTGTAAATCCTTTTTAAAAAGCTATATATAAAATAGTAATATTAAAAAAAAATAGCTTTCAGCTTTTGGAAAAGCCTTTTAGCTATTATTTTATTATTTTTATTATTTTTATTATTTTTATTGTTTTTATTGTTTTTATTGTTTTTATTGTTTTTATTGTTTTTATTGTTTTTATTGTTTTTATTGTTTTTATTGTTTTTATTGTTTTTATTGTTTTTATTGTTTTTATTGTTTTTATTGTTTCTATTACTTTAAAGGAAATTTTAATTATTTAAGGTTTTATTTAATAGCCTGGATTTTAAAGGGCGGCCTTTTTTTGGGTATTTTTAAAATCAATAAATTTAATAATAAATAAAGCCTTGGTCGGCTTTTTTTTAAAAATATTTAATGCTTTTAAAATTGCTGAATTTGGCTTTGCTAAAATTAGCCCTTTTTTTATGAAGGAATTTAAATTATTTTTTTTTAAAAAAAAATTATGCTTTTTTAGCTTGCCAAAATTAGCTAAATATATTGATTTTTATTTTAAATTATTTTTTAGCCTAAAATGCTTTTAAATTTAGCAATTTTATAAAGTATATTTAAGATTACCGTTTTATTTTTAATATTAATTACCTTATAAAAACCGTTTTATTTTTTATTTTATTTTTAAATTAGAATTTTAAAGCCAAATAGAAATTGCTTAATATTAAATATATTTAGTCCGTTTTTTATTTTAAAAACTTGAATAATTACTTTTTTAGCGTATATGTTTTTAACTTTTTTAATGGCCTTTTAAATGGCTTTAAAACGGTATAATATAGAGGGAAAAAAAGGTAATATTAATATTAATTTGGGGTAAATTTTAAATATTAATAATATAAAAACCAAGCCGTTTAGGCCAGCTATATTATTTATAGCTTTTATAGCCATTTATAATATAACTTTTTTAAATAGTTTAAATAAGATTTTTTTAATAATATTAAAGGTATATTTAATAATAATATAATATTATTTATTTTTACTAATATTATAGTATACTTTAATAAATATAAAGCGTATTTAAATACTGAAAAAAATGGTTTTTTATTTAAATTTATTTTAAAATTTAATTCCGGCATTATAAATAATGCGGTTTGGCGGGCCAAAATAAATATTCATTTATACTATTTTAATAGTTTCTCAAATATATCGGGCCGTTTTTGTAAGCAAAAATTTGGCTATTTAATAGCTAATAATTATATTTATTATATATATTATTAAGCAGCCTTTTAAAATAAATAAATAAATAAATATTTTAGCATTAAAATTAATTTTTTAAAAAGTTAATTTTAAAGCGGCCGGTTTTATTATTATTAAATTCCTTATTTGCTTTGCTAAAAATGGCTGCCAACTTTGGTATATTGGTATAGCTATATTTAATATAAAGTGTTTTAAATTTAATTTTATTTAAATTGGCTATAATACTGTATTTTTGTTTTTGGAAAGATAGCAAAATTATGGATAACCCTATTTCCGTTTTATAATTATTTTTAAATTGTTTTAAATTATAATATTATTAAATTTATCAAATTTTAATTTAAAGCGGTTTATTTTTGCTAAATATAATTTAAAAAAATATTTGGAATAATATAAAAGGGAATAATGCCAAATTAAATGAAAATATTGGCTATATTTAATATAAATGCGGGCTAGCTATTTTTAAAGCGTATTTGGTAGGCTTTTTAGGCTTATTGATCCAGTTTAAATTCGGACATAATATTTTATAATGCTTTAAAGTAAAGGAATTTTGTAATATTAAATCCGGCTGCTTTAGTATTTAAAAAAATGCTTTAAAAATGCTAAAAATATATTTGCCTTTTATAATAAATATTCTTTTAATTAAAACGGGTATTTTCTTTGCTCGAGATTAAATAAATTTAAATAAATAAATATATAAGCAGCTGCCTATTTATTTAAAATTTTCATGGCTAATTATTCATTAATAAATTTAAAATCCTTTATAAAATAAATATTGCCTTTAAATAAATTAGGGCTATAATTATATTAATTTGCAGGCTTTTGAATTATAGGCTATTTTAAATTTTAAATAAAATATTGGTTTTTTTTAAAAAAAATTACTGGATAATATTATAAAACAATTTATTATTTAACAAATTAGGGGGCTTATTTAAAAAGCGTTTGGAATTAGGCTTTTTGCTTTGCTTATTGCTATAAATGTTTATTATTATTATTATGGTTATTTTTAAATTATTAAAGCATTTATTTTTTAATTAAATAAAGCTATTATTTAGGCTTTTTATGTTAATTCAAAAAAATATAATAGGCTTATTTAAAAAATTAGATTTATCAGATTTTTTGGCTATATTTCGGTATTTATTATAAAAGCCCTTTTTGATAATATTATAATTAATAAACCAATATTTGAAATTATTATAAATATTGCATTTTCAATTAGAGTTTTATTCTTTGGGGCCCGTTTCGCCATTTCCAAATTTAAATCCAGTATTACTAATTTCGCCATTTTCATTTATATATTTATTCTTAAATTCCATTGCGCTATTTTCATTATTTTCGCCTAAATATTTATCCTTAAATTCATTTCCGCCATTTTCATTTAAATATTCATTTTTGAATTTATTTTCAAAGCTTTTATTATTATATTTATGACTATAAAAATTTATATTATTGTAAAACTAGTTAACAGCTTCTTTATAATTGCAAAAATTTGTATAAATATAAAAAGAATTAGCATTTTTATTAATTTTTATCCTATTAAATATAGCTGCGCAAATTTGGAATACTAAATCTTTGTATTTTAAATATAAATTAGCATACATTTATTTATAATTTGGAATTTCTTAAATTTCTTTATACAATTGATTTCTAATATTTTTATTTTTTTAGCAATTTAATTTTAAAATTAACTAAAGCTTTTAAAGCTGGTTTAAAACCAAGTCTAAATATTTTAATTTATTTAAAATGGATTTATTAATAATGGTTTTACAAAAGTTAATATTAATTTAAAAAAAATTAATATTTTATACAATTGGCTTTTTTTTTTTTTAAATAAAATTAATTATTTCCTTAAAAATAAAGCCTTTATTAAAAAAATTGGTTATAGTAATTCCGGGTTTTGTTTTTTAATATATAAAAATAGGCTTTATTATAATTTGCTTTAGAAATGCCAGCCTTTTTATATATATTAAAAACCTTGCAAGCTTAATATCCAAAACCTTAAAGCGTTTACCATTATATCTATCTTTATTTTAATAAATTTTACTAAAATCCATAATTTTTTTCCTAGCCTAATAATTTGCTTTTTAATTCAGGGTTTTTAATATTATAAAACTGCCTTATTTTAAAAAAATATTTTTAGCAAAAAGAAAATAATATCGGATTTCTTATTAAAAATAACCATAAGGCATATCGGCTCGTGAAGCTGTTTTGCGGTAAAAAAAATCTCCAATTTTTAGCATTAAAATCCCTTTTTTAATTTTAGGCTTTTTAAATCCAAATTCCATTGAAAGCTTTTTTTAATTGGTTTTTTAACCCATACCTTAATTTCCAATATATTTGTTTGTATATTAAAAAAATGGCTTTTAAAAAATTAACTATTTTTAAAGAAAAGGCTTTTAAAAAAAATCCTTTAAAACATATAAATGATTTTTTCCAATATCCAATAGCCATATTTTCAAATATTAAATATTTGTAATTGCAATCCTTTTTTGCCTTTTGCAATTTAGTTTTTAGCTATTTTGAAAATTTATTAACTCCTAAAAATTTAACCAGCTAAAGGGCAATTAAATTCCTTTTTCCATTTGGAAAAAATATACTCTTTTTTTTAAAAATGGTTTTTAAAAATTAACCGTATATCGTCGATTTCTAAAAAAAAATTGCTTTTGTCCATTTTTTAAATTTCTTTTAAAAACTCCTTATTAATTCTATACCAATTTTATTTTGCTTTAATACCAATTTATACCAATTTAGTAATATAGCATGAATATTATTTTGCTTATATATTGCTAGCGTTTTAAAAATACATTTTTAAAGGTTTTATTTATTTGCAATATAGCTGTAATTTTAAAAAATTATAATAAATAAAAGTTTTTTCTATTTTTTTTTTGCTAATATAATTATAAAGTCAAAAGCTGCTAATTGCGTATTAAAGGCACTATAAAATAAATTATTAAAATAAGAAAAGGATATATTGCTTAAGCATTATACCGATGCCAAATAATATTAGCTATGCAAATTGGTTTTTAAATTTTAAATTTTAAGCTATGCGAAAGCTTTTAATAATTATTTACTAATTTAAATTTAAATATTATAAATTTGAATATTAAGGATATAAATTATTATTATAGAAAAAAAAAGCGAAAAAAGCTATGCATAAAAAAGCTGCGTAATTTATTTGGCAAAAAAAGAATTAAGTTAAAGCTTTTTTAAATAATAAAAAAATAGCTATATAAAATGCGGCTTTTGCAATTTAAAACTGCGCAATTAATAGTCGCTGAATTTTTAATTGCGAAGAAACTGCGCAAAAGCTTTAAAGAATTTAAGCTAAGGATTTTTTCTTAGTTAATAATATATAAATTTAAGCTAAAAATTTACAAGTATTATTTTTTTCAAAATAAAGATTTTGCGAATTTATGCTTTTAAAAAATGCTAATTAATATTGATTTTTATACGGGAAATAAAATTATATATATATAGGTATTCCGGTATATTATTAATTATAATTAAAAAAGAAAATAAATAATATTAACGCGCGTGAAAATAAAGGCATTTCCAGCCTTGGCGCTAATGCCTTCGTAGCCCCTAGCGCTTATCGGTGCACGGACTATTAAGTGGTCCGTGCCCTAAATAAATGCCTAAGGCTAAATATGCTAGGGAACTAATAAATTGGAAAGGGTTTTATATTGGAGAGAATAATTTTTAATAAATTTTTGCCTTATAATATAGATTTTTTTTAATTTATATTTTATAGTTTTTTAATTTTTTAATTTTTTAAACCAAAAGGTTTTATTTAGAAAATCGCCGATAGAATTAAAAAATATAATATTAACTGGAAAATATAGCTGTAAAATTATAAAGGATAGGATTGCAAAAAAATTTGCGAAATAAAACTATAGCAAAATGCCGTAAAAAATGGCTGCAATAATAAATATTGCAATAGACTTAGTTAATTTGGAAATTAAAGATTTAATACAATTGCTAAAAAATAAAGCGCACCGTTATGCGTTTAAAAAAGCGCTGCAATAAGGTAGTCGCAGAGCTTAATAATTGTGTTAAATAATAGTGCTTAATACAATAGTTTATTAATATCGGCGCTAGCGGTGGCGAAGTACTGGCGCTAGTGCAATGCGGGGTCACTTTTAGAGCGCAGGATCAAGATCTGCGCGCTTGAGCTGTAAAATAAAGCGTTTGCAATCTGCCGAGGATTAATTAATTAGCTGAATTGAAGAATTAAAGAGATTGATAAGAGAGTGGCAAATTTTACGCGAGGGCTTATAATCTATTAGGCACGGCAGGGATCGATTATAATAAAGTCGATAATGTCTATTTTACGTGCCAAGCGCCAGGATATATCTGGCGCCAAGCGCTAACGCTAAGCTAAGCTAGAGAAGGGCTACCGTGTGACCAATAAGAATTGGTCGCGAGGGACACGGCGCCGTTAGCCTTCATTACACGCAGCATACCAAGGACGATGGTCGAGGTACAGCTGAGCTTTTCTCATAAAAAATGGCGAACCACAAGTTAAGAGACTTTCCAACCAAGCTATGATGCCATTCGATCGAGATATTTCAAAGAACACTGAAACATGCCTCTCATCAAAGCTCCGTCACTCAAACTTCATCTAGCAGAGCCCATCACGATTCCAGACTTCCAAGGTCCTCAAGTACCTACAGACCTCCACAGTCGACGGTCCCCGCTCGAGCCTTAGCAACAGTAATAGCCCTTACTTCTTCTTTCGCTACCATTCCCTTCTCTTCAATATTTCCTGCTTCAAGTCTCTTGTTTTCCGTCTACGCATCTCATTAACCAGGTCTGGACGGCTCATACAATCACACTGCTCGTCCAGGGCCCGCAAACAAGTCTGTTTTCTACTGTTAAAAATCCATACAAACAAGTGCTTGGGGTAAGTGAGGCAGTTGGTGTTTGACCTTCACATATATACGCGTTTACGTTGAGTTTTTGGCCGCTAGAGCCCACCTAACCGCTTTCAGGAGTCTATCACCTGCCCTGCATATAAACGAAAATCTGTGGATACCTGGTATGGAGACGCTGTTGGCTTTGAAAATGTACAGTCCAGGGGTTGCGAAGTCCAACAAGTGCCAGGGTCCGCCAATCAGTACGTACGAACAGATCGATGATCACCCTATCTCTCTCACCCTCTCCCCAGCCAGTTCCTTCGCCTCCACCGTGGTGGGGAAGAAGGAATGTAGAATACAGACTGTTTTGCGCCATTGATGTCGATGGTGCTGCTGGAATCGTGAGGAAAAAGGCAGTCGATTGTACAGCAACGGCTCCCTCCCCCTGTCTCGTTTTTCTTTCTTTGACGCTGCATCTCACTTACCGTTCACCTTTGTCCGATGTTGTAGTTATATTATTGTTCCATATACCATCATAACGTCAAATATACCTGTACCTACGCTAACAAAGAAAATGGTCACAGCACATGAACAACTGGAGCGGAAAAATCCTTGGATGAACATAAAAGGTCAAAGATGGCCACCCACTCTCCGTCTCTTCTTCCCTCGGGCAGACCACGCTCGAGATTCTCGAGATTCCGATATCTAGCATCACAACTCAAAACACAATCAAAACTACCAGTAACGACGGAACTAGCACAATCACCAACAACTCTCTCTCTCTCTCAGAAACCGACATTTTCTCTCCCCCAAAAGACAAGATGTCGTACAGAAGAGGCTCAGATTACAGCCGTTCAAACTGCTACGGTGAGTCCGATCCCTACTCCAACCCAGCTGACTACAGTTCCTCAAGCAGAGATGACTACCGCCGCCCATCCTCATCCGCCCGCTACCCACCCCTCTCGAGTTCCTCCCGCTACCCGCCGCTCTCCAGCTCCTCGAACTACGAGTCCTCCTCGCGTCGACCCAGCCTGAGCATCCGCCGACCAAGCATTGACCCCTACTCCTCATCAAGTAGCTCCCGCTACCCTCCTTCCGCCTCCTCATCCTACTACCCACCCGTATCTAGCTCCTCCCGCTACACCTCTGCCTACGACTCTGCTCCTCCCGGCGGCGAGCCCAGCTACAGCAGCTATCGCCGGCCCAGCATGGGAAGTGCGGTACCACCCCGAGAGCGTGACTACCGCTCCGCATCTCCCTACGACCTGGGAAGTATGGCAAGTGCGCTACCTCCCAGAGAGCGCGACTACCGCTCCGCATCTCCCTATGACTACGAGGGGTACACGGCTCCCTCTTCTAGTTCTCGTTACGGTTCGGCTTCCGGCTACTCCTACAGTGCGTATGTCCAGCCGGCGACGTCCACAGCTGCGATGTGGGAATGCTGTCGCTGCGATTCAGAGAATAGGCTGAGTGTGGATACTTGCTACGGCTCGAGGAGAACTTGTAGACATCGGAAGTGTGCAAGATGCTACATTGTGGACGGCGACGGTCATCGGCTGAGCTACAATGATGGGAGTGCTCTGGGGGATAGGGTTATGAGGTACTAGGTGAGCGAGGGAGGTGGAGGTGTGCTTAGGAGTTGCAGCGTTTTCGGAGTCCTTCTGAGTTTCCTTTTGATTGTAAGTTGGTAGACATTGGGCGGAATTTTGTGCGCTCTGTTCGCCGCTGATAGGCCAATTGATATTTTCTTCCTCAGCTTGATATTGTTTCATTGTGATGAATGTGATTATGTGAATCGTGAAAGTAAATCCGCGAAGGTTTATATTTTATAAGCGCGGGAGTTCCAGATGCTATTCGAAGCATAGGTTTGTCGAAAATAATGTCTCCCATTGTTCCCATTGCCAGCCCCTATTCAGACCAACAATGGCAATTGTCAACAGACAATTGACTTCTCAGTACCCGCTTCCGAGTCTATTGGTCCCAATTGTGGTCATTCTCCTAGCAATAGTGTCAGTTCAGACAATGGATCTTGCGATAAGTTACTTTCACTACTCTCACTTCTTCTTCTTCTCCTCTTCCTCTGCCAAGCAAGACATTCTCATTACAACTGGTTGTAACTCAGCGATACTGTCTCTCCACACAACACAAAACACAAAACCCACACACATACACACCCTCTTCTGTCGCAAGATGTTCTCTTTCCAAGCGATCGAGCGTCATTCGCCGCAGCCCCTTCTTCTCGAGGCCTACGCGTAAGTCCCCTTTCTCAATCCCTTATCAAGCCCACCCCACTCCCCCCTATCCCCCTCCCTTCACCAACCCCCCAGCTAACCCCCACTCCCAGCCGCCACCGCCGCAACCCAACCCGCGCCACCAAGACCAAAGGTCTCGCCACCCTCGCCCGCCAGCGTCTCTCCGGAGCTCTCGGTGCCGGCTGGAACCGCCGCTTCCTCCGCAAACAGTTCCGTCGCCGCGAAAACATATCACCAGTTCCCAACTGGCTTACCTCGCCCTTTGCCCTCCCCTCCCCTGAAGTCCAGCCAATGTCGCCTCTACTGCCAATCGCTGACGTCTCCCCTGGCTCCCCCCACAACTTTTGTGAGAACTAAACGAAAGACAAGGAGCGCGAGGCACAAATGCAGAAACGAGGGGCCAAGGGCCAACGACGACGAAGACAGCCTGGTGGTGCGGCGGCGGCGGACAACAATGACGACGGCGACGATGAGCAGCACCAGCAGCGACAACAGCAACTGGTCAACACCAACGACCGCGCTCGCGCTCTCTGGGAATCGGTGGCGCAGACAGAAGCCAATGCGACAATCGCCCTCGGCGTCAACGGCCTGGGCTTGCCCTTCATCGCCCCTCCCACCGCCGAATATTCGCAGCGCGGCAGCATTCTCGAGCGCCGAGCGCGTGCTTGGAGATTGGCGGGAAGGCCAGAGATGGCGAGAGACCGCTTGGCGGGAGTGGTGACGGCGGATTTGTGGGGTGGGACGAGGAGGACGTCGAGATGGACGACGAGATGGGCGGTGAAGCGGACGAGGATAATGGGGGGGAAGTCGAGGAGGTGATGGAGACTGGCAGCAGTAGCCAGAGTCCGGGAAGACAAGTCCGACGGGAGCGTGAAGGGCTATGTTTCCCCAAAGCTCGGAGTGTGAGGCGTCTTCTCGGCTCTGGCTGGCTGGCCAGCTGACTGGTGTGATGGGATGGAGTTGGGAGTTTGGGGATTCGGTTTTTTTTTCTGGTTTCTGATTTTATGGAGACTTGTGGCGATGGGCGCTGGGTCTGGGACGCGTTTACGTCTTAGAGTATAAGCTCCCGATTGTATTGCAGTTTCTTTCGTTAATGACTGATACCATTTTGAGACGTCTGCTGTGAATGGGGTGTTGAAATATGGAGAAGTACAACATGACTAAACTGGGATATGCGGTAGTGCTATTGATGGCTGCCATCCTGGGACCCAGCACAGCTCGAGGTCAGAATGCATACCTGCATTTGCGACACTGAAAAACTTGTGAAAAAAACTCATGGCAAGTGAAATGTGATCTCAGAATTGCCTAAAGAAACATCCGATGATATGTCTGCCGTCTATGCTACCAGCAATCCAGCCAATGCCCGACCCCTGCGCCCAGCTCCTCTCCCATGACCCAATATACAATCTGGTTCCTACCCTAGAAAAACCGTGTAATCACTAGAGAAATGTGCCGCGTCTAGTAGAATTCGCCACTGAGCCACCTGTTAAGCATCGACAGCGCCGGCTCAGGCTGATCCATAGGCACCATGTGACCAGCAGCAAAGACTTGCATAAAGGTGAAGTTGCCACTCGACTTGACCTTACCCCACTTCTTGCCATCCTCAAGCTGCAAATCACTGAGCTCGACCTTGTTGAAGGCCTTCTTACCGGGCCACTCGAGAGCCTCGGTCCAGGCGTGGTTTCCGAGCCAGTTGCAGATGAAGTCGGCGTCACCGGCGTAGATGAGGACTGGGATCTCTTCCAAGATACCGGGGACGAGGCGGTGGAATGGCTGCATCCAGTCGCCTTGGAACAAGAAGTTGCGGTTGATGTCAAAGTTGCAGCTGTCGTAGCTGGAGACTTCGGCGCCGACAGCAGCCTTGACGGTCTCGTCGTTCAACCAATCGCTGATCCATCCAAGAGCGGAGTAGCAGAGGTTGCTATCGTCCTCACACTTGCTTCGGACATCGTAGACGTTCTGGAAAACTTGATTAGCGCAAAGTTAATGACAGTCAATGTGACATCGGCTTACCTGGCCAGTCCTCTGATAAGGACCAATCATGGCGTTGTTACAGTAGATGCTAGCAGGTACGCAGGACCAGACACTCTCGCTGTTGTAGCAGTTCTGGATCAAGCTCTGGCATCGAGGAAGAGCGTTGTCCATAGCTTGACACTCGCTCTCGCCCAAGACGGCAGGCCATCCTCCATCACCGCAAGCCATGGGCCTGTAGTGCTCGTATTGAGTCAAACCATCAGTCAGACCGTTTCCGATCAGGACAGACTTGAGGTTGATGTTGCGGTTCTTGTGAGAAAGGATCTCAGAGGCGAAAACGGGAATGTAGTGACCGGCGTACGACTCTCCGGCGATGTGGAAGTCCTGCTTCGCGTATTCGGGGAATTGAGAGAAGAAAAGGGTCATCAACGCGTAAACATCCTTGCCGGCTGCGACAGTGTTGCTAACCGAGCCACCGCTGTAAGAGTATCCGACGTTGACAGGCTGGTCGAGGAAGATGACGGAGGCATTTGCGTTCCACGAGTAGGGGTTGTTGTGAAGCTTGAGGTTCTTGTCGATACTGGATGGACCAAGCTCGAGGAACAGACCGGTCAAAGAAGAGCATCCAGGTCCGCCGTTGAGCCAGAGAACCACGGGGTCGTTCTTGGGGTCATTTCGAGATTCGAAGAACCCTAGAGGTAATATCAGCACTGAGCATCGTCTTGCAAAAGGCGATGTCCGACTTACAGTAGAACAAGTGCTTATCGTTTGCCTCATCATCGAGGTAGCCACTGTATTGCTTGACCGTATCAACACCAAGAGCTTTAGGATCAACCTTCTTGGCGCGGAGGTTGTAAGTATCAAGCTTGCCATCAACTTGGCGGTGCTTCTCGCCGTTGGCAGTCTCGGTCCAGACACTCTGGACATCTGCGCCCTTCACGACGTAGTCCCAGTGGCTGTCGGGTTTCCTGGTATTAGGCTTGGGCGAGCTGAAGAACTTGGCCTTGCTCATCTCCTCTGGGAAGAAGGCGGCGACCTCCTCCCAGATGTCCTTTGCCTCGGCGGGGATGTTCTTGATGCTCTCGGGGAGCTCGCTGAGCATCTTGGACCAGCCATCGACGGCAGGCTTGACAGCTTCGTCAACGGGCTTCTGGAGCACCTGCTGCTGTTGATTAGCAGCAGCAACCGCAGCGCCAAGCAGTACGGTGGATGCGAGAAGCTTCATGATGAGGAGAGTAGAAGTGAAAGTTGGATGATAAGAGAGATGACCAGCTTCACCGGTGTGGATGAAGACGGATCAATGGAAGATGAAGAGAAGAATGGGAGAGAGGAGACGGGGAGATAGCTGATAGCTGTCGCTGTGGGGAAGCTTGCGGGCACGATGACATCCGAAAGCAGATAGGTACATGCAAGGTCCAAGCGCGGCCCCAGCCGGTCGTTGCGCGGCGACCAATCGTGCTGCACCACAGCGACCACACCAGACCACCTGATCAGTATGTGATCACACAAGGGTCTCAGCCTGGATCCAGCCGAAGAAGGTTAGATACTATATTTGAGTCGACGTCTGAAGCGAAGAAGTAACGAAGAGAAATATTCCAAGTACAAGTAAAACGCCGCTGGAGAAATACTGCGCCAGTAGCGGAACTCGAGGATTCGTCGCGCAAAATCGTGGGACAACTCGACGAAGACTCGCAGCAACACAAGGTCCCCCAACCGCCACGATGCCCGTAGGCGTGTTCCAAGTACGCCACAGTCCCCAGTATCCTCACGACCGCTCAATCCTAACTGTCTTCACAGCCCTCCAACCAAATCAGGCTCACCAACGTCTCTCTCGTACGGCTCAAGCGCGGTAAGAAGCGTTTCGAAATCGCCTGTTACAAGAACAAAGTCCTCGAATACCGCACCGGCATCGAGACCGACCTCGACAATGTCCTCCAAATCCCCTCCGTCTTCCTCAACGTCTCCAAGGGCCAGACCGCGCCCGCCGCCGACCTCGCAAAAGCTTTCGGCAAAGACACTCCCATCAATGACATTATTTTGGAAATCTTGAATAAGGGCGATTTGCAGGTTGGCGAGAAGGAACGACATCAGGAGATTGAGAGGGTCAGG
Organism: Cyclaneusma minus; assembly: GCA_037179335.1. NCBI lineage: Eukaryota > Fungi > Ascomycota > Leotiomycetes > Marthamycetales > Marthamycetaceae > Cyclaneusma > Cyclaneusma minus. The sequence goes on along the minus strand of JAKZHN010000001.1, from coordinate 1,519,988 downwards.
AATGAGGTCGTTAGTATCGTGGCGAGCAAATTGGTCGACCCGAAGAGTAAGAGAGTGTACACGACGGGGATGATTGAGAAGGCTCTGGATATGCTGAGTGCCCAGGGCGCGCAAGCGCAGCAGGCCGAGAAGTCCAAGGAGGGCAGTGGCAGTGGTACGGCCACGCCTACATCGACAACTGAGCCCGGTGATGCGAAACCTGTTGCTGCGGTGCCGAAGAAAGAACATCTGTGGACAGGAGTGGTGACTACGAAGAGCGCGAAGAGTCAGGCGCTGGAGGCTATGAAGGCCTTGATCGCATATCAGCCGATTCCCGTGGCGAGGGCGAGGATGAGACTCCGTATTACGTGCCCGACAAATGTCTTGAAGCAGTCTGCTAAGTCGGCTGCTCAGGCGAAACCGGGAGAGCCGGAGGCGGAGGGGGAGGAAAAGACGAAGGGTACTGTCAAGGACCGCATTCTGGGCTACGTCGAGCAGATCGAATCCCAGGATGTCATGGGTTCGGAATGGGAACTGGTTGGTTTCGTGGAACCAGGTGCTTTCAAAGGCCTGGGAGACTTTATCGGTGGGGAAACAAAAGGACAAGGACGCGTCGAGGTGCTGGACATGGCTGTTACGCATGAGGATTGAGGCTTCTGGAAGCATTTAGCAAGCATACTCGGCGTCGGCGGTATATCAACTGATTGGCATCCCTCCACTTCATAACGACCGTTCATAGTGAACATCTTCGGGTGTTCGACTAATATGAAATCCATCAAGACTCAAGTAATGTCTGGTTTGACTATTTTTCCCTGCTCCTTGTCGGCTAAAAAGAAAATCTTGGTATTTCGTACTGCAAGAGAAAGCACAAGCCGTCGAGCAACGGCAACGCCGAGTTTAACCATCTAACCATCGCATATGCAATAATGGATCGTGCATACGTCCTTGTCACAAGTTGTCACGCTCGCATTTGTGGAGAAGATGTAGTTTTTGTTCAATGAAGAAGTTCGATTGGACTTGATGTGATGTGTATTACATCTGACCTAGGCTCATGCCGAAGCAGCCTAAGCAGTATGCAGCCCAATGTGAAAGACGACCGCAATGCCACACTCCATCCAGCCGTAAACCCCAAACCCGCAAATGCTTAACCACCCTTCTTCTTGGACACACCGACGGTACGACCTCTGCGACCGGTCGTCTTGGAGTGCTGACCACGGACACGGAGACCCCAGAAGTGACGAAGACCACGGTGGGCGCGGATCTTCTTCAGGCGCTCGAGATCCTCACGGAGCTTGGAGTCGACACCGTTGGCGAGAACCTGGCCATCCTTGCCATCGACGATATCGCGTTGTCTGTTGAGGAACCAGCCGGGGATCTTGTACTGGGTGGGGTTCTGGATGATGGTGACGATTCGCTCAAGCTCTTCGGAGGTAAGTTCACCGGCGCTGGGATCGAAATGTTAGTTGGAGGCTCGGTGCCACTGGATTGTATGCGCATGCGTACCGCTTGTTCAAGTCGACATCGGCCTTCTTGCACACCAAGTTGGAGTAACGACGTCCGACACCCTTGATCTTGGTCAGGGCGTACATAACCTTCTGCTTTCCCTCGACGTTGGTGTTGAGCAACCGCAGAATCTGGAGTCGACATTAGCAAATTGGCCTCGTCGCAGCTGGCAGCGCACCAGATGGTGCAGCAGCATTGAGCAGGAGGAGTCGCAGGAAAGGCGCAGACGTACGAACTGGAAGTTGCTCTTCTCTCCGCTGACGAGCGACATGATGGGCGACTGTTGTTGGTGTCGCTATCGTGTCTGTTCGCGCTGGGTGCGTGGAGGTTCAAATCGATCCTTAGGTCAGATGTCGCTTCTCGATCTTGGGGAGACAGTTTCGCGCTATCCGAGTTCGGCCTAGCGTTAAGGGCTATCTGCCCTCTCCCTTCTGGCGCCTGCACGTGATATCCAAGGCCCGCATGGCCCGTGCCCGCAGCTGCACGCGAGACTTCACGATTTCCAGAATGGAGAACTTCATCCTCACATTCATCTCCAGACGCAAGAAAAATACGAAAACCCAACGGCTTGTGCTTGCTTGTGAAAATTTTCAGATCTTTGAATCCACAACAATTTCTCCCTCGTGATGGACTCCAGACCTCGCAGTTCCAGAGGAGTTTCAGCAACCATGGATTCGGCCACCGCTTTAGATTCAGTTACACTCTGCTTTGCTACATATCTGTATATGACATCTCAATATGCATATTTTCGGAATGCCATCAAAAGAAACATTATCCGGAAGCCCGGGAGGCATGAGCACTTTGCTCTCGGGAGCCGACTTCTCTGGCGCCCAGACTTCCGCATAGGATTTGGAATTGTCTTCCAGGTTTGTTGACTCTATTCTTTGGTGCTTTCTCTACTCCGGATCCGTGGGTTCAAGTCGATAAGATGTCTTGCTAGTATATCCGTTCAACTCCTCGACAATATTGAAGACCCCTCTGCCTTCCCTGATCAAGCATCCATACATTTATCTCTTTCGTTTTCGTTCAGCCTGAAGCTCAAACCCAAGCGCTGGGCCAATCTTGCAGCCGTCATGTCAACTTCACTTTTTGTTCGGGAGATCCCATCAAACTAACTCGAGACTGAGTGGCGCCAAAACTTATCTCCGTGCCAAATATTCAGTCTGTTATGATGGTATGACAAGCCACTTGCATGGGTCTTGTTGAGATTCTCTTCACATCATGCCGGGACGGTTTGGTATGAGTCTCATGGGGCTTGGCAAACGTCGAGTCTTGTAGCCGGACCCAAGACCTGACAAGCTCACTACTTGGATACATGGAACTCTTCCAGCCATGGGGACAATTCCTTGGCACATTTTCTCGGTTTTCTCTGCGGGTTTGGATGATCAGAACGACTCGAAAGGGCTCACCTCGCTGCTATCATTAGAAGTCATTCAACCCAACTCCGCGTGCCCGAAATGTTGGGTATACTGAAGGATTTCAACTATTGTCGTAGTAGCATACCAGACTACCTGCCCATATCAGTGGCTAGCAAGTGCCCAGCCGTTTCAAGATGTGTCATCCCAACGCCGGATGGGTTCTTGTGTCTCAACTCTCGCCCGACCTCGCCGGCAGGTGTCAATGCCGTGAGAACGATGCCACGCCTGTCACTCTGGATGGCATGAATGAGCTCCCCAGAAAGATCACCTGTCTTGGCGAAGCTTCTTTCTGACCTTATTCCTGTGGCGATCCAATTCTCTGACCATGAGCTTAATCCAATTAAGCTCGGAAGATTTTCCTGGGGTGTCTGAAGTCGGGAACATCTCATCCGGTAAGAACCGTCTTCCGTTCTGGCCCTCGTACAGGAGTCCAGCACTTGAACCTGCTGTCTGTTGTGATGGTATAAATCTTGGTGTTGCCCCAGTCTCATCTACTATCTTCTCCACTTATTCGCTCCTTACATTCGCTCTTTCTATAATATCAGGCTACTTTGACAGTGCCTCTTACATTCTTTACATCCACCCTATTAATCACTACCCGCCTCAGTCCCTGCAACAGTACTCCGGAACCACTCGCCTATCCTAGAACGAAACGATTCTTCAAAGCATCTTCAAAATGCAGTTCCCTTGTTACAGCGCTGCGGTCCTGAGTGTGTTGTCTGTCGCACTTGCAGGTAACGACAAGTCTCCATCCGTATACCTACAATACTAACACGGCCAAAGCTCCTCCTCTGCCACTCAAGTCGCATGTGGTCAGTCGGGAACTCACCAGCCGAGGCCTGATCTTCGACCCATTGGGCCTCTCAAACCTCGATAGAGGAAACAGAGATAACCGAGATAACCGAGGACACTCGAACTCGAACTCGAACTCTGCCATCGTCATCGAAGATGAAACAGTGGAGCAGACATTGACTGAGGTTCAAATTGGGTCCGAAAACCAGCTTGTCGAACTTATTCAGCAGCAAGTCGACGTCAAGAAGGAAGTCATCGTCGCCCAGAACAATGTCCGCCGAAACCACTTCGCTAACGTGTTCCAAGATGTTGTGAGTAATATATCGATGCTTTCAATGCGAATCTCTTTTATGTCTAACTGTTCCAGCAAACCGTCGTCACCGTCGTTACCGTCGTAGTTGACGCCCGTGATCAACTCAACATCAACACGCGGTATCTGTGCAACGAGATCCTCGCCAACGAACTCATTCAGCAAGAGCAGCAGAAAGTCGTCATGGTCACCGAACTTCAGACTATGACGATCCTCGCCCTCCCCACACAAGCCTCTCTTCAACTGGGAAATCTTCTCGGAAATGCGACAGCCACTGGTTCTGCTGCGTTGGCTACCGGCAGCGGCAGTGTTGCCAGCGACGCAATTGCACAATTGATGCCATTCGGATCGGCGCCCCCTTCGTCCCAGTCCATTTTCATGGACCCGGCGGCCATCATCGAAGAAAACCAGTCGCTGTATATTGAGCAGATCTCTGTGGATGGCGGGGTTTTGGCAGAGAGCGTGGCAGAGTCGCAGACACAGACTGAAAGCCTGAGTGAGAACTTGGGTGGGAATTTCGGTGAGAAGTTTGGCGGCATCTTGGGCGGTATCTAACTTAAGTCTTGCCGGCTGTGGTTGAAGACATGATGTCGGGAGTGCGCGGTCATAATAGATCAGAGCGGAGTTGGGGGTCCTGGACTGGTTCCAAACCATGGTAGAGCGCACAACGAGGGTGGAACTTCATCAAGTTATTCATAATTCACAATTTTGAAAAGACTCTTCGGTCCTTGTGTGCTGAAGGTCTTCCACCATTACTACCTAGACATATGGCCCAACTCTGGTGCCATTCCTGTTTCTCCCAGCCGATGCGCCATACCAGCACAAGCTGAAGGACCCCAAAGTCCCCATCTCGCTCCCCATACCTAATCCGGACCCTTTCCAAGGTCTGACCAACTCCTGACGCCAAGTGGTCGATTCATAACACGTGTCTTCTGTTTACACATTACCATACATCCGCACTGTCGTCATTTACAACCCCCGCCAACAAGCCTGCCCCTCCAACAACCTCTCCCTTCCCCCATCCACATCTCAGTTGCTCATCATCTTTCACCACCTCTCAGAACTCTTACTTCTCGTCGTCCTCGGACTGATGGGCTCCCCCTCGCCCTCGTCACTCTGACCCCAATCACTCTTCGTCGACAAACTCCACTTCTCGAAGTCCGCATGCAGCTGCAGTGCCCGCTTGCTCAGTGGCCTCACACTCTCCCGTCTCGGCTTCATCTTTTTCTGGGGACTCAACGGCTTGATAACGCTTGCCGCCTTACGTTTCTCGTCCGCCATATCAGAATTAGATTTTGCCTTCTTGGCAGCGGGAAACTTTGTACGTGTTGGAAGTGCCGGAGGCGATCGTGGTGGAACTGGTGGAGCGGAGGGAGATGAGAGGGCGCTTCGTTTGCGGAAGCGGAATGGGAAGGAGCGTGTTGATGAGGTGGGTGATGTCTCGAGATCGGGTGAAGTGGGAGACGGCGGGCAGGCGACGCAGATGGTTTCGTTGGTGCCGGCTACCTTGAAAGGAACGAAGTTGCCGTCTACGGTTGTTAGGTCTCCAGGGAAGACGGGGGAGGTCGGTGAGGGCATGCTGTTCTGAGAGAAGGATTTGGTGAAGCGGATGGTGAAAGTCATGATTAGGTAGGTACTTTTGTTTTGATTCGATCTTGACGATCGCTGCTTGAGTTTGCTCCAAGTTCAAGATCGGAAAGATGGATAGCGAGATCGTGTTCGATTTTGTTTGATGAGTGATTTAGGTACCTGGGGAGCAGGAATGGGGGCCAGGGGTTCTTTTTGATCTACATGTCCGATAAGTTGACAGGCGCATTGTGGCTTTCATGGAATGGTCCGGTCCCTGGTCCTCTCAAGAGCCACCGGCTTGGGGGCTTTTGGTAATGGAAAGTTGCGGTCCGTTATCACGTTCGAGAGTCATAATCACGGACCCAGATCTGGTCTGGCCCAGGTTTGTGACACAGCCGGCGCTGCTAGGGCCGCATAGTGCTTGGTTGAGATGTGTCGAGGCGTGTCCGAACTAAGTTGATTGACCTGTATCACTGGTAGCCCATTGGTTCCCCCACATAAGTGTGAGCCCCCTAGCGGAGCGGTACCAGGATAACAGTGGGTTGGTCGAGGCGAGGTGACGGCTGACAGCCCCGACTTCCGAGATTGCGGAAGGCGTAAGGAGCTAGTTACGGCTCTTGTTGTATTTGTAAGATTTACTTTGTACCTAGGTAGTAATAGATAGCTCCTCGTGTGCCTACTACTTTAAACATTCGCTTCGAACACAGAATCAAAGATAGGCCAAGTTCACAGTGTCATCCCTGCTAGATTATATGTCAAGGTAAGTGGTTTTGAGTCTCCTGGTAGGTGCTCTAGTCCGTTGCAACTCCATTAGGTAGGAATCACGGTGTCTCATCGACCAGGTCACCACAGCATACCTAGGTAGGTATCCTGGGTAAGAAACAGCCATGGACCTCCAGTCGCAACTAGCTGGCATACCTAGGTAGCAACGTTGAACGACTGGGGAGACTCAGACAGAGATTCTTATTTCCCAAAGCCATGCATTACCGGCCGGGCTTGTTCGACATTTCCTTTTTCTTAAAAAAATAATAATAACAAAAAACCATGGAACACAGAAAGAACGCGAGAACGATTCCAAACGAGAAAGCCAGAGTTAATTAGGCAAGGTATTCATCAAAATGACGAAAGAACCTGCCAACCCAGGATGTCGCGGTCCGGCATCGTGGTTAGGTTGGCAGGAAGAAAAGTCTCTAGGGCTTTTGTTATCCGATCGGAGGCTGAGGGAGGAAAATCCAGGTGCTTAGGTATCCAGCGGCAAATCCCCTACCGGGGTCGAACTGTGAGTCTCTCCCTCGGGCAAGGATTGACACTGGTGAATCAATTTCAATCCTTAACGGGTCACACCGCCAGACCCGTTTCTCAGTTTGAAGTCTGCACGTTTAGGTACGATTAGCGCTTTCAACTACCTGGTAACCCAATACTCTGTCCGCCCGGCTCGCCTCTTCCCCACGTGATGTCGGTACCCTCAGCAATCACCTGTCAAAGTCTGTGAGCATGTTCGTTATGCCTGCATAGGTACTCAAAGCTTTGATATGATGCTTCCCAGTCCGATTCCGAAGGGAAAAGTCTGCGACCTCTAAGTTTTACGGTCCTATGTACTGCTGGCCCATCAATATTACGCGCATTTGTAAAGTCCTTCATGGTGAAAACCATGCCTGCTGGATGACATCTCTCCGCTGATCCCGTACCGCCGGCTCCACGCCCCCTCCATCCCCCCTCCTCTTCATCGCCTCCCTCCCAATTTCCTCCTCCAACCCCACATACTCACACGGCGGCATCCCCCACCTCTCTACCGCCCTCTCCTGCTCCTCCCTTCTCTCCCCCTCATCCTCGAACTGCTCCTCCAACCCCAATACCTCCCTCCAACTATCCTTCATATTGCAATCCCGCCACCCCGCCTCCGGCCCCACCCGCAACTCAAACCTTTCCAACCCCCTCAACCCCTTAAGCACATTCCAACTCTCCCTACTAACCGGTTCCCACGACCGCTTTGCAAAAGGCCCCCTCGGATCCTGGATCCTGATATCCATGCGTAGGTTTTTCAAATTCTGTAATCCGACTAGCAAGCGGAAAGCATTTCCATATAATCCATCACACGGATACAAATCAGTACCGGGGCGTTTCAGCCCGCTGATATAAACGTGTCGAATCATCGCTTTCGTCGAATCACTAAGGCTTTCGCCCCATTCTAACCACTCCATTGGCGTGCGGAACTCAAACACATTCGCTTTATAGAATAGCTCCTGGCCAATAACATTCTCGTAAATGGCATAGCAAGTTTGAGACAACGCACTAGCAGTTGTCGCGGTTGTTTTGGGCTTGTAAACCGAAGAAGTGCCGAGGATCACATTGCCTTTTTTGGCAAGATTCCATTTGTAACGCTTGGAGGCTAGGATGGTCTTGGTGGGGAATTTTGGAGTCACAGCCCATGTGTAGATCTGGGTCTGTAGCTCTTGTGGTAGACTGAGTAGGCGGGAGCTGGTTTGGGGCGCGTAGGAAATGGTGGTGTTGGGGGTTTGCGTGGAGGCGTTGCTAGTACGGGGATTCGTGGAGTGTGTGGAGGAGGTGATGTGAGGGGTGGCGGCGGTTGCGCGGTCGTTGATGAAGAGCTCCACGAGTTGGCGTTTGAGACGGAAGTATTGGGGAGCAGCGGTTTGAGTTGAGGAGGAGGTTGATTGAGATACGGCCTTTTTAATAGTGGCGTCTTCTAGACTCAGATTCGAGATCGCTGCAGGGAGGTCTTCCGCCGCGGTTGCAGCGTTCTGGTCGTCGATCTGTGGAGATTGGCCTGGTTCTGGGGGTGTCTGCTTCCAATGTCAGCGTCTGTATACTCTGAATCGGAGCATTTCAGAATAATATTCTAACCATCTTAGCTACACAATGCCGTATTCCACCGCTCGATTGAGGTGTCTGTCTCTGTTGTTGTTCGAGGAGTTTGTTTACGGTAGAATCGGGGTCCAAGCAACAAGATAAATACCCCGCGAATCGCCCCCACGTTCGATCGGACTTCTAGGGTCTTAGGACTCCGAGCGCCCGGAAGGAACTCCGGACGTCGAAAAGGGGAAGCTGCACGACGTGAAGCTTCAGCACTCGGGAGGATCGGCGAATGTTACGCATCAGCCTGCGAACATTGACAGAGGCTTCAGTTGTATGGCGGTACGGGCAAGGAGTAAGCAGTTCATCATGGGATGGCCCATCGCTTCACCGGTGACGTTGAAGCAGTGAATTGAACTGGATATGACACAAATGCAAGCTCTCGGTCCAACCGAGGTTTCCATCGACGACTCAAGATAGATCGCACAAGCGATCTAGTACTGCATTTGCTTTTCTACTCTACATCGTCCTGGTATAGACTATTTAAATGCACAGCTCTCCCGTCCCGAAACAGCGGACCTTACAACACCCGTGACCAACTAACTGGTACCACTGACAGCAAGCCTACAACGAGTCAGCAAAAGGTCAGTAGTAGCAACGGCATATCGACTTACTTCATTAAGTGGTCCATAAAAGTTTGCAATGACACGTCGTCCGTGAAGATGGTTTGTGCGTTTTGAGAAACGCCGTAGGCGCCAGATGTGTGTGTCGTTGACGGGTTCAGCTTAGAGAGCAGGAAACGAGCTTGAGATCCTCCTGCATCACAGACGATGAATCGCGGGAGAGGGAATCGGTCAGTGATGAGTTCCTACCAACTATTAGCATATAATCCACTATCATGGAACACGAGCCTTCTTACCCTCGCGTCTTCCTTGGGCTGCTCAAGGAGTGCGGCGAAGTTTTCATAGCCTTCCTGATCTTGGTAACCCGCCTTCCTCCATTCTGCAATCGTCTCACCGTGGAAGATGAGGATGTGGAAGAATGTGTCGAGCAAGAGAATGTGCGTTGGCTGGATTGAAGTTGAGTCAAGCAGCACTGGCTGACTGCCCTCTTGATCGAAAGTGTACGAGTCCAGAGTAGGTTGGATCATGATCAGGGAGTTGCTGACGTCTTCATGGTTCAATACATGTCGGTAGAAAGCCGTCTCATCTGGAGAGTTGTTGAACACCTGCAGAAACTGACTTCTCCTCAGATGGAACATGAACTGTGGGTACAGTGTGAAGTTTTTCTCCAGGCGGAAGGATGTCGGGTCATCCTTGCGGTAGTCTGCGAATTTCGAGCAAAGTCGAATTAGCATTCTGTCGACCCAGCGTAACACATCAGGTCCGTCATCAACTTCCGCCTTGAACACAGCAATACGTGACATGAGAACTGCTGCAGCTTCCTGATCGAAGGATTGCGCAACAGCTGGATCACCCGCTGGACCACTCAAGTTACGTGCGACAGTCGTCACACGCAGGTGGAATTGACCAGAGGAGTGCTGGTAGTAAGTGAGGAACTGCATCATGGCCTTTTGAGGCGTTTGCTGGTGTTGTGCCGGGCCTCCTTGGCTTGCAATCTCGAAGTAGATTCCGTAACTGGCGTTCGGGTCGATACCGCACATCTTCCAGGAGCAAGTATTTCCGATACCACACTCGGTTTCTCCCACTGATGTCGATTTCTTGTTCATCGACACAGCATGACCAATCAAACCCGTCACCTTCAACTCCTTAGTCGTCAAAACTTCCAGCGATGCGTTGAATCCCATCAACAAGTTGTCGTTCTCATCCTTCTCGAATACGCGAACGAAAGATTGCTTGAACATGGACGAGGTAAAGCTATCGGTCAAGATCATGTGTCCGCCAGTGGAGTTTGATAGGCCCTTCATTTCCAGTAATCCCACCTGATCCAAGCATCCGGCAAATATGTCAATGATATGGCCATTGTGAGCAGCCCGCTTTGCAAGGTTGTCGTAGAACTTGGTTGCCTTCTTGTAGTACTTGATATTGTCGCGATCAATATCGTGATGCGATCGGATAGGCTCCCTCAACTCGGGGCCTACAACAAGTCCAGGACCTTCTGTCGCAGGACCGCCCGCGAAGAGCATAATGCGACCTCCAGCATTTTGGAAGGATGATTCCAAAAGTCCAACGGCAACACTCAAAGCAACACCAGTACATCTCAGATTTCTCCGGTCATTTGCGACTGGCCACGGGTCCCTTTGCAGTTGCTCCAGAGCTTTGGTGAGTTGGAATTCGCATTGCTGAACAGGCAGGAGGAAACGGGTGGCAGCTCCCATGGGAGGCATCGGTCGGCCTGGCATTGGTTGTGGCATGCCAGGGCGCAGTCCAGGGGCTGTCAGACCAAGCATCTCCTGAACTTGTTTTGCAGCATAGTCTTTACTGCCGCGGAAAACGAACGACTTGGCGCATTCTGTGTAGCCAATTTCGTGAACTTGGGTCTGGACATTTTGTCAGTACCCCTCAATTATAGCAGATCTTGAATCCAGCATACCATTGTGCCAAAGGTGATCAAGCCAACCAAGGCATTCTCGGGCAACAAGCTCAAGCTCATAACCAGAGACTCCTTCAAGGCGGATAGACTGTCATCCTCCTGGCAGGTATCCACGACATAGAGGAAAATAGGAGGGCTGGGCGCCGGCCGTGGGAGGCGGTACTCGATGGTGGTATTCGCAGGGTGGAGTTCGGGCGGTATGGCACTCGCGGTAATGTCTTTGTAGTGAGGAGGGAGAGGATTCCGTGACAGGCAGAAGGGGCAAATCCATAGACGTGCGCGCACATCGACTTGGCTAGAGGATAAGAGCGTCAGGAGCTAGTCTGAAAAGTGAAGGCGACTCGAAACTCACCAGTAAGGGTTGAGAACAGCCTTGCAGGGTTGCTTGCAGACGACCGGCTCGAATGGGAGGGGTGCGGTGTCTGGCCTCTCTTTCAAGGGAGTGTACAGAGCGCCGATGGGGACAACGAGGCGGGATGCCTCCTACTCAACAGTTAGTTAAAGCGCCAAAGCACCAGAGTCTTGAAAGATAACACCGACCATACGAGTGCTGGGGATGACATTCCAGCTCAAGCGGAGGCCGTCCTTATCCTCGATGTCGCTCCATTGCTCCTTCAAGGCCTCGTGATCCATAGCTCGGGATGATGATTATGCGCTCCAGGGGGAGTGTAGGAAAACGCGCGCAGAGCTGACTCGGCTCAATCGGCAGGAATTCTCAGGCTGCTCGTCGTGGATTCGAGGTGCTGAGGGGCATGGTCCGAGGATGGGGAACTCTCTCGGTGGACAGGTTGTCAATCCAGACATGAGGAGCCAAGTTCTGGCCTTAACTGCAGCCGGTGTCTGCCCGGTGGCTGCACGGAGCGGCGCCAGGCCGCCACGCCAGGCCGCCGCGCTAATTTTCCCATCAAAACATCAACAAGTCAATCCTGGCGCCACCTTCCTTTTCTTTCTGCACCGCCAGCTACAACATTACTTAATCGACAACCTCGAGCGCTACCTCACGATGAGGTTGTTTTCGCGCTGGCGCAGAGTAAAGCACAACCTATTGCTGGGCGCCCGCGTTTGACGGTCGTTCCGATCTGCAGGAAAACGCGGGAATCAGTGCAGGTTAAATTCTACCATCGCTCATATGCTGAGTTGGCTGCTCGCTCTCAGTCTGGACTCGCTGGAGCGGAGAGAAGGTCCTCCAGACTTCGGGTCTCTCGCAAAAGTCCGGGTCTCTCGCAAAAGTCCAGGTCTTCTGGCGGACGAGATCTGCCACTCAATAATGGGACTCCTTGAGATTTTCAAATTGTTCTACGTGCGAACCGCCACATCGGAGCAGATAGACAGAGAATGACTAGAAATACTATCCTTGATTGTTCAAAGTCTGAAATATCCCCAATCGTTGAAGACATTCTCAATAATTGGGAATATTCAGTTCCGAGTTCTTCGCATGCTGTGATCCATCTCTCATATAATGTACTCTCATTTCGGACTTCTCAAATAGATGTCTTTGCGAGTGCTAGATACCACGAGTATAGTTTGTAATGCGCTAGCCGAGTCTCGGCGGGATATCGGCCCGTGGCCCAGGCGAGGCCACACAACTAGATTTTAGAAATTCAACACCAAGTCCAGACTTGGAACCTCGACGTCGACAAACCACCCTTCTCCACACCACCGAGAACGTACAGCCACCGCCATCATGCGTGAGTCGCCTTGTGCCAGATGCGTCGATCGATTGAAGAGGATGCTAACTTTGCTGCAATCCAGCTCCCAAGCTCGACCCCAATGAGATCAAGATTATGTATGTCTGCGCAAAGCCTTCCATCTCCATCGCGCACGATCCCTCGATCACCAGCGACGTGTATATGAAACGCCTGCTGACTCTGCTCGAATAGCCACTTGAGGGCAACCGGTGGTGAGGTTGGAGCTTCCTCCGCTCTTGCCCCCAAGATCGGTCCTCTCGGTCTGTCGCCCAAGAAGGTCGGAGAAGATATCGCCAAGGCCACTGGTGACTGGGTAAGGGAATCCGCGCTCATGTGCGAAAGGCAGCACTGACAGGCTTCGCTCTCTAGAAAGGATTGAGAGTCACCGTCCGTCTCACCATCCAGAACCGTCAAGCCGCAGTCTCCGTTGTTCCCTCCGCATCGTCCCTCGTCATCAAGGCCCTGAAGGAGCCTCCACGCGACCGCAAGAAGGAGAAGAACATCAAGCACAGCAAGTCGGTTACCCTCGACGAGATCATTGAGATCGCACGAACAATGCGATTCAAGTCGCTCGCAAAGGAGCTGAAGGGCACAGTCAAGGAGATCCTCGGCACTGCTTTCAGCGTAGGCTGCCAGGTTGACGGAAGGAGCCCCAAGGACGTTTCTGATGACATTGAGGCTGGAGAGATCGAGAGTAAGCTACAACGAGAATGCCATTTAGGCTTCTGGCTTCCTATGCTAACTCTGCTACAGTTCCGGATGAGTAATGGTTCTGCTAGGTCAAGGAGTTTCTTCCGACGTGTATTCAGGGCAGTCTGCGTCACCCAATGCTTAGACAGGCTATTGCATTAGGTTGAATTGAATCCTGAAAACGCACGAATGAACTGCCATCTGCTGTCATGCTCTGGTGCATTACATGTGTGTGTTCACCGTCCGGGAAACTTACCAAATGTTACTACCCATGCTCTTCTCCCCGAACACAGGTTCGATCTGTGATATGGGTATTTGGAACCGACGAGGACGACGGCCTGTCTGGCGTTCGATAACACCGCAGTATACTCTACGAAAGCCGGGATGTCCGTGTCTTTGCCTGGACACGTTTGGGGTCTGCAAGAAATCCTGGTATCAGCTATCAGGCGTGGTCATCCGGTAACAGCATTGCGAGGGATTGAGTTGATCCCGAGATCTAGCATCAAGACTACGCGTTCAATTGAGTTTACCAGGCCGGACCACACGTCTCCTTCGGACACCGCTGGCCAAGTTGACTTGGGCTTCTCTAGCTGTCCTTCAGTCCAGCAGCTATTGGGTCCCGGAGAGGCATGGGAAGCCAACTTGAGAAGGGATCATCCCGTGAAGGGTCGAATGGCTGTAGCAGTAGTACTGCTCCCTCTTCCAAGTCGGCTCCGCTGTTCTAGATGCTACGTCCGTTCAGAAGTACGGCTGGCTACTCATGGTTATTTGCGTTGTTTGATGTTTCTGTATTTGGTATGCTTCTCACATGGCTTATTCGTAGTCGTTTGAGGGATTTCTAACTGCCCGAATTCTTACAATAATATGCTCCTTTCCAGACTCATAACTCCGGAAACGGCGAGAGACACTCGAATTCAGACCAATTCAAATTCTCGCAGCATACCCCTTCTCCTAAATCCTCGATCTTAGCGGGATCCTGGCAGGACGTCGTCTCATCGACCTGAAACCCCTTGTATCGCTCCTGATCCTTTTCGGTCAACTGAACGGCTGCCTCTCCCACAACTCGATACTGCGGCCGCACATGACCATCTGCTTACACTCTGCGCAGAACAACCGCCTTCGAACATCCCACCAGATAGCAGATATTATCGCCTACGACCGCCGACATCGACGCCATGCCAACGAACCCCTTATCAGAGACGAAGAGCTGTTGCGTCTCAAAGAACGCCTCGTCTAGCGCTGCTTCGAAAGAAGTTGACTGTCCTTTAAGTGGCTCTGGCCCACGTCGACATATACATTGCTTCCAAGACTTCGACCGATATTCCAAACATACCAACAAAGGGTAAAAAGCTCATCATCATCGATACCTGTCGTTGCGACTGCGTAACAAACATGAGGGTTCCCATCATAGCGACGAAGGATATCATCGATACATGTAAGAAAGCGACAGTCAGAAGAAGCCTAGAAAGGCGGCATTGGCATCAGTTCCTGGTCTGAACCAGCGACAGACAGTATATCAGACTCCATGGTTCTTGTGGTGCGAATAGTGCCAATGATTACCTCTTGGACAGGAGGTTGAGGGCAATCACTTGATGGCTATTCGAGCTGGCAGGATTGTCAACATGCGAATCGTAGCCTTTGACGTCTAGAGGGAGCATAAAGAGAATGATTCATGACGGAGCAGTTTCAATGGAAGGCTACGATCACGAACCCAGTATATGCTAAAACAAGGCAGATTCCCTCGGGGTAGAATGCTGAAGTCTTCGTCTCCGGGGGTTGCCATCAGGGAACTTCATCCATTTTTTCAACCACATAAATCTGTAACAACAGGACTCACCAACCTCAATTGCGTGTGCACTGCTTGTACATGTACATATAGATGCGCATATTCTCAGAGTCTAGAAAGTTGGCGGGGGTGGAGCGGCCAAGAAGGCAAGGCGGCGCGCCACGAGGCTCCAAGTATGGAGACTAAAGCAACGTACAGCTACTGTACTTGGGAGCCAAGGTCTACAACTTCTAGAAGCTTGTACGACGGAATCACCGCCCCAAGCTTCAGATTCACATACCGGCTGTGCAGGAAGAAGAAAGATGCAATCCGCACAGCTGCTGCCCAGGCTGCTCACCAGAAGTTGCTGACACCCTCGGTGACAGAGGCCGCGAAGCGCCGCGCCTTGCACGACTGGATTGTCCCACACCCACCTTCACATCCATGCCACAGACGGGCCCTTGTCTTCCTCGCCTCGCCTTGCACTTGCATCGGGAAGACAGCTTTGTCACTTTGCTGCGAGACCGCGCCCCCAATTGCTCTATATACCATCTTCACCGATGCCTGGCGCTCTCCAGCCTGCCGCACTCGTCGTAGAGCTTCCCGATCATGCGATCCGCCACGCTCTGCCGCTCTACCTCACGCTGCCCATCTACCTCACGCTGCCCATAGTTGTCGCCGGACGAAGCTGCGTCTACCCCGAGATACGGGCTCGCTGATCCTGCCCGGTGCTGCGCCAGGCCTGCTCCGAACGAGGCCGAATTGCTGGACGAGCCCCGGAGCCGCGCTCCGCAAGACAAGCCCAGCCAACGTCTGCTCAACGAGAGCCCTCTGGTACACAAAGGCAGAGATGAGCTGTGACGGAGCCGATTCCCTCTTCCGTGCAGGTATTGGCACATCCTGGCGTTGATGACGATCCGACATCTGAGATCCTTTACTGCGTTTTGAGCTTTTGATACCCATTTGGCTTTTGTTGGTCCGTTTATCTACGGGCCCCCCAATAAAAAGATGTTACCTCAAGTCCTAAACCTCCCACGGAGACTTACAGAGTTCGAGACTCAGAGCCGAGATGGCGACCTTTTCTCCCGAACCGATACCTCGCGATCCATGCTGCCTCCTCAATCGCCATTCCGACGACCGCCCGGAGCTCCCCCAGTTGCGCCACGTCAGTACGGACGTCCCGTTTATCCGCACAATGCCGATTACTTTGCTGCGGATCGAGATCCTGACCTCGGTCAGCTACGAGCGGAACAATTTCATGGAAATGCAGAGCACATGTTGAGGAGGAAAACCCCAAATGGAACTCTTGCTGCGGGCTACGATGGAACCCCCGTGCACTGGTCATCGAAACCATCTGCGCCCAAACACCTGATTCTTGCAGCTCGGAATTCCATGCAAGACGCCAACAACTCCCAAATCCCCATGTATGGGCCAGGTAACCGTCCGAGTCAGTACGCCGAGCAGGGAAACTGGAATCGAGCTGGTATGGATGGCACGCTTTCGAGCCCTATGGGCGACTCAAATCCCGGAGGACACCATAATAGCAACTCAAATTGGCAGTTCCTACCACCGCCATCGGGTGGATCCAACATGCTACCTGACAAATCGCCAATACATCATGGGCAACCCTTTTTCCATCACAGCGGCATGCAGATACCCACAGTCTTGCAGCCTGCGTACCAACCCTTCATAGGACCTACTGCGTCCAACGATGCTGGGGTATACGGGCCTTACTGGCCCGATGGCCGGTTTGTCCCATACAGACCCGCTCCGTTCAGAAATGAGGGCCCGTCGAATCATGGTTCTATACCCTTTCTTTCGTTGGACAATGCGCCTATTCAAAATCAACATAATGGCAACATTTATGGGAACAGCCTGTTTGGCCAACAAGATTCCACCAGACCAAATGGGCCCAATGAAGTTCAGGGCAGGATGACAGGGCTAGGTGGAATGTCAAATCCGAACTCACAGCCCCTGTTGCCATGCTTCGGTACGGATCCTGCGTCCTTACCTAGTCTCAATGGTTATACGGGCCCACAGGCATTTCCAGGACCAGCAAATGTGCAATTCAAAGACAAGGTTTTGGCTCGTGCTCACAAGGCGTATGTTGATCTGCTTGCGCTGCTACACCACTCGAAAAAGACACAACGGGACCATTATCACAAGATTCCGGGCTCAAGCTCTTTCGCCAACAAAGGCATTTATCCCAAACCGCCACGTCAACCAGCATCCACACTCGGGGAATCTTATACCCAGAGCCCTTCATCTGGCTCGCCTCTAGAACAGAGTTACAATCACTCCTCTGGTCCGCTATATCGACCGAGGTATTTTCCTTCCGCGCTAGTTAACCTTGGTCAAAACCATTCGGCTACCTACCATTCGTCCATTGCCAATGCAGAGGAGTCCCTTGAAATATTGACAAGCCTTTGCGAAGAAAGTGGATGGACATGGATTGACGGGTTGCTGCTCGGGGGTTGCTTGGCCTATGGTTTGGAAGACTTCTCGAAGGCTTTTGACTGGTACTCCAAGATTATTGCTATCGATCCTAACCATGTCGAAGCGATCTCGAACCTTGCTGCAACACTCCTTTCTCTCAACCGACAAGAAGAAGCAGAGCAGCACTGGTTCCGAGCTGTGGAACTTCGCCCTAGTTATTTCGAAGCCGTAGAACATCTGGTTGGACTACTATGCGGCGATCATCGGGGTCAAGAGGCCATCGGCATCATTGAACTCGTGGAACGATCTCTTCGAATTCAGTCGTCAGACGACACTCCAGGCAGTTCGAGTCATACCCAGATTAAGGCTGGCGGTTTATTGATCCAGACAGGAGGTGCAATGTCTGGCAAAGCCTCTTCCAGTTATCATGTCGGCCTTACATCGTTTGATCAAGCCAGTGGAGACCATTCTGGCTTCGGTTCCAGCGGCTATGCGATTCCTGGGTCTGACAATGGTCGAATACTTGCTCTTGTCCACGCTAAGGGAAACATGCTGTACTCTCTGGGCGATGTAAATGCAGCCTCACGTGCTTTTGAGGACGCAGTCTTGATCGCGGCCGGAAGACGGACTCAGGGGATTGAAGGGCTGATCCGTAAGATCCTTGGTGTGGTTTGCAAGGGTGATCCAGGATTCCCAAGTCGGGATATCTTGCCAAACCCCATGCCAGCATCATCTCCTTCGCTTCTCCCACCTGATAAGGCCTTACGAACTGCTAGACAAGTGTTCCCGCCCAGTGGGGAACTCCCTGGGCTTCGCTTTGTGGCAGAGGGTCTGGCTCGAAAGGCAGCTGTATCGACGACCAGTAACTCTCTCCTATCGCTGGCCAAGATCTTTCAGGATGACATGGCATCCACAAGTCAGACACGGCGACCCTCGAAGCGCCCTTCATCTGTTGCAGACATTCTGGCACTCTACTATCTTTCGATATCTCTGCAGCCCAGTCCATCGACAGCAAATAACGTTGGTATTCTCCTTGCCAGTATCCAGCAACCGGTGTCTCAACGTAATTCTGCTTCGAGAGACAACTCCGTACCAAGTCTTCCAGGTGTTGAGCCCGGCGGCGGTATTTCTCTCGCTTTAGCTTATTACAATTACGGTTTAAATCTGGACTCCAATCATGCTCACCTCTACACAAACCTTGGCAGTCTTTTAAAGGACATTGGGCAGCTCACGGCTGCCATAAAGATGTACGAGAAAGCTGTTGCTTGCGATGGGACTTTTGACATCGCGCTGGCTAACTTGGCCAACGCGGTCAAGGATCAGGGCCGCATCAACGACGCAATCGAGTATTACAGGCGTGCTGTAGCCTCGAGTCCGGACTTTGCAGAAGCAGTCTGTGGCCTCGCAAATGCTCTCAACTCGGTTTGTGACTGGATGGGACGAGGTGGCGTATTGCTGGAGAAGGGAAAATACGATCGATGGCACGTAGATGAAAAAGGAATGCTGCTTGATGGAAGGTTTCAGGGGTCCAGCACTGGGTGGATGCAACGAGTCGTCGACATTGTGGGCAGGCAGTTGCAGGACGGCTCAAACTGGGGTCGATGGACGCTTCAACTTCCGAACGAAGGCCTTTCGGCCATCTTAAAACAAATTCAGCTCGCCGACACGGGCAGCTCCTGGTCTCAGTCGCGCCTATCCTACATAAAGGATAGACTACAAGCTTGGACGGGCAAGGACTGGGAAGGTGCCCGGGTTGTTCACCTGATTGAGCGCGCCATGAAGAGAACCATGCGTCGCTGGTACCAAGACAAATACGTTTCCAACAAGCAGTTACCGCCCTCAAGCTATCCTAGACCGCAGATACCGAGCAGCTTGTCAGTACCTGGCGCCCCCACGGTATTGCCATTCCACACCTTCACCTGTCCGTTGACGGCCAAGGATGTCCGAATGATTTCTCAACGAAATGCGCTACGGATATCTTGCTCCACACTCAAGTCGCCATGGCTGCCGAGCCATGTCTTCCCGCCACCTGCCCCACCTAACCCATACTTGAAGGTTGGATATGTCTCTTCAGACTTCAACAATCACCCACTCAGGTAAGGATTTCAAATTTTAATTACGTGCTCGAGGTCGCTAACTGCCAGTTTCTAGTCATCTTATGCAATCCGTCTTTGGCTTTCACGACACCAAGCGAGTCAAAGCTATCTGCTATGCGACCACTGCCAGTGACAATTCGGTCCACAGGGCGCAGATCGAAAGAGAAGCTCCGGTGTTTCATGATGCAAGTTCGTGGCCTGCAGATAAGCTTGTAAAGCAAATCATCGACGATGGAATCCACATTCTCGTGAATCTCAATGGCTACACAAGAGGAGCTCGGAACGAAGTGTTCGCTGCGCGTCCTACTCCAATTCAAATGTCGTTCATGGGTTTCGCGGGCACACTTGGTGCAGAATGGTGTGATTATTTGGTCGCTGACATGGATGCGATTCCCGAGGAGACTTTGAGACCAAATCGCGGAAATGTCAGTATCGAAGACGCTCTCGAAGAGAATCAGGAGGGCGATTGGGTCTACTCAGAGAACATCGTCTTCACTAATGACACATTCTTCTGCTGTGACCACGCCCAATCGGCCCCTGACTCTCATCTCTCCTGGGAAGATGAGCAGCGCGCCAGATGGGCTATGCGAAAGGAGCTGTTCCCAAGTCTATCGGATGACGCCGTTATTTTAGGGAACTTCAACCAACTTTACAAGGTAAGGAAGCTCGCCTCTTCTTTCGCAATGAAGGCTCTATGCTCACACACTGTCAAGATTGACCCGACAACATTCCGCACATGGCTCAGGATACTGTCCAGAGTACCCAAGGCCATTCTTTGGCTCCTCCGATTTCCGGATCTCGGCGAAAGTAACCTGAAGCGAACAGCGAGAATGTGGGCAGGCGAAGAGGTTGCATCCCGCATCTGGTTCACCGATGTCGCACCCAAACACCAACACATCTCGCGCGCTCGAGTGTGCGACCTCTTTCTCGATACCCCGGAGTGCAATGCTCATACGACAGCAGCTGATGTGCTTTGGTCCTCGACTCCACTGCTGACTCTCCCTCGATACAAGTATAAAATGTGCTCCCGGATGGCGTCATCTATCTTGAAAGGAGCGTTACCCAAGAGCAGTGAAGGTCGCAAAGCGGCCTTGGAGCTGATAGCCGGGGACGATGAGCAGTACGAGGACTTTGCCGTCAAGCTCTCTCAGAACCTCACTTATGAAACTCGGCAAGCGGGCCATCGCGAAGGAAGCGGTCGTCTGGCAGAGCTAAGGAAGCTGCTATATGAGAATAGGCGCACGAGTGGTCTTTTTGATACGAGGAGATGGGTTAGAGCGGTTGAAGATGCTTATGAGGAGGCATGGCGGCGCTGGATTGCCGACGAGGGCGGGGATATCTTCCTTTAGCGATTTGCTCGGCTAAGGGACCTCCTTTGGGCCGTGGGGGCCGCGTCAAGCTGGTCCATCGCCATGCTCCGGAGCTCCCCGCCCCGGGGAATATTACGAATTTCATGAGCTTTCCATCTGAGTTGGAAGACGGTGGCGCCTGGATTTGGGGAAATTGGAATTCTTTAGAAGCGCGTACTGCTAGCGACCCGAAGTCTATTCTCGGATGTTTGGGATTCGCTGAATAAAGGGGACAAAACGGAAGGGTGTTATTGTGGGATCCCATCTCTTAAAGATATTTCTTCCCTCACCTAGCTGCCCGCGCTTCGGGAGCGATGTTGCAGCTGCATATTTGGGCCCTCCTGGGCCGTCGTCGTTTGCGACTCCATTCGATTCTGCATCGGCATTCAGACCTTTCCCAAGTACACTCTATAGATCTCCTCTATACTAGGTAGACGTCGTGCCTAGGTAGGTAGTGGGTCGGACATCTGGAAACAATGACCGGCATCTGCCGTGCCGTGACTATTGCAATGGCTTGGAACTCGTGACCTGAGATTCGAAAACGATTGTGCACTTGGATACCTATGTCTTTGCACGGTTAGGTAGCAGGTTTGAAACCTTGAAACTGGTACCTACCTCTCTCTATCTTCGAGGTTTTCCAAGATTTTCCAGTTTTAAACCATTATTTTCCAGCTGGTAATATTAGTGTACCTAGGTACCTACCATTTAGGTAGGTACCTTATGTACCTATTTTAGCGGAAAGGTGCTTTTTTTAAATACCGTATAATAAATACGGTACGAAAATACTACCTTGGCGGAAAATGGGGATTTTCACGTACCGTACCTTAGCGGAAAGTGGGGGTTTTCACATACCGTATAAATAAGGTACCGTATAAATACCGTTTGAAAATTCGTACCGTCGTATACCGCTGTAAACGGTACGATTTTACCCAACGGTACGTTTTTGCATTTGGTATATGGTATTTGCTGGTATTTTCTTGCAAACGGTTCCAGCTCCAGCTCCAGCTCCAGCTCCAGCTCCAGCTCCAGCTCCAGCTCCAGCTCCAGCCTCTACCACCCTCCAGCTCCAGCTCCAGCCTCCAGCTTCAGCTCCAAGCAGAAGCTCTAGCAATTGCGCTCTTCAGCTAAGCTCCAATTCCTTTCTTGCCTGCTCTTTTCCTTTGTTTACACAGCTAATTTGTGTTACAGCCAGGCCCTTACCCTTACCCTCACCCTCGGCTGGAGCTGGAGCTGGAGCTGGTGGGTGGTGAAGGCTGGAGGCTGGAGCTGGTGGGTGGTAGAGGCTGGAGGCTGGAGGCTGGAATTAAATAATGGAATAAATACCTTAATTTTCAAATTTGGAACGGTGAAATTACAAAATAATAAATCAGCGCGACCGTTCCCAAAAACGTAACGTTGCGCTAAAAAATGCGATAACTTAACGGTCTATTCGATTTAACGGTCTATTTTTTTTATATCGTATTTATACGGTATTAAAAAAAACCACATTTTCCGCTAAGGTGGTAGGTAGTAAAATGAATACCATTTTAATTTTGAAATTTGGAATTGCGAAACTAGAGAACGTTTACTACCAGGTACCTATTTACCTACCTACCTAGGTAGGTATTGCAGAAACCTTTAATAACCTCGGCAATTATAATGAGTTCGGAATTTTAAAAACGGTGTATTCGCTGCCGTTCAAATAAAATGGTTCCACACAGTTTCGCCAAGTTTCATACGGTGCCTACACCGTTGCGCCCCACCCCCTCGCTCCGCTAAGGTATTTAAAAACCCCCCCTTTCCGCTAAGGTACCTTAATTTTAACCCGAGGTTGTTAAGGTCTTGACCCATTTATAAACAATTTTTTCTCACGCCCCCCCCCCCTCCCTCCCTTTTTCCACTAAAATACCTACCTAGCTACGTAGGTACCAGGGTACCTAGGTAGTAAAAAAAGAACAAAAATAGGTAGGCTAATCACGTGAAGCAATATAGTGAATAACAAACGTATTCAATAAATGACAAATAATATAACCGACGACAAATGACGTGAGCGATGACAGGTAATTTGAAAACGATAGTTATTTTGAGCAACGACAGCTATTTTTAGCAATTAGAAAAGAAAAAGCGAGTCCATGCTTTACAGGTACCTTACCTTACCTTGTCATCTGCAGAAAAGTGTCGAGTGAGATACAGCAGAAAACGGGAAAGAGAAGGAAGATACAACTCCCAAGCAACACCAACCACTGCGAGAGAACCAAAAGTAAAAACCGGCCTGCTAGCAGCCCAAAATTCACAGTTCAGGATACGGTGCCCAACCCACACGGCACATAACCTACCTGGTAGTCCTCACCCCCCAGCATGGCTCCCGCCTCAACGTCCACACCCTACTATACCTCAGTAGGTATATATAATATTCCGTACTGGTCTCATCAGGCAGCCCTCACATGCACAGCGCCAACAGCGCACGTAACGGCAGCGGCTCGGGATTCGGAATGACTGCTCCTTGATGCAGTCAGCGGATTCTCCGTCAATGCGGATAGGCATGTGTAATCGTGTGAGATGGAAATTAGTGGCCGTTGGGCGCCATTGCATATGAGATTGGCGAAGGCCCAAGAGACGGGACGGTTTCTCATGCAGAGCAGTTGGGAAGTTGGGGTGGCGGGTGAGAGGTCTCATATGTAGACACGGTAGACGCGGATACTTGCAGGTGGTTCGGGCTGGCCGGCTGACGGAGTGGGGGTTGGGTGAGGTTCTTTTTGCTGCATAGGTACCTTGGCTTTGCAACATGGGATTCGTGAATGGGGATCGCAGTGGTTCGAAAAGTTGGCGAGTGAGGCGTGTGCTGTTCCCTGGGGAGTGGCGCTGTTTCGCCGTCTGCGCAAGCCACCGACGCCTGTGGTCGCCCGATGTGGAACTCGGCGGCAGAGGATGGAATTGCGACTTATAATGAGGTGATGAGCGGAGTGGAGTGGGAACAGAAGGAGAGTGCTTTTGCACGGGTGGGGAAGGACCTTCTGCAGGGCGAGGGATGCCGTTGGGGTAGGACCAAGGCAAGCAGCGGGCGGCTTGGTATTGGTTCGCAAATTGGATTGACTTGCAAATGGTGCGGGCATCATCACTGGGTCGGTGATCAGCGCTGGGATGCTATGATTCGGGAGCTCGGGGCAGGGCGGGGAACTGGGATACTGCCCGTAGCTTGGAGCGACGGACCGCCTGGTAGGGGCCGCTGGCATACCACGCAGCTGGGTACATGCTGCGATGTTGCGGCGACTGGAGGGAGTGGATTTGGAATTTTGGTGCAAGTGTCGTAGTAAAGTTGCGCGTACGGGTATTGGGTGTTCCGTTTCGTTTGTGGCTTCTAGAACTGAGTTCGACGGCTCATGGCACTTCAGCCGCACGGAAAAAGCTGCGACTCTGGTGATTGCCAAGTACCGGATGCACTGCTCCAGGCTTCGCGCAGCTATTCTTGGCGCACTCGAGGCACGGAGGCAGCACGGTGACTCAGAGGCATAACGGCGCTTGTCAGCGCCAACCGTAGCACCAGTCGCACGGTAGAGTGCGCACTAGGTTCCCAGCAGAGGTCGCAGCCATAACGTTTATTGTCGTTCGCTGAACCGTGGAGCTGGGTCGCAAATCCCTGCATCATCGAGATTGCCTGTACATGCGAGACACTTCATTGTTCTCTGAGGAATAAAGGAAGCTGGGGGAAGATTCAGAGCCGTGGTAAGCCACAAGTACCACCCATTAATCGACATTTGGAATGGGAGATATATCGAAGCCTAATAATGCAGGCCTTGTGCAAGCCGCAACGTGGAATAAGATTCTGGGGAACTTCGAGGCTTCCGCCGCGCGCCCGACTATCGACGGGCTAGGGCGTCGCCAGGCCCGCTGCTGTCTGGTGAGCCATCCGCGACGAAAGCCTGGTTCCTTCGGTGCTCAGAGACATGCGTGGAAGGGATGCACGAGGCAGGGAACATCCATGTGCAGCCCTTTGACGAGTTGCGAGTGATCCAGGTCGACGGGTTGCACGCAGGGTCGGGGCTACCGTCACAGCACTATGGCGCCGTTGGACTCGGCGCGCAGCCTTTTTGGGACGAACGGGTGCACCATGTATTTGAAATGGCAGGCGGCTGCGATTTGGAATAGCTAATAAGGTTGGCGTTGTCGCGGGCGACGTGCTGTTGTTGTGCTGTGTGGGCGACGGGCTGCCAGACATGCTCGTCATGTCACCCGTTGCTCGCAGATGTCCCGGCGATCTGTCACTGGATCTTGTCTCACTGCCAGCTGGGAAGCATGAAGGCACTGCAGGACAGGCGGCACGCTGAGAGAGCCGGCTGCTGTCTTGCGGAACAGGCTGAGGCCGTCCTCTGCCCCCAGCACTTGAGCAGGGACCCCATGACCGGGTGCCATGGAGCCTGGGACCAGAGATCTCGCAGCAGTCCCAGCTGAGTGGTATGAGGAAGCCTCCCGCCCGTGGATCACATCAAGGGGGCCCCGACTCCACTGTTGAGCTGCCCTGAGACGACGGCGAGGGCCACGGCGCCAGCCACTTCAGCTTGCATTGCACCGCCAGCCGTTGTTTGCTCCAACAGCCAGGGACCCACGAATGCAGCAGTCTTGGTACGGCTCGTCCAGTCTCAAACCCGGCTACTAGGCCCTAGGGCGTCCGTCTTGCGTTACTCGCGCGCTGGCCGCCGTCCACCATTTTATATGGCAAGCGCTAAGGCGCTACCGCTAGCCTGTTACCGGCCTCCTGAAGGCGTGGGAAGCTGGCCGCTGCTGTGCTGCTGGTAGGGGCATCCCTTCTCCACAGCCCCCGCTACCGCAAGTCGTCCACCAACACCTGCAATCCAGCCAGAGACGCCCTGGGACACGCAACAATCCCAGCGAACCTGGTCCTGCTTAAGCTACCGGCCCACCCTCCCACCTGCTCCCACCCCAAACGTTATTTCTGTCATCTCCTGTCTGCTACCAGCTGTATAATTGTATTAGCTCAAACAACCACATCCGGAGCCTGTCTCTCCGGCCGAATACTCCCATCCAAGCTGCCCCGACTTCTCATTTCGAACGTACCACATCAGCATTATCATCTGCTTGGAATTGGGGTGCCACAGATCCACCCTTTTTTGTATTGGCCTGACTTGTCCCCAACACCACCATCTCCACCACAAAACCCCTTTGAGAGAGTGAGCAGCGAAGATAGGCCGCCGTGATTGGTAGCCAGATACCGAAACAGCAACTTCGATCGACGCCAATACTCTTAGCATCTATGCCAAAGCTCTAGCGGCCCGCCTGCTCTGTGCTCCTTAGTCCGATCTACAACCTTCATTTCGGGAGCCAAAAGGGCCACAATCGTGCCCTAAATCTTTCCTCCGAAGCCAGAACGCTGGCACTTTCCGGCCAATGCGTTGGTGGCCTGTCTCCTGCTGATATACGACGCTCCATCCCGCCCGGAACAGCCATCATCATCCTTCAAGTTCACGACTACTTCCACTTTTCTGGATCCTGGTTGAACTACAGACTCTCATCACATCGTCCTCATCCACACACATTCAGTTCTCTCGACTCCACACATTCATAATGGCCTCCCACCGCAGAGGTCCTTGGTCGCAAGGAGAAGATGCATATCTCATCCAGCTCGTCCACACCCAAGGAGCCCTGAACTGGGTCAGAATAGCACAACTTATTGGCTCTCGGTCACCCAAGCAATGCCGGGAAAGATATCACCAGAACCTCAAGCCGTCACTGAACCACGAACCCATCAGCCCCGAAGAAGGACTCCAGATCGAGCGTATGGTTGCTGAGATGGGCAAACGGTGGGCTGAGATTGCAAGGCGTCTGCATGGCCGAAGCGACAACGCCGTGAAGAACTGGTGGAATGGCAGCATGAACAGGCGTCGGCGTCTGGGTGTACGTCGCCGGGGTTCGTCACAAGGCCCGCATGATGTGGACGAGAGGCCAGAAGGTTTCTCGTTTGCAAGACCGAGTGCCACGGTTCCTCGACCCCTCAACACCACCTTGTCTTCCTTCCCAGCCTACAACCACAGACTGCACCCTACTCTTCTCTCGCCAGCAACCTCCGAAGTGTCAAGGACCGACTCCACCGATGGCGCTCCTTCTCTGATGTCAGATGCCGGCTCAACATTCTCCGTATCTCCCATCGTGGCCTCCTCGTCGGGCCTTGACCTCCCACCATTGCACAGCTACCATTCTTCAGGGATGGACAGTCGACGATCGAGTCTCGCTTTCTTCAGCCTCAGTCCTACCAGCCACAGCCCTACCAAATACCACTACTCTTCTGATGCTGAAACCCACCACGGCTCGCAGTACGCGCCACGATATTCCGTTGACCATTCGCACATATCCTGGGGCTCTCATTTCTCCGCCGAGTCTCAGCGCCCAGATCAGCACAGACGTCCCAGTGACTTCTGGAGCCAGCACCAGGGTCATTCTCAGGGTCCTTCTCAGACCACCTCCCAGGCCACTTCCCAGGCCACTTCCCCAACAACGCCCGTCTATCTGCCACCCATCCTGGCAAGACGGCAGTCCACAGAAGAGGAGAAGCGAGAAGAGCGTCGCGATTCGCGCATGCATCTGTCGAGTCTTCTGGCATAAGAGCAGGCGAGCTTGTTTACAAATTCTTCTTTCTATTTTGCTTCCCGATTGGCACTGAGCATGGGCCGTGGGGGTTTGGATTTAATGTGCGACGCATTAGGATGCGTGTTCACGGCGGTCAGGCAGTGAGATACCCAGTTGCTTCGAAGCATGTACATTGAAAATCAAAAGTTGCATAATTCCAGAAAGCCTTCTCATCCACTTGAATTCGTGAATGCAAAGTCAGATGATTGCCGGGTGCAGGAAGTGTGAGAGTGCGAGTTTCGAGACAGGGGTGGGTTTTTGATTACTGTCACCAGAGAACTTTCTTTTCGGACTGGGCTTGGGGCACCGGTCGGCCGGGGCGTTGCATGGTGCGCATTTATGCAAGTAGAGCACAACAGCTGTGTGGAGGCAGCGATGCGTTGCAGTGCGCTCTGGGATCTCGTCCCAACGATCTCTACCCGCCCGTCGCTAAGCACAAATCCGGGAAAGGCTAGATCAATAGACATTGTGCACTTCCCAGCGATAGGCAGAGTTTTGCAGATCCGATCGGAAGGCGGGACGAAAGCATGATGTGGTGTCGCAGACAGGGGGCAGCCTGCTCTGCGGCTTTTGACAGCAAACCGGTCGTGTCGGTGGTTGGCTGCCCTGTCATGTGAGTGACTTTTGCAGGCACTTCGCAAGAACCGCTGTGAGAGGCTGGATGTGGTGAAGCTCGGCGGGTGCGACCGGTGGTGGGCGATGCAGATGCTGAGGGAGTTGGAAGGCCGCTCAACGTATGGGCATTTTCGTCTCATGCGCCAAGACCGGTTAGCGCCAGATTCGGATCTCGATTCTCGATATCGTGGAGGATCTTCGCAGGGGATCCTCCTCGGCCCACGGACCACCGAAAGGCGAAACATTTGATCAATACCACAACAATGGCCATGATACGCCCGCCAACCCGCAACACGACGCACTGGATCGTGGCTGCAAGCAAACATCATCAAACAGCCCCTGGCCTGCATGAACGTCGTGTCGATGGCTACCCGTACTTTCCACAATTATTTTGAGGAAGCAATGATGCTCACGCGGAGATGACATCTCGGCCAGATGATGACAAATTGACAAATTGCTGCCAACTATCGCTACTCCGGACTAGGGTCCAGTGTACGGACGAGTGCCAGCCACGAGGCTTGGACCCATCGTCCTCAACACTACGGTCCGGGGCGCCCGTGCAACCGTCTAGACTCCATGTACATCGCCATGGGAGCTCCAAAGCCGGCTCCGAATAGCACCAGCCTAGCCGCCTTGGCTATCAAGTCTTCCAAATCTGGCCTCCTATCCCCAGAAAGGAGGCCAGAGGTGGAAATACCCTGCGAAAGCCACTTTCCCCTCCACTGAACACCGTCAAGACCTCGTTCCAATTTCACCACAATTCGAGCTCCCGAGTCGATTGGCTTTTGGGAAACAGTATTATTCCAAATCTGTGTCCTCCAGATGCCATTTCTGGGCACAAATCCCGGAGTTCAAGTATCCCGGACGTCGAGACGCTTTCGACGTAGCCGGCCGTCGTTTATTGAACAAGTGTGACGAAAGGTTTGCAACTCAACGATGCTGCCAGTTTGCTGGAACCAGTGAATGTTAAGTGACGGGGACTCGCCGTGATAACGGAACAAGACACTAAGACTGCGTGCTGTACACATAGTCTAGTATCATGCGTGATGCAGAAACTACGTAGCCGAAAAACAAACCAGCCACCCACGGCATCGAGGAACTTGCAAGATGATCCTCTACTCCCAGGTAACGCAGGTCTTCGAGGTCGAGGTAGAACCGTTTCAAGCAAAATGTTGGAGATCGTCATAAGAGGCTAGCAAACCAAGTTGACAAGCAACGGCGTCCTCTGTTCAGCCGTGTGGGTACCTCGATAAGCTTCGCTTTCTCTCTCTCCCGTAACTCATTGCCGGCGTAATTGTGTCCAGGGGCAGGGGAGTGCTAGATTTCGATCTCCTCGTGCAAAGGTCACGATGTGACAATGCCTAACTCAGAATATCGTTGGGGATTTGGTGTTCGTGACTCGCGTCCCCGTATCCCTGCAGCTCCCTTGGCTGTACCATTCAACTCACTTGAAGAGATTGCCAAGCTGACCTCTCTGAATGCCACCAGCTTGTCATGATAGCTTCGATGGTGGACGTTCCACCTGGTAAACAGCAGGTACTGCCACTGCAATATTCGCCGCGCCGGTACTCTCCACAACAACCTCTTCACAATCTTCCAAGCCCACACCGTTTACAAACTGAACGACGACGAAGTCCAGCCTCTTCTGGCCTATCACGACCATAGGCGCATGCCACGTATTAGCAGCGTACGTAACAGCCTGAGAGCCCTGGGCGATAAACGCTTTCGCCCTTGCCAGATCAGGCATATCTCTCTCCTCAGCACTCCCCGCTCCAGTATCCCTCGGAGCCACAATAACGAGATACGCCGTTTCCGTTTCAGCCCCCGCCAGCCCCAGCGGTATGAAAGTCTGCGACGTAAAAGGATGCCGCTCCAAGATCTTGACAGGAAAAAGGCCTCTCTCCAGCTTCCGCGGCGTGCAGGCAAACATGTTCATGACAGCTTTTGACGGGACTTTGCTCGGTGCGTTGATGTAGAGGTCCACCATGTGCGTTACGTCGCATATTTTCAGCGCGCTTCCTTGGTTGGCAATCGCGATGTTGGAGGGTAGGGCGGCTGGGTTGAGGGATGACACGAAATCCGAGCCTGGATGCTCAATCACGCTTCCGAATTCGGCGAAAGCCTCCTGGCTAAGCTTTTCCGCCGGAAGTTCGAGGATGCCGGACGGCGCCGTCACTTTGAACACCATTATTGGCCGCTTTCGAGTGTTGTGGTTGCTTATCTGTGTATGTAGCTTGCGTGGAGAGCTTGACTCAATCGAAGCTATTGTCCGCAAATTTCTGAGCGACGTCCGTGCATTGAGCCAAGGCGTGTGCCCCACTTGCAGCCTTATGGCCTTACACATACTAGACTTATGCACGTCCATGCACATGCATAGGTGGAAATAGCACTGGGGTCACATTATCACATATAACTACTATATTCTATTACCATTACACTTGTAATTTATATAAAAAAGAGGTCCACAAAAATACAAAACGTCCAATTGCGCTCCTGGCTACAGTTGAATCCCTACCAGTAAACTGGTTTGATTCGGCCACAATTACCATTTGCTGGGGCTATCCCACGTACCCAATCCCTGACCGGGTCAGGACTAGGAGTCTCTTGCCATTCCAACTGACCGGGAGCCAAGGAGCTCATGGTATTCGATATGTGAAGTGATCCTTGATTTAATTTATAACGGCCTGAGTTGCTGTTTACACTCACATCGAATCATCGGCACCCTCTATCTTCTGTCCTCAGTGATTCATACGCTTAGGTATCTAGACAACTTCACTTCACAGCCCCATCACTTTCCATTTTCTCATGAACGTGCCAACATCTCTCATTTTCACCCCTCACTACCCATTGAAAATATACGATCCTCAGTTTGACACCTCCCTCTCAACCCTTCCCCCCATCCCCGCCCCCTCAGCCCCAACCTTCAAATTCTCACCCGCCGCCAACGCCCTCACGACCCTCGCCTCGCTCCTCTCCCTCACCACCCTCCTCAGCACAGATACCAAAAACCCACTCAGCAACTCCACACTCCACGTATCGGGAATCATAGAGAGCACTTCCCCTGCATCCAGCCAAGCGCCAAATCTTTCGAGCAAAGACGCTGTCTGTTCTACTCTGTCGCTGATATCCTCAATCTGCAAAAACTCTCCCAGTAATGTTTTGAAGAGTTTGGACTGCTGTTCCCTCCTCGACGATGCAGCATCAGGAACGCTAGCGCCACCAGTACCACTCCCAATACTGAGGCAATACCCAATAGCGGTATCATAGTCCCCCAGTCGATGGGTCAGCAATTTTAGCGCTTCTGCATGGTGGCCCGCTCGTCCGCCAAGTATGATAGTCTCAGGAACCAAGAATTCTTTCCAAGGCTCAATTCGCCAGCTTATCTCTTTTGCATCGTACAGCGTCGTTGCTTCCGCTGCGCCAGCAGTGCCAGCAATCCCATGACTTTGACTGCCGCCAAGCAATTGCAGCAACCTTAGACGGGATCGCCACCATTCGGCATCGATGGCGTTGTCTGCAATGAATTGGCGGTAGGTGGGCTTGGGAGGACGCAGTGCGCGGTACGTTTCGTAACTCCTCGACAACATCTCTTGTGCTTCGGGGGAAGCTGAAAGTGCTTGGAGTACACTGTCTAGGTAGTACGAGATTAGTTCCGTTGCGTATTTCGTGTGCTGCTTGCCGAAAACAAGATACTCGAGGTATTCCTTGACAGCTCCCGGCGCGCCCTCTCTTAACATAGCCACGACTGCTCGTGGCTCAAATTGCACTTTCGCGCTGGAGTCGGCAAAAACTTGTACACCTAACTTCGGATTTCTCCCAGCAAGCCAGAGGCCGTATTCCTGCACGAGCGTGGGGTTCGTGCGTTGTGTAAGATACTCTCTTACGCGCATTTCGCCGTTGATAAACTCCCCACCAACATCTTTCTCGCCCTCTAAAATGCGTTTCCAAGTAGCGAGAACATCGGAGACTTGTTTGCGACTCTGATAAAGCCGGCTTAGCAAAAACAGTCGATTGTGTGATTCCAGGATAGAAACGGCGCGAGGGAATGAAGGGTCAGCAAGGTCGCGATCAACAAGATCATTCAATTCCGCACGAATAGAGCGGGGCCGTGCAGGACCTGGGGGAGAAGACGAGTCAAGAGAAAGTAGGGTGAGCAGGAGGCATGTGTCGATGGTGGTGAAAACTTCGGTTTCGGAGGCGATGCTGCCGAAGCCTTTTTTGCGGCGCCAGGCGAGAAGGTAGTGTTTTAGGAATTGGAGAATATTTTGATTGGTAGATGAGGAGGTGTTTGGTGAGTCTGGTGGATTTGATGGGAGGGAAAGGGGAGATTGGAGGAGGTAGGCTTCGGCGAGGTCTTTGATCCCGCCGGAGATCCAGATTCCACCACGGCCTTGAATTACTTCGGGGCGGAGGAAGGGGATCAGTGAGAGTGGGACGCGGGGATCAAGAACGCCTTCGAGAAGAGCTTCTGAGGCTGCCTGGTACTCGGGAGGAAGGATTTCGGAGGGTGGGCTGTGAAGAAAGGAGATGAATAGGAGAAGACCAGCTCGTTGGCGGATGTAACCTAAGCTTAAGAACTCGGTTTCGGTTCGCGCTTCGCGGCCACGCAGAGAGTTCAGAGTTTCGATAATACCTCGTCGATCAAGAGATTCAAATACTTGAATATTGTCAAGTGTGAAAGAAGATGGGAGAAGACTTGCGTCAAGGCGCAGGGCCATTGGGTTTCGGACTGCCCACCATACTTTGTCTGAAGACCAGACGACTAGACGACTTCTGGCGCGACCGAGACGTTTGGCGAAAGAGTGCTCTTCTTCGCTGCGATGTTCCTCCCATCCTTCAGGGATGTCTGGCGATTCAAACAGCTCTCGTTCTCTTTCGACTTGTTTAACTGACTGTGCGGTTGTCAAATCTGGAGATGACGAGGTTGTCTCTGGGGATCTGGAAAGAAAGGGTCGGAAGCGTTTCAAGCATAACCGTTCAATGACTTCCTCAAAGAGTATGGTTTCCGCTCCAACTACTCCTCGGATGCCGGTTCGTGAAGGTGTCGAGGACCCCGATGTGTTGGTTTGATTGCCAGAAGGCAAACTCAGCCAGTATTTCGAGTTGGCTGCTTCTCCTGGATCTAAATCCCACCTCTGAATCTCTATACCGAATTCTAGGGTTCCATTCGTCTCTCGCCTCATAGCCGCGAGGACGTATCCCTCCTCCTCGTCTTCAGCGTTCGTCGCATTTATCTCCATGCCGACGCCACGGCCATCGGCCACTAATCCCTCCGGGTATCTCTCAAACTCCAATGTCGACCGCGTCAATTCACCTTCTAGATTCACAGATATTCCTATCCCAGGATCTGTAGGAGTAGTACCGGTAACCATTAAAAATTCCTGCGGAGACGGAGATACTATGTGAGGCTTTAATAAAATTGGGGCAGCCTCAGTTGATCTTCGTTCGGTAGTTGCAGTTTCTGTCACCGGCGCGGGACTGGCTTCACGCGCAGGCTCTATCGGAACTTCAGTCGGCGGTGCGGGCGATGCTTCACGGAAAAGAGGGTCGGGGGTCTCTCTGCCTGGAGCTGCCCCCTTACTACTCGTTCGGGGAGGGAATTGTTTTGCCGTCTGATCTCTCACAAATTGACCAATACTGCGATTCCTTGTATGGCCCCGGTCCTGAGAATTTCCAGGGGTGTGGCCTCGAGCTGCCGACTGAGTACGGGAACCATCGGAGTGCTCCGATATATCTTCTACTTGTCCACCAACAGTGCTCGATTGGGACTCATCGAGAGACGATATTGGAAATAGGGGTATTTTGAGCTGTCGATCAACGTCTAGTAAGGCGTATGATCGAGAATCTGCTACGCAGGCGAATGAATCTCGCCGTATGGATATTGTACTACCCGCATAGTCTATAGTCTGTGCCTAAGGTATTAGCCAAACTCAGGACTGGGAATTCGGTCGAACACTCACTCTTATTGCTCTGGGCTCATCGCCTATGCGAACCACTCTTATTTTCCTGTTCAGCGACAGTAAAATAGTCACAGTGTTGCTTTCGCCCGCACCCTGGCCATCTCCTTCATTAAGGTCGATGCCCCCAATCCAGTTACATCCTCGTACTTGTGTAGTTCCAAAAACGGGACTCAATTCTGGGAGCGAATAGAAGGTGACGGTGGAATTGCATAGAATGCACGCTTTATTGACGGCCGGGAGCAGGAGGATTTGCTGTACTCCGGGTCGAGGTCCGGGAGTGTCGGCGTAGGCCGGGGGTAATCGCGAGGCGATTATATAGGAGGGCCGGCTCGAAGGGTCGGCGGGATCAGGGGGTATCTGGACGAAATGGAGGATTTCTGATGCAGAAGTACCGACATAGAGGTTCTGATCTGTGGATCGGGAGTGTCAGCCAGATATGCATTGCGATGTGAAAATCAGAAATACAAATAACAGGAAGAATTGACCGATGAGCCGATCTTGAACAACTGACCATAAAACTCCACACAATTGATCTTTATATCAGCTCCATCGCCCTCTGCAGACAGAGGGAGGTCTTCGACAAGAGGCTGAAGCACATACGGCCCAGTACTCAAGGAAGCTGCCATTTTCGCCCTGCGCCAGACGCATTAAGTTGCGCAGGGTCGGATGTTCTCATGAATCCATGGGTAAAAGTCCAGACTAATTCGTCAAGTCGTCAACTTTGTAAACTCGTGCTTCGTGGGATCGACATGCGAGCTTGTTGGAACAGAGTATAGTAGTTCCGGGTGTTGACGAAATGCGCCCCAGCTGTTGATTGGTCAGCCTCGCCGTCGCATTCGCTCCCGTCCAGAAACACCGACAGAGCTCGAGGTTACATCGACAACCCCCAGTCACCAACGGCGACAACGGCCAATTCAATGCGAGAAACAAGGCGACGGCTCCTTTGTTGAAGAAGCGTGGAGTCTCACACTGCAACTTTGATTTCTCACGCCGACCCGTTGACCGCTTCACCACCCAACATGGCCGAAACTTCTGAAGCCAGCTTGCAGGAAGCTCCCACAAAGCCTCGCCCCGACTCAAATGCTGCTGAAGGATTACGAGCCGGAGTTGGGGAAGATGGAGAAAATAAGTTCCAGAAGGCCATCTCGGCTTGGAGAAGTACGCCGTCGTCGACAATGGCTTTGATGTTGTGACTTACTAACCTGGCCCCAGACATCGATCTCACCTCGATGGTTACGAACCTGGATGCTACCGCTTCCGAGATTATTACATACCAACGGGACTCGACTGTGCAGCGCAAAGACTTGGCCCAAAAGACGAAAGATTTTCGGAAGCTGGATGACGCAGGGAAATTGAGTGAGATTAAGGGCCTGTTGAAAGGTACAAGATCCCGCTGTACTGCCGCAACAATGGAGTCTGACACTCTGCAGCATATCAGACATTTATTGATCTTCTCACAAACCATTCGAAATCGACAAACTCCGCTTTCCTTCAGCTTTACAGCCAGCTGTCAGAGGCTCCCGACCCCTATCCGTTACTCGAAGCTTCGGTCGATTCATTGCTCCTGTCAGAAGATACTTTGCCCAAAGTCACCCAGGAAAACGAACATTTGCAGAGCAGTGTCAGCCAGCTCACATCTCAGCTCGAAGAGACTGAATCGAAACTCGAGTCCGAACGCTCGGCACGAAAGGAATTAGAGGAGGGCCTCGCAACGCAAGTGAAGGAGGTCGAATCATCCTGGGCCAAAGTCTTGGAGGAAAAAGAAGACAACTGGGCCGCTAAAGAAAAGTCGCTTCAAGATAAGGTGGAAAACCAAGATCGCCTGTTGAACGAGATAAAAGCCAGTTACGAAGTTTCTCAGCGCCTCGACCATGCCAATGAGTCCGGAGATGACGGGTCTCGCGGGATGGTCACCAGTGCCGAGCTGGAAATGGTTAACTTGGATTTGGAACGAACGAGTGCACGTTTGGCGGAAGTCGAGGCTCGAAATGAACAACTTCGAATCGAACTTGCTCAATCGGCGTCTCAAGTCCCCAACCAAACAGCCTCCCCAGTGGAAGACGATCCGGCTTATTTGCGCCTGCGATCTGAAAACTCTTCGTTGCTCAGGAAGATCGATGCAGCGCGGATAGAACGAGACTCGCGCACACGAGACATTGAAGCCAAGCTTCGTGGGCTTGAACGAGAAATTACCTTATTGAACGAAGAACGAGACGCATTGAGGGCAAAGGTGCAAAGGTGGACCGACTACGAGGATATAAAACAAGAACTCGAAGTCCTCAAAAGTATCGAGTTCTCCACAGGGGACGACGATGACGGGAACGACCATAGCGAAGACACCGTGGAGGGGAGTGGCGAGAACGGCACTGCCAGTAAAGGGAAGAACCAAACACTCGAGCAGCTGCTCCTAGCACGAAACAAGAAACTTGGCGACGAATTGACAATCTTGAGAGTGTCACACCAAGATCTGCAAAGCCGCCTCTCAGACATGCAAGAAGAGCTATCAAAAACCAATGCCGAGCTCGAGCGGTCACAGAACCTGAATGCAACGCTGGAGAACGATCTAGCAAGCATCCAGCAGGAATCATCCAACGCCTTCCCCTCAGGTATGTCCGTAGCTGGCACCTACGTATCACGCCACCCAGCCGCATCCGCATTCCCAGGACGCAAAGGCCGCATCTCACCCACATCCTCGATAATTTCCGGTTTCGACGGGCGATCGTCTATGGGTGGTGGTGAGGCAATGGGCGGTGGCTCCGGCATGCTCCCCATGATAATCGCCCAACGCGATCGCTTCAAAAAGCGCAATGCTGAGCTCGAGAACGAACTCTCTGAAACACACCGCACAGTTTCATCCCTAAGACAAGAAGTAGCATCCCTACAAAAAGACAATCTCAATCTGTACGAAAAGACACGATACGTATCAACCTACAACCGCGGAGCCCCTGCATCTTCAGCAACAGCTTATTCATCGTCCCCAAATCCCTCCTCTATCCAACTCTCGTCAGGCTCATCTGGGGTAGGCATGGATCGATACAGATCAGCGTATGAAAGCAATATATCACCTTTTGCAGCTTTCAGGGGGAGGGAATCGGCACGGGCGTATAAGCGCATGAGTTTGCCTGAGAGGGCCATTTTTTCGGTCACAAGGATGGTTTTGCAGACGAGAACGAGTCGGAATTTGTTTGCGGCTTACTGCGTGGCGTTGCATTTGTTGGTATTTTTGAGCTTGTATTGGCTGGGTACGGCGGATATGGCGGTGGCGGACAATGTGTCGGATTTGGGGAATGTCGCTGCTGCGGCGGCGGCGGCAGGTGCTGGAGCGCCGATCGCTGGGAGTAATGCTGGGGGCGCGAGCCATGGTGATTCGTGGCAGCCGGAAGGCTTTGAAGGGCGGTAGAGTTGGGGGTGAGGGGGTCTTGAGTGTGTGGACGGGTTTGCCACTCGCGACGAAGGAGAGGTCGCCGTCATACTTCAGGAGCGTTGTCGATACATACAAACCCTCCGATGATTTCCATGTTCCTGAATTTCTGTCACCTGTGATCGTGTCTGGCGCCAGCTTCCGAAACTATGTCCAGTCACCAGCAGTGACGACAAAATTACCCTGAAGTCATCAGGCATCGAGTATCCCTGTCCTGGTGATCAGCATACGAAGAAGTCGAGGAAACTGAGCTCCAAGATTGAAGGGCGAAGGACAAGAAACAATCCTTGCTCCAGAGATGGTACCAGGCACAGCCACGATTCTATTCGACGGCCAATATCCTATTCAGCGGCAGTCTCCCACGTGACTGTCGCAGAAAAGTCAGCGAATCGCCATTCCCCTATTGTCCCGGAATAGCAACAGGTCCTCTTTACCTCAGTACCTCATGGGATCTCTCTCTACTCTACTCGCCACAATATCTACCGGGTCTTCAAACTCCCGGAAATCTCATCGTCATTCGGCAGTGCTTCTTCGCCCACAGCGTGTCGTGCGACACTACACTGCAATACATGTCATTCATCTAGAAGCTCATCTAGAAGCTTGCAAACATCGAGCTATCGAGGCCTCATTGGCCGTTTGTGCTTGCAAGGACTGATCCTAGGTTCATTTGCAGAGCCGCCCGACTGAGACTCTATTGCGCAACTGCCAACTGCCAACAGGGCTGCTTCGGCACTGGATCTCCCGTGCCATAAATACACCAAGGCGGGAAATCGACAGTCTACAGGGTAAGGCTGCGAGGGCTCGGGTGTTTTGGCTGAAATGGAGGTGTGGAGACTGGGGGGTGGGCCACGAGGGCGACCCCGCGGTTATCTTGCTCAGATGGTCAAGGTGGGGGGGGGGTATTTTTGGCAGATTGGTTCCAGGTTCGTAAGGTGATGGGAGCGCGCCTATTTTGCTAACTTGCTCGTAGACGGCTACGAATTGGGCATTCTGTGGCGTTTCGCGCTGGGATAAGCATGACCATGTGTATATTGGATTACTGATACTGTCATGATTTGGTTTCCTGAGGCCTTCGCCCTCGACACTCGCCCGGAAATTTTTCGGATCGAAGGACTTGCCGAATGGACAAACCGGACTGTTGTGCAACTTCGACAGCTACAATGGCGAAGTGCCATTCTGCGATTCTCATTGACCGAAGCTTCATATACTGATAAGCTGATAGTGAAGGCAACTCGCTGGAGCTCCCATGCCGTGTTTCCACACCTGAAAACACTGTACAACCACCACAACGGATCGATTGGAAAGTGTTAATCTGAGCTCGGCTTCTGGCTTCAGGTTCCGTCGCACAGCTCGAGAGGTTGTCAAGTGTCATCGTGTTTCTGAATTAGGATTTATTGTACATGGAAACGGTAAGCGTCTGATCAGCCCTTCATCAGCCACTTTTCTAAACGCGATCGCTGGAGGGTGGTGTGGTGAGATGGGAAAAGTTGGGACATGAGGATCTGAACGAGGGGGGCTGACAAGTGGAGCCGGGCGTTTAAGGTTCATGCATTACCGGCAAAAGGGGGTTCCGCTATTATATAAATAAACAATTTTATAAATAAAATAGTAAATATATCGTAAGCGAATCTTGAAATAGTAATTCCATAATTTATTTTGTCGTATATAATAAATTAAATTACCTATTTTTTTAATAATTTTTTTCATTATCAATTTTTGGCTATACAATTATTATTTTAACTTTATTAGCAATAGAATAATATTTATTTATAGCCCCTGCACGGTATTTAAATTTAACTATTAATTGGCAAATATTAGGCTGGCAAATAATATAGCAATTGTATTAGCTATAATATATATTTAGCTATATATTATAGCTTATACTAACCGTATTTAAAGCATATTAAGCCTTTTAAAGCCAAATTTTAGCCTATATAAATTTTATTTAATTAAAATTTTATTAATGCAATTATATTAGCAAATACATTAATAATAATATTAAATATTAAATTCCATTAATTAAATCCATTAAATAATATGCAATCACCACTAATATAATATTAATTATATTTAATATATAATTTCTTAAATTTTCTATTACCAAATATACTATATAGCCTAATACTGCTATTGCTATTATTAATAAATAATTTTGCGCTTTTAAATATTATATTTTTTAAATGCAATTTGGCTATTAAAAAGCAATTAAAATACTTTATTATAAATATTTTGCTAATTTAATTTGTAAATATAATATATAGCAAGTAAAACACAAATTCTATTCCATATTTTGCAAATTTTATAAAATAAATCTTAAAAACCCTAATAATTATATATCCGGCAAATATAAATATAAATATAAATATTTTTAATTTCTATATAAAACATTAATAATTAAGTATTATTAATATATAAAAATCGTTTTTAATAATTGCCCTGAATTTTTTAAATAACATAATACCATTTATAAAAACAAAAAAATATTAACTCCATTTTAAAACAATCTAATTTAGCTTTTTTTTATACGATATAGCCTTTTGCTGCCAAATGAATAAAATAGAAATTGCATTTTCAATTACAAATTTCCAAATTAATAGCATTAATTTTACCAATAGCATTTCTTTTTCTATTTCCCGCCTAGTATTTTTCAATTTTATATTATTATTATTATTATTATTGCTTCAAGGCCCAAATCTATAAAAATTAATAAAAAATATTTATTTAATCTTAGCTATATAAAGCAGCTTATTTTTAAAGTATTTTTAAAAAAGCAATTTTTATTTATCGTAATAGATATTTAAAAAAAAAACTATAAAAAATACGCTTAAAGCTATAATATAATAAATACTCTAATTTAATATTATTAGCGAAATAATATAATATATATTTGCCATATATATTAAAAGAATTCGCCAATCCATTATAGAAGTAATAATGCATATAATAGCTAATATTTTAAAACAAAATATAATAAGAAAAGCAATTTCTAATTATAAAATTAAAAAAGAAATTTAATTTGCAATTAATATTTATATCCATAATATTCGCATATTTATTGCAAAAGCAATAATAAATATTATTTATAATATATAAAAAGAATAGAAAATACAATTATAAAAGCAATAATAAAAGCTATTAATATTTAAATAATTAAAAAAAACTATAGGGCTGAATAGCCAAAAATATAGAAACTGCTTTAAAATTTTAAAAAAAATGCGCAAATTTTTTTTTTAAAAAAAGCAATTTTTTTAAATAAAACGCGGCTTTCCAATATAAAAAAATAATAAAAAGGCTTATATAAAATAATATTCAAAATAAAATTAGAATAAAGCATTATTTTTATATTTATAAATAAAATTAACAAATTATTAAAAAATAATATATATATATATATATATCTCTCTCTCTCTCTATTGCAATAAAATGAATTAGGCGTAATTAAATTTTTAAAAAATTAGCAAGCGCTTAATAATTTTTTGCATTGCAAAATAAAGCAAATGCAATTTATTTTAAATAAATCTTTGCTTATTATAAAAAAACATATACAAATTATTTTTTAAATAGGCCTGGCAATTAAATTGGCTTTGGGCTTTATTAATATAAATTTAAATAAGCTATTTTTATTATTATTAAGCATTTAGAAAATAAAGTTTTGATTAGCAAAGCTTATATTAAAAAAGCTGCTTTTAAAAAATATATTAATATTAATAATATTAATAATATTAATAATGCTAATAATATTAATAATAATTATGTTAGCGCTATTAATATTAAAATTCAAGCTATTTTATAAGCTAAGCTTATTTTATATATATAATATTATATATATATATATATATATTAAAATAATATAAAATTTCAAAATTTTAAGTATATATTTATTTTATTTTATATAATATAATATAAAATTGGTATTTTGCATCCCAATATTATTTTTATTATTTTAATTTTGTATAAATTTTATTACTATATATATAATTAGTTATTTTTATTTTAAATAGCTATATAAATTTTTTATATTTTAAATTTATATTAATAAACAATTTTTTATTTTTTTCCAGCCTAATCTTTTAATTTTTTTAATAATTCCTTAAAAGAATGTATATATATTTCTTTTTATTAAAGCTTAAATAGTTTAAATATTTTTACCGCTAAAAACGCCTTGCCTATTAAAACCTATTTTGGCTTTTTATCCAAAATTTTTAAATTTTTATCCTGCTATATTAAATTATCTATTATATTTTACAAAAAATCGCCGCTTTATATATATATATTTACAAATTAAACCAATTTGAA
This sequence comes from Cyclaneusma minus, assembly GCA_037179335.1. NCBI lineage: Eukaryota > Fungi > Ascomycota > Leotiomycetes > Marthamycetales > Marthamycetaceae > Cyclaneusma > Cyclaneusma minus. The sequence goes on along the minus strand of JAKZHN010000001.1, from coordinate 1,478,116 downwards.
ATATAAATTTATATTATATATTAATTAGCTATAAAACCTTTATTTTAAAGCTTTTTTATATTAATTTTAATAGGAATTTTAATATTTTCCCATTAATAAATAAAATTATTATAAGTCTTTTTAGCTAATAAATTAATTTTCCACTATAGTTTATTAAAATAAAATATATTTTTTATTTTATTTTTATTAATACTTTTTTTAATATATATAATTAAAAACTAATAGCTTATAAAAGCTTGCAATAATAAGCTTTAAAAATAGCAATTATATTCTAATATATTAATAAATATTTAGCGGCAATACTTATTAATAGCTATAAAATCTTAATATTAATAAATTTCCTTTTTTTTTCAATTTCGTTATTAAAGCAATATAATTATTAAAGCTATTTAATATCAAATATACTATTTTGCTTTTATTACTTATAATAATATAAGCCTAAAATTGAAATAGAAAATTTTAAAAAGTTATTTCCATTTTTTTTTATTATATTTTTAATAAAAACCAAGCCGTTTTATATTAATGCCTTTAAAAGCTTTTAAATTAGCGGCTATATTAATTATAAATTCAATAAATAGTCTAATTTATATACTTTTAAAATTACGCAATTATATATTTAGTAATTTTTTATTTAATAGCTTTTTATTTGATATTATATAATAAAAAAAAGCTTATTTCGCCTATATTATATTAATTCTAAATAAGATATTTATTAATTTTATAATAATTCTTTTACATTTTTGTTTTATCCAAATTAATATTAAAATTATTTACCTTTTTAAATTATAAGCAATAAATATGCTTTTTTAAAATTCATTTTATAATAATTTAATTATTTGCCTTGGCTTTTTACTATTATGTAAAAAAGCAGCCTTAAGCTAAAGCTATTTAGGGATTTTTTAAATGGAATTATTAGGCTAAAATATCGGAATCTTATTTAGCTTGCCTTTATATTTGTTTTTATTATAATCGCTAATAATATTTTACAATTCGCCAATATTAAAAAAGCTGGACAGTTTTTCTTATTTAATTCTTTTATTTACACTATTGCGGCTTTTTTTATATTAGCGCTTTTTAGGCATTATAATAATAATATATTAAAAAATTCAAAATTCAAAATTCCTGCATTAAAAATTTTGCAAAATTTTCTATATTTCCTTATAAAGCAAAAATATAATAGCTTTGGTAATTAATATTTTATATTCAAAAAAATTAATATATTAAATATAAATATTTTTAATTTAATTATAAATATTGGTAATATAAATATATTTCAATATATTTTAATATATTTTAATATATTTTAATAGCATTGTAATTATAATAAAGTCTTTTTTAAAAAAATATTGTTAATTATTGCAATTTAAGTAGCAAGTATTGCAGAAATATTATTATTGGCATTATAAGCAAAGCCTTGATTAATTTCCTTTTTTATTATTAAATCGATTAACGCTTTTATATTTTAGGTATTTTTTATAATATTTGTTAAGCCCTCGTGGCTTAATGGTAATATTTGTGTTATTGCTGGCTTGGTAGACCTTGTGTAACGTGGTTCCTACGCTATGCAAAAATTGCGAATTTGACTCCCGCAAAGGGCCTCGATTTTCGCTGGCCGGCGATTATTTGAATAATTACCAAGCTATATAAAATATTGAATAAATTTTAATATTTCTAAAGCAATAATATAGAATTTAAACTTTTCTATAAATTAAATTTCTATATATTTAAACTTCTATAAAAAGCTCTATTTGCATGCTAGCTATTCAAAATAATTATATTGAAAATATTTTAAATGGCTATTAAAGGATTGCCGGAATACTATTAGTTTTTATTGGCTTAGAATTTATATTTCCAAAGAAAATTTAGTTTTTTTTAATTAGCGCTATTAATTGTGTTTTTAAAAAAGCCCGGATAATAAATATAATTAAAATAAATAATAGGCAAATTAGCAGCGAATAATTCTAATTAATAAATTTAATGTAATATAATAATATTATTTTATAATATATATTTTTATTAATTAAAATTGCCAATATAATAATTAAATATAGCTGTTTTCTATTTGGTATTAAAATAATTATTAAAAAGAAATCTTAATTTAATGCCGGCGGCTTTCTGGCAATTTTATAAATATATTATTTTAGCTATTATTAATTATTATTTATTTTATTACAAAAGCAATAGTGCTTTTTATAGGGCAAAGCGGGCCGCTATTACAAAGGGCCGAAAATCAAAAATTTGCCTTAAAAATATTTTAGCGTATTAAAAATAGGATTTTTGTAAAATAAATTTTATTTTTATTATTGGCAAGGCTTTTTAATTGGCAATAATATAAAACCAGCCTGTAATAAAAAAATACTAAAAAATAATTAAAGCCCTTTTGGCTTTATACTAGCACGGCAAAAAAATAAAGCAAATGGATTAAAAGACTAAGCCCTAGCCCTAAGCTAGAAAAAAAACTAAAATAAATTAGAATAGGAATAAAATATAGCGCAGGGGATGGAAAATAAAAAATAGGGTATATATATATAAAGTTATTAAATTTTAAACTATAGCAAAGCAGCCAAAAATACAATTACAATTTGATATTAAAAAACCCCGCAGACCCGCTTTTTAAGCATATATTAAATTGGCTATAAAATTTATATTATGCTTTGCCGGACTTTTGCCGGAATAGCTAAAATTCTTTATTTCCTAATATTTAAAGGGAAATTAGCTTGAATAATAGCTTTTTTTCCTATAATAATAAAAAGCATATAAATTATAAACGCCAATTGCATATCCTATTAATTGGATGCCTCGGATAATAAGTTAAATTAATATATATATATATATATATAATATTAATTTAAAAAAAACTGCAAAATTATAATAAATTTTATATTTTATAGCTATTTAATATCGCTATTTAAAATATAGCTAATAATTGCAATATTATTTTCAGCCTAAGCGTTTTAAAAAAAAGTTATTCTATTATATTTATAATTATAATGTTTAATAATTTTTTGAATTTTCAGCTATCATAATATAATATATTAATTATTTTTGCATTAATATATAAAGTTATTATAGTTTTTAAATCTTTTATTAATTAAATATTTAATAATTATACGGCTATTATTAATGTCTATTAAATAGTCAAATAGCAAATCTTTAAAAATCTCTATTAATTTAATTTCTAGCATTTTGCTATTATTCAATATTTTAATATTAAATAAAATTTAAATTATCCGGTATTGCGCTTTTTTAATATTGAATATAAAATATAAAATAATATTAATATATATACATATATTGCAAAAAAATAATAGCTTATAATATTATTGGATTTTAATAATTATATTAAATAAAAAACTGATTAATTATTTAAAAAATGGCTTTTATTAATATTTATAATATATTAGGCAGTAAAATATTTAAAAATAATTTATAATATAATAAGTACTTTTTTAATCAAATAACAGCTATTTTTATAATGGCTTAACAAGCTTTTTGCTTATTTAAAGCCTTCCGGGCTATTTAAATTTTAATAAATAAATTAAAAATTAAAGATTTAAGTGTTGCTTTTTATTTAATTTCTGCTAATATTTTAATAATTAAAATTTTATATATTTAAAATTTTAATTTAGCAATATAAATAAATTCAAAAGCGCTTTTTTTAGTAAATATTGCAAATATTTATTAAAAAAGGATTGTTTTGTAAAGAAGCTATAATATGGCAATTAATAATATTATATTAAAAACTATAACTATATATATTTAATTAATAATTATAATTTATTCTTTCATTTAATCAAGATATTTCAATTCAAAAGCCAAGGAAATTAAAATTTTATATTTTATAATATATACGCTTTAATTTTAAACCAATTGCAAATTAAAAAAAAGCTTTATTTTATTAATTTATAAAATATATATTATTTTAAAATTATATTGCAAAATAGCATTATTAAAATCCAAATAATATTTAATATATTTTTATTTAAAAAATATATACAATTATAAATAGCATCAAAAATACAATATCTTTTTAATATCCCTAAATTTTATCATTATAATTTATTTGCTATAAGCAAAAAGCATTAAAAAATATTATAATTTATTAAAAGCTATAAAAATATTTTAATAAAATTAATATTTTCCTTTTTTTTACACACTTTTATTTTAAAGCTAATATTAGCCAATTTATTATTAAATAATTGCTTTTGGCAAGTATTTAATAAAAACTCTATATTATAATATATTTTTCCAAATAATATTGAAATAAATTTTTATTTTAATTTATTTATTTTAAAAAAAAGCAAGGCGATTTTAATATTTTTAAAAATCTGGGATAAAAAAGCTTATATTAGGAAATATTAAATCTTTTAGCAATTATTATATTTATTACCCTAATTAATATTTGCGCAATTTAAATAAAAAATAATTTGCTCCAATTTTTTTTAAGAAAAACTATTTAATTGCTAAAAGCCTTTTTAAATAAGCTTTAAAATCTTTTAGGAATATAATAATAAAAGTTTTAATGCCTGCTATTAAAATATTAAGAAAATTATTATATATTTTTTTTTTAAAAAAAGCTATTTATTAAAAAATATTTAAATTATTAAAATAGAAAATATATTATTATATAAAGGCGTTATTAATTTAAAAAAAACTTATATTTTTTTTTTATTTAAAAGTAAATCGGATATATTTGTTATTAATAAAATTAAATCGATTAATATAATTAAAATATATAATATATTAAAAACTCAAAACAAGCTTAATATTATTAATTTTTTTATTTTATAAATAAATATTAATGGGAGTTAAATATTTAAAAAAATAATGCCCAATTATAATCTAAAATATTAAATAATAAAGCTAATAATAAAATTGTATTAATATAAATAACTATAGCCGGAGTTTTGGCTATAAAATATTTATAAATTATAATATAAATTATTAGCAATATAATTAAGCAATAAATATTCTTTAAATAATTAAATAATAAATATAAAAACTATTTATTTTTGCAATATATTTTTAAAAAATATTTTTTTAATTAATAATAAACAATTTAAAATTTTGCAGTAATATATAAATATCCCTAAAATCTTTGAAAAAATGGAAAGTCCGCTACGCAATCTAGCTTTTTTTATGATAAATATTTTAAAAAATAAAACCGGCATTTTGTTTAATTTTAAAAAATAAATTAAAATAAATATTAAAAATATTTAAATAGGCTTTAATAAATGAAAGCTATAATATTATATTATTGCTATTATAGTGGTCAAAGATAAATTAGCAGATAAGGGTGTGTTGTATATATTCCTTAATTATAAAAAATAGCCGCTGCCCTTTTCAAGTAAAAATAACGGCGTTTAAATATAGTATATTAAAAGCCTTGCTTAGCTTTTTTAATAAGCAATACTCGTCTTTTATATATCTTTAGTATATATACCTTATAGGATATTTATAAGGCGCCCTTTTTAATCTTATATAATAATTATCCTTTTTTTATAGCTTTAGATCCCAAAACTCTTAAATATAGACTCTCGCTTTCCAGTAATTTAATATTTGGCTTTGGTTATTAATTTTAGTTTTTTATTTTAGTTGTATAAATTAATAGACTTTTATTAATTCGCTATTATTAATAACCACTTTTAAGCTTATTATTATCTAATTTTCAAGGCCTTAAGTTTTAATATATAACTTATATTATTTATTATTAAATCAATTTTAAACTCTTATCTAATTGTTTTTATTATTTTAAATCTTTATTTTCTTATATTAAGGTTTATTAGGATTTTATTATTTTTATTGGTTTTATATATACTATATGAGTTTTTATATACATCTTTTTTATAAATACCAAAAATCTAATATAATAGCAGCTTATTCCAAATAATTGGTTTTAGAGTTTTTTTAATTTTTTATCCTTTTTATATGTATATATATATTATATTTATTACAATAATAATATATTAACTTTTAATTGTATTTTTAATATAGAATCTTTTTCTAGATTTTTCGGGAAATTTTAAAGTTTTTTCTTTTTTTTAATATGTTTTTTTATAGTAATTATATTGGACTTTATTAGGACTTTATTTATATAAAATAGGCCTCTTTATTTTTATTAGACTTTTTCTTATTATTTCTTTCATATAAAAATTTTAATATATATTCTTTTAATATAAATTAAGCCATTCCTATTTTTATTTATTTATTGTTTTTTTTTTAATTCTGATATTATAGCCTTTAATATTTTTAATTATAAATTACAAAATCTTAATAATAGTTTATTTTAAGCCTTATATAATAAAGGTTTTATTTATAATTATAATAATTGTATTAAGTTTGCTGTTTTATTATAAAATTTAAATCGGGCTTTTATTAAGCCCGCATTTATACTTTAAATCCATATTTGCATTTATTATATATAAAGCTTTTAATTAAAACCTTTTTATAAACCTCTTGATAATTATAGCTAGGCTATAAATAACTTGAAATATAGCTATTATTAAAATGGTTATAAGTCTTTTTATTATATAATAAATTTATATCTAACTTCTTTTATTTTTTTTATTACTTAAATTCCTTTATTTAATACAATTTATACCACCTTTATACTTTATTACAATCGTTATATTAAAGTCCAAGCCTTTTTTAAAAACCAATACACCAATTATAATAAAGAGTTAATCCAATTAAAGGATAATATAAGGACTATTAAAACTCTTTTTTATTTTAAGACTTATATTTCCTTAAAATATAAAATATATATTATATTTAAGAATATTATAATTGTAATAATAGTTTTAATTAAAGTTATATTTATATTTTATATTTTAATATATATAATAATTGATATTTGGTATTATTTAATAAGTCTATTTTTTGGGTTTTTTATATATATTTAATTAAAATATAAATAAACTATAATTTTAACCACTTTTTTAATAATACTTTATTTAAAAAAAACCAGGTTTCTAATAATATAGTATAAAGTATAGAAATTATAAATTTGGTATATATAAATTAAGGTTTAGAAATATTATAGATTTTTTAATTTTATTAATCGGGTTTCTTTTATATGGTATTTATTTTAATTGAGTTATTTAATATATAAGATTTATAGTTTTTATTTAGATATTTTATAATCTTTAATTAAATTAAATTATTATCTAATTTCCAACTTTTTGATTTAATCTTTTATAAAATATAATTTAAATTGGCTTAATTTAAAATACAAAAAAATAATTAAATCTATATTCTTATATTTTAAATATTTTTACTTTTATTTTTGCTTAATATTATATATAACTAAATATTTCCCATTTAAATATAAGGTTGGAATTGGCCTTTTAGCATCTCTTTTTAAAGCTTGCGCCTTTTTTATAATTTTCCCACTATTATTATAATCTAGTTTTAGTGTTTTTTTAATAAACTTGTTTAAAATTATTAAAGCGTTTTTATAGTCTTTTTAAATTAATATTTGGTTTTAATTTTAGTTTTAGCCTTTCTAATATATATAAAATTTAAGCTAACCGTTTTTATTTTCTTTATATATTATAATTATTTCGATTTCCTATTTTTAATTATTTTTAAGGTTTTTAAAATTTATAAAATATGGTTTATATATATTATTTTAAAATGCCTTAATAGGTTTTAAAAAACTAATATAAAAAACATTATATAGTCTTTTTAATTAAAATTTAAATAGGAACTTTAAACGATAAACTTGGACTCCCATTTTTTTAATAATAGAAAAAGGGCTTATATACTTTTTTACTAGCTTTCTAGCCCTAAAGCGTATATTTTTAGTAAATAGAAAAGCCTAGTTCTTTTTATTAAAATCTATAATTTTATATTTTTTTATATATTACTTTATATATTTATTAATAGTATTTTCCTAATTCTTATAATAACGCATACTTATTATATTGTATCTCTTTTTTTGCTTTTTTATATTAAGTATTTTAATTCTATAAATTATATAAAAAAATTAATATTAATTTATAAATAATATTTATATATTATAAAAAAATAGTTTCTCTTGATATCTTTTATTTTATATTATTATAAACAAACTTTATTATAGCCAATTAAATTGCTTAATTTATTTTATTATTATTATAATAGTATTATATATAGGTTTTTAAAACCTGGTTTACTTGCTTTATTTATTTATTTATTTATTTATTTAAAAATACTATATTTATATATTATATAAAACTTGTAATAAAAGGCTTTTTATAATATATTAGTAAATATAAAACCACGATTAAATACAATAGTTTTAGGGGTTTCTATAAAGTAAACAATTTTACTAAAAAATAATTCTATTAGAAATTATATATTAATATTTTTAATTATATATATAAATTATATAATTTTGGTATAATAATCTATTATTATTAAAATAGTATTATATATTTTATTTTTATATTATAATTTAAGCAAGTTTATAATAAAGTTCTATAATAAATATATCTACAATTTGTTAATTAAAAATAAAGCCTATAATTAATTATAAGGTATATATCAATAGATTTTATTTTATTAATAAATATAGCAATTGTATATATAATCCTGTATTTTTACCTTTATACCTAATTAGTAATATTTATAACAAACCGAAATCAATATTTAGTATATTTCCAAATAGCCTATTAATTTATTATTATAATAAATATATAAAAGTCTTTTATATAATATATTTATTATAAGGATATATAATTTGCCTTTTTTATATAATATATTATTTTTAAATTATTATTATTTATTCTTATATAATATATTTTTTTTTATATTTATTATTTTTTAAGTCTTAAAAATAATTATAAAATTATTTTAATTGTTCCGGCTTTTACGTTTTTATAGCTTAGATAAAATATAGTTTTTTAGTTAAAGATTTGTATTTATAATATATAAATAAAGTATACAATATTAATTTTCTAATTTAATAATTTTAATTAAAACGTAATTACCGCATTTATAAAAATAGCTATATTTTTTAAAAATTATATATTTGGAATATACGTGAGTAAATAGCGGAGCTTTTATTATAATATAAGTAGAAACCCTTTTAATATCTCTATTTAAATATTTTTTATTATTTTCTCATAATCTAGCCTATAAAATAAAGGATTAGCAGGGTTTTTAACTCTTATAATATATTTAATATTCCAATTATAATATTCCAATTTTAAAATTTATTTTATTTAGCATTTATTAAATTCTTTTATATTTATAAAATAATATAAATTATTATAGTTGAAAAATATCTAACTTTTATGACATATATTTTTAATATATTATTTTTAATATTAAAGTTTTTTACAATTATAAACAATTTAATATTATAAATTTAATATACTAATTTTATATTAATTAGCTTATAAAACTAAAAAGCTATTAAATATTAATAATATTATATTAGGTTATTTAAGTTTTTAAATTATTTCAAAATCCCTAATATTACAAATTTAAAAATATTATATATAATCCGCAAATATTTCATAAAATTAAAATATCGCAATATTGGCTTATTTATAAATATAATTTTAATATTTTAAAAGGCCTTTTATATTTTTAAAAGCTATTTAAATAGGCTTTTCTTTTTGTTATTTATATTATTAATAATCAAATTGGTTATAGATAATACAATTCTATTATATCCTAAAATAAACCGCTTATAAAAATTGCCTTATTTTAGAAATGATTATAATTATATATATATATATATTTAATTCAGTTTATTTTCCGATTTATCGATTTAGCTGGGATATACAATTGGCGTCTATAGTATATATTCTTTCCATTACTATAAAAAAAACCGTTATTTATACTAGACCCTTTTAAAAGCCAGGAAATAGGGATTTTGAAGCTTTCTGGCAAAGGTTTGGCGAGGTATAGGAGAAATCTATAGCCAATTTAATATATACTTTAGTAGATGGGTTTATAGGTTTCTTAATATTAAGCTATATTAGTGTTTTTTAATTGTTTTTTATTATAGCCTAAGGCTGGTAATTTTTTTTTTCAACCTTTATATTATATTTTACTTTTATCCTAATTTTTTAAGCCACCTTTTCCTTTATTCCTTTTTTTCTAGCTGGAACTAAGACTCACCCTCCTAGTCCATTACTCTAGTTTTTCTATTATGTCCGCTTGTGTAAAAGGAAAGGGAGGCCCGTATTGTCCAGGCTTTAATGCCAAATTCTTTTAATTTTGTTTTTAATATTGTTTTGGCTCCGATCCAATATTGCTTGCTTATAATAGGGTTGGTGGTAATTGGTTGCTGGTGGTAAATTATAAGGCTTAAAAATATATTATAAAATAGCCAAAAGGCCGCTAATATTAAATTTAAAGGATGATATACCTAAATAGTTATTCTAGTATTAGGTAAATTAAACAGATTTATTTTCAATTATTATATTAGCGATTTTAATTAATAGCGGTATATATTTTAAGGGTTATATTATTATATTTAAATTAATTTATCAATTAAAAAATATTATCCGCTGTTTTTATTTATTTATTGGTTTTTTTTAATCTTTATTTTATAATATTTAATAATATATATAGCTAACGCTTTTCTAAATCCGGAAACTTTTTTAAAAATACCAGCTAATAGCAATACCTGGAAAAGAGCTTTTTTAAAGCGCGGTTTTTAAGCTAATAAAAGCTTGGTTGGTTTTTTAATAACTTTTTAATAACTATTTAAAAATTCTTTAACAAAGTTTTCTTATATATAACCAGTATATAAATTAAAAGTTTTATAGAAATTTAAGCATAAAAAGCCTAAATCCCATATTTTAACTTAAAAGCGCCAGAATCGATCTAACGCACCCTATGCGCCTGGTAATCACCCCGGAAATTCGCCGGCGAGCGAAAATCGGGGGCCTTTTGCGGGAGTTGAAGCCACGACCTATTACACAGGCCTGCCCGGACAGCAGTAACGAAAGTTACCACTGAGCCACGAAAGCTATATATATAATTAATATAAACCATTTTTAAATAATATATATCCTTTCCGGTTTTATATATATATAGTTTATTATTATTATAAAGCCTAAAAATAAAACCTTATTCACTTTGAATTTATATTTATTCTCCTTTATAAAAAGCAAGTATTTCTATAATTTTTTAAATATAGCTTTTATATATTTATTATATTTATTAAGGTGTTTTAAATAAACCAAGATATTATTAAAATAAATTACTACAATAATATTTAGAAACTCCTTAAGCACTATATTTATATAAATTTAAAATATAGCTAATATATTCGCCAATTTAAATAATATTATTAAGTATTTGAAATAGCTATATTTTATATAAAATGCTATTTTCCACTTTATATATATATATATATATAAATCTTATAATATATATTTTTAAAATCCAGCTTAATACAAATCTTGGTTTTTTCCAATTTAGCTAGAAATTTATTAATTAAGGAAAATAAATACGAATTTTAATAATTATATTATTTAACCCTTTATAATCGATATATAGATATAAGCCATTATTGTTTTCAAATACAAATAATATAAAGGTTTTTATTAGGCTCTTTAATTTGTAAATTCAATCTTTTATTAATACATTATTAAAATATTTCTTTAATATAACTAGCGATTTTTTAAATAACTTATAAATAAACTAATTAAATAAATCTATTTTAACTTTTATAATACAATCCTAATTAGAATATATAAATAATATACCAGCTTTTATTATATTAAAAATATTATTAAAATAATTTAGTTTTTTTAGTCTCTTATATTTTATTTTTTTACTTTAACCTTAATTTTAATCTTGCTATATATCCTTTATAGGTATTTTTAATACTCAATAATTTATAGCTTTAGGAGTATACTAGAGTCTAGTTTTAGTTTACTAAAACTCTGGTCTTCTGTATTCTAATCTTTTATTTTAATTTTAATCTTAATTTCACTGTATATTTTTTTATAAGTATTTCTAGTATTTAGCAATTTAAAATTTTAAAAGTATATTAAAATTCAGTTTTATCTTGGTTTATAGTATCTTTTATAAAAAATAGTTTTATATTTATTTTATTAAATATTATTTTATATAATTTAATATTATATTCCCAGTTTTTATATATAAGATATTCCGTATATAATAATTTCTTGTTTATTATATTTAAAATATAAACTACTATATTTAGCTTTTTTAATTTATCCGGTTTATTTTAAGCAATAATTTTATACTTAATTTGGCATTTGTAAATAAAGCTGGCTTTAGCCTAATTATAATATCTATTATCTATTTATCTAAGCTAAAATATATTTAAAAATAAGTTATATAAATATATAGGTATTTTATATTTTTTAATACTTTAGTTTTCTATATTAGTTTTACTACTACGGATTTTAATAAATTTTTTATAATATAATATTATTTTTATATTATTTTTATTAAAAAAACAAATCTATAAATATTATATATATATATTAACTTATTCTTATTTTTTTATAAATATTAACAATACAAAATTTCTATTTAATCCATTATTAATAAAATCAGAAATAATGACTATATTTTAAATATTAATCGCAATTAAATAATCGATTGTTATATACTTTTACTTTATAAAAAAGTTGTTAAATTGAATAATTATTAATAACCCCCTTTTTTTCTAGTCGTTATATTTATATTTATAATTTATAAAATTAAAGGTCTTATTTATAACTTTTATAAAAAGAACTTAATTATATTTATTTTAATTATAACTATTCCAATTTTAATTATAATTAAAGCCATTTTTATATAATTGGCATTTTCTTTCTTTATAGCCACTAAAGCTATTACTATTTATAAGTTTTATATCTAAACTTTTGGCAATTTTAATATATCTTTTTTTATAAATACAATTAAATGTATTATAATTATTAAAACTATAATTAAAGTATAAAAAAAGCCAATATTAATTTTGGCTATATTATTAGATTTTATTTTAATAGTAACTATTTTTTTTGCCTTCATAATTAGGTTAGTATTAAATTACTATATTATTATTTAAAATATTATACAGATTTTATAATTTATTATAATTATTATAATATTTTCCTAAAACATTTATATTAAATATATTCTTAGCCTTAAATTGAAAATTAAGCCTATTTTTGCGCTTAAGATTTTTAGCTATATTAAATATATATTATATATTAATTTATCCTTAATTGTTCTATTAAAAAATAAAATCTTATTTAATATTATTATAAAGCTCAAAAGTAAACTAGTTATTAAAAAATATAAAAAATATATTTCTTATATAAAAATATAAAATCTTTATTTTATAATAGAATTTTTTAATTGTTCTTTTAAGCCTTTTTAATAAATTAATTTAATATATATTATCTATATTATTATTTTATATTTATTATATTTAATATCAAGTTTTTATTTTTTTTATAAGACTTTTTCTAATTTATAATCCGTTTAATAATATTGCTATATAATATATATATAGTTTTTAAATATAATTAAGATAACATAAATATAAATTATATTATTTTCTTTTAAAAACATTAAGCTATATATTAAAATAGTTTTATAAGCGATTAAATTATTTAAATTATTCATATATATTATATATATAATATACCTCGATATTTAACATATAAAACTTTTTAAATATATAAAACCTTTTAATAATCGGTTATTTATGATTAAAATTTAAATTAGGCGGACTATATTTATAAATAAAGGTCGCAATCTTGGCTTATAATTCTGTTTTCTTTTTTTTAATTTCGAGTTTTTAAATGGTTTATTAAACGGCTATAAAATCGTTAGAATTCAAATTTGCTTAGCCTTAAATTAAGCTGGAAATAGGAGCTTAATTATTTTTATTTTTATATAGCATGCTTGTATTTCCGACTAAAGCGCTTTAATTATTAATAATAGCAATATTTTTACCTTTATTAAATACAATTTCCTAAATTGGTATATAGATTTTGCTGGTATCATTGCCAATATTAAGCTTTTTTAAAATTAAGCAAAATTGGGTTTTAAAGCTTTTAATAGGATTTTTGCAAATAAGGTTATTGCCGGATTTATAGCTAATAAATTGAATAATTATTATTTTATTAAATTATTATTTTTAAAGATAAAAGCGGCTATTTTATTATAATGGTTAAAAATAAATTAATAAATAAAGATATATTATATATATTTCTTAATTATAAAAAATAGCCGCTACCCTTTTTAAATAAAAATAGCAACACCTAAATATAATGCGCTAAAAACCTTGCTTAGCTTCCTTAATAAGCAACGCTCGTCCCTTGCGCACCTCTAGCGCACGTGCCTCGTGGGGTGCCCGCAGGGCGCCCTCCTCGGCCCCGTGTGATAATTGCGGTAATTAATAAATTTTATTATATTGGTAATTTAATAAAGAAAAGCAATTTATTATAATAATTTATAAAATAAATTTAAATTATATTTGGAAGCATATATATAATAAAGCATGCTTTTAATTTAATAAAAATATTTATATTAAAAAAATAAAATAAAATTGATAAACTTTAAATTAAAAAAATGCATTTATAATTTATAATAAAATTTATAATAACATTATAGCTTTTTTACCAATATTAATTATAATAACAATTATAATAGAAAATACAATATTCAATTAAAAATAAGCGCTATTATATTTTTTTCTTCTTACTAATATTAATTATATAAAGTTTGCTTTAGCAATAAATTTATTTTATATTTTTTATATTTTATATATATTATATTAAAATATACACTAATTTAAAATTACATTTTTTTTAATTATTAAAAGCTTTAAAAACGGGAAAAGATATAATAATATTTTTAAATACTAGCCATATGCTTTTATTTAATAAATAATAAAATTGCTATTTTTTATATTTATATATATATATATGCTTTAAAAACGCGTTTAAATTAATTAAATAAATATGTATAAAAAATATATTCTATTTTTTGATTAGCCGCTATTTTATTTTTTCAAATTATATTAAACCTATAATATATAGCTAAATTAGCCTATATATTTAAATTTTTATTAATATAAATAAAGCTATAATTTACAAGCTTGAAAATTATATTGGTAATAAGGTTAAAATTAGAATTTATTTTATTAAGCTTGGCTATTTTGCAAGCAATTTATATAATCAAATAATTTTGCAATTTTATAGCTTTTAAATTTAATAATATTATAATAATTAATAAAGCGAATAGTTTGAATATTATATTATATATTACCGCTGCCAAATTAGGTTTAAAATTCTATATTTATATAATATAATATATATATATATATATATTATAAAATAAATATATTATTAAAAATGCATAACAAATAAAATTAAAACAATAATTTTTTTGTTTTTTTTAAAAAAAACTACAAAGATTTTTATTAATTTCCGGATTTCTATTTTATAAAATTAAAAAAATTTAAATAGCTAAATATTAAGATTATTAAAATTGGTCGGGATAATTTTAAATATATTAATATATTATAATATAAAATACAATGCATTAAATTATATAAATTATTATATACCTTTTTATATAAGCTTGTGAAATCAATAATTGCGGCATTTTTTAAATTCAATATTGCATTAAAAATACCTATCTAAAAAGAATTAGATATTAATAAAAGTCTGGACATAATATAATTAATTTAGTATAATTTCAATTTATAAAAAAATACTAAATTATATTTTAACAGCTTAAAATACGCATTGTAAATATAGGCCATATATTCTTAAAGCACAAACCTTCCAATATAAAATTCATATTTACCTAATGCTTTTTATATATATTTAATTTAAATAATTTTAAAATTTCTTTTTATATTTAAAAGCTTTTTTGGTCTTTTATAAGCCAGGCTATTTAATTTTAATAATGGCTAAAATACGGCAATAAAATCTTAAATAAAAAGCTAAAACATTTCAAAAAGCTAAAGAAGCTTGGGTATTATTTTACCTACTATTATAATTGTATTTAATTTATAAATTAAATAATTCAAAAGTATATAATATATATATATATATATATAAATTGCGTAAATAAAGTATAAGCGTTCAAATAATATAATAATATTTATAAAAATCTAATTTATAAAATTTAATATTAAATTAAAATATTATTAAATATGCTTTATAAGCCCGGATTTATTAAAATAGCTTTAAATATATTAATAGCAGCTTTTATAAATATATAATAATTTTAATTTTTAATTTTAATTTTTTAGCATTTTAAAAGCCAAGGCTATTTAGTCATATAATTATTTTGGTAATTTTTAAAAATTTAAATTATAATTAAATTTAGCTTTAAATTTAAATAAATTTCCATAGAAAGTAATTCCAAAATTTATTTAAATTGCAAAATAAAACAATTAACTAATTAAATTATAATTTTAGCATTGTAAAATTATATATCCTGATAGCCCAAAAATAAGGAAATCCAATTTTTGTTTTAAAGAAATTTGACTAATATTAAAATTTATATTAATAAACATATATAAAACGGGTCTTTTAAATTATAATAATGAATAATTGCATATTTAAATTTAATATTTATCGCTAAAAGATTGTATTATTAAAAAGCTATAATTTGAAAAGTTCTATAGCTTTAATTTATATTGCATTTAAATAATTAATAGAATTTTAAATATAAAAATTCTTCCTGGCTTTTTGCAAATAATTTATTAATTCCAATATTTATCGCTATATATACCTATAATATTAAAGCTATTTTTATTTTATTTTATAATATATATAATTAAATATAAATCAGCAAAATTTAAAAATTCGCATTATTTAATTTTATATTTATTTACCGATATTCTGTTATAACTTGGGCTTCCGCGTCGGATTGGGCCAAGTAGAAAACGCTGTTAATAGGTGTTTATTGCTATAAAAAAAGGAAATTTAAAAAGCTTTAAAAAGCTTTATATATAAATAGGAATAGACCGGAATTTGCTACAATCCGATTATATAATAGCAAGCGTTTGCAGCATAAATAATAATAGCGGCCCAAGGCTATTATAATATTTCTCCCGGCTAAAAAGCCTATTCGCAGGCCTTGTTTATACTTATTTTTTTAATTTATTTATATTAAAGCTTTTTAAATAATATCCGCTTTTAATAAATGTTTTATTTTATTTTTTATTTTTAATGCTTTATTATATGCTTTTTATTTTTTTAATTCTTTTAAAGGGCTTAATTTTGAAAAATTGGCATTATGGAATTTTCTAAGCTTTATAAATGCGTATTTAAAATTTTCATACAAATACAATTTAATATTGAAATTATATTATAATCTTCAATTTATTTAATAATAAAGCTTCCATTTTAATAGCTGCGAATTTAAAGTTTTGAAAACTTTCTATTTTTTATAGCCATTAATTTTTACTAGTAATTTAAATTTTATAATTTGCTTAAAAAGCAAATTTAATCCAGCTAATTATACCTTGCTAGGATAAAATGTGAAATATTTTGTAAATATATTTAAATAAATTGAAATAGCAAAATTTCTTTTCTTTTTAATAATTTTTTAAAATTCAGCTATTTTATTTGCTAATTTCCAATTGGGCCGTAATCCTTTTCAATATTTAATTATAATATAAATATAGTTTTTAATATTAAAATTAATAGCATAATAGCGTTTATTTATTTAAATTGTTTATAGCTAATAGGCGATTTTTATAGTATTTTTAGCGATTTCTTAGCAGCGCTAAATATAGATTTATTATTCAATTGCATTATTTCAATTTGGCGTTTTTATAGGGAATTTTTTTTAATTAAAATTTATATATAATTTATATTTCAATTTTAGTTTGATTGGGTTTATATTAATTGATTTTTGCAATAGCGCTATAATTGCTGCATTTATAAAAAGTAATTATTTCGGCCAATTATTTTAAAACCAATTAATAAAAATAAAAAGGAAATTAAAATAGCATTTTCAATTTCAATCTAATTATCAATTTGGAATTAATAGGCTAATAAAAAACGGATTGCTATGCCAAATGTTTTTATAATTCTTTTTAAAAAAATTTAAAACGAATTGTAATTTTTAATTTAATATAATAATTTCGGGAGTTTTATAAATGCAATATATTATAATATAAAAACAAATTGCCGTTTTTTTATATTTATTACTTAGAAATAAAATATTGTAAATACCTTTTTACTAAATTGGCAAATTATAATTATAATTATATTATAGCCTTTTTTGCTTTTAAATATATAGTAAAATTAATTATTATATACTGCTAAAATTAATCCGAAATTTGCAATAAATTTAGCAGGCGCAGTGTTTTATTTTGGAATATTTTAGCTTTTGCGCAAAATTTTTAATTTTTAATATAGCGGTCAATATTTTTTATTTTTTTCTTTTATTAATAGCATTTTTAAATTAATTTTTAAATTTTTATATAGCCAAAATAAATTATTTAAATATTTCTATATATTTTTGCTATCAATTTAACTTGCAAAATAATAATTAAGAAAATTATAAATTGTTTTTTATACAGTATTAAATTATTCCATATACTAAACATTGCAAAATGTATTAATTTCAAAAACTCTATCATGTCTTTAACTGCTTAGCGGTACTTATGAAATTTTTTGTTACTTATTTATTTATTGGTTCAAAGCAATTTATTAATGAATTTAATTTGCAATAATTTAATTGGCGCTAAATTAAAAAAAGCAATTGCATTTAATTGTAAATTTTTAATAATTTTGAAATTTAAGCATTTCTTTTAGCAATATGATATATATATAATTGAAAATTTTTATAGCAATAATATAATTTATATTATATTTTTATTAAATAAAACAATTGGCTTTATTCAAAAGTCTCGCTTTATATTTAATGTAAGAATAATATTCGCTAAAAATTTTCCATTATTATGTTTGCTAAATGTTAAAAGCTTTTAATATTATAAATTATTTTATAATTTTATAATTGCTAATTGTTTTTTTTTAAAAAAAAGCTTTAGCAAATAGATTTTTTAATGCATAAAGAATAAAATAATAGCTAGCAACTTTTTATTATAAATTTTATAATTTATTTAATGGTTATTTATAATTTTAAAAAAAATAAAAAATTGGATACCAAAGTCTATTAGGGTATTTTTGGGAAAATACTCCATTAATAACCCTATTTAATACATTAATTTCTAATTTGCATTTGTAATTAAAAATATAATTAATAAAAGTCGGCGCTGATAATAGGGTTTCTTTTAATTTGTCAAAGGCTTTTTAATATTTGTTTGTTTAGTTTTGAATATAATTTTTATAAATTAAGTAATTTAAGAACTATGCTAATTAATTATAATTTTTAATAAAAACCCAATAGAAATTACAAAATTTTAAAAACAATTGGACCTTTTTCATTTGTTTTTTGTTAATTGCTGCTAATTTTTTATGGCTATCGTTTTTTAAATTCATCCAAATTATATTTAAAAAAATAATATAATTTAAATATTTGATTGTTATTTTAAAGAATTTGCATTTTTTAATATTGGCTTGCAATTGTGCAATTTTTAATTTATGCAATATTTTTAAAACATTGTTTTTTATATTCAACGAGATTTATATTATAAATAAAAATATTATTAACAAAAATTATAAAGATTTTATTTAATAAATTAAATAGCATACTATTAATATATTGCTGAAAAATAGCCAGTTTATTAATTAATTTAAATAGCAGTATTTTATATTAATAAGTCCTATATTTAATATAAAAAATTGTATATTTTTAATTGATAGCATTTACGCGAATTTAATAAAAAAATTGCCGAATATCGATTTTAATAAAATATTTGGCTTTGCTAAATTTAAATAAATTTTCTTTAAATAATAAAAGTGGATAGTATTTGTTTTTGGTAATTTTATTAAGCGTTTGGTAATTTATGCAAAAATATAGCCTTTTTCCAAGTTTTTTAACAAAGAGTATTAATATAGCAAATAGAGAAAATATTGTTTAAAATAAATTGTTTTGTAAATATTTTTAAATAAATTTTAATATGCTTTTTAATATAGTATAAAATAAAAAGTAAAATAATTTGCTTTTTGGTTTTTTTAATTCGATTTTTATATTATATAGCTTTTAATTTGACAGCCGATTTAAAACTTATTTGGAAAAGATATATATTG
Organism: Cyclaneusma minus; assembly: GCA_037179335.1. Lineage (NCBI taxonomy): Eukaryota > Fungi > Ascomycota > Leotiomycetes > Marthamycetales > Marthamycetaceae > Cyclaneusma > Cyclaneusma minus. The sequence goes on along the minus strand of JAKZHN010000001.1, from coordinate 1,457,960 downwards.
CTTTATTTAATTTTAAAAAAAGCTTTTTTTAAAATATTATATTATTATTAATTTTTGTTTATTTTAGCAGTTTTTTAATTTTTAGCAGTTTTTTAATTTTTAGCTTTTTGTTAATTTTATGCAAAAACTAAATAAAAGCAATAGCATTTTTTTTTTAAATTATTTAAATTTTATTACATATTATTTGCAAAGATTATATATATATTTAAAATGGAGACGTTTTTAAAGCCAATTTCCAAAATGTTTTTAAATTTGATTTTTTTCTTGAACGCTGGGGTTTTGTTTTAAAAAAATTAATATATAGGCCAGTTTTTAATTTATTTTTTAAAAAGCTTTGCAAATCGCAATTTAATTCATAAAAGCAGTTTTTAATATTTATTGTAATATATTATATTATATTATAGCAATTGGTATATTTTGTGCTATAGCAATGCTATATTATATTATAGCAATTAAGATATTTTGTATTATAATAATTGGTTTATTTAATATGCTATATCAGAGCGCTTTTGTTTTGCTGGGCTGTTTTAATTTTTTATTTGGGTTTTTTTAAGCTTTTGAATTTAAAAAAGCCTTTGATTTTAAAAATTGGCAACTATAAATTGCTTTGCTTTTAAAATACGCCGGCTAATATAAATAATAATAATAAAAATCCAGTAATATTTGATTTTTTTTTGCTTTTTAAAATTAAGAAAAATTTTATAAAATCTAAAATTGGTAATTAAGTAAAAGATATATAGAAATTTGCAATTATTAAATATTAAATTAAGGAAAATATAAATCGATATAATAAATCCTTGACTTTTATTATAATTTTAAATAGGAATAGATTTATTTAAGGATCAAATAGGGCGTATAATAATAATCAATTATTTAATTATGCTAGTATTTACAAAGTATAGTATTTAAGCTTTGCTATTAATAAAACCATTGAATTAAATTAAAAATTTGCAATTTCCTAATATATATAAAATTACAAATTCCTTGCCGCTAATAATATTATTGGGATTTATAAATATAATATTTATAAAGAATTTGGCAATAGTATTTAAAAAAAAGACTTTTTTTAAATAATATTATTTTTTAATTTAAAATTAAATACGGTTTTTTTTTGCCTATTTAAATCTGGCCTATTTTATCTTCGTTTTCTTTTACCGGAACTTTGTTATTTGAATAATTCTATTTTATATAGCCGGTTTAATAATATTTAAAGCAAGTTTTTTTTTGAATAATTTTTGGTTTTTTGGGGGGTTTTTTTTAATATTGGACTTTTGAAGATTTTTATATTCTTGGTGTATTTAGCAATTTTTGCTATTATTATTGCCATTAGAATTGCTTTTGCTATAAGCATTGCTATTGCTATTGCTATTTTCTCGTTTATATTTATTGCTATTATAGCTAAATTTGCGGTTATTTAAAAAGCGCCAAATCTTATTTTTAATAATAATGCTTTAAATTGTATTTTTTAAAAACTCAGTAAAAATAAATTATAAAAGCAATAATAGCTATTAATTTAAGTCTTTTTGAATAAATTGGCCAAAATATTAAAGTCGAATATATTTTCCAATTAAGTATTGCAATATAAATTAAAATAGAAAATGTTTTATTTTTTTATTTTTTATTATTATACGGCCAATACAATAGCAATAGACATTAAATTTTTTAATTAGCGAATTAAAAATAATTTGTAAAACATTGTAATTTGTTTTAAAATACATAAATCTTTAGGATTAAAAATATATTTTGGCTGCAGGATATATTTGGTTTTATTTTTAATATAGCTAATAATATAAATACATTTAGATTAAAAATTGGAAAAATAATTACAATTAATAGCGAATTTGTTTTTAATAGCAATATATTAAATTTAAAATTTAAAATTGAAATTATTATCCAATTTATTAAAATTGGAGATTTTTTCAAAGCAATAAAAAGGGGCATTGCAAAGCAAATTTTGCAAAAACTAAATAAATTTATTATTATAAAATATATTAATATTATTACTAATATTGCTCGCAATAGGATTAAAAATACTGCTATTAGAAAATTCGCTAGCGCTAATGTTAATATTGGGCTTATTATTAAATTTGGAAATAGTTTCGCCAAAGCTTATATTTAATATTTGCATTTAATTGCTGAAAATTAAAAATCGAGAAAAAAAGGGGCGAGATTAATAAGGCTTCTATTGCTAAATATTAATTAAATTCTAAATCTGGGTTTTAAAATTTATAAATATATTATTAAAGGCCTTTTCAAATTGCTTAGCCAAATTATTAAATTTTTAATAAATAATAAAAACTTTTTTATTATTGTTTAGCTTGTTATTATTGCAAATAGGGCGTTTGTTTTAAGCATAAGCATTAAGGGTTTTATTTTAAAATAAAATGTTTTTTTTAATTTTTGAAATTAGGCTAGTTGCTAAAAAAAATCGAAATATATTCCTTGGAGACGGATATATTATTATTGCTATTTTTAAAGAATTTAACTTTTAAATATTGCTGCTGCTATTTTTCAAGGGCTTTAAAATAATTAAAGGCTTTTAATTTTTATAGTTTTTATTTGGAAATGCTTTTAAAATGGATTTTGCATAAATTTTAAAAGCAAGGGATATATAAGCCAAATTTTTATTATGGGCTAGAAAAACACAATCGTTTGGAATTCAATATTGCAAATTTATAGAATTGGGCTTAAAATTAATTGCGTATTAATAAAATTAAAAAATTTCAAAATATTAAATAATAATTTACAAAATATTAAATAATAATTTACAAAATAAAATAGCAATAAAATTATTATAATTTGAATTTCCATATTGGATTGGGCCGAATAAAAAAGGCTATTAATAAATGTCTATTGCTATAAAAGAAAGAAAGTTGAAAAGCTTTGGAAAACTCTATATATAAATAGGGACGAACCGGAGCTGGCTATAATCCGGTTATATAGCTGCGAATATCCGCAGCGTAAATAGTGATAGCGGCCCAGGGCCGTTATGTATTCCTTTTATATTTTATATATAATGAAATAACACCGGCTAATTTCTTTTTATTCTTATTATTATATATAACCTTTTATATAAAATACTATTAAATCCAATAATTTGCATTATATTCGTTAATTGCAGCTAAAATAAATTTAATAATTTATTATAATCTAATTTTAATAGCGTGCAAATTTTTATTATCTAAAAAAGGAAATATTTTTTCTAATATAAAACAAATATAAAAATGCTATTAATACAATATAATATACCATAATATTATATATAATTTTCTATATTTAAAATAAAATTTGCCTTTAAAATCCTAGAAATATAATATTAGCTGGCACCTTTATTATAAAATATATAATCAAATATTTATATTAAAACAATCTATATTATTTAATTTTATATATCGCAAAATACAATATATATTTTATATTATAATTTTATTCGAATGCATAATATAGATTTCGTATTTAAAAATTAATAATTTTATATTTGAAAATAAGCAAAAAAGTTTTTAGCTTTAAATAATTTAAATCCATTTCAAACTTATTAAAAATATTTATTTTTTTAATAATGGTATTAGAATTTATATTAAATAACAATTCTTTTTTAAAAATAAAATAAATAAATTTTAAAATCGCTAGAGATATTTTATAAATGCATTAAATAATAGACGTTTTTTTATTCATTATATCAATATTAAATAATATATTAAAAAGTTTGCTGAAAAGAATATTGAAAATTATACTATATATTCAAAAATATTTAATCAAGTTTTTTTAATTCCTTTATAATTGCTTATAATAATCCAGTTTTTAAAAAGCTTATAAAAATGCTTAAATATAAAGGCATTGCAATCAAATATTGTATTATAAAATTATATTATATTGGGAAAATAAATAGCCTAATGCATATTTAGGATATTTTATATCTTGGTTTAATAAGCTAACCCTTTAACCTTTTTTTTATTATCCGGCTCAGCTATTATAAATTAAAAAGTATAATTTTTAATTTTAATTATTATTAACCGCTTTAAATCAATTGTAATAAATACCAATGCTAAAATTATAAAATAGCAATTATATATTAAAGTAAAAAATTAAAAAATTTGTTTTATAAAATTAATACTAATGGCCAGTATTGTGCATATATATTGGTAATAAATTCGCAATTTGAAAAGCACTTTTTATAAATTCTAATATATTGCTTTGAATGGATTTAAATTTATTAATACTATTATTATATTAATTATTAATTTAAATAAATAAATAATATAGCCAACCAATTTAAAATCAAATATTCTTAATATATTAATTTTTATTATTTAGGCAAAACCGTTTTTTATTTTATTTTTAAAGTATTTTTCCTTAAGCCAATTATATAAAATAAGTATTATAATAATTACTCTCCGCCCGCTTTCTAAAAGATTCTATTATATATAGTGCGCCAATAACCCAATTTTTCCCCAATTAAAATATAATTAAAATATCCTAAAAATCTTATAAAATTTGCCTTATTTTTTCACCTTTATAAAAAAACCTTCAAATAGTTTAAAAAGCTTGCAGCCTTATTTATATAATTTGCTAGAAATGGGATTTATAAAATAGAATTTAATAATATTAATTGCCGGAAATAGATTATATAAAAAAAATATTATATTCCATTATATTCCAAAGATTTGAAATAGCTTTTCGTCTAATATTAATATTGATATTTATACAATATTTTAATGCATAAATTATTATATTATAGTATATTTTAAAATTAATATTTTAAAATTAATATTTTAAAATTAATATTTTAAAATTAATATTTTAAAATTAATATTTTAAAATTAATATTTTATTTGCAATTTTTTTTGATAATAATCAAATAATGCCGGCAATCTTTATTAATTATATAATTCTTAATACCAAAATCCATATTTTATTAAAGCAAATCTTTAATTAATAATAATAAAAACGCAAATAAAAGGCTTATTCTTTTATCAATATTTATTATAATATTATAATTATAAATTATAAAAAAATACTATATTTAAAAGTATTATTATAATCGGATATATAAAAATCCTATAATAATAACCAAAATATTTAAAAATCGTTTTTGCTTATATTTGCTTAAACCCAAAAATATTATATATAGCTTTAAATTGAAATAATGATTGCTATAATATAAGCTAAATTTATCCTGGTAAAAAATATATAATATATATAAAGGTTTTTTTAAAAATTTCAATATCCTAAATAAATAATTTTTATTATAAGATTTAATTTCAAGCTTGCTTATAATAAAGAAATGCTTAAATAAAAAACAAAAATATAATCCTTTTATTTTTTTATTTGGTTTTTCTTTTGCTTTTTTTAATATATTTAATTAAAATACTTAATAAATAAATAATCGAATTTTAAAATATAAAAAATATTTTTAACAATCCATTTTATAATACTTTTATTATTACTTTGCACTGCGCAAAAGTAATTAAAATCCACTTTTTTAATTAATTAAATTAAATTAGTTTTATATATATTATAATAATTATTAATAATAAAAATCAGCTTATGCTTTTATATAAATTTTATTTTTTATATATTATAAATTAAATCAAATAAATAAAAATTTTGCATACTTTTAAAAATCTTGGGAGTATAAAACTAATTCGCATTTGGAATATTTATATATCCTTCAATATTTTATTTAATAAAAAGCATTTTGCTAATATAATATTCAAAAATACTCTCGTTTTTATAATTAGAAAACTATTTGGATTGTTAATAGTAATAAAAAATAAAATTAAAAAATAAATACGGCAAATATTTAAAATGCAATAAAAAATATACAAATTCCCCTATACTAGCCCGGATTAAAACTTCACAAATTTCCAATTTATATAATTTTATCGGATTAGGATTTTAATGCGCTATTTTATAATAAACTTTTTTATTTGAAAAGCCGGTGCTTATTAAATTAAATAGAATCAATTATAAATTAATTTAATAAAGCTAGATTTCCAAATCCTATCCTTTTTTTCTAATCGGCATTTTTAATTAATTAAAAGGTGTTTTTTCATGGAATAGCAATGGCTTAATAATAGAAAATCGGGCCTATTTTTTTATTATTGCCTTTTATTTAAAAAATAATTTTAATTGCCTAATATCCATTATTAATTATAAAATTAAATAAAAGGCTATATATACTTTCCAAATAATATTATAAATTTTATAATATAATACAAAAGCTAATTGGAAATTATTGAAATTAGGCAAATATATATTTTAATCAATTATTTTTGCACGGCTATTATAAATAATTTATTATATATATATATATATATAAAGCCGGATTTTTAAAGACGCTATTTTTTAATATTATATTTCTTAATATTATATTTTTTAATATTATATTTTTTAATTTTATATTTTTTAATATTATATTTTTTAATTTTATATATATTAATTTTATATATATTAATTTTATATATATTAATTTTATATTATTATTAAAATTATTTTCAAATTTTGCATTTATATTCCCAAGCCCAAATGTTGTATTTAATAGGATAAATTTAAATTAATTTAATATAAATAAATATTCATTTATATGGAAAAGTTTAAATTAATTTATATAAAATAAATTATTATAAATTGCCCAATAAATACCAGCAAATAATTATGCATTCTAGTTAATTTAATATGAGCTTTTATAATATTTATTGCAAATATATAATATACCGGATTAATTGCAAATTTAAACCAGCTAAAATAATTGGCTAGCACCGGCTGCATATTAAATTAAAAGGCTATTTTTAAAATAAAGGCATAATTAAAATTATTATTATTATTATTATTATTATTATTATTATTATTATTTTAAAGTATTTGGTAAATATAAAATAAATATAATAAAAATTATAATTCAAGCTATAATTAAAGCTATAATATATATAAGGGCTATAGGATAGGTCCGAATTCCTTAAGTTTTTAAAAATAATTTCTAGTTTTTTTATAGCTATAATATTCTTTTTAAAAGCCTTATATAGCAAACAGCTATTTAAGCTTGGAATACTGCATTTTATAATAAATTATTATATTAAAAATTATTTTTATATAATTAAAATTGCTTAAAAGGCCAATATTAAAATAATAAAAATTTGCAAATTATATTAAATTATTAAAATTAATAATTTGCAGTTTTATTAATAAAGCTAAAAATACTAAATAAAAAAAATATATAAATATAAACTATGCATTATATATATACGGATTTGGCCTAAATTATAAACAAAATTATATATAATAGCCTTTTCCGCCAAAATAAATCCTTTTTATTTTTATTTTTTAATATTATCATTATTTTTTCAATTTTTTATTAAATATTACTAAATTATATTTTTAAAGCATGCATTAATTAATATATTATATTTATATAAATAAATTTATTTTTGCTATTAATTGCTTTATTCCAATTAATCCGCAATATAGATATACATTTAAAAATTTACAATTGTTTTTAATATTAATAAATATATATTTTATTATATATTTATTTATATTTATTTATATTTATTTTCGATCCAATTTTGATTTATAATAATAAGCCAAATAAAGCTAAATAATATTGTAAATAGTATTATGAAGGCAAAGCAATAAATCCAATTATTATATTTAAATTTAAAAGTTTATAAAAACTCATAATATATTTAAATAATCAATTTAAATAATCCATTTATTATAGCATAATTAATATATTTTATATATATTATAAAACATTAATAAATTAATTTTCTTATTTGCTGCTATTGAGGCTTTTTCTTTTAATTATATTTACCTATTAATTTATTTTTATATTAATAGCAAATTTAATCAATTTTTATTTTTATTTCCAAGCTATATATATATATATATATAAAGAAAAATAGAAAAAAATAAAGACTAGCCGCGCATTTATATTTTATATATATAACACCTAATATATATATTTTAATATTAAATTTTTTAAAAATAAATAAAAGCCCCGCGGATTTAGCAGCTAATTTCAAATTAAACAGGCAAAATATATAATAATATAATTTGTTTTTATATAAATTCAAATTAGCTTTATATATATATATATAAATTCAATAATTGTAATTAAATATAGAAAAATATTAAATCCGAAATAAAAAAATAAAAATAATGTTTATTAATCCGTATTTTTTAATATATTATAATTATATAATATTAAATATTTATATGCCCAATTTTTTTTCTAATATATTTAATTATATTATAAAAATTTTAAATATTGTATAAAAATTTCAAATATTATATAAAAATTTCAAAAATAAATTTTAAGCTATTATATATAAAAATTTCTTTGTAAAATAAATAAATATAATAATATAGCAAACACCGTAATTCCGAAAAAAAATTGCATTAATTTTTTATATAGTATTTAAAATTTTTATATAATATTCAAAAATTTTATATAGTATTTTGCAAATCCTATTTAAAAAAAATCGTATTTATTTATATATTTACCCAATACCTATATTAATATAAAGAAGAATTATATAAAATTTGCAAAACACCGCGTTTACCTATTATACGGCGAAAATTTTATTTATATTCATAATAATATAATTTTTTTAAATCCCGTATTTATTTATTATATAGCGGAAAATTTACCCGTATTAATAATAATATATATAATTAAATATACGGGAAAAAATTTATATATATAGGTATTTTATATTATATAATATAAACAAAATTTTCCATAATATAAAATAAAATGTTAACTATTTTTTTTTAAAAAAAATTATATTAAAATAGGATATAATTTGCAATTATCTATTAATAATTCATTTATGCAATAGCGGACCCCCCCTTCCTCGGTAATATGATGGCCCACTGGGTGGGGAGCGGGCGCTAGCTTGATAGGGCACGGTGGCTGATCCGTGGACCAATGAGAGATCAGTGCACACTCCTCAACATTGAACTTTCTAACATCGAAGATTCGACATGAAGCGGAGAGCAATTGGCATCGACAAGGTGTGCGAAGGGAAGCAGAGAGGCTTTTGATGAACGGCAGCGGCATGACGAAACATAGGGCTCCGCACGAATAGCTATTCGTTTTAGAGTCGTGCCAAGAATCGCGATCGTAATCGTAGTCGTACGATTACTATTGGTCAATTTTTTCTTTACGAATAATCGTCTAATCGTTTTGGTATTTAGCTAAAATATAAAGCTATTTATTGCCAAGCCAATAATAATTTATTTCAAAAATAGAAATCTATTTTAAAATCCTTAAAATTAGGGCTATTGAAATATGTAATTTTCATTTTCAAAAATCTATTATTAAATTAAAAATATTAAATTCATTGGAAATTAATTAAATTTTTTAATTAAATTAAATTGTAATGCTTATTATTAAAATTGCACAAATATTTTTAAATCTTTATAAAGGGACTAATTTTAGAAATTTTGAAATAAATTTCGTTTTAAAAACGCCCTATTATTGGCTTGGCAATAAATATATTTATATATTACAGCTAAATACCAAGACGATTAATACGATTAGCTCGTAATCGTCCGATTAAAATCGCGTTTTATACACGACTACGATTACGACTACGATTACGACTACGATTAAGGCCATTTATTTACGATTTCTACTCGTGCGGAGCCCTAACGAAACAACACACTCATGACTGAGCAGGCATCCAGATTGGCGATATTAGGCTCCAGAGACGGGACTTTTGCCTTGGGCGATTGGACCTGTAGAAGCCGCGACTGTGACATGGGATCTTAATCAGAGACTTCAGACCAGACATGGCAATACTGTTGTGTCACCCAGAGTCGATTGACACCGCTTAGCTCGATTATGGGCGCCAAGATGTGGCGATAGTATCATTTGCTGAAGGCAAGGCAAGTCCAGCACTTCAACCACTTCAGTTATAGAGTGGTCAATCAAGTATCCCAATCCGCTGAGTTTCTCTAGTCAAATCAAGCACTTTCAAGCTTAGTCCGTCCCCCCGTGGTGTCTTCTCCAACCTCCGAGTCCAAATTCTTCTCATCTTCAAGACTCATGTTACTCCCAACCTTGCGCTTTGCTGTATTGCCACTTCTGCATTTCCCCAACCTATGTGGTGTCGGCTACACGAACCTGTCGGTGTCACTCCCCGCAGCGTTAAATGCGATCTTTAAATACACGACTCCACCTCGGCGCTTAGAGATCTGCAGGCCAGGCCACGCATCACCAACTCGCACTCGAGAGCCAACCACTTCCCCTCCCCCCTGTCACGCACCCCAGCACTCACACCAGAGATTTTCGATCCATGTGTCTGCCAGGACCGTTGCCGCCATTGCCTGTACTCTGTTCTAAGTATGGCCTTGCGCGCCTGCTACCAACCTCTCTGGGCATGGGTGGCAGCCATCCGATACCCGTTGGCCAGGTAAGTTGGCGGCTGCACGAAATGCCAGGGATGCTTTTTGATGGACGAGGATGCTGCTGTGGGACCACGAGAGCCTGTATAAGAGAATCCGAGAGCCCAGCGGATGCTATCTCTCTTGTCATTATCCAACAAGTGTGTCTTGACAATCCAATCGCCTGTCTCCTCCTCTTCCACCAGTCTCCCTTTCAGTCTGCAACAGTTCTAGAAGACTTCGGTCTTTATATCTTTCCTGCTGCTCTCCTTTCCGACCATCAGTCATCAGTCTTGAGGTTTCTTGGATAGTAACTTCGGTTTCCTCAATACTATCTCCTCCGTCATCGACACCTTTCGCACCCTTCACACACAACAAAATGCGTTTCTCAGTATTATTCGTGTCGGCACTATGCACAGGAACACTGGCATATCCCACAATGCCTAAAGCCGCCGCACCACCGGGAGACATGACAATCCTCGCCGACTACTTCAATATGTTAGCATCAAAAGTGAGCGAAAGCATGACAATGTCCGAAGCGCCAAAATGTGATCTCAGCAACGCCGTACTGCCAGTCGGTATGTATACTCCACCCACACCTACTTACCGTCCACTTGGCTCAAGGCTAACGATCATCAGCATCTCCAACCCCATTACCAGCCGTATCAGAAGGCCTTAGCCTCAAGCACGTAGCCATCGGCCGCGGCACCCAAAACTACACATGCGACCTCAGCAACAGCACCGCCAACCCCGTCGCCACTGGCGCCCTCGCCACTCTGTACAACGCCTCCTGCGTCGCCTCAGCCTACCCTCGCATCCTAGCCCTCCTCCCCAACACCACTCTTCAATTCGCCGATCCCGCCTACAACACCAACACTCTCTTCCCCACCGACATGGTCGTCTCCGGCCACCACTACTTTACCAATGCCACAACACCCACTTTCAACATGGACACCGATCTCATGCAACTGGGATTCGCACACGCTTCGAAGAACAACTCTGTTAGCGCACCGGCCGATTCGAGTCCGGGTGTCAATGGAGAGGGTGATGGTGCAGTCGCGTGGCTGAAGCTCATCGCGCATTCGGATGCTACAGGGGGCTTGCAGGAGATCTACCGTGTGAACACGGCTGGTGGCTCGCCGCCGGCTACTTGTGTGGGTGCGGAGGCGGCGTTTGAGGTGCAATATGCTGCTGAGTATGTCCTACCCCTTTCCAGACTATCACCTTCAATCACCTAACACGATTCCAGATACTGGTTCTTCCAGAACTAGAAGAATTTTGGCGGAAAGGGGATCCCTATGAAGTAACGGCTTCGTTCAAATCTCGAGCGGGGTGTTTAATGTGGCGTCTTCGGTTGGCGGGCATCTTGATCGGCGTTTTGAGGTGTTGTAGAACGAACACTCGGAGCCAGGGACTGGGTGGACCAGCTTTTGAATACATGGGGTTTTGGTAAAAGGTGTCCGGGATATTATGAAATCCTCACATTCGGACAAAGGCTATGCCGACTGGTGATACACTTGCCAGACATGCAAGAGGCGAGTCGGAAGAAACAAGTTAAATATTTAATACAAAAACACTTCGAAACACTTGAGGCACTAGAACACTGATGTGGCCAGCTCTTTATCGCTTAGGGTTCGTTTGCATGGTGAGCGGGAAACGAAACACTATGTGGCGACCAAGTCAGGGAGAAGGTGGAATTCAATTCTGTTCCCGTGGAAGTCCTATCGACGCATCTAAAGACGATAATAGGGAAAAAAGTTGCAGTGTTCATCAGATACCATAACGCAAATTGTGTCATCAACAGGAGCACCGCTTTTTACACGGGCTCTCTCAGTGCTTGACTCTATTTTGGTAATCATCACTTGAACAGCCCCTGAGTTTGCCAACCCGCTTGTGAGTTCCTCCCGGATTTGTTCTCCGAGTAAAAACACATCCAGCACTAGCTTCTGATGCGATATACAATATCTTGCAAAACAACATTGGGGCTCGGGCCGTAGAAAGATAGCTCGCGGATGGAGATAGGCTCTCCATCAGATTTGGGAACGGCGATCTTGACTAGAGCAACAGCTTGAAGACTTGTTGTCGGACTGCAGCGAGTGGTGAATTTGATGTGGACTTGCCTTGGGCGCCATGGTGGATACTTTCGACAATTATCTTGTCTAGGTACCTTACGCAAGAGAGTTGCAGAGGATGCCGGGCCATGTTGAGGTCTTCGATTCACCAGACTGGAGGCTCTCTGGGCCTTATTGTCGGAGCCACCTGTTGTCGCATGAGGCACCGTCTCCACGTTTAAATGGCTCTTGTAGTTGTCGCCCCTCTCGATCTCAAAGTCGCAGTCTTTATTTTATGCTCCGAAATGGCCGCCGCCCTCGACCCTGTCGCATTCTTGCTCTCGGGCGACCAAGTGCTCTCAACAACAGCGGGCATGATGTCGAAGGCAAGAACTAACGCGATGGGGCCAAAGGCTAAGCACAGCCACCTAGCCACCGAGCAAAAGGAAAGGGCCAAAGAGCCCATCAGCGCCGAGTTTTTTGCTATCCACATGCAGTCACTAATCGTGGGCCCTTTGTTTTTCCCACCATTGCGTGGTGGGTGTAAGCAACCAGCGCCGGAGTAAGCAATCTGCATATGGCTGTATTATATCCGAAGGATAAAGGCGCGCTTTTACATAACGTCGGCCATTTGGGCGCCGAAAGTCAAATTAAAAGCGACGACAAGAGTAAAGGCTATAAAAATAACTATTCAAACTCTAAAAATAGTATAGATTAATAATAAAGGGATTTTATCAAAATATAAAAAGCAATAATTAATTAAGCTTGTATTTTTAAAACATATTTTTATTATTTAATAAATAGTGCAATATTTCGGACGATTTTTTAAGGGGTGTGGCAAATTGAGCTCTAGCCATACGCAGGTTGCTTACTCCCTCGTGGGAAAAACGAAGGGCCCACGATTAACGTGCCAGTTTTTTTTTGACATCACTAGACACTTACATGTATTTTTCCAGGTCGCAGGAACGCTCCCGAATACACTTATCTCCATCCACTTCTTCGCAGGATCGGGCTATCAACTGTGCCTTGGTGCCATAGAGGACTCCCAGTCGCACGAGCCTTACTATCACAACACACTGCCGGCCGGTCATCCGCCGCCAACATGAACAAGACAACGGCCGACGAGGTGGTCGCCATGAAGCTATCCCCACATCCCCCTCACCCCGGGCCTGAGCCGCAGATTCGAGCTGGCAACGCTGCAGCCCAGGTTTCGACTCCGGCTCCGTCCAACAGATCTCAGCGTCAAGGCGCGAGCACCGCCGTCGAGCCCGTCACTCCCACCGAGAATGCGAACGACCCCATCTCGCGGTACCCCACGGCCACGGCCGATCCGGAGAGACAGAATGCTCCGGAGCACACCCGGGCGAACGATCCATACGGTCTATCAGCCGCTTACAAGACTCCCGCCGAAATCGAGCAAATCCGGGCAAACACCTCCCGGAAGCGTGATGGATGCGGCCCCGTCAGTTTCACCAACGTGGCCGCTAAGGACAGGAAGATACAAAAGTTCTACGAGTCGCAGAACGAAAAGATCGATCTGCTTCTGAAGCCCGTCGATAATCACCGGGCAGAGGCTGCGCAGGCCGAGGGCGATAACCATTTGAAGTATCAAATTGCCGTCTGGGGATCGCTCGCGGCGAACATCTCCCTGGCAATCCTCCAGCTCTACGGTGCTACCAGCTCCAAATCCCTGTCCCTCTTCACCACCATGGCGGACGCCGTTTTCGACCCTCTTTCCAACATCACTCTGATGGCCTGCAACCATGCCATCAAGAACGTCAATCCCAGCCGGTTTCCCTCCGGAAAAGCTCGTCTCGAAACCACAGGAAACATTGCTTTCTGTTTCCTCATGACAGCCGTGTCCTTCATCCTGATCGCCTTCTCTGTCCAAGAACTCGTCGGGGACAACAAGAGCAGCGATGGCAAAAAGGACTTTCATCTGCCTTCCATCATCGCCGTATGTGTCGCATTTGTCACCAAGCTTGCTCTCTTCTTCTACTGCTGGTCGCTGAAGGACACCTACTCCAACATCAACATCCTGTGGGAGGACCACCGCAACGACCTCTTCATCAACGGCTTCGGTATCCTCACCTCCGTCGGCGGTTCTAAGCTAAAATGGTGGATCGACCCCGCCGGCGCCGTCGTCCTCTCCGTCATCATCTCGATCAACTGGCTCCGTACCGCGTTCAAGGAGTTTTTGCTCCTTGTGGGCGTCACGGCTTCGGTGGAGATGCAGCAGCTCATCACCTACATCTGCCTTACCCATGATGAGTCGATCAGGGGTATTGATACTGTTAGATGCTATCATTCGGGCCCGAGATTGATTGCAGAGGTGGATGTGGTTATGGATCCCGAGGCGACGCTGGCTTTTACGCACAACGTGGCAGAGGAGCTGCAGATGAAGTTGGAGAGTCTGCCGGACGTGGAGAGGGCTTATGTGCATGTTGACTTCGAGACGACGCACAAGCCGGAGCATATGTGGCGGAAGGACTTGTGATTCGAGGTGGTCTCTACGAGCGTGTTGGATTTGCAGAAATGCGAAAGCTGAAGAAAGCCCCTGGCACGCCTTGTGGCTACAGGCTGTATCTTGTGTTCTTGTCCAGAACAGTTGGTGTTCATTGGACCTGTTGTATCATTCGAAGCTTTTGAGATTGAGGTGGTCGAGAGAGCATTAGCGAATACCATCTCCGTTGTTGCTGCCGGCAGGCTTTGAAAGTCGCGTACTTCTACCGTGACATGCCTCGCGTTGGTTCGAAGTCACACGATGTCGATCGCTGCTTGTCTGAGCTTGCCGGCCCAAGTTTATGCACGATGACGCCCGGGTCCAGAGGCCAACCGGCCACCACGTTGGCGGTGAGGGTTGAGTGGCCATGGTTCACCGACGCCAGGTGCCCGTCAGACTGCGGGAGCCAATCAAGCTTGGCTGTCAGGATGGAAAAATGAAATACCGATCCATGTCTGAAGATCTGGAGAACCCCAGATTTTAGGGCGGCAAAATAACGGTCGGTGTCTGGGAATGGGATGTGGGCTGATGAAGCAGAAGAATTTGTATCCGGGTTTGGATTATTCACTTGAGACGACTTAATAGGTCTATTCGGAATAGAAAAATCAAGATTTGCACTAGATTGCAGAATTCGTTTTGGTGTCCAATGCTCGGCGGTTGGCGGCGAAGCACAGCCATGTCATTAATTTGGAAAGCAAGCGAAGCGGGGGAAGCTGCAACTGAGAATTCCCATCCACCTCAAGCTTCTTCTTCTCTTCTGCATTCCCGCGGACCCAGCCCCAGACTTCACTTTGACAAGCTTCTCCACTACTTTCTGTCTGTGGATACTGAGCGAGAATAATCAGTCCGGTCCTCGCTTCGCAGCATCCTCGCGAGTCGCTATGGCGACCACCGGAGAAGATGTTTACGCTACCGTGAGTTGAACGAAGGAGCTTGCATTTGCATATGCTGACCTCGCGACAGCTTCTGCTAAGTGATAGCTACCTCCCAGGTGCCTTGGTTTTGGCACACTCGCTCAAAGATGTTGGCACCACCAAGAAGCTGGCGGTGCTTGTTACTGCCAGCTTATCCGCCGACGCCATGACGGAGCTCAAGGTATTAAATGTATTGCATATGTACAATACATGTTCTGACAACTCCATAGAAGCTCTACGACTACATCATCCCCGTCGAGCGAATCGCAAACCCCACACCGGCCAATCTCTTCCTCATGAACCGCGGTGACCTCCACTCTACTTTCACCAAGATCGTGCTCTGGAAACAAACCCAATTCCGGCGTATTGTCTACATCGATGCCGATATCGTTGCCCTGCGTGCCCCGGACGAGCTCTTCCACCTCCCATCCCCCTTCTCCGCCGCACCCGACATCGGCTGGCCAGACCTGTTCAACAGCGGCCTCATGGTGCTGTCCCCCAACATGGGCGATTACTACGCCTTGTTAGCCATGGCACAGCGAGGAATTTCTTTCGACGGTGCGGATCAAGGGCTGTTGAATATGCACTTCAAGAATAGCTGGAACCGTTTGAGTTTTACGTATAATGTGACGCCGAGTGGACATTACCAGTACGTGCCGGCGTATAAGCATTTCCAGTCGATGATCAGTATGGTGCATTTCATCGGGACTGAGAAGCCGTGGACGGAGGGGAGAGAGGCACATCAGGGTAGCGGGCCTTATGATGAGTTGGTGGGGAGATGGTGGGCGGTTTATGATAGGCATTATCGTGAACATGTGAGTAATCTGGTCAAATGATTTATGGAGATTTTACTAATAGTATTGCAGTCCGCGGCTATTTCAGGACAGGGAGTATCTCAGATTGTCCAGCGCTGGGTTAAGGGGGAATATCAGCCCTCTTCTTTCGGCTATTCCAGCAGCCAGCCAGCATTTAAAGGCTATCCATACGCAAGTTCGAACGTCGAATCAGCCAACGTTCCTCCCATCCAAACACACACGGAGCAGAAACAGCAAGAATTCCACGCTCCCATGAACACTTGGGATCCCACCAGGTTTGCAAAACTCATCTTTCCATTGAGAACACCAAATGACATGAACAGGGCACCGCCGCCATCTAACTCCGCACCCGAAGCCCACAACTTCCCTTCTACCCAATACACGATGTCCAACGACACAACCCCCTTTAGAGCCCCCGCTCGCTACCCCGACCCGCCTAAGAACATGTATTACGAAGTTCCTAAAAAGGCCCCAGCCTACAAAAAGCTCGCCCCCATTTTCCCCTGGGAAAGGCGAGAATCAAAGCCCAGCCGCGTCTTTCCTGAAGACCTGCCTTCGCAGTCATCCAGCAACAATGCATCCGGCACAGCCCCTAACGATGAGAAAAATAGGGAGCCGCTGACGCCCACTACGCCCACCATCCGCCTAACGCCTGCCGACCCCTGGGGCACCTACGCACGTGGCAACGCCTGGGACGACATTCCTGAAATCGAGCGATACATTGGTGCACTACAGAAATCTCGCAAGGGGAACATTCAGGTATTGAGCTCAGGTATAAATTCGCCAGTTGGGTCCCATACGCGTAGGAATTCTGAGAAGGGGAGTGGGGAAGTGGGAGAGGGATCTGGAGGGAGAAGGCCGAGCTTAAAGCTTACCGACTTTCCCACGGAGTTGGAAAGACCGAGTCTGCCGGTAACGCCAGCGCCGATTAGGAGGCCGACGTTCTGGGGCGAGGAAAGAGATGAGAAAGAGGGGTTGCCAGCGGCAGAGGGAGTGCCGTCTCAGGCTGATTGGGTATGTTTTTTTTTGGGGGGGGGGGGGGGGGGGGGTATGCCCAACGAGCTTAAAACCTATCCTTAAATTTTAAAAAAACGGGTGTTAAGAATAGGACCCACCCCCCCCCATTGAAGCCCACC